>JARQOC010000002.1:86151802-87351802 GCA_033576535.1 Allobates femoralis | reverse complement strand
CAGTCTGAGAATGGCATTGTAAGAGAATACTAAAGAGCGGCTGGTGATTTGCTATTTAATGCTCACCGCTTGGTTTTCGGTTAGATATTGTATAAATCACCCCGGAGCAAAGAATTTTCATAGACAATAAAATCATCTTCCAGCTCGCTATCCGGTCTAGTACTGACAATAATAAGCACATCTGTCGGCCAACCACACAATGCCAGTGTACCGAAACATCAGGAACGGCCATTGTCTGGAAAAAGAGACAATTACAGAGGCTGTCTCAAGAAAATGATAAGATCTGGAGTATGCTGGGACTTGCAGTTCCTCTACAGCACAGCACTCTGGGTATTTTAACATAGAGTAAGACCAGCATTTCAACTACTACAACTTAGTAATAATTCAGGAGAAATATAAGAGAAAGTTAGAAATATAACAAATGATTTTTGCGTTTTAGGTCACATCAGGGGCCTCCAGGTGATGACAACTTGCATTTGGGATATTAACACTGAAAAATCCTGCTGTTATGTAGGCGAAGGCAACTGACATGACCCGCAGTCGTGACAGTATCACTCAGCAAGACATGATGTACTGAAAATTACTATTATGTTGGACAAGATGATCACTGTGGTGACACCTTGTGGTCACACATTATACTGCATTGTTCCATGTAAGAGCATGTAATACAAGATCTGAACTAGTTTTGTTAAAAATCAGCCTTGTTATGTCCCACGAATGGGAACAACTTGTAACGTCTATTCTTCCATTGTGTATTTTTCCTCCTATCAGAAATTTCTCTCGTTGTTGCTAGGTAGATCTAAACTGTGAGAGTTATCCCTACCTCCCTCCCTTAGTTGGCCTCGGTACAGGATGCTCCTCCCTTCTTCCCCAGTTTAGTTTAGAGACGCCATTGCAGAAGACGCATGTCTGCAATCCCTGTACAGATTATTCCTTTTCAACTGCTGTTACGGTGAACTTAATACAATATTTTGGAAGAAAACTGCTGCAGCGTTTCTACTTACTACAAGTCATCTTTCTAGCCGAGTTCAAAGCTGTCTGTATTCACTGATAGATAATTGTATGCTTGCACTTACACTAAGGGACTGGTAATTAGAGAGCTTGGGATTTGCAATCATCAGGAGGGGACAGAACAAGCCTAAATTTACTTTTTCTGATATGTAAAGGAGTGTGCTAGAAAGTTCCAATGATAGAATGGTTCCCTTAGAAGCCATTGATGGTCCAACAGACTGGTGTTATATTTTGATGTTAAAGGGTATATCTGGGATTTAAAAAAAGTGCTTAAGTACTAACAGGTAGTTGCTACCTAACGTACATGCCTGTTGTACCCGGCGCCATTCACCACCGACACAGAGTGGTCTAAGACTGCTCCTGCCTGGGACAGCATGGCGGAGTAAATAGAGCGGTCTAAGACTGCTCCTGCCAGGGACAGCATGGCGGGGTAAACAGAGTGGTCTAAGATTGCTCCTGCCAGGGACAGCATGGCGCGGTAAACAGAGTCTAAGACTTCTCCTGCTGCTTTGTTGTGTCAGAGAGGCAGTTTCCCTGCTCTGTTGACAAAGCATCACAGCCGACATCATTCTTATTGACATACGTCTCCCCAGGTACGTAGCATGACGCTGGCAATCTGTTGACAGCGGATCATTCAGGATACTTTCAAAGCGTGTTGACAACAGAACAGAGCTTTAATTGGCTATAAACAGTTACAGGTATGATAAGATATGTATATTCCTAATTCCACAAAGCCTAAATGTCTCTGTGCAGCATCAGCAGGCTGCTTCTCCTTTCATGCACAGACACAGGAAACTGGATACAGTCACATGGTCTTTCCTGTGTGTGAGCCTCTGGGAGTTTTTTTTTTTAAATCTAACTTTATAGACAATACACAAACCTAGCAATAGAACACATACACAGGAATGGAGTTGTTGCACCAAACATATTCCAACACCCCCACTGAACAACTACTTATCCTGTTTGTCCCATTGCGGTTCTGAAGTCCTCAAACTTTGGCTCTTGGCAATGGTTTTGTCATACCATCATAACATCTTCTCAGACTCGCAGTAAACAAACTCTAGTACACCACGTTCCACTAAGTCACGTAATTGGTGATGCTTAATGTCAATGTGCTTAGTCCTTGCACTAATCTTCTCACTGATGGCAAGTTCAATACATCCTTGGTTGTCTTCATACACAGAAGTGCCCCTACTGCTTGTCTGTAACTCTCATTGCTTGAGTTTTGACAAACCTTTGGCTTCTGAGAGCTCTTTTTCCTTCCCATAACGGTGGCTCTGGTTCAGAAGGTGTTCTGACCATATAAGAAAAGCGTCTATCTGTGATACCTTTGTTTGGTCTTTCTGATCTCCTGACTGACTTAGGTCTTCTGTTTCTTCCTTGCTGGCTTCAGCGCTTATCCAGACTTCAGTGTTTTCTTTTTCAGTTTTGGTGATTGAGATTTCTGTTCTAGGTTCTTGGCTTGAATGCCTGGTGTAACTTCATGGAATTTGAGCGAAACAGAGTTCTCATCAACCAGTACATCTCTGCTGATTGTTACTGTGTTGGTCTCTGGGTGCAGGATTCTGGATCCCTTTTGAGTTTCGCTATAGCCCACCAGGACTTGTTGCTTTGCATGTGATTCCCACTTGGAACATTTTTCTTTGGGAACATACACAAACGTTTTGCTTCCAAATATCCTGAGGTGCTCTAGGTTAAGTTTCTCACAGTTCCATAGCTCATATGGAGTTTTATTTGTGGCTTTACCTGGCAGTCTGTTCTGAAGATAGCAAGCTGTCATGATGGCTTCTCCCCAATATGTTGTAGGTAGATTCACATTAAACAACATATTTCTTCCACTTTCACAGAGAGTGTGGTTCTTTCTCTCTGCAATGCCATTCTGTTCTGGGTTGTATGGAATGGTAGTCTGGAACAAGATTTCATTCTTTCTCAAAATGGTTTGCACCTTACCACTTGTATATTCAGTCCCAATTTTCTGCATGCAGGGTTTTTGCCATTCTTCCAAATTTGTTAAACACTACGGCAAGATATTCTTCAAGTTTCTGTGGAACTTCATCCTTACTGTAAAGCAGGTAGGAGACTGTATATCTGTAGTAGTAATCAAAAAATGTGAGAAAATATACAGGAACGGAGTTTTTGCACCAAACATATTCCAACACAATCCCACCCTTGTTACACAGCAGAGCAAAAAAGAAACCGCCACTCTGTTGACAAAGCCATTGTATGACTGGCAGTAGTGCTGTGGAGTCGGTGTCCATTTTGGCGGAGTAGGAATTGGATTCAGGGAAATTAAGAAGTCAGAATCAGAATTGGATGTTTGGCTTATTGACTTCACAGCCATGGTTGTGGAGTCGGAGACTATTAAGTTGGAGTCAGATACAGGGAAACTGAGGAGTCATAGTCGGATGTTTGGCTTACCGACTCCACAGCCCTAAGTCCGGCAAGAGCGGTCTGTGACTGGTTTGTGCCAGCGGTGAAAGACACTGGACACTTCAGTCAGGTAGGTGGCATCTACCTGCCTGTTAGTACTTTTTTTAAATACTCTAATTTTGCTTAAAGTGATCCACCACCCTGAGACATAACAAGACTACAATTCTCATGTATTGTCTCCATGCTGCATCGGGTCATCAAAGTAATGCAATGAAGGGTACAGACACCCCATTAATGGGGCTTGTTTACACGTGTTGGTTTCTCCAATCCTTTTTCAAAGGTAAAAAACGCTTCACAAATAATATTATATTTCCTTGCAAATTTGAACCATCAATGTTTCTTCAAATCTACAGTATGACAATTCTTTTTGCAAATAAATGGGGAAAAAGCATACCGTATTTTTCGCACTATAAGGCGCACCGGATTATAAGGCGCACCCTCAAAAAATGACTTTTAAGCCGTCTTGGTCCATATATAAGGCGCACCGGATTATAAGGCGCACCATATTACCATAAAAAAAAAAAAAAAGCTCAGACTCCAGTATCCCTGTGTAGCCTCCCATCACCCTCCAGCATCCCTCTGTAGCCTCCCATCACCCTCCAGCATCCCTGTGTAGCCTCCCATCACCCTCCAGCATCCCTGTGTAGCCTCCCATCACCCTCCAGCATCCCTGTGTAGCCTCCCATCACCCTCCAGCATCCCTCTGTAGCTCCCACCACCCTCCAGTATCCCTGTGTAGCCTCCCATCACCCTCCAGCACCCCACACAGTCAGACACACACACACTCAGACACACACATACACACTCAGACACACTCAGACACACTCAGACACACACAAACTGATTTTTACTTTTTATACCGGTACTTTTGCTTACTGTACTGTGTGGCAAGGCACTCTCAGCGCTGGAGCCCTCAGCCAATCACAGCGCTGGAGCCCTCAGCCAATCACAGCGCTGGAGCCCACAGCCAATCACAGCGCTGGAGCCCACAGCCAATCACAGCGCTGGAGCCCACAGCCAATCAGAGGCTATGGGCTGATGTCAGCTGGCCTCGGATTGGCTCAAGGCTCCTGGGTGGAGCTGTGATTGGCTGATGGGCTCCTGGGCTGTGAGCGCGCACGATACAGCGGCGGCACCGGACACCAGACAGCGGGGACGGCGGCTGGTGATCGCGTCACCGCACAGTGATGGAGGCAGGCACCGGCACCAGCATGGATGGCGGGGACGGCGGCTGGTGATTGCGTCCCCGCACAGTGATGCGAGGCAGGCACCGGCACCAGCATGGATGGCGGGGACAGCGGCTGGTGATCGCGCCCCTGCACAGCGATGCCAGGCAGGCACCGGACAAAGGGGGATGGCGGGGACGGAGGATATTGCGGCACAAAGGTATGCCTTATTTTCTGGGGGGTGCCAAATATTTGCAGGCAAATGGCACCCCCTTAGCACTCTGGGAAAAATCCGTATATAAGGCGCACTGCACTATAAGGCGCACCTATGATTTCTGGGAAAATCTTAGTCTTTTAGGTGCGCCTTATAGTGCGGAAAATACGGTAATTGAAAACATATAAAAAATGCATGCAAAATTAAGTAAAAAAAAGCGTTTTTCCTGCCAACACGCTGGTTCTTGGTGCAGAAAAATTAGTTTCAAATCCTTAGTGTGTGCACATAGGCTTATCCAATCAGGGAGAAGGCGTCCCGTGCCAGCTCGCTCCCATGTGACCCTCATCTCAACAGGCAGAAAGAGCCCCCAGAGATCAATCTGAATAATTATCCCCGCGCTCTGTACACTATCGATCCAGTAATTTTTTAAAGGTGGACGGTCAATAAAGTATTTATATGTCATTTTTTCTATTACATGATAAAAGGGTAAATTAATTTGTTTCCCTTGCTATGACAACTCATCAATCAATATGCCATTCCATTTTGCTGCCACCCTGGGCATGTAATTTCCACCGCGGCACATGCATTTGTCAATGTGTTTATAGGAATATCACAAAACAGCAGGCGTCCTCAGCTCCCACATTCACCGCGACAGTAATGAATCTCTCAACCCCATCTTGTGGCGTCCCACAAGCTCAGGTGTTTGATTGCAGTGGAGAAATTAACCCTTTCGAGCCAAAATTCCGAAATGTTTTGGGCTGCTGCTTAGTAATGAAAGACTTGGTTACAATGCTGGAAATATTACACAAACTGCATTATGACGAAATGATGAAGTAGGTGCAGATTAAGGTTGATAGAAGCCTCGGGGTAAAAAATATAGTAAATTCTCCTTTAAAAGTAGGCTGTCAGCACAAAAAGACTGTTCAAACCAAGCACAGGTGCTCAGTTCACCCATTGCATGGCAAAGAAATTCATAGCACTTTCTCTTGTTTTCAATCTATCTCTGGATGCTAAACAACTAGTGTAAAGGTCCTCTGACCTGCGCAGGGGGGCCCCAAACGATTGTGCTTGGTTTGAACAGTCTTTTTGTGTTGACATTTCTTTCAGATAAAGAGACTATGAGACCTGCAAATACATAATATGGTACTGAAAATCCCACAGAAATTCATAGAGAAAGTCACAAACATACAAGGACACCTCTCCATTAATTTCCTATCTGTGAGTCGTATAGGCTCCGAATAAATGCTGTCACCAAGCTTAGACTCATTGGTTCCAATACTAAATCTCTGATAGCATTCGTTTTCGTATATATGGGCTAAATAGACGTTTTTGGGCCCCTAGTTTTTAGGTGCAACTGCAAACCTTGCATCTACTATAATTACACCCCAGACTGTTACGAGTGCTTCCTATAAGCTTGGCCATCAAGAAAGGAAAGAGTTACTAATAAGATATAGCTGTCTAAGTGCAGTGTTTTCTAATCCTTATATTTCCAGAGCACACAGCTTGAATGTACTAGTGCTTGTTGTGACCCAAGAATAAAACTTCCTATGACTGTCATGTTTGTTGGTTCTATACCTGAGTGGACCCCTCCCACTTCTGGGGCGCTACAGCTCTGTCAGGTAACCCACTTCCCCTCATGAGAGGCAGGGTGTCACCTCCGGGGTTGGCTCCGGTGTTTATGTCACATGATCACTGAGAGACAGATTTAAAAGTGATTTTCAGGTGAGGTTTTCGTTTTTGCCGGTACGGAAGGGGTTACTCGGATACCAGAACGGTGGCTTCGGAGGGGATCACAGCTGGTCGGATCCCGGTTCCGTGCCCTGGGCACTCAATGGCTGATGGGGATGATGATTTGGGATTATACATGATGCCACCTGTGGTGTCTGGTAAGCGGTTACCAGAGCTGAAGCCAGGCGCTGAGGTGATGGTGTGGTACAGCAGAGGTAGTATAGCTCCCCACAGGTGGAGCTTTTCCTCAGCGCGGCGGAGTGGATGAGGGGAGTTATAGTTGCGGTCCTGCTGTAATCACTGCAGGCGGCGGTGGGGAATCAGGTACGGTCCAAGAGGGTAACCAGGTGGCCGGGGTGGTTTGGGATGTCCACCTTGGAGAGTTGTGAGGCCTCCTCTGTCTGTGTATGCAATGATTTGGGTAGATCTGCCTGAATCTAGATCTGCCACTCTCTTCTCCTCAGGATGCTCCTTCTACAACTGCCGGTGAGGACCTGCTCTTGGAATCCCTATTCTTTTCTTGGGGTCCCTGGTCCTAAGCTGGTCGCGTTTGGGCACTATACTGCCTGAGCTTCAGGGGGAACTAGATCCTCCTGGTTCCTTCGGGGTTTCTCTGCCACAAGTGATAATAATAATAATAATAAAATTTATTCATTTATATAGTGCTATTAATTCCATAGCACTTTACATACATCAGTAATGCTGTCTCTCTTGGAGCTCACAATCTAAATATCCTATCAGTATGGCTTTACAATGTGGGAGGAAACCGGAGTGCCGGAGGAAACCCACGCAAACACGGGGAGAACATACAAACTCCTTGCAGATGTTGTCCTTGGTGGAAATTGAACCCAGGACCTCAGGACCCCAGTGCTGCAGTGCTAACCACTTGAGCCACCGTGCCGCCCTAAGTGGTTAATGGCAGGCACGGATTCCGGCGTCCGGGTGAACTATAAGGGTAACCACTATGTTCCCTTCTTCTTCTTCCTGTGCTCCCACTGACCTACGTCCCTCTCTCTAGGGCGCTGCACAGCTGGGTCGGTCCTCTCTGGTTCTGGGTCTAATTCCCAGCAACCAGCTCCTCTAGGCTCTTCAGTCCAAACTGACCGACTGACCTGACTCCTCCCTCAGACCTGGACCTTTATAGGGGATCTAGCTTAAGGGCAGCTAGTGGGGCTCCCCCTCCAGGCCTGGGGTGGGAAGTGTTGGGTGCTGTGTGTGCCAAGATGTACATCCCTCCCCGCACCGGTGGGTCCTGTGGCAATCCTCGCAGGGGTGCCACATTTGCACTGCTTAATTTGTTATTGGTGTGTCTCACCCGACTGTGGCCTGTGTTCCCGGTCACCAGTCACCGCACAGCTTGCAGGAAGGGCTCTGCAAAAGGCAGGTGAAGAGTACCACGCCCTTAAGGATGCACAATAGTACAATAGCTAGCGCCAGGTGTGACCGGCATACTGCATTTGCCAGCTTGCAGTTCAGTAAGTCCACCAATGCCCAAGCCTTACAATGACCTTTTCAGTCTCCTATGTTTTGCAACTCAAAGTGTCTGGAAAGCCAACTGGCAATTGCTTATGATCTCAGCTGAAGGACGTTTTTGAACCAAGTATCAGGAAGAGGAATCAAAAGGCAGTGACTATTCCTCCCCTTCCCCTGTCCAGTCCTAATTTTTTCATTATACACTGGCCAAAGGAAAATTGCCGATTGAAACACAACCTGGAACCCAGTATCCAAATCCGCCCACCCCCCAACACTACTCCCTAAGGAAATTACTACTGAAGGTAAAATATATTCCAGATCACCTGTTAAATTATTTCTTATACATTTATGAGATACGTCTTTTCAGTAATAACAAATGGAGGGTGAATAATTATGAATTGCCCGATTAATGGTAATTACCAATCAGCACCTGCTTCCTCTGATCCCTGGGTTATTAGTGACCACTGTACAGGGAAGTAATGATGTTGTGACAGTACTAAGCAGCTGTAAGTGGAGCCGTTAACATTCCTCTAGCCTCCAATCAATCATCCCCCGCCGTCCTCACTCCCATCTGAATAAGAAGCAGCCAGAATCCTTATCTTCTATCTCAAGATTAACGAGAGAACCAAAATGCTGTTTATTCCCTCCAGTATGGGGTAAAGCAAATGCAATGATCAGCTTCTCTGTGCTTAGCTGGCATATTGTGGAGGAATATACATGAATTATATTTGTCATTCCAAAATAGAGCGTCACATCACAGATGGTTTCCTGCGTAGAAGTTGTTTATGGTGCATAAATAATTTAGAGACTTTCACAGACTTTGTATCACTCTTATATTTTGCATTTCATTTCTATTTTCCCAGCTCGATAAATTATGTTAGTGCAAATTAACACAACCATGAAACTACATACGGTAAAATAATGGGCAATTCTGCAGTCGCATTGTACTCCGAGACTCTAGGACCATTTTTCATCAAAGATAGGAAAGAATCATAGTGGTAGAAAGAGAGGTGTTATCTAACTATGACAACCCTAATTAGGAAATCTACCCATCAGACAATCCCCTGATCATCATGGGAATGTCTTCTTGGAACTTGTAGCCCGCTATGAATGTCCAATATGATATCACCTGGAAGCCATTTACAGTAAATAAGTGCTCAGTTGCTTTTAGTTCTGACTCATGGAGGCCGGTCCCAAATGAGGAGCTCCCTTTTATAATGATAGACCCTTTGGTTAATATCAGTTCCCATTTTGAGGAAGAAAAAGAGGTAGAGGAGAGCAGATCCTCCAACCAGTGTGAAGCAGCATTATAGACATCTTTGTAAATAACAGTAACATGGCGGCACTCATTGGACCGGTGAAGACAGGTTTCTTTATTCCAGTCGCAGTATTACATCAGGTGGAGGGTGCGGGGAGGGAGGTGCAGGGATGACGGAGCCCGTTTCGAGTAGTGCTTACTTTTCAACAGATCCTGTGCACACCTCCCTCCCCGCACCCTCCACTTGATGTAATACTGCGATTGGAATAAAGAAACCTGTCTTCACCGGTCCAATGAGTGCCGCCTTCTTCTTTCTTTTTGGATAAAAATGACTATGTCCTACGGCTGAGCAACGCTGGGCCTGGTTCTGTGCCACAATTTCAACTGCAGCAATATAAGGTCAGTGCCCGGTTTTCCTTCTACATTCAAAACAGTAACATGGCATACCACTTGGACCATCACATACCATGTTTCCCCCAAAAATAAGCCCTAGCTCGATTTCACAGGATTTATGACGTATGCTTGAAATATAAGCCCTACTCTAAAAATAAGCCCTAGTTACTGTCAAGGCCGGAGTGGGGGGACAGGGCAATAGCCCAAGGGTCCCACTGTCTTAGGGGTCCCCAGTGTTTCTATTCTGAGGTTATTCCAAGGACTGACATGACGGTCATATGTCCATGATTTTGCCAAGGTTCTTTAACTACAGGAGGAATTGAAGAGAAGACAGTTTGGTATGGTATGTGTAGTGTGTATGTACAGTGTGTGTATAAAATATGTATGTGTAGAGTGCCTCCAGCATTTATATAAAACAGCTGAATGCCATTGACAGAGGTGCCTTGTGTGTTGGGTGGCTGCACCAACTATCACTGACTGTGGACTATGCTGTCTCTTTGGCACATCCTACTCCCAATCCCTGCTACCTAAATACTGTGTTCTCCTCCGCCTGCTCCAGCTACACTTGTGGTTCAACCTTTTTACTGTGGAATTCCAAAAACAGCTCATCAAGGACATGTGTGACACTGCGTCTAGAAGAAAGAAGTAATGTTATTTTTTAATCCTGAGCTTTCCGGATTTTTAAGATTTCACAAAGAAAGTGACTCCTCTCAAAATTACTATCAAATCTGATGAAAATCAATATTTAACACCACCTCCCTGAAGATCAGATCCCAGATTTTGTAGAAACTTCTTTGTGCAATGCAACTAGGATATTTCACTTTTAAGACAACAGCATGCTAGATTTGATTTCAGAGCATACTCATTCTTTCACAGGAGGCGTATGCCACACACACAGTTTTTAGATATTTTGATCATGTGAATATAGCATGTCTAATATAATGAAACATTCATAAAGATGAAGTAGTTTTTAACAGAAGACAGCCGAGCAATCAGTTGATCTCTAAGTTGTCATCTTCTCTAAAACCAGCCATACGTAATTTTGGGTGATGGTGAAAAGACCAGCTGCAGGCCAGCGAGTCACACTTTGAGATAGTTGTTTGCTGCCGCGCACCCTTGAGGGTCGGGTATACTCTTCACCAACCTCCCATCCAGACAAGGGAGGACTTACGCAGAACCCTTCCCAGGCAGCACGGTTGCTGGTGACCGGACACACAAGCAGCAGACAGGTCAAACACAGCAGAACTAAAAATAAAGTGCAAACCACAATAACCAAGGAGAACAATGATTAATCAAGAATGGAGACCAAAGCATGAACCACATCAGAAACCCTGACCTCAACCACCAAACAGAACTGCAAACAATTAGCAAACCCATAGGAAATGGCAGGCTTTTACTTCTGCCTCCCAGCAGTCACCTGACGATGCTGGGCCAACACCCAATCTCCACATCAGACATCAGAGGAGGGGAGGAGAGAGGAATGGGGGGGAATCTCCCACCACCTGACTGCCCCAGCAGGCACAGTGTCCCATACCACTGGCAACAGCTAACACCAGGGGAACCCGGCTTCTCTAAAGAGAGAGCAGCATCATCCTGCCTTCCAGGGATACAAGGACTTAGCAACACCCGTGCAATCTACACCCCCGGATTGACACCCTGCCCCTCATGGCCCGTGTGAAGAGTGACGGGTGACCCACCAGAGAGCCGGAGCACACTCAGGAATTGTGAGGGACCTGCTCTAGTACAGAGCCACCAGTCCTGACACATAAACATTAGATGGCTGACGACTGAACGATGGCTTAGATGATCGTTTGGCTGGCATTCACCTTTGCTGGCTCTCCCATACAAAGATGCACTTGCTCTCCTGAGTGCTCCTGTATTCTGTATGAGAGAACCACCACCAGACAGAGCTTATTTCCAGAAGAATAAATTCATTGTCAGGTCGAAATTGGATATGTCGGATCCTTACCGATAATCAATGGATTGGGGTACCTATAAGACTGTGAGCCATACCCATCATTAGTCTAACATATATAGGGATCTTGATATTCATGAATTAATCATGACAAATTTAAGCTACCCACGATTTAAGAAGTCATGATTTTTGTAGGACCTCTATATCACACAATTGCATTTGATGACATCACTAAAGTAATGTAATCACGGAAGTTATAATGCCACTGATGTGACATAATGACATAACGTGACCTTTGAGGTGTCAGAATGGATTGTGTTGGCACAGAAAGAGGAGTATGACGGTGTCTGCCATGACATCATGACATATCATTTTTGTCCTTGTACTCCAGTAAAGTCCAAGATTACTATCAATAAAACAAAGAAAGTTTTCAGCCCGGTGTCCTCACTTGGACTCAAGTTGCTTTGTGAAAATCATCATTCTCCTCCTTAAAGGAATGTGTCATTAGATGTGCTTGTGGTGTAAAATTAGTGTAGTGTAAAATTAAGTATGATGGAGCACAATGTTTCTGCATTAGAATCTCGCCTAGTTTTATTCTATTTTCTTTGTTGCTGTGATGTTCACTCTCCTATGTGAAGAGCGATAAGAATTAATCAGCAGCAGCCCGGTAAATTCATCCTTCACACAAATAATGGAAGGAGCTAATGTAATAAACAACAGTCACCGTTATACAGCGGAGATAGTGGGTTTATTTCTCAATGTTTTCATCTTAGAAATATAAATCTTCCAAAAATAATTTCTAAAAATGTCCAGAACCTGACCTGTTGTTTGTATACTCACAAATATCCACAGCCATGGTATACACAGATAGCAGCCTATACAGGTAAAAGAATTGAGAAATATCTAAATAATCTGGAAATCAAAAAATATCTGTATATGGATCCATATAAAATCTTCCATATGGTTCATTTTGAGTATATGTTTCAATGTGGTTAAAACAAAAAACTGTCAAAAATGTACCAAACATAAGTTCACAAGTGCAGTTCAATTCATTGAGACTTCTCATTTGGTTGTGGACATTAGGCCTAAAGGGCCCGTTACACGCTTCAATGTCTCAGGGATCCGACCAACGATCCAACTTGACCTGGATCTCTTGAACGTCGTTCAATGATCGCTGGTGAGGTGTCACACGTACAGATATCGTGAACGACGCAGCAACGATTCCCAACAAGCGAACCATACTTGCGGTCGTTTGATCGCCTACGTCCTTCAGTTTTGAATAGGTGAAGTCATAAACGAAATCGTTGTCATGGTGTCACACACACCGATGCAACAGATCGAACGTACGATCAACAACTGATTTATGGTCCTGTTGATAAACCTGCAATCGACAATCAGCCGACTTATCTTTGGTCATGCTATGTGTCACACGCAACAACGTCATTACTACGTCGCTGCACCGCCCCAAAAGCCGTGACGTACCAACGATATCATTAACAATATCGTAGCGTGTAATGGGCCCTTAAAGGGATCCTGTCACCTCCAAAACGCCACCTAAGCTTCAAAGTCATGTCCCTGCAGCCTCCCATCACTAATCTCACACTCCTTTTGTCGCAGAAAAGCATCCTGTAAAAGTGGAGGAAAACGTTTTAGAACTTACTCATTAGCGATGTTAATTAGCAGGGGCTATATTCTTTAGTCCCTAGGGCGGGCCTTCATCGTCATAACATCACTTAGGCCTCCTTACCTTGTTCAGTGGCCTTCACAGGCTATCGCCACAGGAATAACACAGTTTCACATCGCTCTGCAATTCTGTACCTGGATTTACTCACATCAAGTTCAACAGGTCATAGATGTTACATACTCTTAGATAAGCACAGGCCTGTGTAGTCTTTAGGAGAATGGGGTGGCAGGTATGAGATCCTCGGTGGTGTGCCTGTCCTTGTCTCTCCCTGGTCCTGTCTCTCTCTCAGCGACTGTTGTAAGTGCCTCTGCATGCAGAGCCCTGATCCTGCAGCCCCAGGTAATAGTGAGTTACTGGTACCTTGTCCCCGGACCTTTGTCCAGCTGCTTTCTCTGAGAATATGCCAGGTGTGTAAGCACAGCTCTTATGAAGCTTGTAGCCTCCAGTTGAATGGTTGGGTATGGATCCCATGCAGTGTTCAGGCCGTCCTGTTTCTGACTACAACCACTTTTTGTCTGGTATCGCTAATCCTGGATTCAGGCGCATGGGTCGCTTCACCTCCGCCAGTGCCCCTAGTGTTCCTCCTCTAGGCTTCCCGGATGAGCATAGCACAGCTCATGTCCTTTCTCTGCAGATTGCTGTTCTCTGCACTGTTCACTGTTCCTACTCCAAACTCAAACTCTACTGTTCTCTGTTGTTGTTTTTCCACCCACACTTCTGTACCCTTGTTGTCGCTCTGGGTCCTCCCCCGGAATTTGCCCAGGGTCCCCTGGGTCCTAAGTGTGTGTTTGTGCAGTGTTGAGGATTACACACCTACCATCCCCCTCCTTTTGACTACTGGAGGACCACACGCATGGTGTCCTGACCGGTGGGGCACCATAAAAGCTATCCACAATTGCGCAATTAGCAGCAGGTAGTCTCTCCTGTCCCGATACCTCCTGGCTCCTGATTTCCAAAATTACTGATACACGGTGACAACCCATTTGTCTGAGTCTCTGCCCCCCAAAGAACCCAAGTGATACCAGATGGGATAACCACTTTCCAAGCTTCTGCCGCAGGCAGGAAATGAATACCAACACCGTTGGGGCACACTCACTTCGTTTTCCGCCCACGGTCAGAATCCTAGGTATGAATTCTAATTAAAAGAGGGTGCTCCGGTTCCTGCAAGGCTTCCTCTACTCAGTACTCTCCTGTCTGTAAGTTGCATACAAAACCCCTTATATAGACCAAGCCCCACCCCAAGGAATATGAATAACTCTTCCCAGTAACTATCATAATCTAGCATGGACCAGGGAACAGCTTTGTCCTTTTCTAAAAAAAAAGGAGGAAAGTTAACCCCTTAACTCTCCAACAGGCTTATTATTGGCACACCTGAATATAGTCATGATTGAAATTAGTGTTGAGAAATGGGATTTGGGGCTTCAAGGCAGAAGCATAACTACAGTTGGCTCAGGCTCAATAATAGGGAACTTGTCAGTTCGAGACTTTGCCCATAAGCCTAAATTGCGACATTGGCTTTAGCAGGCGATAATAAATAGGTAAGGTATCACACGTCAAGGAGAGGAGAAACAATGCATCTAAACCTGTAAGTGAGGTATGTTAAAAGAGTGACATAGTAGACACGAAAAAGAGATTACGAATTTGCAGTACGTCATGAGAAGAAGAACATGATGACATGTAGACGTTAGTAGCTACTGTGATGCCTGGCTATGGCTCTGAGAAGCTTTTTCGACTTCTTTTGTTTAAACTCTTGCTCCGACACTTGCAGTATCATCTTTAAAAAAAATAAAGAAAAAAGAAAACCCATGCCCTCCTGAGCATCAATCCATTCGGTTCTACCCTAATTAGTGAGCCTGCTGTTAGGATTTGCCTCTGGGACATCTGATAGATTTGCCACAACGTTGCCTGAGAAGCCTTTTGGCATTTTCAACTCTTCAGATTCTTTGTATGAGGAATCATCAAAAAGCACAGAAGCAACCCATCCAAGCATTTCATTACACGCAAAACATCCTCCCTGCCAACACAGCAGCAGCTCCAGGGAATTCTTAAAACCGTGGACACTGCTATGAGAATTCACTGTTTTGCAGACAAAGCTTCCCCTGAAAATCTCAAATTGTTTGAAATCGTCATTGAGCATAGATACAATTGTCACATCTGCCGGAAGCATTGCTTCAAAGATGTCCTCAGAAACGTCACCTGAAGATGGCGGCTCCTGTAATTATGCTGCAACAAGGCTGCCTTGGAGACTACCAGTAAATCGCTAAGAAATCCCGTCATTATGCACTTACAACTCTTCATTAATAATACATATACAGAAAGGAACTAAAACACATTTCAAGTCATAGAGGGACCGCACAATACTTGTATACCCTGTTCTTATAAGATAATTATTTTTCTTAACTAAGACTTATTCTAATCTTATTAAACTATCAATTATATCACAGGTCATATTACGGTATGTGTTTTGGGCTTTACTATTGGAGTTCAAAGAAGTGAACATTCAGCAAACATATCTATAAAGTCAGGACACAATCATCTGATGTGTACAGTATGTTGTCTCCCGACGCTCCTCCAATAGATAAGGGAGACAAGATTCAGGCGATTGAAAATGAATGTAGATTTGTTACCAAATTTCACAATTCAAACTGCATATCTCTACTACCTGATTAATCTGCTGTATTTACTTGAAATTAATGTCAGAACGGCTGTATAATATTGATGAAGCTTGTATAATATTTATTTAATCTACACTGACCTGAGCGGATTGAAAGCTCCACAGTGTTCCTCCTCCTTGCTGAGCCCTCACACTGCCCAGTATAAGCTGAAGATGTCAGTCAGGCTGTGTGGGAAGAGTCTACGTACAGTGACTCATAAGCTACTTCATTCTATAGCTAAACCAAAATTCTCATCTTAAGGGGAACTTGTCACCAGGGTTGAATCTCTCAACAAATGTCACAACGTTATCTGCAGGTGCGATGCATTCCACAAACGTTTACACTGACCCCTGACACCCCTGTATACCCCAGAAATAACAGTTGGTTTGGTCCAGTACTGTATTTAAAAGAGGGTTGTCTGGTGTGATGGGCTTCCTCGCTGTAACATCCGTGCCTCTTCTCTGATCCCAAAAGCCATCCACCAACTATATCATCCACGAAGTTCAATCAATTCTTACACCTGTTCAATAGCCATGCCAGCCGCACTTTGCTTTACGTTACTGCAGGTAGATGCAAAGGACATCACTGAACATGCCTGAAGTAGGGCAGAGCAAAGTGCGCCTGCGCGGGTGCTACTGCTCAAGTGCAATTACAACTGTTGAGAGACTAAAAAACTAGTGACTGGTTCCTTTTATCAATTTGGTTAAAAGACTCGCACCACTCTTGCTCTGAACGATACAGTAGAATTATCATAAGTTCATAGAAAACCTTTAACACTTTTGATAGCCAACTTTAGAAGTTGAATATTAGTGCTTCATTAAACCAACAAGTAAACAGACGTTAACTCCAACAATTTGGCCATTTGGCCTTTTTCAAGGATGTCTTTGAGTGAGCGTCTTGGAACTAGTGATATCCATGTGTATGCCCGCTATGTAACCATACAGGGACACCATATAGACCAGACTGAACTCACTGTGCATCATATGCATGAGGCCACTGTTGATGCACCTTGAAGCCAAACCCTGCAAATAACAGCAAATGTTCTTCTTTTCTCCAAAAATTTTTCATTCACGTTTTTTTATTTATGCGTTTGAAGACACAAAAAAATTTGCAGTTTTTTTGCAGATCTTGTTGAAATTGCTTCATTTGTGGGTGAAAAACAACACAAAAAAGCCACACTTAGGTCAAGTGCACAGTTTGAGTATTTAATAAGACAAAACCAGGAGTGGGTGATAAATCCAGAAGTGGTGACTTGTGTCTGTTATACTTTTCCTCTGACTCTTTCACTCCTGGTTTTGACTTACAAATACTGAGGTAAAAAAAATCACCAAATATTCAGCGCGTGCAAGTGGCCTTAGGGCCCTTTCACATCAGCGTTTTTTGAAATTCGCGGCAGATGCGGTGAAAAAAACGCATCTGCCACGTTTAACGCATAACCGCGACACTTGCGGCACACTTGCGGCAAGCCCCATGCAGTGTCTATGGGGCTTGCGGTAAGGGTGCGGCAGGTGCGGCAAGTGCGGTTCGGCACTTGCGGCAAGTGCGGCCGTGAAAAAAAAATGCTGTCAGCCGCGGTTTTTTTCGCGGCCGCACCTGCCGCAGTGCCAAAACCGCACTTGTCGCAAGTCCGCCTATACCTTGTATGGCGTTTACCGCAACCGCGCCGCAACCGTGCCGCAAGTGCAGCCGGTATGCGGTAATCGCGGCAGATGCGTTTTTTTCACCGCATCTGCCGCGATTTGAAAAAAACGCCGATGTGAAAGGGCCCTTAGACGCTGTGTGTGCGTTAAATAGGTGACGAGGGGTTGTTGTAGTCTCGGGCGAGGGCAGGCATCGGCTACTGCATGGCCCTGGGTGGTCATTCCGCTCCCCAGCCACCTCCCCAGTGAAAGACACAGTGCTTCCCAAGGGACAACACAGGCACAGAGTCTTGTTTCTTAATAAACAGTTCTTTACTGCAGGTTGCACAGAGTCTTTTTCACATAACGACTGTGGATACATTCCTTAAACGGTGAATTAGGCAACTTTTCATCAATTGAAATCTTTAATTTACCAGCCCATTCCTTCCCTGGTGCTAGGGCTTCTACCGAGGTCTTCAAGCCTTTAATCCTCCTCATTAACTTTATTAGTTTGTCCACTAAATCAACCAGTCTTACAAATCTATTACAAATCTATTTCCTCCCACCAACAGGGATTTAGCATGTATGCACTATTGGTAGGACAGCACTGCTTCGCAATCATGTATCAGGCCCTGACATAGGGTGTCCGTTGGGGATTCACAAAGTTCAGCCAGGGGAAGGTAGACACTACTCGGGACGTTCTGCACGGACTCTAACCTGGAGGGGCATGATTATCTGGCTGACACAACCTAGTACTTTTGTTTCCAAACCACCATGTGTCCGAGGCCTGATTTTGGTCCAGCCAAATAAATTTGTTAGGGCTCCTTACTATCTCACCTCCCACAGGCACAACTTGCTTCTTCTTACTTTCAGATTCTCTCACTGCCACTAAGATGGCTGCATCCTGTTTTTCTAGCTCTCTAAAACTCCACCCCTAGTGGGTGTACTACTTAACTTTAACTTACACCAGAGAAGCAAACTTGCACTTCAGTAAGGAAGTGGAAAAACTCCAGCGCCACATTTGAGCTACTTAAATGTGGCGCTGGAGTTTTTCGACTTCCTTACTGAAGAGCAAATTTGCATATTTCCTAGAGAGGGATGTGGCTACAATCTCCTCACCTACTTAACTGTCTTCTTATGGTTGCAGGAAAACTTCTCTCCATAAGGAAGATAGCAAGTTCCAAGACCTTGTCTTAGCCCACTCACACAGCCAGATCAGAATATCCCACACACTACACTGATAAGGGGCAGTTACCCCGAAACGCAGCGTCTGTAGTTTGGGTTCTAATCTGGCACAAATCCCTTAGTCATATCAAAAAGCTTGTTGGAAAGCGATTATGACTTTGAGGAGCTACTTAAATGTGGCGCTGGAGTTTTTCCACTTCCTTACTGAAGTGCAAATTTGCATATAGGGGATGTGGCTACAATCTCCTCACCTACTTAACTGTCTTCTTATGGTTGCAGGAAAACGTCTCTCCATAAGGTAGATAGTAAGTTCCCACACCAGGGAAGCAGACATTTTTACAAAGATCAGTAGGTGGCCACGTTATCCCAGCAATCAATCAGTTTATCATTATTCAGGGTTCAATATACCCCTTAAGCACACAGGAACCATATTCTCCAGGGCAGGGATGGCTGAGCTCACCCTCCTACATGTAGATCCTGCCAAATGCTCATCACCACAAGAATCTGATCAACAATGACTTGAGATTATTCTGACTTTCAATACAGCGCAGCGCCCATTTACGTTATAAGAAGCGACAAACCCTGGATGCCATATGTCTTCTTTACCGTATAAGACTCAGGTGTAAGTTATGAGATGTTTTCTAGATGATCATACCGCGCCGCTTTCTGCCACATACAAATTGCTCTTTCTCTGTAAAATCCAATTTCCGCTGGGGAAGACAATTTCCAGAATTTCAGCCATAAAACATTGAAGCTTTTAGTCACCGCGTCTCTGACATTTAGTGGAGAAATAGCATTTTACACTTTCTGACAAATCTGTGCACTTGGGGAAATCTGATTCAACATCAATATGATTTCTCCAAGACATAATATCACGAGATAGAAATAGACTCAGATTACATACAAAGCATATCTGGGGTAAGGTGAACAATCTGTAAACTACTGTATTCAGTTAATTCTGAGGTTCATCCCTTATATACGCATATATATACGGTATATATATAAAATATCAGAGATGTGTAGGATTAAGTTTTGGTCAAGTGCACTGATAAACATGGATATGTATATGCTTGCGATGTAATTGTGCCTGGCAATGATGAGTTTAAAGGCTGGGTTACACGCTGCGATGTCCCAGCGATCCGACCAACGAATGGGATCGCTAGGACATCGCTATCTGATCGCTGGTGAGCTGTCACACAGGCAGACTCAGCAGCGATCAGGAACCAGCGAGAACGCTGGTAACCAGGGTAGACATCGGGTAACTAAGCAGAGCATTGGGCTTAGTTACCCGTTGTTTACCCTGGTTACCATGTCCCAGCGTGTACTGTGCGGAGCTGGGTATCGGCCGGGAGGTCGTTGATCATCGGTCTCCAGCTGTCACACACGCAGATGCTGGCCGCCCAGCGGGAGACCAACGATCGAAAAACGGCCCTGGCTATTCCGCAACGATCTGCGAGCTGATCGCTGATCATTGCAGGATGTCACACGTAGCGACTTCGCTACGAGGTTGCTGCAACGTCACAAGTTGCAGCAACATCATTAACGATGTCGGCCTTTAGTGTAATCAATGCTTACACAGCCAAACATATTCTAATGTCTGCCTACAGGGCTTATGCGGATCACCCTATTTTCGGTCCAAGTGCGACTCATCAATACATCGGATCGTACGCAGACCAATGTTATTCAGTGAGGCAGTGCACATGTCTGATTTTTTCCTTCGATTGAGTGGTCCGAGGAAAAAATCATAACATGCACAATTTGCCTCTGAGAATCGGATGGTAAGTCAGCCGTTTAAGTATGGGTCCATGAAAAAAGTTGAACCACACTCAGATGACATCGAGTATGGTCAGAATGTCTTTTATTATTTTATTTTCAACACTTTTCAGCGACTATCAGGGCCACGGACCCGGGCACCGGCCACCAGTGACAGCAACCGTAATCGACGCCCAAGATCCGAGTACCCTAGACCCTGGGGTGGGTAAGCTTTTGGCATCACGAACAGTATACAAACCATAAAGACAAATTTTTAAATCTCAGCCTAAAAACTGAACTTTTTGGACTTGTTGTAAACGGCCCCAAAATGGCTGGTCCAAAGATGTGAATGACATGTGCTGGCCCAAGGGTGTGCCTCGGCCCCTCGTTGTGGGAGGGCCATGCCAGAGGCGTGAAACTGTTTGCCTGCCCCTATTGCCATAGAAAAACCAAGGGGGCGGGTCAAAATCAAAGTACCCCTACGAGCAGCCTTAAAAAGCAGCAAGGAGGGTGCAGCGGATATCCACACAGAACAGGCTCAGTCTACGGGTCGGTGAACATAGCAGCCACTAGACTGAGCAACCTGTTGCGGGAAGTGGAGGAAGAGGCCTATGCTGCAACCAGAGATCCAGGGGTGATCTCCCTTCTCACCAACGAGGGGGATGCGGCCTTCTAGAGGACAACGTTCCAAGACTTGAGAGTTCAGCTCGGCAAGGCCATCAAGTGGACCATCAGGCGCTGGAGTGCCGATGTCGCCCTGGAGCTATCTCGCAAGGCAATGCAAAGAGAGTCCAGCAACCGGGAGCTGGAGCCGGTAGCGAGAGACCGCTCTATGGTTGAGCACCTGGTTACCAGAGAGAATCCGCCTGCTGAGGCATCACCCGTCACCAGTGCAGAAGTTGGGGCATCCGGGCCTCGCGAAGAGCCAGATGACCCAGAGGTCCTAGCCAATGACGAGGGAGAGAGTAGATGCAGCAGAGCTTGAGGGTCCAGATGAATAAGCTGCCGAGCCAGATGTTCCCGAGGAATCCGAGAGCGAACCCAAGGTGGTGGTCGAGGCCATCCTGGAGGAGCCAGCTAGCCAGTTGGGCTCCGAGGAGGAGGACCTGGAGGAGGGCGATCAGGACGGCAGCGACGTGGAAGTTGGGGCATCCAGGCCCTGCACGGCGTGGTGGAATGACCATCAACACCGGCCAGGAGCTGTGGCCAGCCAAGCTGCTACCACCGGAGGTCGAAGGCACCCCCCCGATCCCATCCACGCCTAGCCGAACTACACCGCGGAGCAGTGCCTGGCTGACCAGGCGGTGCGGCAGTGCCGTCGTGAGGAGTGGTGGGCCAGGGAACTTGAGAACTTGCAGGCCCAAGCCCGTCTACAGCCACCAGTACCTCCAGAGAACCAGAGAGAAGGTACAGTGACCAGCTTTAACCTGGAAAGCGGGTGAGGGTTCGTCCGGGAGCAGGGTCTCTGTGAGGAGGTGTTTGTGGGGCGAAGGGACATAGAGCCTCACCTTCCAAGGGGTCACCCGGATGGGACCTTTATCGTAATGACCGGGTCAGTTATGAGAGACACGCAAGGCCTTGTGGGTGGTACGCCCTGCGGGTGCACAGATTAGAAACTGAAAAGAGTACCGGTCCTGTACATAGTTGTTAATGCCTGTAGAACTCATGAATAATGATGAGAATGTTTATATTATGTTGAGCCTGGATTGAGACTTAAGCCAGAGACTCTGTGTGCCATGCGTGATAATGTGTCTTAAAGCAGCCCAGCGGTGATAATTACACTGTGGAAGTTGCAAGAGACAATTACCGTATATACTCGCGTATAAGCCGAGTTTTTCAGCCCATAAATTGGGCTGAAAAGTCCCCCCCTCGGCTTATACGCGAGTCATCGGTATACAGGGCCCCCCCATGGATATACAGGGCCCCCCCATGGGTATACAGGGCCCCCCCTTGCTGCCGCAAACCTGTAAAGTAATAATCATTATACTTATCCCTGTCCTGTCGCCGCCGCCGCTCTGACACCGCGTGCTCCTCCAGCTTCATCCGGCTTCTTCCGGCTTCCTCCTTCGGTGGGCGCAGGCAATGACGTCATTGTCTGTGCACCGGAGGAGGAAGCCGGAAGAAGCCGGATGAAGCCGGAGGAGTGCGCGGTGTCAGAGAGCGGCGGCAGGCGACAGGACAGGGATAAGTATAATGATTATTACTTTACAGTTTTGCGGCAGCAAGGGGGGCCCTGTATACCCATGGGGGGGGCGCCTGTATACCACTGGGGCTGCTGCTGTATACACCACTGGGGCTGCTGCTGTATACACCACTGGGGCTGCTGCTGTATATACCACTGGGGCTGCTGCTGTATATACCACTGGGGAGGCTGCTGTAACACTGCTGGGGCCTGTATATACCACTGGGGAGGCTGATGTATACCACACTGCTGGGGGCTGTATACCTGTGCTGGGGTCCACCCTCAGCTTATACACGAGTGAATAGGTTTTCCCAGGTTTTGGGGGCAAAAGTAGGGGGTCAGCTTATACACGGGTCGGCTTATACACGAGTATATACGGTACCGCTGGGACTGCATGTGTGTACCAGCCCCATTAGGCCGATGAAAGTTAACGTTTGCAGTTTGTTCCAGTAACGTTTAAGAAAAGTGCCTCCCGGACGGGATGATAACGTTTTCTGTGTGAATAAAAATGTTCTGGTTGTGTTGTTGTAAAGCATATAAAAATTGAACTCTGTACCGGGAAAAGGGTAGAATCACTCGCAGATGAGTGAGTTCAACCAAGGGGGAATGTGGCGCCCCATTGGTCGGAGCGCCACAAAGGGGTACTGCACCCAGACAAGTGTATGTGGTATCCCAGTGGCCAGTGGATGAGGAGGTTCGCATGCGGCTTTCATCTATGCATTCACACACTTAAGGGCCAGGGGGCCAATTGGTTAAACCTGTTACCAGGGTAACCGGTCCCGGTGGGAGGTTATATAAGTGGGTAGTGGAGAGCAGGAAAGTAGTTGAGTAGTAGCAAGGAGCGAAGTCAAGAAGGACCATTCAAGGGACGATGAGGGAGGGCATCTAGAGAGAGTGGTGACCCAGACAGAAGGGGGAGCCCGAGGGTGTTGGTAACACCCGGTGTCAGACCATCCTAATACCTGGTCTGGGGGGGATCCCTGTCCGAAAAGCGGAGAACCCCCACAGATCAGGCATTTTCATCTCCGGTTGGAGACAAATGTGAGCAGATGAAAACCTGAACAGCATAGCATTGTCAACTTTTTAGTGGCCCCTGCGGAGTAACTGCATATGTGTTCATAGTAATGGGAATAGCTGAAAAATAACTGGTACTGGGTGTCGGACCACTATTGATACATAATATTAGGGCCCTGCCTCAACTCAAGGATAGGTCCTCAATAATAAAATAAAGGAACAACGCGATATAGCTCGTCTTGCCACGGTGGGTTGTCTGGTCGCCAAGAGAGTGGGGTACCACACATTCACTTTAATGGAGCTACATTGCATTCTCAGCATTCTGTGGGTGTTCCAGCCTTCCACCAGCATTGTCTTTTATAGGAAATCCCTCTTTAAGGTACCTAATCGAAAATCACCAGACTTATTTTGCTGAGTTGTGCAGATAGACTCTGCTCTGCTACATCTGTAAAATGAAGAGATGTTGGCTGGTTGACTCCAGCTGTGGAATGCCATGATCATTTGATCTACAATATGAAAGAAGGTTGACAGAATACTTTTTATTTTGTTTATTCATTCTAATTTGCTCTATAATACTGCGATTTTCAAATGAATACATGTCATGAGAGTGTCACTGTCCTGTTGTCACCTCTGGGGGACCTGAGGTCAGATGGTCTCAGTGATTAAGCAATGACAGGCTTTCTGTGGAGCTCACTTGAGTTTGGTTTCTGATGTGCTCGCTATTCTATGCTGAAAGGGTTATGGACTTTTCCACTTCTGGATGAGTACTCTCTTGGCCTTTTAGCTGAAACTTGTAATTACCCTCCCCTTCCGCTGTATCTACTACCACTCATCTCACTCCATAACATTTGTATTCAGCCCATAGTGTTTGATCTTGTTTCTGTGTCAGTACATTCACAGTGTGGCGCCCCACTGGTCGGTGCATCATGAAGGGGTACTGCATCCAGACCAGTGTGTTGTATCTCAGTGGCCAGAGGATGGGGAGGTTCGCATGTGGCTTTCATCTATGGATTCACACACTTAGAGCCAGGGTCCAATTGGTTAAACCCGTTACCAGGGTAACCAGTCCCGGTGGGAGGTTATATAAGTGGGAATTGAATAGCGGGAAAGTAGTTGAGTAGTAGCAAGGAGCGAAGTTGAGGAGGACCCTTCAAGGGACGCTGAGGGAGGGCATCCAGAAAGAGTGGTGACCCAGACAAAAGAGGGAGCCCGAGGGTGTCGGTAACACCCCGCGTCAGACCGTCCTAATACCCGGTCTGGAGGGATCCCAGTCCGAATAGCGGACAACCGGCTCCGAGTGTGGTGCAGGAAAGTTCAGCTCTGAGCCGCCAACACCGGAGGGTCGTGGGTCTTCAGGTAGACGCAACCCGGTCCAAGCACATCCCCACGAGAATCTCCGTCCAGGGTTTGAGCCCCTTCCAGGGAACAAGTCCCTAAAGAGAGAGAAGGGTAACCTCTAGCCTGGTGGGCCTGGTGCAGAACAAATGCATCACTGCAGGGCGCTAAGGAAGTAGGAGCAGTACAGAGAAAGTGAGGATAGAGGGCGAAGCTGAAAGAAACACCATTGGAAGCCACAAAAAGACACCTCATCCACTAGTGATTACCCAGGCCAGCTAACCGAGACTGTAAACCTGTTTAGTGCCTGACGGTTATCAGTAAACCAGTACAGCAACTCAGCAATGTGTGGTGTGTTATTCTTTCTTGATGTGAGAAATCATTCAGCCTCTCACCTGCAGAGTTGCCTCCCTGTGCCTGCGACCACGATAACAAGTACTACAGCACTGCCCCAGGTATTCCGCTCCACCTGCGGGGAGGCACTCCATCTAGCTGCAACAACATCATCCCCGGAGGTCTGCGAGCAGCGCTGGTGCTTTCACCAGATACCGTAGGTGGCGTCACAAACATTACACTTTTATTATTTAATTTTCAACACTTTTCAGCGACCACCAGGGCCACGGACCCGGGCACCAGTCACCAGTGACAGCAACCGTAATCGACGCCCGAGATCTGATTACCCCAGCCCTGGGGTGGGTCAACAGCAACTATGCTATTGTCTGGAGAAATCCCTGGAGTCCTATAATAACTGTTGTCCTGCTTGTGTTCCCTGAGTTTTTCCTTGCTCTTCTGCCCCTTTACTCCTTTGCGGGGGCAGCGGGATCTCTATATGAGTCTCATTAAGGAGTTTAGCAAGGCATGACACCCAGGCATCCCCACCTTCAGGGGTAAACTTGGGGACAGAGACGAACCAAGGGTCACCTAGCTGTAGGAACAGTTCATGTGCACACACTCCCCGCATCTTAACAATCACAGGCGTGTAATCTCTAATTGTATGCTTGCCATGTTGTGATGTTGTGCTTAGCAACCTCTCCCCTGGTTCCTGAGGAGTTATGTTAAACTCTCGACGGCTCATCAGGTAGTAAGGCCCGAGCAGTCATCTCCAGGGATATTTCTATGTGTGCAGGTGCCTTTAGGGACTGCGCAATAGGAGTACTAGTCTATATGAAACCAGCTTGGTGGAGGTGCGGAAACTTTATTATCTAAAAGACTTCAGTAAAATTAAAGGTGGAATCTGATTAGCTGCACCAATTCCGATAAATTTTGGGAAAATGAAATTCATTAGATGTTTTATTCAAATCTTCTACTTTATATGTAAATGATTGCAGCTCTCTCTTTCTCTTCACCCTGACACAAAGGCTTATGTCCTACATATCAGGGAAGAAATTCTCCACTTCAAGAAAAAGAGCGGAAAGACTTATAGGTATTAAAGGGCAAATTTCCCATGCTTTTCTAGACGGATGTAAAAATGAGGGACGGCTAATCATACGCTGTCATTTCGAGACGTGCTCTTTGTGTGAGCTGTGCGAGATGAAATCCTAAGAACATTTTTTGAAGTTGCACTCGAGGGTATATAGAAAGCCGCGCTCGCTCCAGCTTTATTATGCCTGCCAACAGAGTGGCGGGGCGTTCTTACAAAGCTGTTCTCTGCACGAGCATCCAAGAGTAATTCAGACCATTAAATGCCTGAGCAGAGTTAGCCATCTGCTGCGGGTCTGTACAGAGCACCTCTCCGTAAGTCAGTGCAGAATAGAGAGCCATAAATACATATAAAGCCTGCCTGTGTGACTGGCTGCTAAGTCATTGTCACAGCCATTACACTTAATGTGCCACCAGGCTCTGGGCTCTGTTTGTATTATTTTCCTCTTAACCAGTGCAATGATCTGCGGCAGCTGTGCGCCGAGCAGAGGAGGAAGCCACTTTCCCTGGATAAACATGAGATGCTTTAGTGTTCTGTGAACTATATATATACACATCTGCGGTGTATAAAACTGCGCAATAGTGTCTGGCCTGGAAACATATGTTTAGCGTTCAGCATAATAGATCTGCTCTCACAAGGCAGCTCCTGTTCTTTCATCTTTTAAACATAAAATATAAATGGATATACAGATGTGTCCTATTGATATGATTGATCTTGGGATGTGTGGCGCACATGACAAACTTTCAGGAAAAAAAAAAAATTCTACAAACTCTGCCGGAAGTTGTTTATGCTATATGTATCCATGTGTGGCCCCCCAGTGGTGGGTATGTGAACTGCAACTTATCTAGGGTTTTGCTAGAATGTCGGGACAATTTATTAAATATGAATTTGGAAAAAATTGTGTAAAAATGAAAGTGGACACTTTTATATTAATTCCTAAATTATGTCCTGTTGGTTTAGATCCGCAGATGAAACAGATTTGCATTCTTTACGTCGGCCCTGTCATCAATAGCAATCACTTTCCTTACCACATATGGACAGTTAATGTAATAGAAAAATGATCTTAGAGCATGGAACAAAACTACTTGCGAATGTTGTTCTAAAAGCCCCAGTGCAAAGTACAGCGCCACCAAGCGGAGATGACATCTGTGGACAACCAATATGAGCACATTACAGTTGCCACCACCGCTTTCCCAGATATATTGAGGATTTATTGCTGCATAACAAAACAGATTTACCATTCAAGATGGGGAATAGTCCCCAAAACACATTTACTGCTCTTATGCATTGATGTCAGATTAGAACAAGGAGGCGGTGCTGGGCAGGGAATAGAGCTGGAGTGACGGAGGCTTCAGATCTACAGTCTAAAGCAGGAGTTACACTGGTCGATAGACATGCGAGACATTTGTGCAAGTTTTGCATTGCATCACTCGGCACAGCCACCAACTGCCCGGGGGGGTGTGCAGCTACATGTATTTCTTTGCAGCAGCACGCTCCTCTCTGGGGAGCCAGTGGCCGTGTCACTTACGCTGGTGTCACACTTTCAAGAAATTCGAATGAGTCTTGCATCGCATCACCCAACATGGCCACCGGCTCTCCAGACCGGAGTGCGCTCCAGCACAGAAATACATGTAGCTACACAATCCTCTCCAGAGAGCCGACAGCTGTGTCGGGTGATGCAGTGCAAGACTTGCACAAGTGTCTTGCAAGTGTGACACCAGCCAAATTTGTATATGCATTTATCATGAATGGAAAAATGGACTGGCCATGTTATGGTATTGCTGTACTTGTCCTTGAAAGAGCTACATTTGTATAAGAGCTCTTTGAGACCAAACTGAACGGACTGGCCGAGGCTCTCCTGACCAGAGCGTGACAGCTTCATATATTTCTATGAGGCTGTCATGCTCGAGTCAGGAGACTCGAGGACAGTGTGTTGCATTACGGTCTATGTTCGGACTGGCTGCAGGTCTTTTGTGCTGAACGTGACAGCCTCAAAGATACAATGTATATGTGGAGCCCCTGCGATCTGGTTGCCACAGAGGTACAGCACCTAAGCAATAGGTGTGGTATCCCACTCCCAGGTAAGGAAGGGACGTAAACCTGGGACACACAAATACCTGCACCCAACACCCATCCTAACTCAAGACTTGGGGACCTGGGCGGACCCTATTGAGAGGGTGGGCCCCATCTTCAGGTTGGAGGAAGGAATAGGCAGAGGGAGTGGGAACAGAAGGTATGAAAAGCAGAGAGGAGGAGTTAGATCAGTTGGAGGGAGAAGTTCTGCTGTGAGGAAGACCTAGGAGAATGGAGCTGTAGGGGAGGCTCACGCCAGGGAAGTGGCACCAGAGAGAAGGTCACCATGAAGCCCTGGCCGGAGGGACACCGTCGTACGAGCAATCACCCCTGAGGACATTGCTGGTGGAGCTAGGTCGCACGATAAAACCGGCTCCAATCTAGTGACGCACTTCAAGTCTGCGCTAGTGACACGCCCCTCCAGGGCCTTAAGATTCTTGGAACCAGGCTGTTTTGAGGCTTTATCATGGGGATCACAGGGACCGAGACCCGGCTCCGTGACCCTGGCGGTGTCATTAAAAGTTTGGTGCCGGTGGCTCACTCTCCTATGGATAGGGATCTGGTGTGGAGGGTTCATTCTGGGCAGGGAAGACTGGACCAGAGAATACTTATTAATTTATACATATGAAAAATAGAAAAAACGTATAGGCGGCACTCACCGATAGCAGGGTTTCAGTATTCTTTAATGCTTGCTTTTCAATACTTAAAAGTTCCAGTGCGGCGGGGAGAGGGAGTGAGGACCAGTGGAACGACGGCACCGTTTCGTGGTGAGTAACCACTTCGACGGGTTCCTGTCTCCTGGAACTGGAACTTTTAATGTATTTTTTCTATTTTTCATATGTTGAATACTGTCTATGTGTCGTGCAACACCTAAGCACTGGGGGATTGCCCTAAATGGGAAGCAGCTGAGCTCGAATGCAAGCTGTAGTGCCCGGACCACACATCTCTGCAATCTCTAATTATTCATTTATACGTGATGCCATCCGCAGGTTGTGGCTATAGATGGCCGCCGCAGCTCGACAGTCTTCCTAGGGGCTGATGGTTGGGAGGCAGCAATATTCTTAAGCCCTCTAGAGGTAGGGCTGACCCCTAGGGTGGCCAAAGATACCTGAGGGAGTTGGTAGTTGTGTTTCTGGTGCTTTAGACGCGTTAAGAAAGTTCACAGTCACAGTTGGCTGCAGTCTTCAGTTCTTTACTCACAGTCTTTTTGCAGCAGCCCGCTGAGCACTGGGTTCTCGGAGGCAGCGATCCAGCTACTACCTGGTAATAGGATGGTACATAACCGGCACCCCTTCTCTGATCTTTCCAGGTCATCTCACACAGCACTTGCCTCGCCCGTCCTGCCCTGCGCCTCACCACACAGAGCTTTGATCCAGCGATTGTGGGCTTTTCTTATCGGTTCCCGTGCAGTGTCTGCCCTTAGTCCTAAGGTTGCCACCTTTTCAGCAGATGTGTGCAGTTGTCGACCGTGTCACCATGAAAGTGCCACAGCCTCCAGGTTGCTTGCTGATCCTGGTCTTCTCCACTAGTCTTTTGGGTTCTCGTGCCCCTTGCAACCTAGTCCCTCCACTTGCCTGTGCTTGACAATGGATATGAGACCCACGGGTGGATTGCTCACTTCCCGTGCCTCTGGGACCCCCTCTTCCTCCTGGAGCCACTTGGGTGATGTTCTTCTCTAGGGTTCGGCCTTAGGGCGAGCTCCCACTTGCTTCAGTCCTCCGGACACTTTTCAAGCGTACTTTCTATAGCTTCTATCCAACTTGACTTTGGTGTTCAATGGCCTCTCCTCACCTGTTCAACTGTCTCTTCTCTCAGCTGTTTCACTGTGGTCTCCTATGTTCTAGATGTTTCTCTCTCTTTTTATACGCCTTGTCACGTGTCCCACATTCTCTACGTGTGTTCCTCTTGACCACACTCCTCCCCAAGTGCTCCCTCTAACTACTTCCTTCACCACCCAACCCCACTACAATCATTCCTAGTGTGATCTAGGTTTCCCAGTACCAGTCTGTACCCCCCTTACCAGTGAGTGGGATACTACACCCTAACAGGGGTGCAGTACCTCTGTGTCGACTGGATCCGCAGGGGCGCCACACTTGGAAACCGGAGGCTGCTGCACCTGCATGGGCCTTGGCCACTACCATACACATTCTGTGAAACGGTGGCTAGAACTAAGGTCAGGGGACGTAGTGCTCGTCGCCCGACAAGGCTTGCAACCACCTGCTTGGGACACTGTGTATGAAGACACAGGGCAGGAGAGGCGAGTAGCCAGCGCGGGGAGACGACCAGGAAAGGCTTATAAAAGGGTGTCCTGGTGCCTGGGAGTTGACCAGACTGCTGACCTGGAGGACGTGGTGCCCCTGCAGGGCTGGACTTCTGAACTTAACAGTGAGTAAACGTCTGAGAACTGCAACCCCAGTGTCCTCCCGTTATTCCATGCGCTCTCCCTGCCGCCTTTTGCACCCTGACCATCACTGTCCCAATAGACTGTACATCTGCCCTAGGGCCCCCGCTCCACCTGTGGGGAGCGATACCATCCCGGCTGCACTAACATCGGCCCAAGTGGTTCTAAACTGCAGCGTCGACCATCCCTGGACGAACACCACAGGTGGCGTCATGTTCATCCCCTATAAATACTACCGCTTTACCTGCAAGGTCAGAGCCATAGAGCCAGGTCAGCGCCACCGTGATCCCCAAAGAACTGAGAAGTCCAGTTAACGAGTACCCCACGGCCATGGTGGGTGTCGCATATATACTATATAATATATAAATGGTATGGAGGGTGAAATCCTGCTGACAGAATCCCTGTAATTTAATTACATGTTCCTTTTTTTTGTACAGAATCTGCATGGAACTTTGCTTTTGTTGCATGATATTATATTCCCAGCATGTCAATTTCTGTTGTGGAAACACCTTTTTTTGGTGTGGATTTTACTTATTAATTTCACCTATGACCCTATAGTCACAGGTTAAACTGCTGATTTGTCATTGCTGCATTCTGCAACAATAAATGTACATAGAAATGCATGAATGAGTGCGGATTTTAAGTGCAGAAATGCTGCAGATTCCAGTTTAGTATTCTGCAGTAATAGGCAGCGTGTGAACTCTTGTGGGAGAACGTCAGTCGTCTATGTATCTCCCATCTATTGACTGCAGGTAAAATCAGCTGCTTCCACATGTAATATAGTAATATATAATATATAGTAATATAATGTAGTACACTATAAAATAAGCAGAGTAAACAGGCACTGAAAGGGTTTTAATTTTTTTCTTGAAGCCTTAAAAAAAATGCACAAAAATGAGACACACAAAAACCACAGGAATAAGAATGAAAACAGTCATTATGGCTATATTATGCTCCATAACTAACAATATGTGGAGGAGCCTGTGAGCACAGGCTAATGCTTCCCCCGGAGCACAGAAGCTGCTTCATGTCAAATGTCAAAACCATGTAGAATAAGCATCTGCAATCCACTGTAATCAATGTGACGTGCCCCGTACAACACGCCGCTATAAGAGAAGAGCACAACTCTATGGGGACAAACTCCAATCGATACCCCGAGCTTCTGGTTGTACGTCTTGTACATCTATAATGTTATCAATCATTATGTTAAACAGAGAAAGGTCAACTGCCACACTGTATGGAGAAGTGTGTCATGCTCCATTGTACAGCTGTACACTTGTTATTAGTGTGTCTAAGGGATTTAAAACAGGTGACGTACTATTAGGATAAAACACATCTGCTCTGCTTAAAGGGAATCTGTCAGCAGGTTTTTACTACCTCATCTGAGCATAATGTTGGCAAAGAGACCCTGAATCCAACGATGCATCACTTATTTTACTGGGTGCAGCAGTTCTGACACAACAGTTTTTTCGATTTAGCAATGCGGCAGAGCTGAGAAAGCGGCCCCCGCCCACACTAAGCTCTGTATACAAAGTCTATAAACAGTGAGTTGCTAATCAGAGCTAGGGGCGTGCCAGACTTGGGCTCCCGGGCTGCTGTGCCCAGGCAATGATAAGTTACTGGTGCTAAAACAAATATTGCAGGTAAACAACAACCCACTGTAATAAATGATGCATCGCTGAATTATTTTGCTAACCCTTACTTCATTCTGTCTTCAGATTACATGGCAAAAACCTGCTGACAGATTCCCTTTAAAGTGACTTGTCATTCAGAAAAAGCTGTCACACATGTGGAAATGAGAAATAACCCTCTATCTGTCAATTATATTTATTTTACCCCCTCATATAGTGCAATTTAGTCCCACAATGCTTTGCAGACCTCATTAATCTTAACTTTCTCTGTTGCGGATCACAATCCACATTCCCTATCAGGAGGTCTTTGGAGTGAGAGGGGAAACTGGAAAAACCCACACAAACAAGGGAAGAACATACAAACTCCTTGCAGATATTATCTTTCATAGGATTTGAACCCAGGACCCAAGCGCTGCAATGTAATAGTGCCTCCTATATATACAGCATATGTTGTGTTGTGCTGAGCACTGCAGCTGTGATCCAGTTTTGTTAGAGATAAAACACTTAGGGTGCCTTCACATTTCAGGACGTTTGCGCCGCGGACGGTGCGGCTCTGTGTCCCGAAATCCGCATGCGGATTGCGCACCTATCTTTAACATGGGATGCGCAGTCATTCGCACATAGCCACGTTCGTTCGCGTTCAGCTGCGTAACTATACGCATGCGGACGGAGAAGAAGATTTTATGCCGCCAGGGAACGCGGCTTGTAGCATTTTTTGGCGCATCCAAAAAAATGCAAGTGTCCGCATGCGCACGCTGCGGATACAATTAACATTAGCCCCCTATGAGACTGTACGCATGCGGATGGTTTTGCGCACAGCTGCGGATGAAACGCATGCGGATACCTTAGTGCGCATGCTCAAAAAGAGTTTTTGGCGTCCAGCATAATCTCCGCCCATGAACCAGCCCTAAGTTTAGCGAACGCATGCAGATGGAAAACGCATGCGCAAGGCTCAAAACGCAGACAAACGCATGTGAACGTTGCGGACCTGCGTGCGCAAAGCTATGCGCATGCGTATGTAAAACGCAACGTTTACACGCGTTCGCATGGGTTTTCACCTGCGGCTGCGCATGCGCATGGGACGCAACGTAACCGTCCTGAAATGTGAAGCTAGACTTACTGGAAAGCAAGTTGCACTAGTCTATGCTTCTCTGCTCCACTCCTCTTGCTCTACCTAGCTCTACTATTCCCCCTATATTCTCAATAGACTTCAAAAGACAGCTGTAATCTGATCCCTCAGTTAGCTGGCAGTCCATTTTGTTTTGAGCAGGACAGCTTAGAAACAGTGGCTTATTAATGTAGAAATACTGTATATCATAAACTATCTTATATATGCTTATATTATACATATATCTAATGTTTATTGAAAAAGTAGTGACTATTGAACATAGATTACACTTATAAATTCAGCTATTTTAGGGGCTGAGAACAGCTTTTTTTTTTTACATAAACAGCGCCACTCTCTGTCGATGGACTGTCTGGTATTGCAGCTCAGCATCTTTCACTGTCTAAAATTAATACACTGTGCAGAATTATTAGGCAAGTTGTATTTTAGAGGATTATTTTTATTATTGATCAACAACTATGATCTCAATCAACCCAAAAGACTCATAAATATCAAAGCTGAATATTTTTGAAAGTTGGAGCGTTTTTTTTTAGATTTGGCTATCTTAGGAGGATATCTGTTTGTGCAGGTAACTATAACTGTGCAGAATTATTAGGCAACTTATTAAAAAACAAATATATTCCCATCTCACATGTTTATTTTCATCTGGTAAACTAATATAACTGCACAAAATTTAGAAAAAACATTTCTGACATGAAAAAACAAAACCCAAAAAAATGAGTGACCAATATAGTCACCTTTCTTTATGATGACACTCAGCAGCCTTCCATCCATAGATTCTGTCAGTTGCTTGATCTGTTTACGATCAATATTGCATGCAGCAGCCACCACAGCCTCCCAGACACTGTTCCCAGAGGTGTACTGTTTTTCCTCCCTGTAGATCTCACATTTTAGGAGGGACCACAGGTTCTCTATGGGGTTCAGATCAGGTGAACAAGGGAGTCATTATTTTTTCTTCTTTTAGACCTTTACTGGCCAGCCACGCTGTGGAGTAGTTGGATGCATGTGATGGAGCATTGTCCTGCATAAAAATCATTTTTTTCTTGAACGATACTGACTTCTTCCTGTACCACTGCTTGAAGAAATTGTCTTCCGGAAACTGGCAGTAGGTCCGGGAGTTGACCTTCGCTCCATCCTCAACCCGAAAAGGTCCCACAAGTTCATCTTTGATGATACCAGCCCATACCAGTACCCCACCTCCACCTTGCTGGCGTCTGAGTCGGAGTGGAGCGCTCTGCCCTTTACTGATCCAGCCTCTGGCCCATCCATCTGGCCCATCAAGAGTCACTCTCATTTCATCAGTCCATAAAATCTATGAAAAATCAATCTTAAGATATTTCTTGGCCCAGTCTTGACGTTTTATCTTCTGTTTCTTGTTCAAAGGTAGTCGTTTTTCAGCCTTACCTTTGCCATGTGCCCGAGTATGGCACACCTTGTGCTTTTTGATACTCCAGTAACGTTGCAGCTCTGAAATATGGCAAAACTGGTGGCAAATGGCATCTTGGCAGCTTCACACTTGATTTTCCTGAATTCATGGGCAGTTATTTTGCACCTTTTTTGCTCAACACGCTTCTTGCAACCCTGTTGGCTATTTGCCATGAAACGCTTGATTGTTTGGTGATCATGCTTCAAAAGTTTGGCAATTTCAAGACTGCTGCATCCCTCTGCAAGACATCTCACAATTTTGGACTTTTCAGAGCCCGTCAAATCTCTCTTCTGACCCATTTTTCCAAAGGAAATGCATTTGCCTAATAATTAAGCACACCTTATATAGGGTGTTGATGTCATTACACCACACCTCTCCTTATTACAGGGATGCACATCACCTGATTTACTTAATTGGTAGTTGGCTCTCAAGCCTATACAGCTTGGAGTAGGACATCATGTATAAAAAGTATCATGTGATCAAAATACTCATTTGCCTAATAATTCTGCACACAGTGAATATTTGGAGCATTCTCAACCAATAATAGATTTCCTGGGGAAGGAGATGCTGCGTAGGGAGATCGTGTATTATATGATACTGCCAAGCGGGTCAGCAATATTCTAACGCGAAAAATAGTGGAGGTAAGCAAAGAAACCATGGCAAATAGCTGTTCAGCGTTAAGGCTTAAAGGGATAGTACAGTTTTAGTCAATATACTTTATTCTTTGTATAATAAAAAAATATACAATGTTCCACATAATTGTATGGCTCACTGCAGATACACAACAGCAACCAGAATTGTGTCTTATAAGAGCAAGTGTGTGTGTCTGTGTGTGTGTGTGTGTACACATGTGTGTGCGTTTCGTGACCAGGACAGGTTTGTATCAAAGGTTGCTATTGAGTAACAGCCAGCAGAGGTCCTCCAGATTTTTAGGAATCAATATAAATAGTACAGTATATTGGCTTTGTTTAATGATACTGTGATACCCTATAGCCAAAACCCAACCCAATTCACAAGATTCCCACCGCAAGAAAGATGGAGGATGATACTTGTATCCTCATTACATCAGATGATATAATACACAAATATAGGGAATTGAACATGAAATCACCAGTTTGTGTAAGATTCCATTTTAGAATGTTCTATCAACAGGAAGCGTCAGATAAACACTACAGGCCCCAAGTGTATACAGCCAGGGACATGAGGTATACACCGAGCAGGGTCTAAATGTCAAAGTTCCAATACTTACAAAACCTGCAACTAATGTGTTTCTAGGTAGACATAGCATATAATCCTGAGCATAATAATAAGGTGTCGCATTAGGCCTCGATTCCACGCACGTAAGGCATCTGATGAGAGAACATTGGATGTGATCTGCTAATGACCCTCGGCTCAGGCTCTACTATGAACATGGCAGAGTGTCACTATACTGTGATCTGATCCTGCGATCGGTTCACAGGTGCGGAGAGGAGGGATAGATTAATCTCCCATCTCCTCTATTGCCAGCCTCTGCATATATCGTGCTGTGCTCGGATGTCATCTGAGTGCAGTCTGATGTTTCCCTCACACCTATAGACTAGTGTGTGATCCAAGACTTGCAGACAATTGCAGTATGATGCGATTTTTTTTTCTCATGCTGATGTAGGCTGCCTTCACACTTGCAGATGCATCTGCAGCGTTTTGCAGATGCATCTGCAAGTATCAGCATGCAGACCGCGGCCCCTATGTGTATAATGGGGCGCACCGCGGTCTGAAAGCACTCATTCATTCCTATATGTGAACCGTCCGCAGGCGGATGCCTGCTTACAGATCACACACTCCCGCCCGCACCATGGACGCGAGATGTTGCGTCCATGGTGCGGGCGGGAGTGTGTGATCTGTAAGCAGGCATCCGCCTGCGGACGGTTCACATATAGGAATGAATGAGTGCTTTCAGACCGCGGTGCGCCCCATTATAAACATAGGGGCCGCGGTCTGCATGCTGATACTTGCAGATGCATCTGCAAAACGCTGCAGATGCATCTGCAAGTGTGAAGCCAGCCTAAGGCTGAGAAAAAACTTGCAGATGGACACTGCCTCATTGTTCAACAATAGTGCGAGAGTACTCTGATGTGTTTACAATGAGTGAATACAATCTAAACAACAAGTAGAACCGAGTCCTTATGGCCACTTTACACACACCAACTTATCTGTCCAACTTCTGACCAACTTACTGGTTGCAGTGAAATCAAGGACACATTGTTACATTTGTACACAGCCACAAAATGGAGCAATGTGTCCATGATTTCACTGCAACCAGTAAGTTGTTCAGAAGTTGGACAGATAAGTTGGTGTGTGTAAAGTGGCCCTTATTGATCTATACTGAGCTGCACTATAAATTTATCAGACTCTTAAAATTATCATCTTGAGACTGTTCTCTTTAAAGACAATCTGTTATCAGGATTATATATCCAAAATTATTGCATTCATATAAAGGATTTTGTACTAACCTCTTTTGCTGTTTTAGAGAAATCTGTAGTTGAAATTATGTTATGTTAATAAGTTGTAAGTGCAGCGGGGAGGACATTGCTCTTACAACTCTCCTGTTTCTCTCCCTGTTTCCCGCTATCTGCTGCTCCTGTCTCTGACTAACTACAGGCCACTGTAACATAAGTGACTTACAGACTAGAGGCAGCAGAGGGTGTGAAATAGGGAGAGGCAGGAGGGATGTAAGGGCATTACCTCTATTCCCTGCAGTGTCCTGTACAGGAGATGGTGATGCTTTGTGTGATGCAGGAGGGAATGGATAATAGGAAATGTAGTCAGAAGGGAGCAGAGGAATCTGGAGAGAAAGTGATGACTATGGCACAAAATCAAATTAAGGCTGGTTTCACATTAGCGTTCAGGACACATCTGTCAGAGGCAGACGGATGCTGGAACGCATACATACTGATGTAAACGCAGCGCTTATTCTCCACATCTGTAGCAACATAAAGTTACATGGGAGACATGTGAAATGTGGTCAGGAGGAGAGGGAGAAAGAATATTTTGCTATGCGTTTGCTAGCGCTGCCATCTGGAATCCAATGTGCCACCTTTGGATTCTATGTAATGTTAGTCCGCTTCAGGAATCATGCGTACAAGTCATGCACTCTAGAACACACAAAAAATGCAACAATACCGCTGAATTTCAAACATACCTGACTATGATCATATCCCAGTGCTTGGTACATGCTGTCCATGGATTGGACTGTCAGGTTCACTTTAAAGGGTTTTTCTACAGCAATGACATTTATTGGAAATATCTTGATGGCCGTTCACCAACTGCATCACTCCCTTTTTGGTCACTCACATTACAGGATACATGAATTGCAGCTTAAATCCTTTTAGGATTATGGTGCTGCATTGTACAGTACTTCTATATGCAAATTGCCTCTTTAAAGAGGACTTGAACTCTAGCACCACCTATTGGTAGTACCAATCCTACAACTCAATATTGACCCTTTAACGAGCCTTATCATACGGCCAAGGATATAAGCCAAATCATATTCTCAATTTGCAGACACAGTGTTTCAGAGTGTTTGGTCCTCGTCAGTGCAAAGTGTGAGATATGATTTGGCTAGGTGAGAGGCTAAACTGGGGATCTGGACTATAACGTTTCTCCTTATCGAGAGATGACATGTACTTCTATGTACAGCCTATATGGCCTAGTAGCTGTACAAAAAAACTTCAACATTGCCCCATACACCTGAATAGGGCTGATCTGAGGTTTTTTTTTACACCACAGGTTAGAAAGGAACTGTCCTGAAAAAAGCCAACAGTCTGCTGTGCTATATCTGCTCTGTTAACTCTTCCTACAAGGAAGGTCCCAGTGGTCATTCATCTACCAATCATTAAGTGTCGGCATCGTTGAACAATATAGCATAAACGCAAAATAAACTACAAGACGCGCTACACTGCTTTGTTAGGATCTGCATTAAAATGCCAATAGATGTGAAGCTAGCAATGAACATGGAGTAACCTATCCATCTCTACTGTATCTTCTGCACAAGGATGAGTCAATAAAAGGGACAAAATTGTTCCAGGAGGCATGAAATTCAGTTATAAGCCATGCTCCATTTAGCATCAGAAGATAATCAGGTACCTGAGGTGCTCGGAGGATACAAGGAGGAACCACAGGGAGGGGTGATTTTCCTTTCATAGATCATGAGAACATTGCTATGGTATTAACACTCCCTGAAAGGTCCCTGTAGGAACAATGCATTTACAAGAAGTGCTAGCATCACTGTCAAGTAAGTCAGCCTCCTGGGATCGGAGGAACAGGTCATGCATTAAATTATGGTTTCTCCACAGTTTTCATGTATTCTTCAGTGCTGGACAATAAAGCACTGGAAGGGTTAAGCGCTAACATAATTGCACTATCATCCCAACTCAGAAGTCTCCTCACATCGTAGTGTCCTTCTAATATAAATTGCTCCCTGCAAGTCACCAAGAACATATACATCAATTACGTTTACGGTGCTGAATGGCTTGTTATAGACGCAGGCTTAAGTACAACTGAAGGCTAATACACAGTTAACCTATGGCAGGCAGTCTGCCCACTAGGAGTCTTGCCAGGCCGCCTTCCTAACACAGCTTCATTTAATGAGCTGTCAGGTGCCCATTGTGTCCTCTGCCAGGTTGTGCTGGCACCATTCTTCTTTGACAACTGAGAGGCTATTCCCTTCACAGGCATACCTATAACTCAAAGAATCTTCAAATCCAATACCAGACCACACACTGGAAGGGTAATAAGCCTATCACACTCCTCATCTATGACCTGTCCCAATATTTACCGCCCCGGCTGCTTCCCTTGATCCAACACTAACCGTGTTCTGCTTCATGTCACTTGTCTTACATACTGCATTATCCATTATCCCTCTTTTGTGTATAAATATGTGACTTCAGATCTTATGTTATTTGAGCCTGATGAAGAGACACAAGTAGTCTCGAAAGCTTGCTATTTATTACCATCTTTTCAGTTAGCCATTAATAGGTATCAACCACTCTCAGATTTTAATTTTTTACCTATAGCTCAAGTTATAGGTTTATTAACTATGATGTTACTTCATTAAGGACCTGACACTGGTCTAAGTGCCATGGTTCCACTGATTCTGGCACTGGGTTTCTTCTGCTTTTCCCCTCTCCGCTTCTGAAATATGGCCGCCTCTAGAGATGAGCAAACCCCTGGAGGTTCGGGTACGGGGGTTGCTTGTTTGGGACCCAAACATGACTCTGTACGTCATCGCTAGTCAGCAATTGGCTGGTTGGCTCTCCGCACACAGTCAGCATTAAACATAACACTTCCGAGGGCAGGAGGGTGGGGATTTTGTTTTTTTAAATGTAGACAAGACATTATAGACGATTACTCAGCTTTACCTGCCGGTGTGAGCCTATTACACCCAGCCAGCAGCTCGCACTGGCCCAACCACCCAGCGTACCAGAGCACAACAATCCAGGCTCCCTAATGGGAATTCCCCGAGCATCAACCCCAAACAAGTTCGATCATCTCTAGCCACCTCCTCCTTGTATGTAAATGTAGTCTAGTTAGCTAAACGGGCATGGCCATCAGTTCTCTGTGGGAGTCTTCATGAAGATCACGCACCCTTGGATAACAAGGCTAGTTAATTGTACATGAAGAAGGAGGCCACCTTTCAGGAACAGAGAGGAGCAAATACAAAGAAAAATAATGCTAGATTCAGGGGAACAGTGGCATATAGATCAGATAACTGCAGGTCCTCCTTAAAGGAACTTTCATTAATACAACATCACAGGATAGATGTTAAATTTTGGATGACTGGGAGTCTACCCATAACCTAAAATGTTGGAAATGCTTACAAGAGGGAATCTGTCACCTCGAAAAATGCTATTTACTTGCAGATATAGTGTTAATCTGCAAGTAAACAGTGTCATAAAGATAAACAAAACCAAAGTGATGAGCCGCAACATGTGCTGGTATAAGTCCAATGTGTAGGTGCACGTTCACACTGAGAGCATTTAACAGACAGAACCTGAGATAAAAAACAATATGAGCAAATACCCTGCAGTAAGTAAATAATTAGTCATAATACCTCTAAATAACATGAAGTGCTTAGCTGACACTATTTTGATTTAAAAAAAAAAGAATAAAAGCCATCCCACCACAACAAGGTGTACCCGATTGGGATGGACCCTACATTTTATAGTTCACTGCATGTCAGCAGAGCTCAGTATAGATGGGCCCAGACTAGACTGTTCAGACACCAGCCCATGGAAACCTATACAGACAAAATGCCCAGAAGCAGGAGCCATGCACCTGTATGTACAAAAACTAAAGCAAAAGTAATGAAATGAGCCGGGACATATGTTGGTGTAAGTGCAATGTGCAGGATCATGTTCACACAGTGGCCATTTAACAGACAGAAACTAGCTACCTGTTCGCCCTACTGAAAGTGCGGCTACTGGGAGAAAATTAAATTAGTTCCTCCTGAGAGTCACCGGCTTTTAGTCATAGAGGCATGCATGGAGCGGATGCAGTCATCGCTCGCTATACTGTAAGTGGCAGCTGTAAGCACGCCACAGCACTTTGATTGACAGCTCACTATGAACCGGTTATCAATTTCCTGGGGCGTACTTACAGCCACCGCTCATAGTATACAGAGCAATTACTGTAGCCCCTCCATGCACGCCTTTATAATTTAAAGCCGGCAGCTCCAAGGAGAACATCAGTTCATATTCTCCTGGTAGCTGCAGCTTCAGTACAGCGGCCAGGCAGCATTTTAACACTACCGGTACTTACTTGCCGATTAACCCTATATCAGGAAATAAATAGCATTTTCCAAGGTGACAGGTTCTCTTTAAAGATTACAACAGAAAATTGCTGACTTTTTGCAATTTCTTGAAGAAATGTTTGGGGGAAAAAAAATCATTAGCAGCATAAACGTGCCCATTTTCTGCAACAATTACCGGCTGTTATGAAAACCTACTAGTGCTGGAAATTACACGATGCCTGCAAACTGAATTTAATACTACTGCAGAAAAAAAGATTAAATTTTGATAAAATCATTAGTTGCCCATCAGCATAAGCCGTATCCACATGCTCTAAAGGTACCTTTACACGCCGCGACGGCAGGCTGGATACATCGCGCTACAGGCTACAAATGTAGCTTGTAGCGTCAATGTAGCCCGTCGTAGCGGCGTCTGAAGACGCGACGCTACAGCCGGCGACAGATACATCTGTTTATGGGCTCTGCTCGAAAACAGATGGCTATATCGCCGATGGTAGCGAGCTGTATCGGCGTGTAAAGAAGCAACGGAAGGGAACTCTGGACACCCGGGGCTGTAGCTGCAATGTAGCTAAGGCGTGACCTCGGCTCCATGTTACCGCGCCCCATGTGCGATCATTGGTGGAAGCTGCTGCATGACGATTGGTAGTCGCTGCATAGGGAGGCATATTTAAGGAGCTGACCAGTCACACTACACAATCGCTCGAGCGTGCTGTATTACTCAGCCTCCTGCGATGCCTGCCCAATCAGGATGTTATTGCTTCGTCCTATCAGCGTACGGAAGTCTTGTAATCCACAATTGGAGCACGCCTATGTGCTGTCCCTGCTGCACCAGGTCCGCCCATAGTAGCTGGTTGTAGCGGTGTGTAAATGAGCAACAGCTGGCTACTTGAGACACCCGGCGATGTAGCTAGCTATAGATGTAGCGTGGCGTAGCGAACCTTGTGGCGGCGTGTAAAGAGGGTGCGTTGACCGTTTGTAGCCGTTTGAGCGTGCTCGTGCACGTGAAGTAGCGGGATGTATCCAGCCTGCCGTGGCGGCGTGTAAAGGTACCATAATATATGGAAGTCACTGGCTTTGCTGTTGCATGGAGTTTGCATGGAGGCACATTAGGGCAGATTTGTTATTATGAGTACACCTCAACTTTGATGGTCAATGACTCAAAGTTTGTCACAATTTGTTGCATAAGTTTTTGCATTATTTAGCATGAGCTTTAGACACTTTTTGTGGCTCGTTAGACAAGGGTGCATGACATACAGCAGAGGTCCCTAACCTTACTGACCTTGAGAACCACATCAAGCTCTGAAAGAGGGTTGAGACACATTCAGCTCTGTGAGACGTTTGTGAGCCATTTCCAGCTCCTACACCCTCACAGTACTGACACCCAGAGTCCCCATTACCACTATAGTGACAGCCAAAGCTTTTCCACAGAAATTCCACACAGGCAATATATCAAGATCAGGAATTACCAGCATACCCGCATTCAGATCTGCTCATCGGTTAGGGGCCCTTTACACGCCGCTACTGGAGGATGGATACAACCCGCTACAGGCTACAAATGTAGCTTGTAGCGTCAATATAGCCCGTAGTAGCGGCGTGTGACGACGGGACGAGACAGCCGGCAACAGATACATCTGTTTCCGAGCACTGCTCGAAAACAGATGGCTACAAAGCCGATTGCAGCGAGCTGTATCGGCGTGTAAAGAAGGAACAGAAGGGTTGTTTCTACACCATGCTATGTAGCTGGGGCGTGACACAGGCTCCGGGTTTACGCGCCCCCTTCAGCGATCATTGGAGGAAGCCCCTGCATTGCGATTGGTTGTCGCCGCACAGGGTGGCATATTTAAGGAGCTGACCAGTCACACTACACAATTGCTCGAGCGTCAAGTATTAATCAGCCTCCTGCGCTGGCTGCCCAATCATGGTATTATTGCTTTGTCCTATCAGCGTACGGACGTCTCGTAATCCACAATTGTAGCACGCCTATGTGCTGTCCCTGCTGCACCAGGTACGCCCATATTAGCTGGTTGTAGCGGTGTGTAAATGAGCTAAGATGGGCTACAGATGGCTACTTGAGACACCCGGCGATGTATCTAGCTGTAGATGTAGCGTAGCGTAGCGCACCTTGTGGCGGCGTGTAAAGGTGGTGCGTTTCCCGTTTGTAACCGTTTGGGCGTGCTCGTGCACGTGAAGTAGCGGGTTGTATCCATCCTGTTGTAGCGGCGTGTAAAGGTACCCTTACTCATAATAGTCACCATCTGGAGACCTGCTCTTCACAGCTGTTTCTTAGACATGATGTTAATACACCAAGCTGGAAGACAGCCGCAAGCCATGCATTACTAGCATGCAAGCCACTTGTGGCCCCTGAGCTACAGGTTGGGGACCCTTGGCTTAGAGGAACAGGTTATGGCATAAAGGCAACGGGCGTAGCTACAAATTAACCATTGTGCGCCATAAATTAGGAAAAAAATGGTGTCTGAAAACAACGTGGGTGCATATACCTTGTTCAAGTAAGGCATTTGGCTTAGGCTAGGGTCACATCTGTGGTTGGGCTTGCAGATCCTGATCCAGTTTTGAGCATTAAAAATGCTCAAAACTGCATCCCGATCCGCAGCCCATAGGCTTCAATAGAAAAACCGAATTGCATTATTTGCAATTTGGTTACCGCATACGGTTTTGCAGCCTGTGGGAAAAATCATGCAGGCTGCATTTTTCGGAGCGGTTGCTAAGCCGGATGCGATTTTTTTTAACATGGGCGCCTATGGGACCGGATCCGGTACTGCAAGGTACATAAATGTACCTTGTGGTACCAGTTTCGGATGCAGTTTTTAAAATTGCAAAAGACCACATTCCAAAATCGGATGCGTTAATGCATCCAGATGCGGAATGAGGGTTGCAATTTTACTATCAAAAGATAGTATGAAGGCACACAGTAAAACCGCATCCGGTAATGGATGCGGTCACCGCTTTGCACCTTTTAAGTGTGAACCTAGCCTTAAAGAAAATCTAAAATTGCAGCCAATACATGTCCTTCTTTTCATGGTTAGGAGATTTGCATTTAGGCTGAAGGCACACTGTCGTGCATGAAACACTGAGCGTTTTTGATGCACGACAGTGATGCTAGTGTAATGTTTGTTTTGGGGTTGCATGATCCATGTGGTGTATGTGCCTGCATGTATTGATGTAAAGCGGCCGTCACACGCTACGATATCGCTAGCGATATTGTTAGCGATCACGTGCACGCGCGATCGCTTACAATATCGCTCACATCGCTGGTGAGATGTCACACAGACAGACTCACCAGCGATGTGGACCAGCGAGATCGCTGGTTACTATGGTACACATCGGGTTACTAGGCGCCGCGCGTCGCTTAGTAACCCGACGTGTACCATAGTTACCATCTCCCAGCATAGGCTCTGCCGCTGGGAGATCGTTCATCGTGGTGTCATACACCACGATGAAGCAGATCGTTAAATCGTTCATCGCTAGATCTGAGCTCCGGAGCTCAGATCTCGATTTTGCGATTTTAACATTTCTCGTTGGTCGTATCTTGCCGTCACACGCACAGACATCGTTCAAGCGATGTTTAATCTGGCGCGTTCAAGCGATATCTTTCAAGATATCGTAGCGTGTGACGGCCGCTTAAGAGTGATGCGAGTGTGAGGTGTAAGTGCGTGTGGGGTGCGTGTGTTTGTGATGCTATCCGTGGTCCTGAAGGACCGCGGGCAGCATTTGTTGGGGAATTCAAACTCGCCGGCTGTCAAAAGCTGGCAAGTTTGAATTTCCCACCATGCACATACAGTAATAATTATACTGCCCCACTGTGACAGCGGTGCAAGATGATCATTATAATGTGATTTAACACTCATGTCCTGAGACTGTCCAAGCTCCTGGACACATGCTGTGGTCATAAATGGCCAAATGTGTGTTTTATGCCTATAAATCTGCAAAGCCAGTAATTGTTGGCTTTGCAGTGTCATTTCTAAACTCCTGCTGCTCTCCTGTCAGTGAACAGCGTTAATGTACGTAGTTTGCCTGTGCTGATTACTTAGCCATTCAGGACCCTGGACAGCGTACATTAACGCTGTTCACCGACAGGAGCCACAGGAGTTTAGAAATGACACTGCAAATTCGACAATTACCGGCTTTGCAGATTTATAGGCATAAAACACACATTTGGCCATTTATGACCTCAGCATGGGTCCAGGAGCTTGGACAGTCTCAGGACACATGCTGACATGAGTGTTAAAGCACATTATAATAATCATCTTGCATCGCTATCACAGCAGGGCAGGATGATTATTACTGTACGCACATGGTGGGACATTCAAACTCGACGGCTTTTGACAGCCGGCGAGTTTGAAGTGATTTGCACAGCACACTCGTGCGAATATTGCACCGTGTGCTGTATGGGGGGCGAGATTCTCTCGCCCCCATACACTTGCATTGTGCTCACGCGCGTCAGAATCGCGTGCAGACGCAGCATGCTGCGACTGCACTCGCTTCTGACCTTCTGACTCGTAATGCAAGTTAGGTGCGGGGGACTCGCAGCAATGTGCCCTGTCCAATAGGGCAACACTGGTCCGAGTGCAATGCAAGCCTCCCTCGCATTGCACTCGCGCGTGTCCCTCACCCTGTGTGCCTTCAGCCTTACATTAGCAAACTCATTTATGCTACAGTCTGATGTATTTTGCTTTAAAAATGGAAAATTACAATGAGAACCACAACAGAAACATTCTGAAATAAGTCAAATAAAGCAAAAATAAAAACAAATCCTATTTTAATTTACCGTATATACTCGTGTATAAGCCGACCCGTGTATAAGCCGACCCCCCTACTTTTGCCCCCAAAACCTGGGAAAACCTATTGACTCGTGTATAAGCCGAGGGTGGACTCCAGCACAGGTATACAGCCCCCAGCAGTGTGGTATATACAGGCAGCAGCCCCCAGCAGTGTGGTATATACAGGCAGCAGCCCCCAGCAGTGTGGTATATACAGGCAGCAGCCCCCAGCAGTGTGGTATATACAGGCAGCAGCCCCCAGCAGTGTGGTATATACAGGCAGCAGCCCCCAGCAGTGTGGTATATACAGGCAGCAGCCCCCAGCAGTGTGGTATATACAGGCAGCAGCCCCCAGCAGTGTGGTATATACAGGCAGCAGCCCCCAGCAGTGTGGTATATACAGGCAGCAGCCCCCAGCAGTGTGGTATATACAGGCAGCAGCCCCCAGCAGTGTGGTATATACAGGCAGCAGCCCCCAGCAGTGTGGTATATATAGGCAGCAGCCCCCAGCAGTGTGGTATATACAGGCAGCAGCCCCCAGCAGTGTGGTATATACAGGCAGCAGCCCCAGCAGTGAGGTATATACAGGCAGCAGCCCCAGCAGTGAGGTATATACAGGCAGCAGCCCCCAGCAGTGAGGTATATACAGGCAGCAGCCCCCAGCAGTGAGGTATATACAGGCAGCAGCCCCCAGCAGTGAGGTATATACCGGCAGCAGCCCCCAGCAGTGAGGTATATACAGGCAGCAGCGCCCAGAGGTATATACAGGCAGGTCCCCAGTGGCACTCGCCCCCCCACACTGTGTAGAGCCCCCCCTCCTGATGCATTATGTTACCATCCAGTCGCGTCTTCATCACCGCCGGTCCTCCCGTCCATCCTCGCGCGCTGTGTTCCCGGTCTCATGTGACCCGGCGGTCGCAGTCGGATGACGTCATCGCGCCGGGTCACATGAGAGCCGAACACAGCGCGAGAGGATGGACGGGAGGACGGTGATGAAGACGCGGCTGGATGGTAACATAATGCATCGGATGGGGGGGCTCTGCACAGTGTGGGGGGGCGAGTGCCATTGGGGGCCTGCTGTATATGGGGGCCTGCTGTATATGGGGGCCTGTAAACATCTGGGGGCTGTATGCACGGCTCCCCCTGCCGCTGTGATGGGCGGGGAGAACCGTGCATATCTAATGAGCGGCCCCATGTGACGGGCCGCTCTGTCAGGAGCCTCCCCCCGCCTCCTCCAGCCTCCCCAGCACCCGGACACCTAGGATTACCGTATTGACCCGTGTATAAGCCGAGGGGGTGACTTTTCAGCCCAATTTTTGGGCTGAAAAACTCGGCTTATACACGAGTATATATGGTACTTAATTATAGTCAGTGGTTTACCCTTCCATGGCTAGTGGGTAAAAAGGAGCAGTCCTGACCTCACCCATCACTTACTGCACAGAAAGGAAATCCAGGATCTTCCTTTGGGAGGGGACTTCTATATTGGGACCTTCACGTAAACATTAAGGATGTGCTGTATGCTGCAGAAGGGCAAGGCATTTGTTTTGGCTTCAAAGATTCCTGTAGAATTCGTTTAATGAATGAACCAAACTAAATACAGACACATTCACCAGCCGAAGAGGCAGCGAGAAATCAACAATGGGCCATAGGGAGAAATGTATTTTTAAACTGTAAAATTTAAGGAAACTGCATAAGTAGCAATCCCCTACTGTATTGGAATGACTCTGGGTGTACAGCACCTAACCAACAGGTTAGCAAGCGTGTCAGGGTATTATAAATTGCTAGATGGTTGTCTCATGCTATCGCATCGTGAGGGCATTGACGTCACGATGGGGACAAGCTGTTTGGCACTGGGAGTTGAGGCTGTCTCTCCCGCCTTGTGTGCTCTTCCCATGTCGACTCTCTCTCCCGTTTGTGTGCTCTCCCCCCTGTGTAATGTGTCTCTCTGTCAAGTCCCATAGTGATCCGTTAGGCGGCAGATGCGATAAAATACCGAATCTGCCGCGAATGCCGAGAAACGCTGATGTGAAAGCAGATAAGCAGAAAAGAGTCTAATCAGTACATGACCACAACTATGCAAATCATATACGGTTGTGGCCAGAAGTATTGACACCCCTGCAATTCTGTCAGATAATACTCAGTTTCTTCCTGAAAATGATTGCAATCACAAATTCTTTGGTATTATTATCTTCATTTAATTTGTCTTCAATGAAAAAACAAAAAAAGAATTGTCCTAAAGCGAAAATGAGTATTATCTGACAGAATTGCAGGGGTGTCAATACTTTTGGCCACAACTGTATACGCAGTCACACATACGACCACTTGTATGGGAAATACAGGGAAATCTTCACAGGGTGCACAACACACACTATCATCATTCAATAGTCTGTAGTCACAGAGTGACTGTAAACTTCTCTTCTCAGACCAGAAAACCCGTTTAGTGCACACATTGAGTATTTGGGGAGTTTTTACCTCAGTATTTGGGCAGTTTTTTACCTCAGTTTCTCTAGCCAAAACCAGGAGTGGGTGATAAATACAGAAGTGGTGACGTGTTTCTATTATACCTTTCCTCTGGTTGTTCCACTGCTGGTTTTGGCTACAAAAACTGTGGCAAAAACTCACCAAATACTGAGGTAAAATACTGACCAAATCCTGAGGTAAATCACTCTCTGAATACTGACCGTGATCTAAGTGAGACCCAGAATTTATAGGCAAAACCAGCAGTGGGACAATCAGAGGAAAAGTCTAATAGAAACACATCACCACTTCTGTATTTATCATCCACTCCTGATTTTGGCTACAAATACTGAGGTAAAAAAACTCAACGTTTGCACGTGGCCTAAATGTTTAGGAGAACCAGGTCTCACTAAAGGTGGCTTTACACGCTAGGATATCCTGAACAATATCCTTGAAATTTCACAGATTTGTGATCGTTCAAAAGATATCATTCGGGCATCGTTGCGTGTAAACCAACGATATAGGATAAAAAGATCGTTGGATCGTTCGATAGATTTAAGGTCAGGATCTCAAATCTTAGATGGTCATCGTCCAATTACCGTCCGAACGATGTGCCACATTGTTCCGTGTGAAGCCTTTAAAAAACTCACCAAATACTGAGGGAAAAACTCACCAAACACTCAACTGCACGTGGCTTTCAGGTGAAGTTTTCAGGACACCTTCTGGGGAATTTTATATTATCTATCCCCCTTATTGTTACATAAAATAACAGTTTTAGAACAGTGTTTTGTTAAAGGGATCCTGTCACCCCCAAATCGCCTTCTAAGCTATTAAAACATGTCCCTGCAGCCTCCCATCAGTAATCCCACACTCCTTTTTGCTAATAAATGCATCCTGTAAAAGTGAAGAAAGACGTCATGATAGCATGCCTTAATAGGCTTGATCTGCAAGGAATAATGATATCAGCGCCTCCCAGCGCTCCTCAGCGCTGGCGAGGCTGTAATGGGGCAGGAATGACGCAAATCGCGTCATTTCCGGTATCGGGTGACGTCAGTACACACACGCCGCTCTGCGGGCTTCAAGCCCCGCACTATGCATGCGGCGTTGGTGTACTGACGTCACCCGATACCGGAAATGACGCGATTCATGTAATTCCTGCCCCATTACAGCATCGCCAGCGCCTGGGAGGCGCTGATATCATTATTCTTTGCAGACCACGCCTATTAAGGCGTGCTATCATGACGAAATGGGCCCGCCTGGGTGACTAAAGAATAGTCACTGTACTCATTATCATCACTAATGAGTAAGTGCTATAACGTTTTCTTCACTTTTACAGGATGCATTTATTAGCAAAAAGGAGTGTGGGATTACTGATGGGAGGCTGCAGGGACATGTTTTAATAGCTTAGGAGGTGATTTGGGGGTGACAGGATCCCTTTAAAAAAGTTTGTTTGTATGGCATCTAGTGGCTCTAAATATAACAGTAAATAGCAAACTTCAGAATGACAACAGTGATCTGTGAGTTTTGTGACATTTATCTTTCTTTTCCTTAAAGGGGTTTTCCGAGATGTAGAGAAAATTCTGAAGTCTCTCTATGTGACTGCAGCCTATCGAATATTACAAATATCTCAAGGGCTGTCGCACTGTAGGGGCATCAGCTGTATTCTCTTTTGCACAAGTAAAGAATAGAAGCAATGGGATGAAACTGAATGAGTCAGTATGAAATCTGGCATCTTCCATCTATGCTAAAGGCCACGTTACACACACAGATATCTGTTCAGATATTGGTCACAGATCTCTGGTTGCAGTGAAATCATGGACACATTGTTCCATTTTGTGGCCGTGTACAAATGGAACAACGTGCCCATGATTTCACTGCAACCAGAGATCTGTGAACAATATCTGAACAGATATCTCTGTGTGTAACGTGGCCTTTAGCTGTTGTATCAATTAATAAAATGCTGGATAGACAAACTAGAACTCTAGTATAATGACCGCATTTATTATGAGTCATTAAAAAATAACTTTCTAAGGTTAATGAAACTTGGAGACTTCTTAATCTATACTCTGTGTTGTATTATATCTTTGAAAATCTTAGCGAGAGAAAGATTGTATACTGCTTCTTGTCCTCCATCAGAGTTTGATTGAGCCTCGGACACGTGCTGGACTGTGATGACTATTTTGTTCTAAAATCTTGCTCTGTTGGTCTATTTTACTGTTGTGTTAATGTTTTGGTGCTCTTTTTTGCATTACATTTCCATTTTTATGCGCATAGAACATTAGGAGGCTTCAATAAAATGATTCTATGTAATGCACTGCAGATTGTTTTTCATCTAGTAATGCAACTGTCCTGCTCAGTAAGTAGATCAGACATGTCCGGAGTGAAACCCAGAGGCATTTTCAGCTGGGAATGGTGGCCCCTGAATGTACTACTCTCATTCATATCCTTAGGGGTGCGAGCAATTACAAAAGACTGGTTAATGTAAGTACATACAGTCTTCCATGAGCTTAACTGACACAACATTTTCACATGGTGGTAAATATAGGCCCAGTTCACATCTAAGGATGGGCTGCATTTGCTTTTGTATGCGTTTTTACCACTAAAAATACATCCAAACGCATGCATTAACACTCCCAGAGGCTGCAATGCAAAACACATTGCAAACGCATGCAAAAATGCATGTCATTTTGCAAAAATGCAAAACGCATGCATTTTTCCAAACACAGCACTAGACGTAGCAGCCCACGTCTTTGGCTGTTTGCAAAAACGCATGCATTTTTGCAAAATGAAATGCGTTTTTGCATGCGTTTGCAATGCGTTTTGCATGGCTGCTATGGGTGCGTTAACGCATGCGTTTTTAGCAGTAAAAGCACATACAAACGCAAGCAAAAGCAGCCAAAATGAAAAGCCACAGTCTTGTAACGAGTAATTATTATTATTATTATTATTAGGTATTTATATAGCGCTATCAGGATACATGGCACTGTACATGTTAGAGGGTAGACAAAGACAAGTGGCCAAAAAACTACGACAAATCGACAAATCAATCATACGGGTACAATAGGGCCGGGGATCCTGTCTGCGAGGGCTCACAGTCTAGAGGAGTCTTCCTATATAAAGAATACTAAAAGGTTACCAGATATAATTTAAAGGGGTTTTCCTCTTTTAACTTTAGTTACATATTCGTCATAGCCACATTAAAAAAAAAAAAAAAAAAACTAAAATAGTATTTATCCTCTCCGTGTCCAGAACTGGATCTCCACCGCTTCTCCAGATTGTGGACAAGTTGTAATGATGTCATATCAAAAGCACTGCAGCCAATCAGTAAGCTCAGTAGATGACAAAAGCCACAAGCGAAATGATTGGCTGCAGCGCTGTTGTTGTGACATCACTTTAGACTGTATGCAATCGCCTGAACAGCAGCGGTGATGGGGCAATAAATGTGAGGAGAGGGAGTTCTGAGTAACCTATTATTTTTAACATGAACACAACACAAAGGAAAAAAAAGAAGTTAAGAAGGGAAAACCGTTTTAAGTCTTCAGTTATCATCAAAGCATTTTTAGAATTTTGAGCTCCTTGGCTTTCAATATACATGTATGGCAGACAGACGGTCAAACAGATCAAGGTGTTGAGGTGCAAGTTGCATGGGGCCCGGGCAGTCATGGCTAGTGAGGCAGAGTCTCGGCTGTGGAGCAGCCCTGGTGTTGCACCACTTTTCCTGGCCAGCTTCAGGTGCAAAAAGTCAGTTCTGAAGTGCCCCCGGTGAGGGCCAAAGTATTTACAGAGTCAACTAAAAATTTTAGAGCAATTTTACTAGAACAGTCTGGTAAAACACGGGCACAGTACTTGAATGTTGCAAGAGTAGGGTTAGTCACAGTAACATAATTTGTTGCAGGCTGCTCTCCTCATCCCAGTCCTGACATCACAGTGACTCGCCATGAATTCATAGAGTCTGTTGCAGCTTCAGCCCTACCCCATTCGCGGTGACACATCCAGAGGATTGATAAGGCACCTCCAGATAAAGTTTCTTTGCCGTTTGCACAGTGGCAATCCGTTCAACAAATGGGGACTCACCAAAACAACACCACAAGAGGGTAATAGCCGGGGTAGCGCACTCACTTTATATTCCATCCACCTCACGTTTCAGATCCTAGGCTATAATCCCGGTATAACTTGAAGGGTCCAATACAATCATTTGGAAAATCGGTTCCTAATAGGCTTCTTCTACTTGGGACTCTCCTGGCTAAAACCATACCTCAAATCCCCTTTATAGACTAATCCCTGCCCCCACAGAATTTAGTTTACTCTAACCAATAACTATCATAATCTAAAAGGGACCAGGGAGAAGCCTTGACCTTGGCCGCTAGAGTGCTACACAAACATAATTCAACACATTGTTTACATATAAGGACACAATATATGCCCACGTCGTTCCCAAAGGGAGGAAGAAAGTAAACCCTTTTGCAAGGGTAAGCATTGGACAAAGGCATGAAAAATGCATACTGGGAAATGAGGGAATTAATGTTCCAGTTCCTCTAGTGCTGGCAGAATGCTGATGAAGAGTAACCAGCCATTTAAAAAGAACAGATGACAAGTTCTTGGACATATTAGCTAGTACAAGCACCAAAAACAGTTTATACTTGTGGAGGATGAGGGCAGCAAGACTATACTTTTCTACAGATTTTGCATAAATGAACAGCTATAATACTGACATATACTGTGACATGCTAATTAGCCCCTTAAAAACTGAGTGACACAATCACAAGAGCGGACACAGATATTAGAGGGCCCCTGAGTAACAACAATATTTGTGAACTTTTCAGTCCAATTCTTCACCATGATGCACAATTCCACCAGTTTTGGAGGTGGCAGAAACCCTACTTTCCTCTTGGCTTCTGTGCGGATGCACCAATAGTATTTCCGACCCTGGTAGGATATATTGGCATATGTGGGTGACACACATCGGCAAATACATGTAATCTACCTCCGCGTTTACAGAGCCTATAGTAGGTTACCATGATCAATGAACCTGAAAGCTTAATATATATATAGCTAGCTAGAGAAAGGAACAGGATCCCGAAACATTCTCACCCCCACCTGATGGCCGAATAAGGGCGGTTGTTTCAAAAAGAAGAGTGCTGCAGTTCTTTATCCTGTATGTATAATATATATATATATATACTAGATGGTGGCCCGATTCTAACGCATCGGGTATTCTAGAATACCTTGTAAACAGGAGTGAACTGCGTCACACTATGTCTGACAGCCTTGTAAACAGCAGAGAAGTGCGTCACACTATGAGCGGCAGTTCAAATTGCGCGCCAATATACCAAGCCGTGCTCCGCTTCGCTGATTGCTTGTCACGGCTGGAGGCGACCAATCAGCGAAGTGTAGCATGGCTTGGCAGGGGTTTAGAATGCCGCGCCACGGGATTCATATTTCCCGCCAATCCGCGCTACTTCGCTGATTGGTCGCCGCTGGCAGGATGGAGCAAGTGGTGGCGGTGTTCTGCAGCGGTGGCGGTGTGCGGTGGTGTCGGTGTACAGCAGTGTTAGTGTACAGCAGTGTTGGAGTACAGAAGTATCAGTGTTGTGTGTCGGTGTGCGGCGGTGTCAGTGTGTGCGGGACAGGATGGAGCCAGTGGTGTCTGCGGTGTGCAGCGGTGTCTGTGGTGTGCAGCGGTGTCTGTGTTCAGTGGCCGGGTGCAACTAATCAGTGGGGACAGGATGGAGTGAGCGGGGCAGGATGGAGCCGGGGGGGCAGGATGGAGCCGGCAGGGCATGGAGCCAGGGGGGCAGGATGGAGCCAGGGGGGGCAGGATGGAGCCAGGAAGGGGGGTGGCAGGATGGACTGCTCGGTAATCGGGAGCAGTAGCAGGCAGTGTCCTGCTAGGACCTTGCATGATGTCAGAATGATATCGGCGTTCGGCACTGTGATTGGCCCACTCGTGGTCATGTGATATGCGTGTCACATATGACATGACCACGAGCGGGCCAATCACAGCGCCGAACTCCGATGTCATTCTGACATCATGCAAGGTCCTAGCAGGACACTGCCTGCTACTGCTCCCGGTTACCGAGCACTCAGCGGAGGGTAAGTATAACAATCTTTATTATTTTTAATACATTTGTCTTTATTTTACATTTGATTTCGCAGTGTATAATGCACTGCGAAATCAAACCACTAAAGAAGTAGCCCTCAGGAGCAAGGGGACGCAGGGAGCCGGAGTGCGGGCAGGGCAGAGGAATGGGGGGGGCTTAGAGGAGAGCCACCCGCATATTCTGAATTTGCGCGCCGCGCAGCTCTTTCGCATGCTGCACTGATTGGTTGCCACGTCTGCTGGCGACCAGTGAGCGCTGGCGCGCGATTTCTGTGACAGACAGAGAACATTAGGAGATTATATAGTAGAATATATATAGATTTTGTTTGCCATATCTGCAGCTACATTCATCTCCTCCGGAAAGAGATTTCCAAGAAATGATACTTCCATATTGACAGCTGCGTAATGAAGTGATTCTGCGACTTATTCCTTGCTATACATTTCTGTAACAAAAGCAGATTGTTGAACTGAAGCCTCTACATGTTGATAATATTAATGAGTGCTGACATTTAATTAAATGCTCCCATGTTTTGTAGCAGGTGGAGAGAAATTTATATCATCCACCTCTACGAAGCGGCACTCAACTCCGAATGTATCATTTCCTGAGCCTCTTAAAAAGTGCTGGGGAGGGACAATATATCACTAATTGCTACACTAATTGCTGAATGAGGATTTTATCAATTTATGGTTGAATTAACGGCATCCACAAATTCATTGTTAGGATAAACCAGGCTGCAGCTCCTATTGTTCTGTTGTTTAACACTTCTAATCGCACGGTTTAATTTTTTCTGGCTCCCTTGAAGGAATAGTCATTTTACAATTTCTTTTCTCATCCTGTCAAGTCGTTGCATCAAACACAATGTGACAAGCTCCGGGCTCCGCTGACATCAGTAGTCACCGCCTTTCCTCCGGGGTTACCATAGACCTTACTGGTCTGGAAGCTTTTTCTCAGTAAAGATTGTGTGTCCTGTGATCTGTAATATTTTTATATTGCATGTATACAGCTATATATATGTATTAGGCAGCTATTATTTCAAATATTATTCAATTATATACTATTATTAAGAACAAGTCCATTGTACAGTGAGTATCGGCTTTGCATTTCCCAGCCCGGGCTCAATGTACAAGCTCTGACCTCAATTCATCCATAATCTTCTCTCTCATTAACCAAATGGAAATGGTAATTTACAGAGCTACTTAGTGTTAGAGCTTTTAAGGTCACAAATATCCGGTACACATAGCATTCTGAAAGCCAACGATGGAGTCCGACCCATTATCCTGATCAAAACCGCTAGTAAATATTCCGCTGTCGATACTCAAGCGCTCAGTCTTTCTTTTATATATAATGAGCTATTTTTTCGAGAGAAAAAAATGCAAAGTGCTACACGCATATATTCCAAGATGTGTCTCATTTGCTTCAATCAAGTGAATGAATGCCAGAATCAGCAAGACCCAAGATCTGGCAGACTATGCTTGGCAGGCTGATATGTTCCTAATATCCGGGAAATGCTTGGGTCCAGTAAGAGATCATTTGGAGGACAGACGTAATGAAACAGTCAGAAATATGAAAGTATAGCTCGGGTGACTGTGCCATTAAGGCATAAATGACTGAAATAACAGTATAATATGAACCAGGGGCGGACATACCATTGGTACAACCTATTCAGCCGCACAGGGGCCCATAAGGTAGGGAGGCCCATTTCTACCCCAAAAACAGATGGAATTATGTAATATGATGGACTGCAAAGGGCCCATGTACTTCCTTGCACAGGGGCCCTTTTTTATTTATGTCCGCCAGTGATATGAACTACATGTATATTTATATGTATGCACATATATACAGTTCATAGGATCCTGTGGTAGAGCAGGAGCTTCGGATCATAGGATTCCTGCCTCACCTGTGGTACACCAGAGAGCCGTAGGCTGTGGGGCATGGGATCATAGAATTCTTGCTTTATTTGTGGTGGAGCCAGGAACCATTGGCTCTGAATCATAGGATTTCTGCCTCCCCTGTGGTAGATTAGCAAGGTGTAGGTTCTAGGGCATGGTATATGACCAGTGCACTTCAGCCGGGTGCAGTAGGCCTTAGTTATATAGGAAAAGCCAATAACAGGTGCAAAATACAAGCATTCCAATCACTCTCAACCTCCTTCTCTTGGAGGGGTAAAACGTCACTGGCTTCTCACTGCTTATCCAGTCACCAGAGTGTAGGACAAGGCCCCGTCCCCTCCAGCCTCTGCGCGTCCCCGGTCTCCTCTCCTGGATGTTCCTGCAGTTTATGACTGTGAGGAGACCAGGGATGAGGAGACTGGAGGGAGGGACCTTGTCCTATACTCCGGTGACCGCAGAAGCAGTGAAAAGCCGGTGAAGCCAGCAGGCACACGTAAGGAAGGGAGGGAGTCCTGAGCTCAGCCATATAAGAGCCGGACATTGTGCTATCACCATGCACGATGACAGGTGTCCTGCGGCTGGTATAAACTGACAGGAAGGGAGGGTGTGAGGGAGAGGGGAGGGTTTGGCTTAGAGCAAACAGGGAAGTAATACAAAGAAACCCAACCCTCCATGCTGCACATATGCTAATATGCTGCACTGATTTTCGGGTGTTTGATAACAGTTTTTTCTGCAATCATACATGTAATCATTGAAGTAAAGTTAAGATTGTACTCAGTATCTTAGAGACTGTAAGGCACTGGCTTCACTTTAAAGCCATAAAACCTGCTGGTTGCTTCCATTTAATACTTTTTAAATTAGACATACAGGCAAATATTGCAGTATTTTTTTTAATGTTTTCTATTACTTGGTTAGGGGCGACCCACGCTATGCCACAACCTTATCAAATGGGATATACAATAAGTGATGAAGAAAATAACACAATTAATTTTCAGCTTCTGACTAATGGTGCTCAAATTGCGTATATAGACCACCACGGCTGCCAATTCCCTAGTTTACCATATTGCACTTCTATATACTGTGAGGTAGCGTACGCCTGAGGTTCGCTTGGCAGCATACATGACACCAACAAACACATTTAACATAACGTAAACAGAGGTTTATTATTTTTTTGGCATAAACCTGCTTATTACTCACATATCACACAACGTAAATCATACAGTTTACAGGTCATACACTATTCACATGTCATGCAACCGTTAAAGACAGTTCACATTTGTTATGTACATCGGAGCACTAATGACAGCTCCATCGAGGATCAGGAGCACTAACCGTAGCTCTTTTGGCGGTTACGGACGTCTAGCTGTATATACACTTTACACGTTATACATACTCAGCAGAACATTAAGGCGTCCCTTAAAGACCCCGTCTGGTTCCAAGCGGCGGGTATGCCCGCCTGACATTCATACATTGTATGTGTCACCACCTTATGAAATACCAGAGACCATACCAGTCTCTCACATATCAGCCTTTGTATGTGACGCCGGTCAGAACCAGGCCCAGAGCCACCTGAGCTCCAGGCCAAGCCAGGCATCCCGAGGACTCCTCAGCACAAAGTCTTCCAGGTCGCCAGCCACTTCCAAGTCTGCCGTCACAGGCCCAGACCTCCAGAACAGTGGCTGCACCAAACACGCCATCGCGTGCTCCTCCAGGTTCAGCCAGTCTTCCCACCTACAGGTGATGCAAACCCTCAGCCCTCTGATCTCATGGTTCTACTCAGTGCTGGCACAGTATTCAGTTCACTGTACCCTCGAGACATCTCCAGTCTCTCACATGGCACACACACACATACACAGTCAGGCATGGACTTCAGCCTTCTCAGGGCTAGACCACACGCATACACAGTTCGGCATGGACTTCAGCCTTCTCAGGACCAAACCAGGCTCTGAGTCACCTGAGCTCCTGGGCAGTCAAAGCATCCCCCAAGGTCTCCTCACCCTGCACATGATGCCCGGCTGCCTCCAAGCCCCACCAACACAGGCAGAGATCCCGGATGGCAGCCTCACCAACATGGTCAGAGTGAGCCCCCTACAAGTTCAGCCAGGACCCCCATACACTCAGGTGCTCTACTAACCTCTCGGTCTGGCCACAGGGTAATACGACTCGGAGGGACCGGCGTCTCCGGCAGGGAAAGCCAGGCGTCCTTGCCTCATCCCCTCAAAGGGACGGGACCCCTCTATTAACCTGCCTGCCACACCCACATCTGGGCTTCAGTAAAAATCAGCACACACTCAGACCTGGAAGTGTTAACCCTTTGTGCACCATTCAGATCAAAAACAGCAAAGCATTCATACACACAGGTTCAGATACCATTAACCCTGTGTGTATGGCTCAGGGCCCATGTGATGTACACCGGCCATGGCTATCATGTCGGTCATATGTCACAATACATATTATATACGCAGAAGATATTATATCCTTACTTTGCCAGGGACATTGCAGGCCATGTGCAGAGAATATGCTTCCTCTACAACCAAGAGCTTCACTTACTGAGGTCCATGAAAAATGAGGATTTTGCTATATTTTACAAAAACCATTCCCATGAGGTGGAATAAAATACACATGGACTCCAGGGCAGGGTTTGAAATCCGCAGATTTTCTACAGATTTTTAACCTATTACAAACTGAAGGAAAAAATATATGACAAATCTGTGGCAATATTCGCATGTAACTTATTCATTCCTAGTTTTGGCTAAAACGGGCACTGTGTGAACATGACAATACCAAACATCTTAGGCCGGCCTCACACCACGGTTTTGCTGATCCGGGGCTGTCTGGTGTGAACCCGACAGCCCCAGATCCGATTTCGACCCCATACTATTCCTATGGGGCCAGACGGGGCCGGATTGCAACTATTTGCCATCCAGTTTCCATCTGTCCGGGAGGATCCAAAGAATTCGGGTTTTTGTCTCGGACACAAAATCGTAGCTTGCTGCAATTTTCTGTCAGGGGCAAAAATCTGAACAAATCGGATACTCCCGACCCTGGGGCGATCCGGTGCCCCCTAACATGGGAGTCCGACATAAAATCGGTCCGGCTCCCTGACGCCGGGTGCTGAGACTCAGCGCCGAACTTCAGTGCCGTGGAGAGTTCCCCGTTGACTATTCAGGACCGCGGCTAGCTCCCACTAGCCGAGATTTTTAAATTTCAGCAGGGACAGGTCCTGAAACCTGCGATCTGCAGAAAACAGGACCAGAGGGCACACCGGACGAAACCTGATAGACCAAAACCGGCCTTACTATGTATCTTTTGTTATTTTAAATACAAAGCATCGGTGGATTTGATGGCACAGGAGAGAATTAGAAATAAAAGCTTTCTTTAATAGTCTTTTTATATTCTTGTCTGTTCTTGTTCTGGTGGAAAATACTGCACCAAAAAGCAGGTTGTGACCTGCACCTTAAAATCTTAGGCCGGCTTCATACCACGGTTTTGTGCTGTCAGATTGGATCTTGTTTTTTGCAGGATCCACCAGACAGAACCTATCAACACAGGATGAGCACAAAGTGTTACCAAATATGTCCTCCATCCTTTTTTTTGCAGGATTCCTTTTGTACCGCTGTCCATGGTCCTGAAGTCTGCCTGTGTCTGCTCTGCCACTGTCCAAGGTGCTGAATTCACAGCTTGTGCATTAAATACTGCTGTCCATGGTGCTGAAATTTGAACAGCAAGGATTTCAGAGCATGCTTTGTTGAAAAAATTGGATACGCGAAAGGATCTGATTTTTTCCCAAATACGGCGCCCATAGACTTCCATGTTATGGGCGCCGGATCGCCCCGGATCCGGTTCTGTCCGGCTTTGTCCAATTTTTGCACCGGAGCCAAAAAATGATGCAGACTCCTATTTTGTGCCTGGTGAAAAACCAGACAAAATTGGATCAGGCACAGAAAACACAAAACCGGATGGCCAAACAGGACCAATCCGGCACCATAGGAATACACTGAAGGCAAAAGCGGATCAGGTTGTGTCCGGTTCAACCTTGGTGTGAAGCCGGCCTTATACACTTGCTGACAGACCAGACTTTTTTAGGCTAATCTACAACATGGACACATAACATCTGTAAGGAATTTGTATGTTCTCCCCATGTCTTCGTCGGTTTCCTCCAGGTTCTCCGGTTTCCTCCCACACTCCAAAGTCATAATTAAAGGGTGTTTAGATTGTGAGCTCCAATGGGGACGGTGATGATAATGTCTGTAAAGCGATGCAGAATATAAGGGCATTATATAAGCAAAGCCTAATAAATAAATATAAGAAGGAGGTTTACACTAATTTACATCAAATGGACTCTTTAGCAAACCTTCACCTTCAGAGCAGTGCCAATCATTTATTGGATTTTGGATTGAGTGGAGCCCACGCATTTTTTTTGCCAGCCATGGGGAAATTAGGCAGCTGAGGGTGGCAGCTCGCAGTTTGCCTGCTTTCATCGGGCTAGACTTAAAAATGCAGCGAAGCCCCGCGCGTTTTTTTTCTCAATTACTATTTATTTAACACCCTATAACGCCATGTTGGTTGCCATACACTAATGTGTATGGCAACTAAGCAGATTCACTGTCCAGATTGAGGAAATCCAGTCTGACTACAAAAGCCAATCACAGAGGCTCTCACAGAGTGTGAGCTCCTGTGATTGGCTGTTTCTTTGACAGTGCAGTGAATATGCAATTAGCTTAATAGGCGGCCAGGAAGTAACAGTGGGAGACTATTAAACTTGATCTATCTATTCTATCACGTTATAGAGCATGAGAAAGACCTTTTTAAAAGCGCATTACACACGGACCACACTCACATCACAGTCACAGCATATTCATTACTCTGGCACCATACTAGCACCACACTCGCACTACCACACGCACAGCACACGCATCACTGTCGTGCATCAAAAACGCTTCCGTTTCTGATGCATGACAGTGTTCCTTCAGCCTGAGTAACAAAATGTGGTTTGACTGGTTTTAGTCAGAAAATAACAGCTAGCTGCTCATTCAGCTTCAGTTGAGAACTTGTTTCTGTGAGGAGTGGTTTAGTGGACTTTTTCTCTCAGTGTGATTCGTGCCTGTAAAAATGGATGTTACTCCATGGAAGAGGTCTAGAATTATTACTTTTAATGAACATACAAGTCTGACTGTAAAGGCCACGTTACAAACACAAATATATTGGTCACAGATCTCTGGTTGCAGTGAAATCGTGGACACATTGTTCCATTGTACACAGCCACAAAATGGAACAATGTGTCCATGATTTCACTGCAACCAGAGATCTGTGACCAATATCTGAACAGATATCTGTGTGTGTAACGATGCCTTAAGAGAAATCGCTTCCATTGTTTGTATTGGAAAATCTACTGTATCAAGAATAATTCGCACACAATGAAACTGGATCGTTTTCTCCAAAATGAAAAAGAAAATGTGGAAGAAAAAGGAAAACGACACCAAGAACTGCTAAAACACTTATCAGAAATGGTAAAATTAATGCAAGAAAAACTTGCTTTGTCCCAATTAATTTGCACAGCACTGTATAACTAATGTTATCTTTTATTCCAACGTCTGCTTCTCATGTAACATGTAGTACCGTATTTCACTTGGGTCATAAAATTCACCCTAATCTAAAAATACTTTTAGTAACACATCTAATCCATCCCGTTAAAATAAGATCTATAGGTGTAAAGAATAAGGAATGCTGTGAAATAAGGTGTCAGCTGATAAAATCCTGTCACTACAGGCCAAGATTATTTTTGTTGTGAGAATTTTATCGTATGAAACATGGATACAATCTTTTCATGAATAAAGTATAAAAGCAAAAGCATTCCTCCATAGTAGAGTTCCTCCAAGAGTTATGGCCACTTTACACACACCAACTTATCTGTCCAACTTCTGAACAACTTACTGGTTGCAGTGAAATCAAGGACACATTGTTCCATTTGTACACAGCTACAAAATGGAGCAATGTGTCCATGATTTCAATGCAACCAGTAAGTTGTTCAGAAGTTGGACAGATACGTTGGTGTGTGTAAAGTGGCCTTTAGGCTGGCTTCACACCACGGCAAGATCAGGCCCGGGACTGTCCGGTGTGAACCAGACAGCCCCGGACCGGATCCAGTCATGGTGTGAAGGGGGCCTTAGAGGACCACTGGTCCCAACATATCATGTCATTGTAGGCTATTTTATGCTTACGTGTGAGAAATAACATTATTCACATTGATATTTTTTCCTTGGCATCAGTCATATGGTTACCTGCTGCTGTCTGCATGTATCCTGCGAGCGTACATAGCCGTCTTTCACACAAGCCACTGGGAAGAAACAAGGTCACGATGGCGAGAAGACAGCTCATAACCAGGAGAGCACAACCTCCGCAGCAGAGCACAGCACTCGTCTGGAATGACAAAGAACACAGAGCCGTGACTTCATTATTAACTCTCATTAATGCAGTGGATATACAAAATTCAGGATGCAGGATCCGCCTTATCTGACAGGTTAGGTAAGATGTATGTGCAATGTCCTGTGCACTCGGCACTGCACTGCTTGTCTCAAGCTCCACTTTTTCCACTTCCATGACAAAGTTGACATCAATGGATGCCTGATGCAATATATGGCAATCTTATCAACATGAAAGCTTCTTCTATGTGATGAACCTACAACCTCTTCCTTCATGATATGAGGAGAGATGGCAGCATGAACCAAACTATTCACATACTGCATCCTAGTCTGTCAGTGCGTGCAGTTTATACCTAATTATCAATCATCTTCCTTCTATAGAATCTATATCGTTCGTATATGTCTGTCACATGACTTTACTAAGGATATCGTTCAGGATATCCTTGCGTGTAACGCCACCATTAGGCCTCATTCACATGTTCAGTTTTTCGTCAGTTTTTCACATCAGTATTTGTAGCCAAAACCAGGAGTGGGTGATAAATACAAGTGGTGATGTGTTTCTATCAGCCAACATTCGGTATTCAGTTCAGTATTTGGTGAGTTTTTACCTCAGTATTTGGTGAGTTTTTACCTCAGTATTTGGTGAGTTCTTTACCTCAGTATTTGGTGAGTTTTTACCTCAGTATTTGGTGAGTTTTTACCTCAGTATTTGGTGAGTTCTTTACCTCAGTATTTGGTGAGTTCTGTACCTCAGTATTTGGTGAGTTTTTACCTCAGTATTTGGTGAGTTCTTTACCTCAGTATTTGGTGAGTTCTTTACCTCAGTATTTGGTGAGTTCTTTACCTCAGTATTTGGTGAGTTCTTTACCTCAGTATTTGGGGAGTTCTTTACCTCAGTATTTGGTGAGTTCTTTACCTCAGTATTTGGTGAGTTCTTTACCTCAGTATTTGGGGAGTTCTTTACCTCAGTATTTGGTGAGTTCTTTACCTCAGTATTTGGTGAGTTCTTTACCTCAGTATTTGGTGAGTTTTTACCTCAGTATTTGGTGAGTTCTTTGCCTCAGTATTTGGTGAGTTTTTACCTCAGTATTTGAGTTCTTTACCTCAGTATTTGGCGAGTTCTTTACCTCAAGTATTTGGTGAGTTTTCACCTCGGTATTTAGTGAGTTTTTTTTACCTCAGTATTTGGTGATTTTGTTTTACCTAAGTACCGTATTTGTCAAATGTGCTTTGGAAAATGTTCTAAAAAATGCACCCAAACTTCATGACCCTCTCGTCCACGTCAAAAAAGATATAGGTACATGTATAATGTTTACCCGTACATGTGCATTAATAACACTCATACCATTCAGCTTCATAATGATGCAGGATGGGTGATGTAGTAATGTGTTTACTTAGACCTTTATTTGGTTCTTTCACACTCCCAGGGCTCTGCATAATGAAAAGGTGGAGGTCCATAAAGGACCGTTTTCTAAGGGATTACAAGTAAAACAGGGAAATCCAGGAAGGGCTGTGTTCGGACAAACCCGCACCGAATATGTACTATAAGGAATTATATTTTCTGGCAAAAATTGTCCAACCCTTAATTTTGATAAGGTAAAGAATATTTATACCGTGTTAGCCAGTAGATAGAAAAATATATTGCAATCTGAGAGTCCTCAGTGGTTGATACCTTTTAATGGCTAACTGAAAAGATGGTAAACATAGCAAGCTTTCGGGACACTGTGGTCCTTTCTTCAGACTGGTAATGACACAAATTCTGAAGACACATACATATATACATAGGCAATAGAAAAAAAAAAAAAAAAAGGCAAAACAGTGGTATATGCTCTGGTGGATAAGACAGGTGACGCAAAGCAGAGTGGGGTTAGGGAGGGGTGGAGGAGCAGGGACAGAGAAACCAGATTTCTAAGATAAGCGGAACCAATTGTATTAAGTAAATGATTAGCAACCCATGGAGACCTGAAAATACCATATATACTCGCGTATAAGCCGAGTTTTTCAGCCCAAACTTGGGCTGAAAAGTCCCCCCCTCGGCTTATACGCGAGTCACTGTATACTGTATACATTGTATACAGTATACAGGCCGCCCGCCCCCACCACCCCATGACGTCATTGCCTGTGCCGACCAGAGGAGGAAGTCGGAAGAAGACGGATGAAGCCGGAGGAGCGCGATGGTGGCGGCGGGACAGCGGCAGGGATAAGTATAATGATTATTCCTTTACAGGTTTGCGGCAGCAAGGGGGGGGCCTGTATACTAGCACTGGGGCTGCTGTATATACCTCTGGGGCTGCTGTATACTACCACTGGGGCTGCAGTATATACCTCTGGGGCTGCTGTATACTACCACTGGGGCTGCTGTATATACCACTGGGGCTGCTATATACTACCACTGGGGCTGCTGTATATACCTCTGGGGCTGCTGTATACTACCACTGGGGCTGCTGTATATACCTCTGGGGCTGCTGTATATACCTCTGGGGCTGCTGTATACTACCACTGGGACTGCTGTATATACCTCTGGGGCTGCTATATACTACCACTGGGGCTGCTGTATATACCTCTGGGGCTGCTGTATACTACCACTGGGGCTGCTGTATATACCTCTGGGGCTGCTGTATACTACCACTGGGGCTGCTGCTGTATATACCACTGGGGAGGCTGCTGTAACACTGCTGGGGCCTGTATATACCACTGTGGAGGCTGCTGTATACCACACTGCTGGGGCTGTATACTACCACTGGGAGGCCTGTATACCACTGGAGGGGCCTGTATAACACACTGCTGGGGGCTGTATACCTGTGCTGGGGTCCACCCTCGGCTTATACACAAGTAAATAGGTTTTCCCAGATTTTGGGGGCAAAAGTAGGGGGTCGCTTATAAATGGGTCAGCGCGACTCAAACGCCGGCATCTGATTGAAATCTCGACGTCACAGAGCCGGAAATGATGCGACTTGCGTCATTCCGGCTAAGCGCGCCAAGTGATGCGATACAGGATCATCAACATTCATTTTCACGCCCATTGGGGTGTGAAAAACAAATGTTGAGGTGGCGATAAGGAGCAAGAGGGAACACCCACTGTGACTCCTCGGGGATTCAGAAGCTGCAGATTTCTTAGGTAATAAAGGTGATAATTGCACTTTATAGAATAGCTATAGGGAAAGAAAGGGATAGCTTGAAACCTTATAGGATGGTGCAGGGACAGGTTTTTAGAGGCTGGGGACCGATTTGGAGGGGTCAGGTTCCCTTTAAGATCACATCAATGGGACCATGCGAATTACAGGCAGCACGAGATCACCAAATGTGATGCATCCAAGCGTTGTCCATTTCTTAGGCTAGGGTCACATTTGCAGCAGGACACTGCAGATCCTGATCCAGTTTTGAGCAGTAAAAGTGGTCAAAACCGGATCAGAAACCGCAGACCATAGGAGCCCATTATAGTAACCGGATTGCATTACATGCAATCCAGTTACCGCTTGCGGAATTGCAGCCTGCGGTAGAAATCATGCAGGCTGCAGTTTTTGCAGGGGTTTGCAAACCGCAGCAGGCTTGCTATAATGGGCCCCTAAGGGAGCCAATGCGGCTGCCCTAGGCACATGTGAATGCCTGTGGCAGCCGTATGCTTTGTTCGTCCCTGCTACCGCAGGGATGAACAGAGGGTTAAATGTTAATAGTTGTAGGCAACATGTCTCTAGGGGGTGCCCACCCTCCCTAGAGACATGCTGTCCACTCAGGTGGGGATGTGAAGGGTTAATCTGGGCATTTATAGTATTGCCGGCTATTGTCGGCATTTTAAATTTTAGGAATGAACCCCGCAGCTCCTCACTGTGTAGGACATACACATTAACATTAGGTCTATGGCAGTGCCTGCGGCAGCAGGGATGAACAAAGAATCCAGCAACTGGATTGCACATTCAGAGCAATCCAGTTGCCGGATTCCGGCTTAGGCTAGGGTCACACTGGTATCATGGATGCATTTCTCCATGCATTTTTCAAACTGGTATTTTGTGAAAAACACATCCATAGGCCCCAATACAAAAAACACATGCCCAATGGCAAAAAATGTTTTGGATGCGTTTTTGGCTCAGCACCACAAAATGCATCATGATGCATTTTTTGGTGCTTTTTCAAAAACGCATGCATTTTTGTAACATGGGGCCCTATGGGAACCACATGCGAAAACACATGGCACTAAATGGTACCATGCGTTTTTGCATGCGTCTTTGCTTGCGTTTTTTAAGGCTGCTCCAGACCTAACAGCAAAAACACAGCCCAAAAACGCAGGCTACCAAAAACAACCTTAAAAAACGCAGCCAAGTGTGACCCTAGCCTTAGGGACACAAAATGTGTCAAAATTGAGTGTGAATGCAATTTTGATTACCGCATCCAAATGTGGATGTGGTAAACGCAATTGCCCTTCCAAGTGTGACCCTAGCCTTAGTGTCTAAAGGTACCGTCACACACCGCAATCTCGCCTGGGGATGTGTGGCGATATGACGTTCGCGCTCATGTTTTACGTGCCCGCCTCAGATCGCCGATGGCGGCGTCATACGCTGCAATTTCACCCTGAAGCTAAGGATATGTGTCGCTCCGGAAATCACCTCACCTACAGCAGAACCAATCTTGCCTCATTCCATCGCCGCCACACACGCCGCAATCTCAAAGGCAATGTGGGCGTACATGTTCAACGCGGCGAGGAGATAGGCGTGCCACAGTGGTTTACACCGCGCCCCATACACGCTCATTGGACAACACAACTGCGTTACAATTGGTCAGCCTGCTCAGGACGCTAACAAGGTAGACGTCTGCGGAGTGGGAGCAGTAGAATGTACCTAGCAGTGTCACCAAATTCACACACGTAGGGTGATTGTAGTGCGTGGCCCATGGCACCCATCTACGATGTGTAGCCCAACATCTGAGCTGTCATGTGTGGCACTATACTCTACACAGTGCAACTTAATACACGCGGACAACATAGCTTGCGCTATTCAATGGCGCGTGTATTTGCACAGAGTTTGCGGACGGTTGTGCAACTGAAGATGTGTGTAGTGCTGAACGGACAGCTCTTCAAATATAGTGCGGTGTCAACTGACAGCCAATGGGAACACAGACAGCCCACATCCAGCCAATCATCTCAGATGGGGCGCGGACTACAGCACGCTGAGGCACGCCTACGGAAAATCATATACAACGCTCTTTCCATCACTATCGCCCTGTCACACTCCACAACATGAAAATATGGCCTTGCCAATTGCGGCTGATTTCTGAGCACTGTTCAGGAATCAGGCGATGGCCGATGGGCGATTTATCGCCGCGAAATCGCCCAATCACACGCCGCAACCGTCAGGCAATTTTACGGCGATTTTGCCGGGGCAACATATCGCCTTTACGATCTGCAGGCGAGATTGCGCGTGTGACGGTACCTTAATAAGTAGAACATTGTAAACTTTTTTTTGTTTTGCACATAAGAAAAAGGATGCCACACAGAGAGTGAAACAGTCTTAAACCAAAAAACAGCGGAAAATCAAGATTAACAACATTTACGGAATGAGCCTAAACTGCATAAGAATGGAAAAGAGTGAGGACTCACTCTGACTGTTATCCACAACCCCATTCACTATAAAACCTCTGCTTACAGAAATACTATTAAGAATATTCTCTTTCTATATTTCTAATGCGTAAAATCATGAAAAATATATAGAAAGAGAAAAATGTAGTGCGTTAGCAATGGTTCAAGGAGTATTTGCACACAGTTTAATTCATTTATAGACAGACAACAATCATGCAATGCCGTGCTATATACTGTGGAATATACACATCGGATCCTGTAATTCTTTATAGAAAAATGGATCACAAGTTGTTTATTACTGTAAATTAACACATCGATGCGCCAATAGCACAAGTCCAATCTATAGACAATATAAACAGGACCAAAATAAATGGAAAGTACAAGAAGAGATGCCACAGACCGTCTCTGCTCCCTCGGAGATTAGCAGCTGCTCCATCCTTTCCATTTAAACAGAAAACCAGGGAACAGAAAATCTGATGATATCAGGATGATACCAAATTGGCTCCTCATACAGCTCAGCCAGCAGGAAGCCTGGAAAATAACTTAACAACTTGACCTGCAGCGTTCAGTGGCAGATAATCCTGACGGGAAAGACACCAAATATCTTCTGCCAGGTGGGAGGCGGGAGAAACGTATAACTGATTGTAAATGGTATCTAGCAATCCTGACGTTCTGGCTCATAAAACACAGTAATCTGCATAGCAAATGAAAAAGGGTGAATTCAAATAAATCAAAGACCAATCGGATGAAATGTGAATGGTTTGGGTCCATGAGCGAATTTACAGATTTCTGTCTGTAGAAAGGACATATACGACAAACCGCTTGGTTATATGTCAAACTACTAATGTATTTTCTCCATTTATCACATTGCTACAGACAGCAAAGACCGAAATTCGGCCAAATCAATGTTAATAGAAATGCTCATGCCCTATCGCTGCCCCAATAAACATACTCAGCCATCAACCAATGTCACTGATCAGGTTTTTTATATGGACCTAAAAAAATTCATTAAGTTCACACGTAGCGCTTTTTTTGCACTTTTTGCCGCATTTTACAGACGCGCAAAAAAGCGCCGTAAAAAAACGTGGTGCATTCACACACCACGTTTTTTTACAGGCGCACTTCTCCCCCAAAAGCGCAAGGGAGAAGTGACATCACACAGGGGAGGAGGAATCCTGTGTTCCTCCCCTTTGTGAAATATGTGACTTGTGTATGCCCCTAGCCTGCAGGATCTGTTGAAAACTTAGAAATTCTAAGGCAGAGCGCATAGCATTACCGGCATGTAACGCTATCCACCGCCTGTGTATTGATCCCTATGGCAACCAGAAGCTAAGCGCCGCCGCCGGCTCCACTTACAATCCCCGGATATGCGCATTTGCAGAGCACACAGGAAACACGGTTGGTAGCCTTAGTGGTGCAAAAAGCACATCCAGAAAATAATGAGCAACAATTATTGCTCCGCTTTTCTGGTGCGCATTCTGCACCACTAACATCCAATCACTTACCCTCCCCGGCGATCCCACAATACTTTCAGGACCTGCTCATGTGGCACCATGTGACTCAGTCACAAAGTCACAGGTCCTGTAAGTACCGTACAGACTATCCACGGGTCCTTCCGATTCCCGAAGGAAAACATCACCGAAGATCACCGTGGGATCACGAGGAGGGTAACAAATGATGTGTCTGTGTCTCTGTCTGTGTCCCCAAAAACGGAGCAAAAAAGCAGCACAAATGGATGATGCATTTGTGACACTTTTTTGCAAAAAGAGAATCAATATAAACGGAGCACAAACTCTCCGTCTGAACTCAGCATAAGGCCACATGCACACTATCAGTGTTTCCAGCATTATGGACTCAGCGTGTTTTTGCTGCATCCATAACGCTGCGTTGCAAAGTACAAGCACAGTGGTTGTTATTTACAGAAATCCAGTGCCCACCTATGCGGGTGAATGCAGGAAAAAGCCGCCCTGTGACCACCATCTGCGTTCACCTGAGATCGCTGGCTTCCCGCAGGATAAGAGACAGTGCGTCCAGGACACAGTGCATCCTAATTGTCTGCACATACTCTATGGCAACGTGCACTTGTTGAGCATTTGGTGAGTTTGTACCTCAGTATTTGTATCCAAAACCAGGAGCGGGTGATAAATACAGAAGTGGTGGCGTGTTTCTTTTAAACTCTTTGGGTGTTTTCACATCTATGATGTCTCTGCGCTAGGCTGCTCTGCCTGCCTGCACCAGCACAAATGAAAGCACAGGGGTATTTAGGGGCTTGGGCAGCCTAGCGCAGAGACGCATAGTTGCCCTGCATTTGCGCTCAGCTGCGCTCGGTGCCCCCATTATACCCTATGGCCGAGCACAGCTGAGCACCGCTCTGGATAGTGAGAATTGCAAGTGAAAGTAGCAGATGCCATGGCGCATGCGCCTGGTCAGACACTCATGGAAATGCCCAATTTGGCATGATGCTGCTCAGTAAGCCGGGCCACATGTCTGTTTGTGCTGTGGAAAAAAAAGAAGCGCAATGGCCATGGAATTTCCATAAATCCATCCACTGTGTTTGTACTGTACAGTGCAACAAATTCGGACGGAGCGAAAACACGCTGCATCCAAAACGCTGTGAATCTTGGTCGCACTCACACTAGTCATTATGTTATATAAAAGCGACAGCAAATTAAGGTGAGCAGAGATTTGGTATCATCACTCTTGTTCTGAATAATCTGCCATGTAAACAAGCCTGTGATCACAAGGAAAATTCTCAGTTGCTTCAAGAGATCAAATAATTTCTACTGGCAAAATAAAATGATCATTATTGGCAGCAAAGTAAACGAGCATTGATCAACTTGTCTGTAGTTGACTGGTGCTTATTACCGGGCCAAATTCAGCTGATCCAAGTATGTTAATACACTGAGGAGGATTCTTTTAAATGGGCAGTTACATTGGCCATATTCATGATGATTGCCGTATGTAAAACAAGCACTAAGTGACGTCCTTTTTGCCGATCAGTGCATGCACAAATCATTATGAATTTGCAAACTGTGTGGGGATGAGCAATTGTGATGATTGTTCTTCCCAGTACAGTTTCCACCACATCCCTGATTACATAGGAGGATGTGCAGCTGACAATTTTCATACCCATGTAAATTGTTATATTGTTTGCTATGTTTCCATGAACGTTCATTGTGCTGATCAAGGACCCTTGTAAAAAAAAAAAAAAAAAACTTTTACTTACTACAACCTTACTATGGTAAATCTCATAAAAATGAATCAAAGTAGGGGGTTTATGGCTCCATTTTGTAACAAGAGTATCAGAGTAGGCCAATGGTATGGTAAATCTCAGTAGAAATAAGAATAAGGGTATGTGCAGACTATTTTGAGGCACTGCATCTTGGATGCAAACTAGTGACCTGGAGGATATTTTTTCCACAGGTGAATAAACATCCAGATCTTTTATCATTACTTGCCTCCACTTTTTTGGGGAAAAGGGTTAAATAAATGGCCAACTAATCATAATTGGAAGAGTTTGCCAGTGCAAGAGTCACTTTTAGGCCAGACATCACAAAGCACTCACTGATCTCAGGGTGACCATTTTTGGCTAGGTGGGAGCAATGCCAGGCTAGGTCCCTCCCTGGAGGGATATCTGGCTAGTCCCGTGTTTGAGTCTCTTAATCGAGGCTCCACGGACTCCATTTGCATACTAAGGCTGTGGTCACAGTTGACATGCGTTTTTTAGTGCCTTTAAAAACGCATGCTTTTTTACATGCGTTTTTCATGTCATCATGAGTTTTTTAAGGTGTGTGATGGCTCCCTGCGTTTTTGGCTGCGTTTTGAAATCTGCACCCAAAAATAGTGCCCTGTACTATTTTGGTGCGTTTTGAAAAACGCATGCGTTTTTGAGGAAAACGCATGCGTTTTTATAACATGGGCCCCTATGGAAAACGCATGCAAAAACGGGATGTACAATTAGTACCTTTTAGTGCACATTCAAAAACGCATGCGTTTCCATAGGAGCCCATGTTAATAAAACGCATGCGTTTCCCATAGGAGCCCATGTTAAAAAAAGCATGCGTTTTTTCTAACATGGGCTCCTATGGAAACGCATGCGTTTTTGAATGGCACTAATTGTACATGTTTTTTGCATGCGTTTCCCTTAAGGCCCCATATAAAAAACGCATGCGTTTTTGGAAAAGCACCAAAAACATGGGACTGTCACACATGCTTTTGGCTATTAGGGCATGCGTTTTTAACATGGGGCCTATGGGTGCGTTTTTACATGCGTTTTGAAAACGCAGGTCTCCAAAAACGCATGTGAAAAATGCTACTGTGACCCCAGCCTAAAGGTACCGTCACACAGGGAGATATCTCCGGCGATGTTGCCGGCAACTGAGGGGCGTGGCCAGGTTGCGGCGACATCGCCGGAGAGTTGCCTCGTGTGACAGGGCGATAATCAGGGGAAAAATCGCTTGAGTAACATCGCCAGGTTTCTCAACAATGTTTGGAAACCTGGCGATGTTGGTCAGGCGATCATGCCTGATCGCCCTGTGTAACGCGGCAACCTGCAATGTTGCGGGCGATTCCGCCTATCTCCAACATTGCAAGTTATCGCTCGCTGGGTTGCCGACATCGCCGGTAAGTTGCTCAGTCTGACATCTCACCGGCGATGTTGTCAGGGATGCGCGCTCCCGCGATCGCCGGCAACATCGCCGGCGATATCTCCCTGTGTGACGGTACCTTTAGAGTCACACTTGTGAGAAACTCATACAGATGTCACATCACATCAACCAGCATGGCTGTCCGCTCTCCGGACCGGAGCGTGTCAGCTGCATTGAAATACATACTAGTACAACTGACACGCTACTGTCCGCAGAGCAGGCGGCCATGCCGGTTGATGCGATGCGAGACTTGTTTGAGTCTCTCGCATGTCTCTCTCAAGTGTGACTCCGGCTTTAAGCAGGTTCATGCTTTGACAAATAGAGATAGGTCTCAAGCTCTATACCATCCACATTTCCAAATCCAGTTTCTCAATACTCCTATGCTTAGCTCTGACCATGACAGTACGCCGTGCTGCCTTAACACTGTATAATGAAGATAAAGCAAGAATACCCCAGAGACATGGCACGTAGGCATTAAGATGCAATTACCATGGGTTGAGAACCTAGCCCTCAGACCAGTTTGTTACAAAAATATAGCAACATTGGGGAAATATCCCAATTGGAACCAACGATATACAGCGAAAATAAAAAACTAAAACAAAACACAACATAAATATATAACATTTTTAGAAAAGGATCCCCTTCTTTCTGAGCCAGTTACAATACCAAGTACACAAAGACGCAAAATACAATGAATATGGCACAATGTCCCTGAAATGAAAGGTGAAGCAATCATAATGTGACATCTGGGACCAGATTACCGCCATAACTCATTGTATGTCCCAACTTTATGATAACCTGTGCTAGCGACTATATGTGAAGCCCAGATAGGGAGTTCCATCACGAGAAAATGAAGCGGTACTATATATAACGGAGAATGATATCGATCACATCGCCTTCACCACACAAATAATACGTTTCAGACAGAAGCGGGGCATTTCCATAGAGCTGCTTAACTTTACAGAGACAATAAAGGAGGACACGGCCACTGAAATATGACTTTAATATGAATAGTCATGAAATTGGTAAAGTACGGCTTCAGCTTATATTGATTTTCTTTTAATTTATTGTCTTGCGAGGGTAAAAGTGAAGGTCATTGCTTTGTTAATATGTAAATAGTGCAGAGACCAATATGTCCCAAATGATAGCAATGCTTTCCCGAACACATAAAGAAGGGCGGATGTTTACATACTGTAGGTATAAGGGATCGGTTGTGCCAAAATAAGATTCCACTTTACACTGTATTCCGACTTTATTAACTTTAGCTACCGTATATACTCGTGTATAAGCCGAGTTTTTCAGCCCAAAAATTGGGCTGAAAAGTCCCCCCTCGGCTTATACACGGGTCAATACGGTATGCTGTGGGGGGGGGGCTGTGACCGGGAGCTGGAGGAGGCAGGAGGGGGCCGCGGTGACCGCAGGCGGTCACGTGGGGCCGCCTCATTAGTGCAATGAATATGCACGGCATCCCCCCGTCCATCAGCGGCGGGGGGATGCCGTGCATATTGCACTACACAGCCCCCTCTCCTTAATATGCGTCCCCAGTAGTAATAAACAGCCCCCCCCTCCTTATCATGTCCCCCCCGGCTGCGGCAGCTGTGAAAATAACAAACAGTTTATACATCACCTTCCTGCGCAGCTCTCCGCTTCTCCGATCCTCAGCATCTCCGCTCGCCGGCTTCTTCTTCCTTGTTGTGCCGGTGTCATGTGACCGGGCGCAGGAGATGACGTCATTTCCTGCGCGCGGTCACAAGCCGGCACATCAAGGAAGAAGAAGCCGCGAGCGGAGGAGCTGAGGACCGGAGAAGCGGAGAGCTGCGCCGGAAGGTGATGTATAAAGTGTTTGTTATTTTCACAGCTGCCGCAGCCGGGGGGGACATGATAAGGAGGGGGGGCTGTTTATTACTACTGGGGGACGCATATTAAGGAGGGGGGGCTGTGTACTACCACTGGGGCTGCTGGATACTACACTGGGGCTGTATATACCTCTGGGGCTGCTGTATACTACCACTGGGGCTGTATATACCACTGGGGCTGCTATATACTACCACTGGGGCTGTATATACCTGTGGGGCTGCTGTATACTACACTGGGGCTGCTGTATACTACCACTGGGACTGTATATACCTCTGGGGCTGCTGTATACTACACTGGGGCTGTATATACCTCTGGGGCTGCTGTATACTACCACTGGGGCTGTATATACCTCTGGGGCTGCTGTATACTAACTACTGGGGCTGTATATACCTGTGGGGCTGCTGTATACTACCACTGGGGCTGTATATACCTCTGGGGCTGCTGTATACTACCACTGGGGCTGTATATACCTCTGGGGCTGCTGTATACTACCACTGGGGCTGTATATACCTGTGGGGCTGCTGTATACTACCACTGGGGCTGTATATACCTGTGGGGCTGCTGTATACTACACTGGGGCTGTATATACCTCTGGGGCTGCTGTATACTACACTGGGGCTGTATATACCTCTGGGGCTGCTGTATACTACCACTGGGGCTGTATATACCTCTGGGGCTGCTGTATACTACCACTGGGGCTGTATATACCTGTGGGGCTGCTGTATACTACCACTGGGGCTGTATATACCTGTGGGGCTGCTGTATACTACCACTGGGGCTGTATATACCTCTGGGTCTGCTGTATACTACCACTGGGGCTGTATACTACCTCTGGGGCTGCTGTATATACCTTTGGGGCTGCTGTATACTACCTCTGGGGCTGCTGTATACTACCTCTGGGGCTGCTGTATACTACCTCTGGGGATGCTGTATACTACCACTGGGGCTGTATATACCTCTGGGGATGCTGTATACTACCACTGGGGCTGTATATACCTCTGGGGCTGCTGTATACTAACTACTGGAGCTGCTGCTGTATATACCACTGGGGAGGCTGCTGTATACTACCACTGGGGAGGCTGCTGTATACTACCATTGGGGGGCCTGTATACCACACTGCTGGGGGCTGTATACCTGTGCTGGAGTCCACCCTCGGCTTATACACGAGTCAATAGGTTTTCCCAGGTTTTGGGGGCAAAAGTAGGGGGTCGGCTTATACACGGGTCGGCTTATACACGAGTATATACGGTATATGGAAGTAGTAAATCTGAAAGATCCAACTTTTTTACTTGTTACCTTTATATTCCTGCTGCTTACATAGCACCACCATTTTCCGCAGATTGTAAAGAAGTATTGATATGAGAGACAATCTATTTTCATCATCACAAACACACAATTTTATAAGAGGCAATTTAATGTTCAGTTTAGTTTTGTGGAAGAAAACTAACAAAAAACATGGGAAAACATATTAACTCTATACCAGTTGGATTTAAATATGCTCAAGAATTCTTAAAGTGAATCCATCATCAGGTTTTTACTATTTAATCTGACAGCAGCATGATGTAGGGACAGAAGCCCTGATTCCAGCGATGCATCACTTAGTTTACTGGGCGCAGCAGTACTGAGTGTATCACAGTTTTCTGTGCTGCAGATCTAGCAGAGATCAGAATACAGAGCTGTATATTAAGGTACCGTTACATGCTTCAATGTCGTTAAGATCTCACCAACGATCTCACGGGAGTGTGGTCGTTAGGACATCTTTTTGAGATCATTGGTGAGATGTCACACGTGTAGATATCGTGGACGACGCACCACTGATGTGGCGAGCAGTTATCGTTCACACAACCCAGCGAGCGATACTTGTTCACTGATGTGAATAGGCGAAGTCGTTAACGACATCGTTATCACGGTGTCACACACAACGATGCAGCAGGTTGGCTGATCGACGATCGTCTGATTTGAGAACATGTTCTCAATCTGCGATCAACGATCCAACGATTTATCATAGTCGTACCTCGGTGTAACACACAACGCCGTCCTAACGATGTAGTTTGAGCAACTCCAAACCCGTGACGTTTGAGCGATATCGTTCATGATATCGTACCATGTAACGGGGCCTTTATCCTATCCACACCACTAATTGACAGCTTTCAATCAACATAGAATATACACAGAAAGCTGTCAATTCGTGCTGGGGGCGTAGTTGGATGAGGAGGCAGGAGACATCTAGTCCTGTAGTGATAATCTCCTGCTGATAAAACATTAATTTTATTAAAGCAACAACACTCAACCTAGTAAGTGACACATTGTTGTAATCAGGGTCTCTCTGCCTAGATCATGCTGCACTTAGATTACATAACCAGAACCTGCTGACAAATTCCTTTTAAGAGTAACATATTTTGCAGCAATCAAGAGAAATTCCATATTAGTTATACAAGTAAAGCGGCCGTCACACGCTACGATATCTTGAAAGATATCGCTTGAACGCGCCTGATTCAACATCGCTTGAACGATGTCTCTGCGTGTGACGGCAAGATACGACGAGCGATAATTGTTCAAATCGCAAGATCGAGATCTGAGCTCCTGACCTCAGATCTTGCGATGAACGATTAAACTATCTGCTGCATCGTGGTGTATAACACCACGATGAACGATCTCCCAGCGGCAGAGCCTATGCTGGGAGATGGTAACTATGGTACACGTCGGGTTACTAAGCGATGCGCGGTGCCTAGTAACCCGATGTGTACCATAGTTACCAGCGATCTCGCTGCTCCACATCGCTGGTGAGTCTGTCTGTGTGACAGCTCACCAGCGATGTGAGCGATATTGTTAGCGATCGCGCGTGCACGTGATCGCTAACAATATCGCTAGCGATATGGTAGCGTGTGACGGCCGCTTAAAGATCATTTACATGAAAGGATTCCACTAATGTACTTGGGAGCATATATCAAATGTCAGATATACCATGAAACCAAGAACAACACACATGTAAGGGCTATCACTTTGACCAACATTTCGCTCAAAGCTTTCTCAAGGAAAATAGCAGCATGCACTAGTTTTTTCCACATGATGGATGAGACTTGCCTATTCAAACTTATGGGTGCACTACAAAAAATTGGATCTCGAATAGATTAAGCATGTAGTATCCAATTTTTACAGACACAATACAGTTCTTTAACATGGGAAACTTTATTTGATTTTTGTAAGGCCGGCTTCACACCACGGTAGAATCAGGTCCGGGGCTGTCTGGTGTAAACCTGACAGCCCCACACCCGATTTTAGCATTATATAGCCCTATGGGGCCGGATGGAACCGGATGGAAGCTATGTGCCATGGTTTCCATCTGTCCGAGAGGATCGGAGTGTATTCGGCTTTTCCTCCCAGACGAAAATCTGCCCAAATCGGATCCTCCCGGATCTGGGGCGATCTGGCGCTCCCTAACATGGGAGCCTATGGCGCCGGATTGCCCCAGATCCGGGAGGATCTAGGACCCGGACGCCGGCTGCTGGAGTTTAGCAGCGAGCGCTGCTTAACTTCAGCACCATGAGCTGTCTCCTGCAGAGATTTCAGGACCGCGGATAGCTCCCCGCTAGCCGCGATCTTGAAATTTCAGCAGCTGCGGATGCAATTGAGGACTCCGCCTGCAAACCGGTCCGGAGGGCATATTTGCCCTCTGGTTCTGTTTGCAAATCGGGTCCAGGCTGTCAGATTTACATCGGACAGCCCGGACCTGATCACACCGCGGTGTGAAGCCGGCCTTAATGTTAATGATTAATGTATAAAAATAAATGCCATATAGCTGGAATACAGGTATCAATTAAAATACAAATCCTCAGTTTTCTTGAGGTTGAAATTTGGCCAATATTGTTCTATTCTCGTGTGAACTTAGCCTAAAGAGTTATGGTTGTGAATGCGAACATGTGAGCCGGAAGTGTGGAGCATAAGTATATAGTCAGTCTGAAGTTTGAGGTAGGAGTCTTTTCTATACAATCCTACCTGGTAGACGCTCCCATTTTTGCAGTGACCTCATATTCATGCGTCACCCTGTGCATTGCTCATCCCACTTGAGAGCTGTGTTTGATTTCATTTTCACATGTATATTAGACTTTATGAACACTACCTGAAGATACTTGATAATATAAGATGTCAACAAGCCAAGTGTTCCAGTGACAGAAAGATGTGACACAGATATGTGCATTTGTATGTGATGATGCGTCCGAAAACTGCTGCAGAGCAAGTGCCGGAGTCACATTGCAGGGATCTCTCGAGTGGGAGTATCATCATATTGTGAATGCCCTATGATTGAGGACAGATGGCTCAGAGAGACATGCAAACGGCATATAATCACCACCTGGCTGGCAAGAGACGATTTCTACAGGGATGTCGGACCTAGTTAAAAATGCAAGTCTTCCCGCCTCTGTCTGGCTTTACGATCCAGTTCTGTGTCACCAAGGCAACCATGGAACCCAACCTAATATTAACCTCTCCACAACTTCTTTCTCAATGTCGAGGTTATAAATCAGACCTCTGTACTCTGCAATGGAAAACAAGTATTTATCCCACATATTGATCCATAACCCCGTCCTCTAGACCATAACAACTTCCCTCTAATACTTATTTTGAGAATTTTTTTACCTTACAATGCACCCCTTTAAAGGGGTTGTCAGGACTATCATATTGATGACTTTGGGTCGGCAGAACATTGGTTGATAAGAGGTCCTTTGGCACAACCATTAAAGGGATTCCCATGAACAAAGTTAATTTTAATCAATAGGTCTTGGAATAATAATAATTTCCACAATTGGATGTAATTAACAAAATGTTCCTGTGCTGAGATAATCTTATATATGTGTCCCTGCTATGTACTGTGTAATTGATGTGTCTGACTGTACAGGGACATGGTCTGATCATACCACATCTCCTGTGCTGAGATAATCTTATATATGTGTCCCTGCTATGTACTGTGTAATGGATGTGTCTGACTGTACAGGGACATGGTCTGATCATACCACATCTCCTGTGCTGAGATAATCTTATATATGTGTCTCTGCTATGTACTGTGTAATGTACGTGTCTGATCGTACAGGGACATGCTCTGATCATAAATCATCTCCTGCACTGAGATAATCTTATATATGTGTCCCTGCTATGTACTGTGTAATGGATGTGTCTGACCATACAGAGACATGGTCTCATCATACCACTTCCTCCCTGGCCCAAGAGATATGGTATGGTCAGACCATGACCCTGTACGATCAGACACATCCATTTTTTGCCCTCCTTCTTTTACTGTTTAAATATAAAATATTTGTAAAAAAAAACCTTCTTTAAAAGAGTTTTCTCAATGCTGGAAGTTAACGATCTCAAGTGTAAATGGATTGGATGTAAACGAGACCACTTCTTCAGTTACATGTGCCAAGTACCCGGGGTCGGTGCAGTCCAAATGGTCAGACCCCAGTGAACGTGAAGTTATCTCCTATCAATGATACATGACTTCCAAACTTGAGATAACCCCTTAAAACAGGTTATCTACAATTAATATTTATTTGCACGTAGCCTTGCACATATAAAAAATAATAAACACACCAATGCTGAGCTATTGGTAGGATACACAGACTCCTGTATCACATATGGTTCACTGAGACTGCTGTACGCATTACAGAAAGCTGTATACATTACATAGGATACACTGAGGCTGCTGTATATATAACATGTAGAATACACTGAGACTGGTGTATATATCAGATAGACATGGGATTGACATTTATATTACATAAGAAACATGAGATTGCTCTATATGTATCACATAGGAGACACTGACACTGCTGTGACATCTCAGGAAACACTAAGGTTGTAGTATACTAGTGCATCTCAATGAATTAGAATATCATCAAAAAGTTAATTTATTTCGGTAATTCAATACAAAACGTGAAATGCATATATTATATAGAGTCATTACAAACAGTGATCTATTTAAAGTGTTTATTTCTGTAAATGTTGATGATTATGGCTTACAGCCAATGAAAACCCAAAGGTCATTATCTCAGAAAATTAAAGTAGGGGGAATAAGGAGTTAAAAACAGTGCTACCGTATTCCACTAGACATCAAAGGGAGAATATAATATTGATTTATTGGTCAATGTGTTTCAGGGCTCCCAGAGACACCTTGAAACATGGCTATGTTACTTTGATTTTTGATGATATTCTAATTCATTGAGATGCACTAGTATGTACTCACTTAGGCCCTGGACATGTAAAGCTTCAGAGCTACAGGGCTGCGAAGGTGGGAACAAGGCAGGAAGGAGCACGCTAACTCTGCCCACAAAGACCAACCTGGCTAGTGTCGGAATTTGCCCAGTCTTATCTGCACTGCACTCTTTAGTACAGACGGTTGCATGTGCACACAGTTTTCACAAGAATGAAACAGCCGACAGTCGAAAAAAATGGGCCATCACTATACCTGGATATCTGTATTGGCCTGGAATAAAGGGAATCATGTTTTTGCTACTTCATCTGAGAGCAAAGAGACCCTGAATTCAATGATGTATCACTTAGTTTACTTGGTGCAGTGGTTCTGACTAGAGATGAGCAAACCTTGTCTGAACCAATTTCAAATTTGGCACAAACTTTGCAGATTATGTTCATGATCGGCTACCTGAGCAATTCACCAAAAAAATCGGCAAACGTGGCTTTGTTAGGGAAAAAAGTTTTAAATTTAAAATGGTCCTAAAACTTTCCCTGATTGTTTGGGGCCAAAACGCTTGCCGGAAGGTCTGACTGGGAACAACACCTCACCTTACCGTAGCCATAGGGTCTACTGTTTTCTTTCAACATGTGGAGATTTAAAGTAAAGTTTGTACGCTTCCTGGAGTTTGCGGGTGTTTTTGATACGTGCAGGGTGTGAATTTTAGAAACAGTGATGTGGCAGCAGCTCTGAAATCCAGAAACCTTACAATGTTCTTAAAACATCAGTTTAAGAGCAGGAGTCAGAGTCGGCGTCCATTTTGGTGGAGTCAGAGTCGAATTCAGGGAAACTGAGGAGTCTGAGTTGGATGTTTGGCTTACCGACTCCACAGCCCTGTTTAAAAGAACTTAATATATTTTTAAAAATTTTGGGAATTTTTTTTATTATTGTTATTTTTTTTTGGAGATCAAACTTTTATTAGTGCAGAGGGTCAGCACCGTGCAAGGCCATCACCTCTAACCAGTGCTTTCTTTGTGGGGGTACGTGCTGGTACGCCGTATCAGAAAACAAGCAGAGAGGGGCGGAGCTATATGGGGACTGCCGTCCACTGCCTGGTGCACAGGATCTCCCGGCCGCCCAAAACAACCCCACCCCTTAATCACGGCAGCACCCCCCCCGGCTCCTCAAGCCCCGCCGGTGCCTGCCAGCAATCCCCCCCCCCCGCTTCTTAATCACGGCCGACGGCACCTGACAGCACCCCCCCGCTTCCGCTTCTCAATCACGTCCGCCGGCGTCTGACGGTACGTTCCCCCCACCCACCCCTCAATCACGGCCGCCGCCGGCTGACAGCACCTCCCACCCCTTCCGGCTCCTCAAGCCCCACCGGCACCAGACAGCAATCCCCCGCCTGCTTCTTAACCACGGCCACCAGCACCTGACAGCATCCCCCCACTTCCGCTTCTCAAGCACGGCCGCCAGCATCTGACGGTACGTTCCCCCCACCCACCCCTTAATCACGGCCGCCGGCGCCTGACAGCACCCTTCCCCCTCGCCTCAGTACTGGAAAATATTCTTTTACAAAAAAAGCACTGCTTCTAACTAACCTCCCGTGGCAGCCTGTTCCACTCTCTGACTACCCTCACTGTCAGAAAGTCTTCTCTTAATGTCCAATCTGTATCTCTTTCCTTTAAATGTCATCCCAATGCGTCTTGTACTTCCTTGTGCTAATGAGAATAGGGTCGTTCCCTCTGCACTGTCACCACCTTTCAGCTTTTTGTAGACCACTTTGATGTCTCCTCTCAGCCTTCTCTAAACATTCCTAGCCCTTTCAGCCAGTCTTCACAAGACATGGTTTGCAGACCTTCTACCATCTTGGTCAAAGTCTGTAAGATTTCTTGGCAGCGGGGTATTTTGCATAGTGTGATAAACTCTATTTGTTAGTCCCAGAGAATCCTTTAAGAGAATGGCTGGCATCAGTTCCTGTTAAGCAGATTAGATGTATTAGAAGTAATGCATTGGCAGATCTGGGGTCGATTTGCTCTACTTCTCTTACAAGGAATTCCAGGAGCACCTGCTTCATAAACACTCTGAGGTCCAGTCCATTAAATATTAATTTTGATAAATATTTCAATGCAAGAAACACCCGCCTCCAAGCTTCTACCCCCAAGTGAGTTAATTGTTTCATCTCCATTATGGTCCAACTAATCACCATTCTCTCCCTACATATGGCTCTAAGTGGCTAAATAATCCAGCATCACTGCTAAGAGAGAAACCCCTGTGAATGTTCGGTGCAAGGTCCTAATGCACACCATATTGTCATATACAACCCCTCCCAAAAACCTTCAGTGGTTGAGTTCAAGCTGCAGCCTACGTCTTGCTCGATGGACTTTATCACAATTCTAGTTTTTAGTGCAATGTAAATTATTGGAAATGTAATGCCTTGTTTTGATGAATACATTCTTCATTTTGTATTTTATTCCCTCGTGGTGGATCACAGACGATTCTGTTTTAGGATGGGTGGTGTTCCCTTCTGATGCCCCCTGATGAGTAATGTACTCTGTATGACCCGCTAAGAATAGTGTGGGATGGGAACACATCGCCTTGCTCTAAGCACTTTCCTAGTAACTTTTTTTCTGCTGTAATACTGACAAACTCCGACTTTTGGGACTGTATAATGGAGCTGGAGGCACATCATATGCTGCCATATGATGCTACTTATTTCAAGGTTAATCTCCCAAAGAAACATAGCTTTGTTTCATGGAATCCCATGGAACATCATTTTCTATTGAAGTAGCCGATATTATCTAAAAAGTAAACTTTGCATTAGAGGAACACTTGATATTATCTAATTTTTACTTCTTGAGCACTGTGAGCATTTCACCAACCAGCCATCTGAAGATCAAGTCCAAGCTTGACTTACCACAACAACGCTCTTCAGTGGCTGCCTACCTACTTTCCAAATAAAACAGGGACGGGTGACACCCGACGTGTAGGGGGAAGCTTGCCTTTTAATCAACTTTGATCCTCTCATCTTTAATTAAACAAACTAAAGTTTTCAGAGCTCACTAGGAAATGGTCTTCTGATGACACTGTGTGGGAGAAGACTCTGAGAACCACAAAATTAGGATAAGAATTACGTACTGTAGTGTTAAACAGATCAGAACTGCATTTCATATCATTTTTAGACATTTAATCAAGACTCTCAGGATGTCACACCGGTTGAGATCCACATATTCTAACTTTTCTTTAACTCCCAACAGTTTAATGTTTTCAGTTTTGGATGCAGAATGTGCACAGGAACCTAATTGTTGGTGGTGTCCATGGCTATCTCTTCACATAGATCAGTAATTAAAGAGGACTTGTCACCCCCCCTGCTTCATAGCAATCTAAATGCAGCACTGAATGCAGCATGTCTGCTGCACTCAGGGAAGGAGTCCCCTATGTGTCTGTGTGCTGTGTACCCCGAGATATAGCCTTAGGAAAAGTCACTGTTAGAAGCCATGAAGGCATTTCCTGTGGCTGGAGTGAGCTCGATTGACGCCGGCCATTCCCTCCCCCTGCCTCTCTGTGCTGCTTCTACTGTGCAGGCTCTGTCCCTCCTCTGTGTCACTCATCCTGCCGCACACAGCATGCAAATCATTTGTCCTGCCCTGTTGTCTGAACAAAGCATAAGCAGCACAGCAGGAGGCGGCACAGAGAGGCAGAGGGGGAGGGAATGGCCCCGTTATTTGAGCTCACTCCAGCCACAGGAACTGCCTTCATGGCTTCTAACAGTGAGTTTTCCTAAGGCTATATCTCGGGGTACACAGCACAGAGACACATGGGGGAGCCCTTCCCTGAATACAGCAGACATGCTGCATTCAGTGCTGCATTTAGATTGCCATGCAGCAGGAGGGGGGGGGTGACAGGTCCTCTTTAAAGTCTCCAGCTGTAAAACCTTTACGATTATTAGTTTGTTCAAACAACACAACCACCAACATATATGTATCGGCCTCATGATTAATTCATGACTAATTTACTCATAGATCAGAACATTATTTTATGGGGACTATGTAAGAAATACTCCGATTACTTATAGAAATAAGTTGAACTCACTCAGGAGTTAAAGTTTCACAATAAAATACAACGTTATCAATTCATTAATAGCTCATACACATAAGCATAATACAAGAAGCAATTGGTGAGAAATCCAGGGTTGGTACCACAATCATGCTGTAACACCTGGGCTAAGTGTGGCATCAGATTATATATACCACATAGTAATGCACCAACACACCTAGCAATGGGAAGGCATCAGTTTTTACATGGAAGCGCAAACATTCACTCCTCCCAGTTAAACTCACCCATAGTCCTAGGTGGCTGGTTCCAGATCCACACTATGCCCACGTGTCCTGACCTGTGGTGACCCCTACTCCAACGTACGTTTCACTAACGCTTTGTCAAGGGGTGTCACTTCTCATTAACTGTTTCTTGTATTGTGTATATGTGTGTGAGCTTTCAATGAATTAATAAAGTTGTATTTTACTGTGAAACTTTAACTCCTGAGTGGGTTCCACTTATTTCTGTAAAACATTTACGGTAGTTAAAGGTCTTCCCTGGGAATGGGAGAAATAAATAAAGAAAAAAAGATAACTATGAATAAATTCCTAAATACCTTTAATTATCAAATCATGCTCGTTTTGTCCAGGGAGGTAATCACTATAGAATTAAAATGGCCTACATCTAGTTACATTGACAGAAACCTGTTCTAGAAAGTTAGGACAGGTGCCTGTGGGCATGTGCAGTAGGGTGCTCTGCTACTGTGACCTATAGCCTATGTAAATTGCCAATTCAGTGTTAAAGAGGGCTTGAACTCTAGTGCCACCTATTGGAAGTACCAATCCCAAACATCAATATTGACCCTTTAACGAGCTTTTTCATATGACTTAGTATAAAATAAACAAACCAGAATCTCAATTTGCAAACATGATATTTTGGGGTATTGCTCCTCATCAGTGCAAAGTATGAGATCTGATCTGTCAAGGTGAGAGCCTAAGATGGGATCTAAGTAGTAAGTTTTCTCATTGTGAAGAGTGACATGTCAGGTCTGGCATGACAGTATGAGGAGACTTAAATGCCTGCAATGATCCTCTGACAAATTAAAATATGTAAATTGCTTTTTCCGAGAGGTTGAACTCTAGCACCACCTGTTGGAATCAGCAATCCTAAAAGTCAATACTGACCCTTTAACAAACCTTGTCATATCACATGGGATAATAATATCCAAACCAGAATCTCAATTTTCAGACATGGTGTTTCAGGTATTGCCCATCGTCATTACAAAGTATGAGATCTGGTTTGGCTAGGTGAGAGACTGAGGATCAATGGGGTAAGCTTTCTCCTAGTGGAGAGTGACATGTCAGATCTGGCATGCCAGCCAATAACGCATACTCTTCAGTCACAGCAGCGGTGCTTACCACTGCACATGCTCACAGGCATTGGTCCTATTAACATTCTTGAACAGTTTTCTGTTAATGTAACTGGATAGCAGCCATTTTAATACACTATAATGATTACATCCCTAGACAAAACAAATGTGATTTGCTAATTAAAGGTATTTAAGAAATTATCCATAATGACATTTTCTTTCTTTATTTGGTATTTTCCCATTCCCAAACAACCCTTTAAAGAGGACCTGTCACCCCTCTGGTTTATGGCAATCTAAATGCAGCACTAAATACAGCATGTCTGCTGCATTCAGGGAAGGGGTCCCTCATGTGTCTATGTGCTGTGTACCCCGAGATATAGCCTTAGGCAAACTCACTGTTAAAAGTCAGGAAGGCATTCCCTGGTGCAGGAGTCAGCTTGATTCACGGGGGCCATTCCCTCCCCCTCTGCTTCTCTGTGCTGCTTCTGCTGTGCTAGCTTTGCCCTCCTCCTCTCTGTCATTCATTCTGCCTCACACAGCATGCAAATCACTTGTCCTGATGTCATCTCCAGATTCCTGCCCTGCTGTCTGAACAAAGCATAAACAGCACAGCAGGAGGCGGCACAGAGAGGCAGAGGGGGAAGGAATGGTCCCCATGAATCAAGCTGACTCCTGCACCAGGGAATGCCTTCCTGACTTTTAACAATGAGTTTGCATAAGGCTATAACTCGGGGTACACAGCACACAAGACACATGAGGGACCCCTTCTCTGAATGCAGCAGACATGCTGCATTCAGTGCTGCAGTTAGATTGCCATGCAGCAGGGGGGTGACAGTTCCTCTTTAACATTTTTTGGCCATTGACTGACCCCTATTGTAAAAAATGTACACACCAATATATGGTTGATTATACCTACCTATACAGTTAAAAAAAGGTTTGCTGCTATACACAACCTGAGCAAATAGCCATGCTGTTGTGGATACAGATGGTGGCAGACCAGCATTTGTTAGTTTTCCTTTCAATACAAGGAAAAAAGCTGAGAAAAATTAAACTAGACAAAAGTGAAATGTAAGAACAGAAAACAATGTGTATGTGTCACAACGGTAGTGGCCGTTTTAACAATGCGGTAGTCATAAATCATGACAATTCACAAGACGCTCCTGTACCAATCTCCAGTTGGCGTGGGAAGGGGCACAGAATATTCTTTCTGTGTCTAATTTAGCTTTTGCGAACTCCCATGCCTCTTCCTTGCTTTGTCACAGCGTTTCCTGATATTTCCCTTACCTCTACTGTACGTCTGTCTTCATTAGCGACATACCAAGTTATTACTCTTGTGCACATGTGGGGATCATATTTCTATTTTCGGAGACAATATTAGGATGCACCTGCATAATCTGCACTGCTAAAAGGGGGCATCTTAGCATAAATGCACAGCCGGCACAATCAGTCAGCGCAGTATTAGCCTTTGTTACAGTTCGCCTTGTCTTTCGATGAGAGTGCAGATGGCAGAGTGTGTGAAAATGCGAGAAAAGGTCATCACAACTGTTCCAGAATAAATGTGTTGACTTTCCACTTCATGCTGGTGATTTACGGTATCCTCCACAGCAAGCAAATATATGAGGCTAATTCACTTTTGCCAACTCACCCAGAACGTCTAGGAGGATCCCACAAAAAGGGAAAACCTCTGAGACTGCCTGGGAGAGGTCTGAGAGAGCTGGCGAGATGCCCGAAACCACCCAAAGAGCAGTATCCATACTGTGCATGACACCCAGAATCTTGGTTATCACATTGATCTATTACATCAAGTGACAGGAACAGGGCATGGAGGCGGTGCAGGCGCTAAGAGGGATAAGATTCAATGGAAAAAACTTTGCAAAATGTGCCAGACTCCTAGTTCTCTTTAAGATGCTGCGGTGGTTTGTTCACTAATAGTAGAGGGGATACTCAAATGGTAGCGATATGAGGCAGACAGTAAGACAAAGTCCATTCGGTTTATTACACATCAGACACCTAAAATATAATACAGTCCATTAATATCAACGAAAAATTCATGACAGTCTGTCTGCCACCTGCCTTTATATACAAGTTTTATTATAGTGTCCCAAGCATCATAACTTTCACTCACTAACCTCTCAGCCCACCATCCTTTAAACTGCCTATCTGGCATCACCAACACTTGTCAGTTCCAGACCCAAGAAGGACTGTAGCTTCCTGATTATATCCCTCTGGGACAAGGTTACTTTTCAGGAGCTTTTCAAAAGTAATGTGCATCTTTACAGGGCTGTTTATAGGCAACATAAAAAGAGAATTAGAAAAGTGCCAGATTCATCAGCCAAAATTTGAATTCACCAAATCAAGTGGATGTTACAAAGAAATTGGATTTTCAAGGAAGTTTTTTGATGCAAATTGAATGTTTCTTCTTATGCTCCAGATCCAGAACATAATGAACATATCCCCTTCCTCTGTTCTCTTCAGACTCTGCACTACAAGCAGAGGCGTAACTACAACAGATGCAAGAGTTGTGATTGCACTCAGCCCTGGAACCCCTGGGACCTCAAAAGTCCCTTTGGCCTATAGGAAATAACCAATGCTATTAAAGACTTGCCTTAAGTGGGGGCCCACTTGGAGCTTTTGCATCGGGGCCTATGCACTTCAAGTTACGCCACTGACTACAAGCCCCTGGCTTGCAGCTTAACTAGTCCTCTGATGTCACTGTGTGCTATGTCCTCACTCAGACGGAGAGGGTCGTAACATTGTGATGCCATGAAGTCCTCCTCCACAACACAGTGACATCAGATGCCTAGTCAAGCCAAAAGCAAGGGGCCTGGACTGAAGAAGGTGTAAAGAATATGTGTGATGGAGTCGGAGAATAGAAGAGGCATTCGAAGGCGTCCGGCCACCAATTTGCTGAACTTGTGAGGCTTAAATTGCAAAAAAATTAATATTCTGGAGAAAACAATTTTCTGTAAAAATTCTGAGAAATTAATTCCACTCATATAAGTTTGTTCATCTCTGCAACCTACCATATATCATGGGAAAATCTTTCAAAGAGGTTTTTGCTTTTTTTAATGTAATAATAAACTACAATTACCGTAGTGCCAATTTATTTTTTCCCTTCCATTCCTGAAATTAGTCAAATTTATACACCGACGGATCAAGTTTACAATATTTCTTCAAGGCTGCTGTGGTGACAGTCCTCCTTATTACAGACACTAAATAGACTCTTCCAGCGCTCAGCATCAAGTGTCTACTGGGATCGCGGGAACATTTGTGCTTGGCAACTTCTGAGACAGAAGTGACAGCCATTATATTTAATTACCATTACTGCTTGGTGCGTGATACCCGGCAGAGGTATGAAGTTGGAGGATCCCCCAGCTAAGAGCTGCTGGTGATTGTTACATTGCTCAATTACAACCTACCTACGTGCCATAGACTGCAGGAGAGTCACATACTGTAGCAAATATTACCACCAATTTTTTTCTGTCATTAGGATTATGCATCTATCCCCCAACGCAAAACGCAAGTTCACTTGGTCTTCTCGGAAGCTGACAAAGTCAATTATTATGCAAGGATGATGCTGACTCCAGGCCACCAAGGTTAACTGTTACAGTAGGTTAGCAATTATACAGATTTCCATTTGTAATGCTATTGATATTCAAATCTGATATAACCTCTAGTAATGGGTTCACATCGCTAAAATAAAGAAAATGCATTTTGTACAGGATTTCAAGGGGGCAATGGAGGAGTCTGAACGGTCGGATCATTATACTATCAAAAATTAATTAATTTCCTGAAGCTCTCCTAAAATACAATGCTTGTGATAAAAATCCCGGGAAGTACAAAGTATAAATTGTAATTTGAAAGTTCTATTTAAATCTGAATTATTGAAAATGTAAGTAATTACTGTATATGAAATAACCAAATTACCTTCCTGTAATTCACACTAATTTCTTTAGTCTACATGTCCTGGCAGTTAGCCCAGTCCCTTACCTATGTTTTCTGCAATAGATGAGGATGAAACAATTCATAGGAACTCATGGGAAACAGTGGGTCTGAAAAGGTGAAACCCCCCCCCAAAAAAACAAAAAAGACCCTCGGCAAGCCAGATCATTGTTTTCCTGGACATACTAGCTATAGTGCTGGCTAATCTGAGGTTACCTCCCTACACAGCTTCAGTCCCTGTTTTCAGAGATGTAATAGAAAAATCCCAAGTCAAAATCTGTTATAGTGTCCCTATCCCCTACCTATCATGTATACCGCTGGTGCATTTCATAGTTGCCAACTTGAACCTTTATTTTTTTCTGGATGACTTTTCAAAAAATCACGATCATATTGTTTTTTATGGACATATAGGAGAATTATAATAAATAATTATTATTATAAGTGATAAATATCTACAGCCCATAACTCTAATATGAATATATCAGCTGCATCCACTGTAGACTGATGTCAATCACAGTCAAAATATGTTCCTTTACCTCAAAACCTTTCATTTTTTTACGGACAGAGCAAAAAAGTGCCCTGTTTTTACAGACTGCCCTGCAATTTCTGGATGATTGGCAACCCAATTGCTTATACTAGTTCTTCATTCCTTATGGCTGCACCCTTGCTTGTTCACATATGCTGGCAGTCATTAAAGGCTTTATCCAGAATTCATTTTTACTTTTCTGTAGGATTGCAGATGTAAAACATAACAAACACACCAATACTCACCCTTCACAAGTGAGGCTGCCTGTAAGGATTCTGGGTTTTCCTTGGAACTATTTGTGTCTCTTCGCCCTCGCCCAAGATGGAGTCTGATGCTTCGTCATGATCTTGAACTATCTGTTGGTTTTGCCTACTTAAGTCCTGGTCCTGGATCCATTCACTGCCTTAGTATTTTGTGCTATCTGGTTTCTGAGTCACTCCAGACTTGGATCCCTCACAGCTTGCTGCTGCTTGCTAAAGCCCTGCTACTCTGACCTTCTGCTTCTCAGCTGCCTGCTATCATTGGTGTATTTTTCCAGATCCTGGCTGTTTGCTTCATCCTCCAAGACTTCCAAGAGCCCAACTGTTCTGCCTGAACTTCCATGGCCTGTAATACATGCCTGCAGTTTTCCTGGAGCTGCACACAAGTGTGTGAGCTGATACCTACATTTTTCTTATATAGTTAATTTGTAGTCCGTTGAGTCAATGGGAAAAGAAAAAGCAATAGAAAGGGAAAAATTCAACTGGGGCTCCAAAATGGTCATCACATTTCCTCATAATCCCCTTTCATTATGTCTTGCAGGTACGTTATTCTACCTCTGACTACAGTTATCTAGGCACTTCTATGCTTCATAACACCCGGAATCATTGAGGGTTAAGGAGATATTATAGAATGTATTAAACCCTCACCGTGACTGGTATCTCAGTTACTTTTATAGGTGACAGAAGGTTGCTGTCATTGATTTATGACGCTATTTTTGTAGACACCAGGAGGGTAACAGGTCACAGATTTCATTAGTAATGCCTGTCTTCAGTTATCTCCAAACCATCATAACTGCTGAGGGAATGAAGGAGGCCACACTGTATTTAACCCCAAACAGTAAACTGGGTCACTGTAAGTGGAGTGCGGGAGATCCGCTATTTACCGCTGTGAAGGTGGATGTGGTTTTCTATTACTCCTTTTCAAAATCCATATTGTAAAAAACAGAGCTAATATTGGGGTTTCCCAGGTTATAACCCCCTAGATAGATCTCCTGTTATTAGTTTCTCTTAAAGGTACCTTGGCCACAACAGACAAAATGTTGATGAATGATGCAACATAGAAAAACACACATGCTGTACCTATAACGAGCATCTGTCATCTCTTTCCACATGTTTGTCTTAGTACATACATGGTTTTTTTTCGATTTCCAAAGCATCATTTCCTAAAACTCTTTTTATGCCAAAACTCTCCCTCGAAATGTATAAATAAATTGAAAACTGTCTGATACACGTTGGGGCTTGTCCTTACAAACTTTCACGTTGTCCCATCAGATGGTGACACACCTCTCTGACATGTGGACTAGTAGTGCCCAACAGTCAATTTATTCATACACTAGCCAAAAATATAAAAATAAATTTTTCATAAGCTGAACTGAAAGATCTAAGACTTTTTCTACATACAAAAGGACTTTTTTTTCACAAATATTGTTCAAAAATGTGTCTTAATCTGTGCTAGTGAGCATTCACTTTTGCCGAGATAATTCTTCCACCTCACAGGTGTGACATAAAATGCTGATTAGACAGCCTGCTTATTGCACAGGTGTCCTGTCACCATCTCCACACTGCTATTCCTTGTCTTTTTTTTTTATATTTTGCTATGAGTATGGTTGAGCTGCCAGTCTATTTTGTTTGTGGTATTCTCTATATTGGGTTGGGGTGTTGGAATCACAGATGTTTTCACTTCCTTGTGATTAGTCTACTATTTAAGTATGCTGGTTTCTCTACCTGGTGTTAATTGTATACTTACATTTGATGTGTGGATTCTGGTGCTTCCTTGCTTTGTTGCATGACCCAGTCTGACCTTGTTTCTGTTCGCCTGATTTTCTGACCCCCTTGCCTGATTTTCTAACTTGTTCATGCTTTTGCCTTTTCCATGAATACCCAATCATCCTCCTGGTTTACCTGACTTCGGCTTGCGTTTTGGACCATGTCTCTAGCTAATCCTTTTGTACATTCCTGGAACTGACCCCGGATTGTCTGACCACTCTTTACCGTTATCCAATAAGTAGTGACTTGTCAACTCAGACTTTCTGTTGTGACTCTACTCTTTTTGTGTCTGTTGTAGTGTTTCACGTCACATGTGCCCTATGCTGGCCACAATAAAAGCCACTTTAATATGTGCAGTTTTATCACACAGTACAATGCCACGGTTATCGCAAGATTTGAGGAAGCTTTCAATTCGCATGCTGACTACAGGAATGTCCACCAGAGCCGAATGTTTCTTTCTCTACCATAAGCCGTCCCTAAAGACATTTCAGAGAATTTAGCAGTACATCCAACCGGCTTTAGAACCACTGACCATGTGTAACCACAGCAGACCAGGACCTCCACATTCAGCATCTTCACCTCCAAGATCATCTAAGACCAGTCACCCAGACAGCTGCTGCAACAATCGGTGCATAACCATAGAATTTCTGCACAAACTGTCAGAAATCTTCTCAGGGAAGCATCTGCAGCTCGTCATCCTCATCGGAGTCCCCAGCTGACTACAGTTTGTTGTCGTAACCGATTTGAGTGGGAAAATGCTCACAATTGATGGAATCTGGCACATTGGAGAGGTGTTCTCTTCACATATTAATCCCAGTTTTCAATGTACTGAGCAAATGGCAGACTGCGTGTATGGTGTAGTGTGGGTGAGCAGTTAACTGATGTCAACATTGTGTATCGGGTGGCCCATGGTGGCAGTGGGGTTATGGTATAGGCAGGTGAATGTTATGGGCAACAAAAACAAGTGCATTTTATTGATGCCATTTTGAATGCTTAGAAATACTGTGACAAGATCCTGAGTATCATTGTTGTGCTATTCATTATTATCACCTCGTTTTGCAGCATGATAATAATGCATGGCTTCATGTTGCATAGATCTGTACACAATTCCTGGAAACTGAAAACATCCCAGATCTTGCATGGCCAGTATACTCACCCGAAATGTCCCCACTGAGCATATTAGAGATGCTCAGGATCAGCTTATACAAGAGCCATGTTCCAGTCCCAGCCAATATCCAGCAGCTTTGCGCATCCATTGAAGTGGAGTTGTCCATCATTTCACAGGCAACAATCAACAATCTGATCAACTTTATTTGAAGGAGATGTGTTTCACTGCTTGAGTTAAATGGTGGTCACACAAGATACTGACTGGCTTTCTGACTGCCCGGACAAATAACACTAAAACTGCACATTTTAGAGTGGCCTTTTATTATGGCCAGCCTAAGGCACACTTGTGCAGTAATTATGTCTTGCACAAAGGGTAGTGCGAGAGCCAGCATGTCAGATGAGCAGTGACGTCAGTATCCAAGTAACGTCACCACTCTTCACAGCCACCGTGTCTCGCGCTGTCCTTTGTGTGACCCGTCGACAGCAGTAATGTTATTGACATCTTCACCACTCATCATGGTCACAGCGCAGCCTGACAGAGTGGCTACTGCTAAAATCTACGAAGCTTCGTCCTCAGAAGAAGCTCCATTTTTGGACTATAGATTTGAGGACATCGTGGGAACATCATGGACTACATCGGAGCTGTGGGGTTTTTTGTTTGCAAATAAATTGATGAATGAGGGCTGGTGTGTTGCCTTTATGTTTCACTTTTTATGTCTTTCAGGTCTCCATATGTGGACTACGTCGGATTCGGTGGACTACAGCGGACCTGCATGTTTGTTTTTGTTTTTGGGGTGGTTAATACATTTTTGAAGCAGGGAAAGAGTCATTTAAAAAAAAATTTTCTTTATACTTACTAGGTTAATAATGAGGGTGTCTAACAGACACCTCTCCATTACTAATTTAACTAAAGACTGACTGGCACACCAAGGAATGTAAACAGGTGCTAGAAGAAACAAATATGACAAAAAACTATTTAGCTGCACACTACAACACTAAGACTTAAATAGAAAGACTATGGCCATGCATTACTGCGGTGGGAACATTAGAAAAAAAGGGAAAAATATACTTAGCTTACTGCAAAATGGAACAGAGAAAATATGACATAGCATTATTGCTGTAGTTATATTTGAATCAAAGAGATGCTTAACTAATGTATTGGGCAATACATATGAACCCAATAACCAACAGCAAGGTGCAACTCATATATTGGGACCCTAAGTTGAAATGCCTGCATGTGCGATTAAAAATCTGCTTGTATAGGCATCCTAGCTATATAGAAAGGATATAGGTTGCCCTTTTTATTCCTTTCGGTTGGTATTCCATCCTTTATTCACCCGATCCTTACTATTAATAATGTTTTAATGTCATCGCCTACTCAGTGCAAGAGATGCTGAAGATGTAAAGTACTAAAGTTGAAGATAGCCCTGTGCAGACTGAAACTGTCATGAGTGTCACGTCCTGATGGTTAACTTGGGAGAACAGACCTATGATCAGGAGTTCTCAGCGTTTAATCGATTGCAGGTCTTCTGTGGAGCCCACTTGATTGTTATCTTGTGGATGTACTTTTCTTTTTATGCTAAAGGGATAAGGACCATTTCCCCTCTGGTTGAGATTTCTCTTAGTCGTAATCCCAACTGCAGCTTCTTATCACTCCCTTCTGCTATATATACCTGCCTTTCCATGCCATATATGGAGTCTCTATACTGACCATGTTGCAGGAGCTCATTTCTCAATTGCTGAGGTGTTCGTTACTAATGAGGAAGTAGTGAAGTTTCCTACAGGAGAAGATTTGGAGCTCTTTTGTAATTGTTTCCTTGCTTGTTTTGTCTGTGTGTTCCCTTACGCTACTGCCCCTTCACTTCCTTGGGAGTGGGAAGGGGGCCATATAGGTGAGTCAAATCTAGGAATATAGCAAGGTGCGAGACCCAGGCATTCCCACCTTCAAGGGTAATCTTGGGGTTAGGGATAGCTTGTGGACACCTAGAGTGAGGGACAATTAAGGTGCCCTTTGTCCCTAGCTTTCCTACAGTCACATCATGACAGTGACTGGTCTGAAGAAGACAACCGGAGCAAGGCTGCATAGAGGGGGCAGTGTGCACTTGCATCATTTTTTTTTTTATACATTTTAACTCATGTTTATTACATTCTGGAGTCTGGAGATCAAATTAATGTACATTAAATTTGCATCCAATAAATCTGATGTTAATCAAATTTCCTGGCCAGTGAACTGCCTAATTTGAGTTTCGGCACATTTGCTCATCACCGCTCACGTTCCCTCCATCAGATGTTGTATTCTATAGAGGCACATACAGTTTACATGGCTCCAAACTGGAAATGTAGGGGCGAGCGATGCCAAATGTAAGAAAGCTTTTGATACCAATAATTAATAAATCCTTTTATCTGACATGCACCTGCATTATAAAAAAGAAATCTAAACCTATTCAGAGATTCTACTCTGAGCCCACAATAATGAAGTAAATAGTGGATCTCTCCAGATTTTCATTCACAGCCTCGTTGTAGCGGCTTATTATCATTCTGTAGTTATTCTCTTCTGCCTGTTGTCTGACAGCTGCGTGATTTAGTCTGTGTCTAGTTCTTTGCGCTGTTTTTCCTCCCTCTGTTACCCATTTGCATTAAAATTCAAGATCTTCAACTTTCTTAGCAAAAAAAAAAAAAATAGTCGCAGCCTTGGAGCAGCCTGTCGATAATCCAGACACTGAATTTAGCCTCGACCATCAAAGTGTTACCACTGGGACTTCTTAGCTCTTTTAAAAACAAATTACTGGTAACTCCCCGTGGAGTCATGAGCGGCGGCACACTGCAGATTTAGCACCAAGGACTTCTGCATGATGTTCTCCATGGATTCTCGTTTTTTTTTTCTTTTTTTAATCCACTTAAAAACATGAAATATTTTTTAGAAAATTCCCATGTCTGGGGGTTGGATGCTACATAGGGCTCAGGAACCAGATTATAAATTTTATAAAATTAAATTTTTTTTTTTTTCAGTGCCAATCTGTGCAGGTATCACATGGCTGAGAACACCTGGCATTTATTTCCACAGCTCAAAAAACATCAACCTGGCAGGCAGCGCTGGCATCGGGACAGACGGGAGCCGCAAGGTGTCTTATGTCTGGCACTAATTAGTACATAACTAGGGACCTAACCAGCGTAATCATCAAATACGTCCATAATTGTATCCATCTTGTTGGCTTATTTAAATGAACGTCTGCATTTCTAGCTAGGATGTGCCATGTTATAAAGCTGTTTTTTTAGACTAATGTTGGGACGTATCCATACATGACAGTGAGCAGCTTAGCAAATTTAAAGGGAACCCATCTAAACAGTGTTACTAGCCAAACTAGTGTACATGTGAAGGGGCGTTTAGAGCTCTGCCCCCCTGGAGGGTACTGTGTCTTTCTATGCATATGTTGAAGTGCTATATATTTGTATGTGTAACTATGGCCATGTTCACACACATGCGTTTTTTGACCATCTCTGCGTTTTTGGGCTGTTAAAAAAAACGCAGGTGCGTTAACGCAGGGTACATTTGAGTGTAGCTGCGTTTTTCAGCTTCATTTGCGTTTTTTACCCCTAGTCCAAAAAACGCTACATGCAGCGTTTTTGGGTGCTGTAAAAAAAACGCATGTGCGTTTTTCCAAAAACGCATGCTTTTTGTAACATGGGGCCCTATGGGAAACGCATGCAAAAACGCATGTTACATTAGTACCTTTTAGTGCCATTAAAAAATGCATGCGTTTCCCATAGGGGCCCATGTTAAAAAAAACGCACATGCGTTTTTTTTAACATGGGGGCCCTATGGGAAACACATGTGTTTTTAAAAGGCACATTTATGCACCCTGCGTTAACGCTTGCGTTTTTGCCTGCGTTTTTGGTGAAAAAATGACTAAGTCCAAAAACGTGGCAAATCCTTTCAGACACACAAGGGACATTTTTTAGCACTCTTAAAAAAACGCAAGTGCTTTTAAGAGTGCTAAAAAAAACACAAATTGTGTGTGAACATAGCCTATATGTGTGAGGCAAGACTGCTCCCCAGTGTCCTCGAGTTAAGGAAATGGCTAAATGTGGGTAGTGCATCCCTAAAGGTACCGTCACACAGGGACATATCGCCGGCGATATTGCCGGGATCGCGGGAGCGCGCATCCCTGACAACATCGCCGGTGAGATGTCACACTGAGCAACTTACCGGCGATGTCGCCGGCTAGTTGCCGCGGCTATCGCTCGCTGAGTTGCCCAGCAACCCAGCGAGCGATAACCCGCAATGTTGTAGATAGGCGGAATCGCCCGTAACATTGCGGGTTGCCGCGTTACACAGGGCGATCAGGCAGAATCGCCTGAGCAACATCGCCAGGTTTCCCAACATTGTTGGGAAACCTGGCGATGTGACTCAGGCGATTCATCGCCTGATTATCGCCCTGTCACACGCGGCAATTCGCCGGCGATGTCGCCGCAACCTGGCCACGCCCCTCAGTTGCCGGCAACATCGCCGGCGATATGTCCCTGTGTGACGGTACCTTTAGGGGTGGGATCTAGTTAATAAAACAGGCATTCAAGATAGTTTAACCAGGAGAGTCCCCAAAGTGTAAAGTGGAACAGATATGAGCTACGTCCAACACTGGATTCGAGACCCTCAAGGTCACCCTGGGAGAAGAGTACAGGAGTTGGGACATTGTTTCGAGAAGGCTTCTTGAGAAGCAACTGACTCTTACAGTATCAGGTGTAGAGGACTTCAGCATAGACTCGGTGTATTAAAATAGTGTTGGAAAGACTTCTGGACTTCATTTCTATATTATACTTGGAAGAGCGAGACTGTGTCAAGGACTGTTGCACTGGGGAGGCAGCCAAGACGTGGTCTGCTATCTCAGCTAAGGCTCGGCCTCACCCACGACTATTGCTACCAAGGCCCCATAGCGCCGCACCCCAACGCGTGTACGTGTGTGATTGTTATAGAAAGAGATAACTACGTATAAATACAGGTGCATCTCAATGTCTGTATACTCTTATATTCTGTGATCCTTGGCTGTAATGTCTGTATACTCTAATAATCTGTGATCCCCGGCTGTAATGTCTGTATACTCTTATATTCTGTGATCCCGGCTGTAATGTCTGTATACTCTTATAATCTGTGATCCCTGGCTGTAATGTCTGTATACTCATGTATTCTGTGATACTTGGCTGTAATGTCTTAATACTCTTATATTCTGTGATCCCCGGCTGTAATGTCTGTATACTCTTATATTCTGTGATATTGGCTGTAATGTCTGTATACTCTTATATTCTGTGATCCCCGGCTGTAATGTCTGTATACATTTATATTCTGTGATCCCCGGCTGTAATGTCTGTATACTTTTATATTCTGTGATCCTCAACTGTAATGTCTGTATACTCTTATATTCTCTGATCCCGGCTGTAATGTCTGTATACTCTTATAATCTGTGATCCCTGGCTGTAATGTCTGTATACTCATGTATTCTGTGATACTTGGCTGTAATGTCTTAATACTCTTATATTCTGTGATCCCCGGCTGTAATGTCTGTATACTCTTATATTCTGTGATATTGGCTGTAATGTCTGTATACTCTTATATTCTGTGATCCCCGGCTGTAATGTCTGTATACATTTATATTCTGTGATCCCCGGCTGTAATGTCTGTATACTCTTATATTCTGTGATCCCGGCTGTAATGTCTGTATACTCTTATATTCTGTGATCCCCGTTTATAATGTCTGTATACTTTTATATTCTGTGATCCCTGGCAGTAATGTCTGTATACTCTTATATTCTGTGATCCTCGGCTGTAATGTCTATATACTCTTATATTCTGTTTTCCCTAGCTGTAATGTCTGTATACTTTTATATTCTGTGATCCCCATCTGTAATGTCTGTATACTCTTATATTCTGTGATCCCTGGTTGTAATGTCTGTATACTCTAATATTCTGTGATTCTCGGCTGTAATGTCTATATACTCTTATATTCTGTTTTCCCTAGTTGTAATGTCGGTATACTCTTATATTGTTATCCCTGGTTCTAATGTCTTTATACTCTTATATTCTGTGATCCCCGACGGTAATGTCTGTATACTCTTATATTCTGTGATCCCCGGTTGTAATGTCTGTATACTCTTATATTCTGTGATCCCTGGCTGTAATGTCTGTATACTCTTATATTATGTGATCCCTGGCTGTAATGTCTGTATACTCTTATATTATGTGATCCCTGGCTGTAATGTCTGTATACTCTTATATTCTGTGATCCCTGGCTGTAATGTCTGTATACTCTTATATATTCTGTGATCCCTGGCTATAATGTCTGTATACTCTTATATTCTGTGATCCCTGGCTGTAATGTCTATATACTCTTACATTTTATGATCCCTGGCTGTAATATCTGAACACTCTTATATTCAGTGATCCCTGGCTGTAATGACTGTATACTCTATTACTTTCTCACCTGCCCAGGAACACTGGTATATCCGCCCTGTTCTTGCATGGTCGAACACATCCATTACACAGGGGCACATTTATATGATTATCTCAGGACAGGAACAATTTTTTAACACATCCAATTGTGGAACTTATTTTTATTCTAAGATATCTTAATTAAAAAGTACAATTGTTTGAAGAACAATCCCTTCAAACATATAAATGAAACCTTGCATGACCACGTGAGACACAGAACAGATGACAGGGTTAATAAAAAACCGAAAGGGCTCATACAAAAGAAGTTACATTGGACTTGTTATATACAAAGGGGGGTTCTCTAGGTAAAATCTTTGTTATGCCCAATAGTAGAGGAGCCAGTGTCTGCGCCTTACAGTGCAAGCATGCATTTACGAAATATAATTATTATTTAGTTATATAGCACCATTAATTCCATGGTGCTGTACATGAGAAGGGGTTTCATACAAAAAACAAATGTAGGTTACAGTGAAAAAATTAACAATGACAGACTGGTGCAGAAGGGGAGCACCCTGCCCTCACAGGGTTACATTTTATAGGATGATAGGGGGGAGATAGTAGGTTGTGGGTTGCGGAAGATCCATTATTGGAGATCTAAGCAATAACATTTCTCCTTATGGCACGTCAGTATATGAGGAGACTTATGGGGACGTCACACGCGTCAATGTCGCCAGCGATCTCATCGCTGGCGACATTGAAGGCTGATCGCTGGTGAGCTGTCACACAGGCAGACTCACCAGCGATCAGTACCAGCGAGAACTCTGGTAACCATGTAAACAAGCGGGAAACTAAGTGCCGTGTGGCGCTTAGTTACCCACTGTTTACCATGGACTCCAGCTCCCAGCGCTGAGAGGCGCTAGGAGCTGGCTTCTCGCTCGTCTCCTGGTATCATACGCAGCGATGCTGCGTGTCCACCAGGCGACCATTGCCAGGTTTTAGAGAAGGTTCTAAAACCTGGCGACCATCAACCAGTGATTTATCGCTGGTTGATACGCCCTGTCACACACGTTAATATCACTGCAACGTCATGTGCAGCAGCGATATTGCACGCGATATTGACGCGTATGACGTCCCCATTAAACACCTTGCATATTCCTCTGGGAAATTTAATTTCCTGTTTAAAGAGGACTTGAACTCTAGCACCAACTATTGGTAGTAACAATCCTAAAAGTCAATATTGACCCTTTAACGAGCGTTAGGCTTGGTTCACACCTGCATTTTTTTTTATCCATCCCGATCAGGTTTTGAGCATTAAAAATGCTCAAAACCAGATCCGGATCCGCACCCATAGGCTTCCATTGTAAAACCGGATTGCACTATTTGCAATCCGGTTACCGGATCCGGTTTTGCTGCCTGTGGTAAAAATCATGCAGGCTGCATTTTTCAGACCGGTTGCAAAACTGGATCCGTTTTTTTTTTAAATGGGACCCTATGGTACCTTGCGGTACCGAATCCGGATGCAGTTTTTAAAATTGCAAAAATCCTCATTCCAAAACCGGATTCATTAATGCATCCAGATCCAGAATGAGGGTTGCAATTTTACAGATTAAAATAAGTATGAAGGCACAGTCCAATACCGGATCCGGTAATGGATCCGGTTACTGGATTGTGCCTTCCAAGTGTGACCCTAGCCTTATCATATGACCAAGGTTATAAGCCAAATCATATAGCAGAACTCAATTATCTTCTAATTCAGTGAGTTCTCTCTAAATATAAGATAGTTTATGTATTTATTCTGGATAACATTCGAGCGGGCAGATGATCTTGTTGGTCCAGATCCACAGTCACAAGGATTCATATTTGCTCTTTATGTTATTCATGGTTTCATGTCCTCCTGCAGACACTGCTGGCTTTGTGGTCCAGATGAAAGGGGTATCTGTGTATGATTGACTGTATGATGGCTCTGGTCTGAATGGTTAATGAAGAACACTAGAAGGGAATTATAGCACAGGCTGGCAATGATGATGGAGTCTGCATGCCACCTTCTGTTTGACCCGCTTTGTGCCACTTGGGCATCTGAAGAAACAGTGCACTGAAGCACACACGCGGTTGGTAAATAGAGCATGAAAATGCCGTGCCTCTCTACAGCATAATTTAGTAATCTTGCCACGTCAGGAATACAACATTAGCTCCTTAGGCTGCTGAGACACCCTGTGCCTGCAAGCAGGTTTCTCATTAGACTTATTTCTCAAGTCAATCTGACAGCAGACAAACATATCTCCAGACTAAAGACTCATTAGAGATTTAAACAGCCTGCAACACTGGAAATCTAAATGTTTATGATACAATTAGACTGCTTAACTATCGGAGTAATTACTTTTCTATAAAATATTCCTTTTAAACTAGCTCCGATTCTCTAGTAGCCATAAATTACGCATTTATGCTGGGGCTACACGGCGGCGATGGCCACAACACGGGTCACGTGGCCGGAGATCTATGATGCTGAGTACGGTCACAAAAAATCCACCTCGTTCTGACTTCTTGTGACGCTAAAGTCGTGGTACATTGGGGGTCACAATGTGACCCTACTCGCCTGCATTATCTTCAAAGTTGTCTTGTAGCCTCAGGTTTTGTTCACATGTTGCGTTTGTGCAGCTTTATTCTGGTGCCTTTTTTATGCCAAGTAAAAGAGTAAAAGTTGCTTTTTACAGCGCTAGCAAAAGCTATGGGAGTTCAGAAATCTCATGCACGTTTGTTGTTTTTTGTTTCCTGACTGAATTGGGGAACTGGTGCGTTACTGAGATCTGCATCGCGTCAATTCTTTCAGTTTTTGCAGCATCTTTTTCAGGATAGAAAGTGTGGAGCAGAAAGGGCTGGGGTACCCAGCAGCTGGGCCAGAAGACAGGTTCATGGTGGCTGTGCCCAGTGCTCTGGCCCTGGCTCACATTGAAAAAGAATGGAGAAAATAAACAAAAGTAAAATAAAAAGTTTGTGACGCCAGTTGAGATTTCTTTGGTGGCCGTCACTGCAGATGCTCCCTGGGGGATAGGTAGTGTAGCAGTGTAGATGTTAGACCAGGGTAGGGAACTGCAGACCCGAGAGCTGCACACAGTGCAGGTTTTCGGATTTCCTTAGTATTTGACAGTTGGAATCATCACCTGTGAAGGAGATTAAATTACCAACTGCCATATACTAAGGAAATCCTGAAAACCTGGACTGTGTGCAGCTCTGGAGGCCTGGAGTTCCCTACCCCAGTGTTAGACCCTTCCCAAGCAGGGCTGGCTCCCAGGGAAGAAAATTATATGGGTGGTAGTAGGTGTGATGGTGCAGGAGGAAAAGAGGCACACAAAACAGTCTCTCTGAGTTCTTTACCTTTACAGTAGATGTTGCAACAGATCCAAGTTACATGCACCACCAGGCTCGTGGTCCAGCCAGTCTGGGAAGACCTTCCAATCCACTCTGCTGGGCGAGATATAGTGGCCTACCTGCTTACTTATCTTTGTTAAGCTTTCAATGTGCCTTGAGTTCTCCTGTACTTCCTCTATTGCTATGGGTGACCTCTTGCCAGGCAGGCAGCGCAAATCCTGTGGTTAACCACACTTTCTCTAGTGCAGGTCCCTGATCCTATATGTTGCTGTGCCTCAGAAAGTCCCAACTGAGTGTGGCTACTGGTCATAAAACCCAGCAACCTCCAGTTTCTGTCACCAGGTCCTGAAAACCTGGCATCCTAGGGCCTGGAACCCTGTACTGCAGCTAGTCCCTCCTGTCAGCCTCCCGGCCCGACACAGACAGCCTGAACCTCTCCTCTTTCCTACCTACTCTCCTCTTCACTCCAACCAGAAACTGGGACCTACCCTTTGGGCTCTTTTCATTTCTCAGCTTTCTGATACAAGTTTGGATTGTGTTGGATGCTTCAGGCTTCCAGTAGAGGGCACTCCAATTCTCCCCAGACATGGTATTACAATCAATATTAAGGAAACACTATTTGTGGCAGCCAAACTGCAGGGGCGCCACAAAAGCAACGAGGAAGTGAGAAAAATGCTGCAAAAATGGTATCTGTGTGTTTTTGCTGAGATTTGGTGAAGAAAACTAACTTTATTAAATGTGTAATGTAGAGAAATTGCACATATAACCCGCACTAAGATAAACAGCAAAAATGCAACAAAAAAAGCAGAAAAAAACCACAGCAAAGTATACACTTCTAAGCGGCTTCTTTACTGTCAAGAAAGCAGGTTTGACCTGCAGATTAAAGAAATGCAGCAAAAAAGTAACATGTGACCATAGCCTTACAGGGGTTTTCCTAGAAAATAAACATGTAGATAAATACTAGTATTGTCTCTTCAGGGAGGAAGTAGATGAACTCTAGTGCCACCTATTGGAAGTTGCAATCCTATAAGTTAGATTTGACCCATTAACAAGCCTTGCAGTATGAATTAGGATTTATGCCAGATCAAAACCCCAATTTGAAGATGCTGTATTTTGGGGCAATTGCCCCTCATCAATGCAAAGTATGGGATATGATATGGCTGTATGCCAGATATAAGAGCAGATCCCATACTTTGCACTGACGAGGGGCAATCACCCTGAAACGCATATAATAATAATAATATTTATTTATTTATATAGCACTATTAATTCCATAGTGCTTTACATACATTTTGAAACACTGTCCCTCTTGGAGCTCATAATATAAACATCCTATCAGTATGTCTTTGAAATGTGGGAGGAAACCCATGCAAACACAGGGAGAACAAACAAACTCCTTGCAGATGTTGTCCTTGGTGGGAATTGAATCCAGGACCCCAGCACTGCAGTGCTAACCACTGAGCCACCGTGCCACCCAATGCATAAATCCTAAGTCATATCGCAGGGCTCGTTAAAGGGTCAATTTTGACTTTTAGGATTGCTACTTCCAATAGGTGGCAGTAGAGTTCGTCTACTTCCTCTCTGAAGAGACAATTTGCGTATTTTATTTCCTAGAGGAGCATTGTGGATTCAAAGGGGAACTCCAGTGAGAGAAAACTTTTTAGTACAGTTCCTGCCCTCCTAAATGATGAAGCAGAGCTGTACACTGCAGTTCTAGGATCTATTGATCTCTTATAAATTGATAAAATCATACCTGCTCCTCTGCTCTGGCCCCCACCTCAGGGAACCTAAATCTCTGCACGACCCCTCACTGTACAGAAAAGTGAGGGGGCTTGAATGTAGGATGATCCTGCGGCTCCCAGCATCCACGTCCCTGACATACCTCCTCTTCTCTGCTCCTAAATGAAGCTGCCAGGCTGTAGATTCTGGGTTCCCTGAGGTGGGGGGCCAGAGCTGAGGAGCAGGTATGATTTTATTGAATTATAAGATATCTATAGATCCTAGATCTGCAGCTCTGCTTCATCATGTAGGAGGGCAGAGACAGTACTAAAAAGTTTTCACTCACTGGCATCCCCTTTAAGTCTCTTTACTACTGGCATGCCAGATTGGTGTGTCACTCCCCACAAGGAGAAGAGCTATCCTCTTAGTAAGTTAGTAACTTACTAACACAGTACTTTTAGTCCAAGTACCCAGGCTCTCAAGGAGCTTCTGCATTTACAATCCCAGACACCTGACATGACCAAGCAGTTAGGTGAGGGGGTAGATTAGTCACCTTCCCAAAGTATAGACAGAAACTTAGATGAATTTAGTCATTAAACTTAGAAGTCAGCCGGCCTCATTTACTCACTGCTCCAGTCATGTGCCAACACAGAAGACGCTGGAAATGGGGTGACAAGGACTGAAGGTGCTCCATCTAGTGGAGTGAAGGTGCACCTGGGGTAACGGGACATAAGTAATTAGTCATCTGGGTACATGTTTGGTTCACTGGCTTTATTAATTTTATATTAGTCTATACACTTTGTGAGGATGTTTCCAAAAGTGATACGTTTTGTCGAAAAGAAAAACAAGCAATAGTAATAAAAGTTCTTAAAAGATTTCTGTCATTATTCTGACAACAGCATATGATGGAGGGAGGCTCTGTGACAGATACAATGCTATATATCTATATGTCAAGGGCAGTTTGACTGTGTAGTCTGGACCACCATATATAACTGTATATAACAGTCAGTTTCTTTAGCCAGTAATCAGGAGCAGCCCTAACGCAGCAGTCTGTATGTAATCCGGGCCACCATATATGCCAGTAGTCCACCTCTACTATCAGGTTGTGTAATCTGAATGATAGAAGGAGCGGTGTTAGAATGCGGCGCTAGGTAACACAAGATCAAGCCTTCATAGAATTACCTTAAGTTTATTACACAAAGCTGCAGGGTGCGACCACAACGCGTTTCGACACACAAATCGGCGTCTTTCTCAAGTGGAGCCACTTGAGAAAGACGCCGATTTGTGTGTCGAAACGCATTGTGGTCGCACCCTGCAGCTTTGTGTAATAAACTTAAGGTAATTCTATGAAGGCTTGATCTTGTGTTACCTAGCGCCGCATTCTAACACCGCTCCTTCTATCATTCATACCTATTCTCCCTTCAGGGAGCGCGGTGTAGCGAGCAGCTTGGGCAAGTCCATAGGACCTGGCAGTGCATCATCCAAACTCCACCTGTGTTCATCACATGATCAGCCGGCTCTGAGGAGAGAAGCAAGTGATTTCTACCAACTCAAGGAGTGTAAAATATCCTCTCTTCACACAGAGGTCTGATGATCATCAACTTTATGGACCCTATCTCCCTATACGTTTAATCTGGTTGTGCGGATTCTTGCACAACCTGGAAAGGCTAGTGTTCATTTAATAGAACCACATTGTGGTAAAATTTAGTAGTGTGGCGCAACAGTGCTTTTTTTTCTGTTTCATAGGTTGTGTAATCTGGCAGACCACCTCTCCTATAACAGCACTTTCGCCTTTTGATTGAGAGTGCTTCCATAACAGCATTGTCAGTGCAGCCTGGACCTTCCAATACATGTGTGGTCTGGCTATGTATAGTAGCCAGGAGCCCCTATAAGATGAGTATCTGTGTAGTTTAGTTGTATAGTGGAGAGTACCCTTCTAACATCAGTCTGGATGGTAATCTGGAAAAAATACTTTGTGGTTTGGACCCCTCTAATGACAGCTGTCTGGCGGAGTACCATGTGGACCCCTATAACAGCTTGGCTGTGCAGTCTAGACCACCACTTCACATCATACCGCTGTCAGTGGAAGGCTTGCTCTACCAACAGTTCTTTCTCTCGACTAACCATTTATATGTTCTGTATGGGAAGAGGAAACAAATCACTCTCAGACACCATTGGCAATGCTTATGATAACGCAGAGATTGCTGCTGTTCTGCCCACTTGGATGCCAACAATCTCATAGACAATTAATGAATTAGTGTTGCACTTGATGGACTGCTACTCCATTCAAACAGTGGCTAGCCCCCCAACAATCAACTAGTTATCATCATTCTTATGGATAGGCGATAACATCATCTCTTGGGATAAACCCTATAGATGAGATTTGGTACTATTGGTTTGCAATATGTGGAAGAAGAACAATAAGAAATCTGACCATTTGTCGTAGATCACTGCAGGTCATGGTATAATCATCGCAGTCCATCACATGTGGCTTTTTCTGTAATGTGGATCTTATCATTATTATTGTCTCAGTTGCACAGAGAAATAATCACTTCTCCAAATGAGGCAACTGACTTCATTTTAACTGCAATTGAATCCTAAATGAGTACAATTCCCAGTGTGTGGTTTAATGACACAAGATCTTCATTGTTAAAGAGAACCTGACAGCTGATTCATGCTGCACGAATCATGGAAAAGACACAGCAAACACCGGCTCTGTCCACCTATCGAGCCTATGAAACCTTGTTCTGATGATCCATAGACTTACATTGTAAAAGTCACTTCCGGATTACACCGCGTGACCTGTGGGTGGTGACGTCATACAGATGAGCAGAAGACTGGCACTCCAAATTTATCACCAGATGTCAGGAAGCTAATTATTCGAAGAGTGAAGTCAGGCAAAAGGCAAAAAGAGGTAGCTATGGAATTCAATTGTTCTCAAAGTCAGATGTCAAATGAAGGAAGAATATGAGGTCAAAGGGAGTCGCCAAACTGTGGTCTGAAGGCTGAGAGCAGTAGGGTTGAATGCACGAGTTCCAGTCAAGAAGCCTTTCATCTCTGCAAAGAACTGGAAGGTCCAACTTAAGTTTGCCAAAGAACAATGGAAAGAGACAGATTGGTCTAGGGTGTTGTGGTGAATCCAAGTTCAATTTATTTGGTAGTGATGGTAAGCACTATATATACGTACAATTGGAAAATGTATGATGTAAGGTACCAAACACCTACAGTGAAACATAGTGGTGGCAATGTCATGGTTTGGGGCTGATTTTCTGCATCCGCCATTGGCCCTCTGCACAAAATTGATGGAAATATGAATGCTACCATGTACAAGGATATACTGGAGAATGTAATGCTGCCACATGGTAAAACCAAAGTCCAGCAAGATAATGATCCTAAGCACACATTAAATTTAGTCAAAAATTGGTTAGCAAAGAAAAATATTCACCTGTTGCAATGGCTAAACAAATCACCCTATAGACGACCTTTGGGATGAGTTAATGGGGACAAGTTGAGGCCCATACCCAGAGCAGTAAAGATGAATTGTTTGCAAATTTGCAAATGGAACAGAACAAGATCCCTCAATATGTCTTGAATCCTCGACTGGGTGCAATGCCCCTCAGTGCAGTGCAGTAACTAAAGCAAGAGGTTGTGCTACAATATACTGCGTTATGACATTGAAACAATGAATTACTGTCTATGTAGTGATCAATGAATAGTATATGCCAAGTATTTGGCAGTCAGTTTTCTTTAATTAAATGACTATATCTATATTCAAAAGCATTTTGGTTAAAATTAAGGTCTTGCGTGATAACTTCATGTACTTTCAAGGAAAATGGCCTTACAACAACCAGACAGAAGTAATTATAACAACCAGACAGAAGGAATCACAAAAACCAGACAGAAGGAATCACAACAACCAGACAGGAGGAATCACAACAACCAGACAGAAGGAATCACATCAACCAGACAGAAGTAATCATAACAACCAGACAGAAGGAATCACAACAACCAGCCAGAAGGAATCACAACAACCAGCCAGAAGGAATCACAACAACCAGACAGAAGGAATCACAAAACAACCAGAAAGAAGGAATCATACCAACCAGACAGAAGGAATCATAACAACCAGACAGAAGGAATCACAAGAACCAGACAGAAGGAATCACAACAACCAGACAGGCGGAATCACAACAACCAGAAAGAAGGAATCACAACAACAAACAAAAGGAATCATAACAACCAGACAGAAGTAATCATAACAACCAGACAGAAATAATCATAACAACCAGAAAGAAGTAATCATAACAACCAGGCAGAAGTAATCATAACAACCAGACAGAAGGAATCACAACAACCAGACAGAAGGAATCACAACAACCAGACAGGAGGAATCACAACAACCATACAGAAGGAATCACAACAACAAACAAAAGGAATCATAACAACCAGACAGAATTAATCATAACAACCAGACAGAAGTAATCATAACAACCAGACAGAAGTAATCATAACAACCAGACAGAAGGAATCACAAAAACCAGACAGAAGGAATCACAACAACCAGACAGGAGGAATCACAACAACCAGACAGAAGGAATCACATCAACCAGACAGAAGGAATCACAACAAGACAGAAGGAATCAGAACAACCAGCCAGAAGGAATCACAACAACAAACAAAAGGAATCATAACAACCAGACAGAATTAATCATAACAACCAGACAGAAGTAATCATAACAACCAGACAGAAGTAATCATAACAACCAGACAGAAGGAATCACAACAACCAGACAGAACGAATCGCAACAACCAGACAGAAGGAATCACAACAACCAGACAGAAGGAATCATACCAACCAGACAGAAGGTATTACAACAACCAGACAGAACAAGTCGCAACAACCAGACAGAAGGAATTACAATAACCAGACAGAAGGAATCACAAGAACCAGACAGAAGGAATTACAATAACCAGACAGAAGGAATCATACCAACCAGACAGAAGGAATCACAACAACCAGACAGAAGGAATCACAACAACCAGACAGGAGGAATCACAATAACCAGACAGGAGGAATCACAACAACCATACAGAAGGAATCACAACAACAAACAAAAGGAATCATAACAACCAGACAGAAGTAATCATAACAACCAGACAGAAGTAATCATAACAACCAGACAGAAGTAATCATAACAACCAGACAGAAGTAATCATAACAACTAGACAGAAGGAATCACAACAAGACAGAAGGAATCAGAACAACCAGCCAGAAGGAATCACAACAACCAGACAGAAGGAATCACAAAACAACCAGCCAGAAGGAATCATACCAACCAGACAGAAGGAATTACAACAACCAGACAGAAGGAATCACAACAACCAGACAGAAGGAATCACAACAACCAGACAGAAGGAATTACAACAACCAGACAGAACGAATCGCAACAACCAGACAGAAGGAATTACAACAACCAGACAGAAGGAATCACAACAACCAGACAGAAGGAATCATACCAACCAGACAGAAGGAATTACAACAACCAGACAGAACAAGTCGCAACAACCAGACAGAAGGAATTACAATAACCAGACAGAAGAAATCACAACAACCAGACAGAAGGAATTACAACAACCAGACAGAAGGAATCATACCAACCAGACAGAAGGAATCACAACAACCAGACAGAAGGAATCACAACAACCAGACAGAAGGAGTCACAACAACCATACAGAAGGAATCACACTTTAAAAAAATCCAAAACCTTTGATCGCTACTGTATATTCTAAAATCTGACTCAGCTTTTTGTCAATTCCAACAGAGAATATGTCCAGGCATCACCAGAAAAACAATGTGTCAAACATCAAAGATAAAGTTTCCATTTGGAGAAGAAGTTACAACTATCCTTTTATACTGAGGACATCAAAACTTTGCCTTAAAGCAAAGCTAAATTCAGCAGTGTGATGGGTCATCTTCAAAGTGCGTCCGTCCGCTCTCAATGGACAGGAGACCGGAGCGAAATTCACAAGAACTGCAGCATTGTTGATGTCAAAATGTCTTTGAGCTCAAATACAAAGAAACATTCATTGTGATCTGTGAACTCACTTATCTTTGTTGTACTGTGTAGAATAAAAAATAAAATATGACTTTTTTTTCAGAAACAGTAACATCTCTCTTCATAGGCTGTGAATATTATTACAACATGGCTCTATTTAATTGAATAAGACTGAACTGCAATACCCCCTACAAGCTATAGACAGATGTGGCGCTATTTTTGTTAGAAAACAGTTGTTTCTATGAGACTGCATGCACAACATCAGTAATAGCAGCATATTACCGCTGCGTCCATAATGCTGCATTGTACAGTACAAGCACAATGGATGGATTTACAGAAATCCCATGCTCACTGTGCTTCTCCGGACCGCAGCGTTATTTCAGTTGCCGGACTTCTGTATCTCCGCAGATTGTTAATTTATTGCGGCAGAGTCGGAAGAGGTCATCAGCGGGTGAATTGCACCCAATGCAGATCGTGGGCACAGGGCAGCTGTGGTCTCCGTGTTCACCTGCAGCTTTCCTCAGGTCCGGAGAAATTGCGTCCAGGACACAGTGCCCCCAGATCATCGGCACATCCCCTAATCCTCTACAAATTCTTTTAATGAAAAGCCCACCTGAAAGAAATATCATGCAAACTTGACCTCCAGATCAGGGGCATGGCAATAAACCATGAAACCCTATAGCAAAACATGGACATCCTGAACCGAAAACCTCTACACTCATTCTTCTGCCCAAAGTTTCTCTCTCCTACATCTGACATTGGGATGACTTCTGAGGAGGCATGTGTCCTCCTGGCTGTGAGGTCCCATTGAATGCTGCCACCCATGTCTATTCTTGATCTGTCATGGGACGAGGGGTATCGCAATAAAAAATCACAGCGGAATGATAGCGATACAGAACAATTACGAGAGACATCCCGTCCTTTCTTCCTATTTATTGCTGTCTATTCAATACCTAAAGCAGCCGAACATTTCATGGCAGAAGGAGCACACAGGACAATGGCTATAATCCCCGTGTAACAATAACTTGGTATTCTAAGCGGTTTGCTCATGAAAAATGAGGCTCACAAGCTCAGAAATCATTCCTGACTGAGCCTCCACTCTGAGGTCTGTATGGAAGATTTTTCCAGGTCTTAAGAGCTTATGTAAAACAACATTTACTAAGAGCAAGGATATATACCCAAGACAGCACATGAATTTGTTGCTTATGTAGCTAGAATTTCAATCAGTTCTATTTCTACCAGTGTTTTTTCATGTTTCTGTTAATTCTATATATTTTAGATATTAAACTACCGTAATCAAAATATCCTGCCTTAAAGAGGGTTTCCCCTACTAATGATCCCCTTTCTTTTGTCCTAACTCTTACTAACACTATCCCAATACCCTTCTCCTGTAAGCTGATTTCTAGGAGGCTCCTAAATACCCTAATTGTTGTTGATGTAGTTTCATCTTCCGGTCTGGGGACAGGATTCAGACCAACTGAGCTGGGTGCTGATGGGTGCCGACCTGCACCTCTGTGAGTGATAGCAGTCTGAGCACACATGCCCAGATCAGACTTCACTCTCCTCTCAGCCCTCACCAGTGATGTGCCCAGCTCAGTTGGTCCAAATCCAGTCTGCAGACTGGAAGATCAAAGTTACAACAACAATAAAGGTATTTATGAAACTTAGAGACATCAACTTACAGGAGCAGGGTAAACAGCAGAAGTATTTTGGGAATGGGTTCGTTATGAACAATTAGGACAAAAGGAAGGGGATCACATTAGTATAAAAACCTCCACATGCAAACTAAACTAAAATCAGCCAAGCCCATTGATTTCAGCAGGACCATGCAACCATGTGGATCCACCTGATTTTCCTGACATATGATGTAAAGGAGAAAAGGGTCATGAATGCTAAATTACAATGTCCTATATTTTTGTGTCCCGAGGAGATAAGTCATTCCCAGAAACCTCAAATGCCAGCTTAGGTCATGCTTGTCCGAGCCATACAGACAATCCAGAGGGGCTGCTATCGGTAATGTGTGTAGTCATCTTTAGAATGTTGTATTCATAAGTCGCCTTTACCTACCTCCTTTTTATTGTTTGCCTCCTTACAACAGTAGCCATAATTAAGGGTGGGTTTACACAGGCCATCCTGCAGCCATTAAACAAACATGGATAAGCTACATGTAAACCAATCGGAAGTTGTTTAATAACCTGCCCAGATAGGCCGACTAAGCTAATAATCATTCTGTGTGCAAAGAACAACACTGCTGTAATGTACAATAATTAGATCTGCCTCTTTAAGAAAACTAGGCTGTTGTATGATGGGTAAGGAGAAGGAGGTGGAGAGTTAAGTTTTGGTTTCACTTTAGAGCATGCTGCAGGAAAAGACTGTTCTGATATATGATGGAGAAAGATAGAAGACAAGAATAAAGTACAGTTAAAGTTTACCCTTGTGAATGCCTCATATCGTGTGGACATTACAACTGGCGACGAGGATGGGATGATATAACCACCGGCTGCTGTGAGTACTGATGATCCCTGTTTACTGCTTCACCACACCAGCATCACTGAGAGACTCTATCATGGCTGAATACTTACACAGTTTCCCACAGTTTGATATGACTGATGCTACTAATCTCTCCCATAACTGGAGAAAATGGCTAAACAGATTTGAGAACTTTCTAGAAGCCGTGGACATAAAAGAGGAGAAACGAAGGAAGGCTGTACTCTTACATTGTGCAGGCTCAGGAGTCTATGATATATACAGCACATTACCTGCAGCCGAGACAGACACATACAGGAATTGCACCAAAGCTCTCACTGACTACTTCAATCCCAAACAAAATATCAGATATGAAAGATACAAATTCAGAATTGCTAAGCAGCTCCCAGAAGAATCCATAGACACCTATGTCACCCGGCTGAGAGAGCTGGCACATGGATGTGCATTCACAGATGTAGATGATGAAATTCTAACCCAAGTAATTGTCACCTGCTCATCCAATAACATAAGGCGCAAGGCTCTGCAGCAGGATCTCTCTCTACATGATTTACTCAAAATGGCCCGCGCTATAGAAACAGCAGATCATCAGGCTACTGCAATGGAGAGTGGGGATCATTTACATGTGCATAATCTCAAGTATAAGAATGCCCAAGACAAGCAAACCCCAAAACAGAGGAAATGCTATAGATGTGGACAGGATTTCCCTCACCACCTGAACAAATGTCCAGCTATAGGACAGACATGCAGTAAATGTGGAAAAGGGAATCATTTTGCAGCTGTCTGCAGGTCAGCACAATACAAGTCTTCTCTGCCTCTGACAAAGCCCGCAAACATAAAAATGATAAATCAGGACACAGAAGAAATGTCCGGGACGGAAAACTATGTGTTCACCACTTCTGCCACTGGCTCCGTACAGTCTCCCTGCATCACACTCCCACTCTGCAACACCAATATCACCTTTACAATAGATACGGGTGCTTCAGTGGATATTATAGACAGCACTGCATATGAACAATTGAAAAATAAGCCAGTTTTACAGCAAGTGAACACAAAAATCTTCCCATATGGATCTACAACACCTCTAGCCACAAGAGGACAATTTGACACGGAAATCAGCTATAAAGAAAACAGGCATAAAACCACTTTTCACACATTACAAGGATCGGGAGGCTGTCTTCTCAGCTATCACACTGCATTGAAGCTAGGTCTCATCCAGATTATTCATACCATAACTGACCCCGCAGACATGGATGTACAGGCCATGGTAAACAGTTTTCCCTCCTTATTTAGTGGTTTGGGGAAATTAAAGGACTCTCAAATACATCTTCATGTGGACGACAGCGTTCGTCCGGTAGCCCAACCACATAGACGCATTCCTTTTCACCTGAGAAAGAAGGTGGAAAAAGAACTTCAATTCCTCATGGATGAGGACGTCATTGAAACTGTTACTGGTCCCACTCCGTGGGTCTCTCCACTTGTGGTAGTTCCAAAACCAAAGACTCCAGAGCAGGTGAGACTGTGTGTTGACATGCGCCTACCCAACACCGCTATCCAGAGAGAAAGACATATCTCACCCACGATTGATGACATCATTCATTTATTAAATGGAGCGACCGTCTTTTCAAAGCTCGACCTCAATAAAGGCTATCACCAATTAGAACTGAGTCCAGAATCCAGATACTTAACAACATTTTCCACACATGTGGGCCTCAGAAGATATAAAAGATTGACTTTTGGAGTCTGCTCAGCAGCAGAAATTTTTCAGGATGCGATAAGGAGCGTCATTCAACACGTTCCAAATGCCTTTAATTACAGTGATGACATACTGGTGTTTGGTAAAACTCAAGCTGAACATAATCGTGCTCTATACAACATCTTCGAATGCCTGCTCTCTGCTGGACTCACTTTAAACAAAGAAAAGTGCGAATTTGATAGAAGTTCATTAGAGTTCTATGGTCACATCTTCTCGGAAAAAGGAGTACAACCTGACCCTAAGAAAGTAGAATCCATCAAGACAGCCTCAATTCCACAAACTGCCAGTGAAGTACGCTCTTTTCTTGGAATGGCAAGCTACTGTGCTAGATATATTCCAAATTTTTCAACTATCAGCAGTCCATTAAGAGAACTTACAAAGCAAAATTGTGTTTTTCAATGGTCCCAAGACTGTCAAACCTCTTTTGAAGCAATTAAAAATGAACTTTGCTCAACCACTACCATGGCTTATTTTGATCCGGCACTTCAAACCGAATTAATTGTGGACGCCAGTCCCGTGGGGCTGGGTGCTATCTTAGCACAATATAAGGATAATAATCAAGATCCTCACATCATTTCTTATGCAAGTAAAAGTTTAACAAGCACTGAAAAGAAATATTCACAACCTGAAAAAGAAAGCTTGGCAGTTGTCTGGGGATGTGAACACTTTCACTTATTTCTCTATGGAGCTCCCTTCACCATTGTCACTGACCATCAAGCACTCCTTACAATCTTTGGAAATCCCAGAGCTAAAATGCCTGCACGCATTGAAAGATGGGGCCTACGTCTACAGGACTATAACTACAAAATTGTTCACAAACCTGGAAAATACAGCAATCCGGCTGACTATCTTTCAAGACATCCTATGAATGATGCCTCACCTGAGCGATCCTCTATTGAAGAATACATACGCTTCATTACAGCTCATGCAGTGCCTAAAGCACTCTCTATTGATCACTTTGTGAATGCAACAACAAGTGACAAAACGCTATGTGCTTTAATACAAATCATACAAAATCGAAGGTGGCATGAAATTCAAAAAGAAAAATTTCCCGACTCTGAGATTGATCTGAAAGAATTAAAACTATTCTCAAGTGTACGGGATGAATTATCAGTCACTGAAGAACACCTCATTCTTCGAGGTACCAAACTGGTTGTACCTAAGTCTTTGCGCAACTTAGTCATACAGATCGCACATGAAGGTCATCTAGGAATTGTTGGTACTAAAAAATTACTTAGAGAAAAAGTGTGGTTCCCAAACATGGATCAATTGGTGGAAGAGAAGATTAGACATTGCTCCACCTGTCAATTCATTATTCCATCATCAAACTTAGAACCACTGCAAATGTCTCCGCTACCCACTGCTGTCTGGGAGGAAGTGGCAGTCGACATATATGGACCATTACCCAATGGCCAGTACATTCTAGTAACAATTGATGAATATTCTAGATACCCTGTCATTTCTTTCATATCTTCAACCTCTGCCACTAGTGTCATACCAGAACTGGATGACATATTCTCTGCATATGGCATTCCAAGAGTGGTTAAAACAGACAATGGACCTCCGTTCAATGGACATGTGTTTACACAATTTTCTGAATACTTGGGGTTCAGTCACAGGAAAATCACACCTTGCTGGCCACAAGCCAATGGTATAGTAGAACGTTTCATGCGCACTATGGGGAAAAGAGTCAAGGCAGCGAGTCTGGAGCACACCCCGCTGAAACAGTCATTATACAAATTCATGCGCAATTATCGCAATACACCACATTCTACTACTAATGCTGCTCCAGCTCATCTAATGTTCAACAGAACTCCACGGATACGTATCCCTGATGTGACCAGTCATCCCTTACCAAGTGACTCTTCTGTGCGATCAGCAGACTCTGCTAACAAACAAGCTATGAAACGTTATGCAGACAGAAGGCGAAGGGCACAGCCAAGTGCCATCAAAAAAGGGGATGTTGTCGTCGTGCGTCAAAAACCAACCAACAAGACCTCAGCTACTTATAATCCTGCACAATACAATGTTACTGATAAGAAAGGCAGCATGGTCACGGCTGAGCGAAATGGACACTTCATAACTCGAAATTCTTCACATTTTAAAATCATACCGCAAAATGATGGTAATGATCTTCCTCTGGTGGAAGACTTGGTGCTCGGTGGAGAGGACCACCCGGAAGTGAACAATTCTTCAATAATGGACACACTCACTGAGCCCAGACGCTATCCAACACGAGAAAGGAGGGCTCCATCGCGGCTTATTGAAGAAGTATAAAAGAGAAAAGAACAGAAAACATACAGAGTTCTTTTTGGTTGTTGTTTTTTTTTTGTTGTCTTTTGTGTTTTTTTTTTTGTTTCTTTTCGGTGCCTGATTTGAATAGACTAAATAGGCCAAAACCGACATATATATTTATTGGACATATTCACATGGTTATATTGTCAGTGTATTTATTCTAAGTTGTAAAAAAAAAAAAAAAAAAAAAAAGGGGGATGATGTAATGTACAATAATTAGATCTGCCTCTTTAAGAAAACTAGGCTGTTGTATGATGGGTAAGGAGAAGGAGGTGGAGAGTTAAGTTTTGGTTTCACTTTAGAGCATGCTGCAGGAAAAGACTGTTCTGATATATGATGGAGAAAGATAGAAGACAAGAATAAAGTACAGTTAAAGTTTACCCTTGTGAATGCCTCATATCGTGTGGACATTACAACTGCTATTGGAAGTACTTGACCTGTTTTACAGTATGCGATTTGTTGTCGAGAACAAAGGTTTGTAAGTAAGCTTAAAAATTATTTCACCCTACGAACAAGCTTAATGGACATTTGTAATTGGCAGCCTGTGCAAACAGGGCAATTATCGGGAACAAGCTTTTCTAGGTTAGCTCGTTCCTGATATTAGTCTGTAGTAAACAGGGCTGTGGAGTCAGTAAGCCAAACATCCGACTCCAACTCCAACTCCTCAATTTCCCTGAATCTGACGCCACCAAAATAGACAATGACTCCGACTCCAACTCCACCACTCTCCACAGCCCTGGTTGTAAATGCACCCTAAGAATAGGAAGACCACATGAGAAGGTGAAGGAGTCCTCCACTAATGAATTTACTAAATTCATATGACAGACTGATGCATTACTTCTAATCAGCTATTATGCAAATAGCACAATATAATTTTATAGAAAGCCTGGCATTATATCTTATGCCTAACGAGGACAGACTGCCTTTAAAACAAACCTAGGGCCCACACATGATAGCGGAAGAAGTCAGTATACCAAACCATTACTAATGAGAATATGGTTTTCAACTAAAGTATTCATTACAGTCCCTGTTTGCAGCTGTCATGACGTTTATGGAGACAGGTCATATTTTGGGTTGACTTCTTTCTTTTTTCATTGTGGGTGGCGTGGAGCAGCAGAAAGTTTACACTTAAGGGCAGGGTAGATTTGACTTGGTAAGGGTGAAAACGCGTGCTTGACCCTCATAACCTCAGAAAGAGGAAGGTGTAATCCAGAAACAGACAGAGGGCTGACAATGAATGTATGCCATCTCTGAAATCAGTAGAGTGAGATGTATGGAGCAGTTTACTGGACTGAGTATGGATAATTGGTCATCGAAAGACAAATAAACTTGAGGTCTTTCTGGGTGCCCCTCTTTTGATTCTCAAATTAATAACACTACAACGAGCTTCAGATGAACTTAGAGATGTTCATTAAAGTGGTACTCCAAGGAGCTAAAAAGTGATTCTAGTGGTCATGTTGTAATAAACTATAAAGATGAGATCCATTGTGCTGTTCCCCACCTTCACAATACATGTAATTCGGTGTGATTCTGGAGCTGTTCCTTGGTGTTCCCCCTCCTTTCTGGGACAATACATCACACAGCAGGAGGCGTGGCCAGTCCCTGGTCTCTAACGGACAAGCTGTGACACAGGCTAGTCAAATGTTCAGGGGTCAGGTACCAATAGAGCATGTGGTGGACTAAAGGAATAGACAAAGACATAGTAAGGTCATGGTCCAGGGGCAGAATGCCAGGAAGATAGCGGATCAAAGCAAATATACCAGGTAAATGGATGGTCAAAGGTCTGGCAGCAATAGATCAGAATACAGATGAATGGAGCCAACATACACCAATAAGCAAAATGCTAGGACTGGCAGTCATCTGGGACTAACCACTCAGCTAAGTAGCTGGGCAATTACAGAAAACAGGGAACACCTGATGAAGCCCAGCTTCTTCGAGTCTGGGACTGATTGGATACCTGAGCTGTCAATCAACATACCGACAGCTTAGCACACCCCAGCACTAGATTGGACATCTGAGCTTTCACTCAAAACTGACATCTCAGACTAACCCTGATTCCATAGGATAGAAAACTGTCCAAGCCAAACTGAGCGGAGGAATCGTGATATCTAGTAGCTGCCAGACCCCTGATATCTGCTTCTGTTCTGTTGGAGAACAGGGGGCGTGAGTAGAAAAGTCTGTGAAAATTCTGAAGTGTTGTGCACATGTTGCTTATTTTTTACCTGCAGATTTGGTGCAGAAATATTCTGTAACATGTCAAGTTTTGGTGCATTTTTGCCTGCGTTTTTGAGCCCTTCCATCCATTGACTTTATTATGAAAAAAAGGCAAGGCAAAAACGCTCCATTAATGCAGAAAAAATGCACAATGTTTTGGCTACAAATACTGATGTAACAAACTCACCAAATACTCAACCTGTGAATGTAGCCTTATATTGTTCAATCCCTTTACTTTGATGGGAGATAAATTGCTATACAAGATGCTAGGCAGCAGCTTTCTCCCCTCACCCTATTGACAACATGTGTAACATTGGAAGAAACCCATACACTAAGATGGTCATCAACAATCCAAAATCGGTGGTTTAACAAGACTTAATCTGATGCATACGAGGACATTAATTCTGGATTTAGGTACCGTAACTGGTAAAAAAAAATTGCATCCTGTGCAAACTCCAACTGTGGATTATAATATCCTTAGAAAACAACTCACTCTGGGACATTACAGAAACATCATGATCATGTACCGTGGACACAGGTGGAACACACAGATATACAGCCATATCTGACATGTCTCATGTGCTAAGGACAGGGCAGGTTGGTGGATTGTTTGGTGGAATTAGCGTCTAGTATCCACAAGTGTTTGTAGATTTCAATCATTAGAACATTCCGGAATGTTCTTTGATATTTATGGGATTATGACATTCTATGTAGGATTATGGCGCTATATAATACACTGTGAATCATGTACTGTTTATTTCATATTTAGATGTTGCCCTCTCGCTTTCTATTAATCTTAGGACTGTAAATTGATCTATTATCTGCTTACCCATGATATATCTCCATTTTGCACACATCATTTGACACATTCAGATGGCTCAATAATGTTTCCCCAGTTTTTTGTTCAATTTATTTGCTGTCTGCTCTTTTCTATTTCATTAGAAAGCTCAGATAAATGGATGAACCCTGATAGTATTTACCTCTATTCTATTACATGGGCCGACGTTTGTATCTGAAGATTCTCATCGGTAATATTATGTGACAAACGGATGTTTATTCTCAGACTCGGCCTATTCGTGCACAGTAGTAATCCCCTAACATGAATATCATACAGTACAAAACCCAGAGTCATTCAGTGGAGTTTCTGATGTACATTTCAATTTTCTTGCTTAAAAAGATATATATAAAAAAGAAAACCAGCATAAACAATTATATGAATCTGGCCTCAAAGGACCTTCCTTTAAAAGGTTTCCAGAATTAAAAAATTCTACCTGCTTTCTTACACAGCTACACCTATTAACAGATTGTCTGCGGTTTTACAGCTCAGACCTATTCACTTCTATTAAGCTGAGCACAGGTATGTTGCTGTTTGGAAGGCTATTGTGGTGTGACAACTGGTTTTGTTGTTAATGGCCGGTATGTATTACACAGGCAAGGGTCTCCTGCGATGTGAATCTGGAATGATTTCTTTGTGATTTGTTGTTCCATGAGGTTTTAAGTATATGCAGAGCCAGGTTCACTGGATGTTCAGAAGCGATGGTAGGGACTGACCATCCACATATCTCTTATGGGTGTCTCTGAGCAGGTATCAGGTGATTGATTCTGGTTTAGGCTGGGGTCACACATAGAAGTCCGTTTTTGGAAGTGATTTCCATGACCAATCTGGTTTTTTTTTGGGTGCTTTTTGAGCCTCCTGCACGTCTGAACGTTTTTGGACTAAGGCTGCGTTCACACATTGCGTATTTTGCCGCGTTTTTTTACACGCGCTTTTCAAAATACGCAATGTGCTTTTTGTCTGCCAGCAAAGTGAATGGGAAATTCACTTTGCAGTGCAGACATTGCGTAAAAATACGCAGTGCGTTTTCCGGGAGAAAACGCAGCTCCGTAAAGAATTGATATGTCAATTCTTTACGCAGCTACTTCTGCGTATTTTCCCAGAGGGGAGGAAGAATCCTGCTTCCTCCTCCCCTCTGTGACAGCTGTGGCCGCCCCATTAGACTTCATAGTGTTAATACACACTGTGAAGTCTAAATTAAACTAAAGCAAGTGTCTGAAAAATAAAAAAGAATGAATACTCACCTTCCGACGCCTTCTCCCGGTGTCTGGTCTCCGGTTGTAAGTCAGATCTCGTCTGACAGGACCTGTGGTGATGTCAGAGGGGGGCATTCCCGGGGCGGTCCCATCGCTGATTGGCTGCTCGCGGTCATGTGGTATCACATGACCGCGAGTGCCCGGGAACGCCCCCCCTCTGACATCACCACAGGTCTTGTCAGACGAGATCTGACTTAGAACCGGGAATCGCACAGCGGCAGAAGGCGTCGGAAGGTGATGTATTCATTGTTTTTTATTTTTCACACACTTGCTTTAATTTAATTTAGACTTCACAGTGTGTATTAACACTGTGAAGTCTAATGGGGCGGCCACAGCTGTCACAGAGGGGAGGAGGAAGCTGGATTCTTCCTCCCCTCTGTGACATCACTGCGCTTTCTGGGGGAAAGAAAGCGCAGTGTGTGAAAGCCCCTGCGTATTTTGCTGCGCTTTTTTGCGCGGCTGAAAAACGCAACAAAAAGCGCGCGCAAAAAAACGCAGCAAAATACGCAAATGTGTGAACGTAGCCTTAGTCATTTTTCATTTTTCTTCATTAAAAACGCATGCGTTAACGCAAGTGCCTATATGTGCCATGCGTTAACGCATGCGTTTCCCATAGGGCCCCATGTTAAAAAAACGCATGCGTTTTTTAACTGATGCCAAAAACGTTGCTAGCAACGTTTTTGGCTCAAAAACGGACAGAGCAATGTTTTGAGGTCCAGAAAAAAACGGACAGGGTGTTTATTACATCCAATCAGTTTTTCTGTCAGTTTTTGGACTTAGAAAAAAAAAATGACAAAAATGAAGCCAAAAACGGACCAAGGGCTTATGTGTGACCCTAGCCTTACATGGTCTCTGTCTTTCCAGGTCCAGCAAGTGGCTAGGCTTAGTGTTGCAAGGTCCTGGAAGGACCCAACTGGCTGGAAGCACATGGTGGAGAGACCATGTGTGTGTGGAGCATACCAAAGCTGCTGAGAGGTTAATAGATCTGAAAACTGTGTGTTAAATTTAGAGAAAGCAGACTCCCAGAGGGAGTGGAGACTGGGATACATCCACTAGAATATGCTATATTCCTTTGCCTGGTTTATGAAGCTCTGAATAAACCTACCCGTATATACTCGTATATAAGCCGACCCGTGTATAAGCCGACCCCCTACTTTTGCCCCCAAAACCTGGGAAAACCTATTGACTCGTGTATAAGCCGAGGGTGGACCCCAGCACAGGTATACAGCCCCCAGCAGTGTGGTATACAGAAGCCTCCCCAGTGGTATATACAGGCCCCAGCAGTGTGGTATACAGCAGCCTCCCCAGTGGTATATACAGCAGCAGCCCCAGTGGTATATACAGCAGCCCCAGTGGTATATACAGCAGCAGCCCCAGTGGTATATACAGCAGCCCCAGTGGTATATACAGCAGCAGCCCCAGTGGTATATACAGCAGCAGCCCCAGTGGTATATTCAGCAGCAGCCCCAGTGGTATATACAGCAGCAGCCCCAGTGGTGTATACAGCAGCAACCCCAGTTCTATATACAGCAGCAGCCCCAGTGGTGTATACAGCAGCAGCCCCAGTGGTGTATATAGCAGCAGCCCCAGTGGTGTATACAGCAGCAGCCCCAGTGGTATATTCAGCAGCAGCCCCAGTGGTGTATACAGCAGCAGCCCCAGTGGTATATACAGCAGCAGCCCCAGTGGTGTATACAGCAGCAGCCCCAGTGGTATATACAGCAGCAGCCCCAGTGGTATATACAGCAGCAGCCCCAGTGGTGTATACAGCAGCAGCCCCAGTGGTATACAGGCGCCCCCCCATGGGTATACAGGGCCCCTCCATGCTGCCGCAAACCTGTAAACAGATCATTATACTTATCCCTGTCCTGTCGCCGCCGCCGCTCTCTGACACCGCGCGCTCCTCCGGCTTCATCCAGCTTCTTCCGGCTTCCTCCTCTGGCGCACAGATAATGACATAATTGCCTGCGCCCACCGGAGGAGGAAGCCGTAAGAAGCCGGATGAAGCCGGAGGAGCGCGCGGTGTCAGAGAGCGGCGGCGGCGACAGGACAGGGATAAGTATAATGATCTATTACTTTACAGGTTTGCGGCAGCATGGGGGCCTGTATACCGATGACTCGCGTATAAGCCGAGGGAGGGAATTTTCAGCCCAATTTTTGGGCTGAAAAACTCGGCTTATACGCCAGTATATACGGTAATTAACTTTTAAGTGGAAACCATGCCTTTTGCTGCCTTATTGACCAAGAAGCGAGCGAGTGAGTAACCCTATTATACAGTGAATGCTACATCACACCACGTTCACACGTTCAGTATTTGGTGAGTTTTTTACAAAAAAAAACAGGAGTGGGTGATAAATACTGAAGTGGTGACATGTTTCTTTTAGACTTTTCCTCTGATTGATCCAATCCTGGTTTTGGATACAAAAACTGAGGTAAAACTCACCAAATATTCAACGTGTGCACATTGCCTACATGAAAGAAGCCATGGTTTTCTAGTTATGGATAAGCCCCTTTAGTATTCCGCAGATAGACCATTAAAGGGGTGTTACAATGCCAATTAGTGATGGCATATCATTAGCATATATCAGTCACCTTTGAGATCCCTGAAGACAAACCTCTTCCGACAAGCCTACAACCTGCAGTGAGCTTCAGTCCATCAAACTGCCGAACGACGAGCTCTATCCTCTTCTACTGTATGCTCACTCATTCCCTGTAGACTGTGAGCCCTCATGGGCAGGGTCCTCTCTCCTCTCCTACTGTATCCTCACCCATCCTTTGTAGACTGGTGAGCCTTCACAGGCAGGTTCCTCTCTTCTCACCTACTGTATCCTCAACAATCCCTTGTAGACTGTGAGCACTGACGGCACGGTCCTCTCCCTAACCTACTGGATCCTCACCCATCTCTTGTAGACTGTGAGCTCCCGCGGGCAGGGTGTTCTCTTCTCACCTACTGTATCCTCACCCATCTCTTGTAGACTGTGAGTCCTCACGGACAGTGTCCTCTCTCCTCACCTACTTCTGTATCCTCACCCTTCCCTTGTAGACTTTGAGCCCTCATGGGCAGGGTGCTCTCTCCTAACCTACTGTATCCTCACCGGTCCCTTGAAGACTGTGAGCCTTCGTGGGCAGGTTCCTCTCTCCTCATATATTGTATCCTCACCCATCTCTTGTAGACTGTGAGCTCTCTCGGGCAGGGTCTTCTCTCCTCACCTACTGTATCCTCACCCATCCCTTGTAGACTGAGCCCTGGTGGGTAGGATCCTCTCTCCTCACCTACTGTATCCTCACCCATCGCTTGTAGACTGTGAGCCCTCACAGGGAGGTCCTCTCTCCTCTGTACCTTTTTGTGCCTTCTATTGTTCATGATTATTGTACTTGTCTATGTATGTCCCTCTTCACATGTAAAGCGCCATGGAATAAATGGCGCTACAATAATAAATAATAATCCATTATGATCCTGAAACAAAATGGGCCCCAGTACCTGGGCCAGCACTGGAGCATGCAGTGCAGGGAAACATCATGAGAGCACTGAGGCCGCACTGTGGCCTCTTCTTTCTCACGATTGGTTACAATTTAAAAAATTCACACCTCCAGGATTCATTCAACAGTCGCTTACTGTAATATATGCCATCAATTGCTAACATGGAATTGAACCCTTAGTGAGTGTTGGACCTCTAGGGCCCCTGCCATTCAGCACTCTAAATGGCCCATGGTCCTCCTGCAAGATTTCATTCAATATTTACACAGGTACAATGGTTTGTCGATATTTTCTTGATGATACTGCAGTTAGTCACATTCAAGTGAATTAAAGGAACTCCAGAATAAGGGCTCATTAAGACAAACTTACTTTTTGCGTACAAGTAGTATTATACATGTTTTTCACTGATAATACTCGTACCTGGATAGCCTTGGGACCATTCACACCAACAAGACCATTCACACCAACAAGAGTTGTCCATGCAAAATCACAGAGACATGTTGATATTGATCCAAGGTCAAAACAAAATCAGCAATGCAAGTCTATTGGTCCATGAAAAAATTGGACATCAGGCGGAAGCCATTCGAGTGCTGTTTTTCACGGACTATTAGATAGAGAAGGTAGAGACTTTTTCTTTTTACCATCAAGAAAAGCTCTGAGCAAAGTCACTGATAAAAATAGGTATGTTTTTTCATATGGGACACATATATAAGACACAGGCACCCATACCATTAATATATTTAACGTAGATGTGAACTCAGTAAGACAATCCAACTAAAGGCCCCGTCACACACTACGATATCGGTATTGATATTGTTAGTACGTCACGGGTTTTCAGTCGTTCTAACTACGTCGTTCAGATTTACATGTACAAACGGTCAAGATAATGGGCAGATCATTGATGGGAGGTTGGTGAACCAGACCTTAAACCAAACGATGAGCATTGTTCAACATACAGCAAGGGTGTGTGTGACACCTCGATAACGATGTCGTTAATGACCTCGCCTATTGAGAACTGAAGGACTAGGCGAGCTAACGACCACAAGTATCGTTTGCTTGTCGCGGTTGGTCGGTTCGCCGACACATTGAAGCGTGAGACGGGGCCTCAAGACATAGCGGGCGCTTAAACAGGACTGCAGGAGACGTAATTAATACTCCAAAGATTTAATTGAGCATAAGTGAAAGAGAGGCTATAATATCCTTAAGCCAAAATAGTGATATAGTGATAAAGGGTGCTGATAAAGGGGGGAGGGTGGTGGTGATGAACAGGAGTTGGTATATTGGGGAGGGATTAAGATTATTAGGGGATGAAAGCTATTATAGGAAACTCGAACATGATATTTCTAATCAAATATTTCTAGAATATAAAGAGATAATTGGTAAGGCAGTACAATTAGGAATTTTTGACAAAAGAGAAAAGCAGTTTCTGAATATTCATCACTATCAAATCCCTTTCTTTTATTTTCTCCCCAAGATTCATAAGGACATCAAAATCCCCCTGGTAGACCCATTATTTCGGGTATCCAATCTATTACAGCAAATCTGTCCCATTACATAGACCTATATCTGCAGAAATATGTGTTGAGTCTAGAGTCTTATATTCGTGACTCCACCCACCTTATTGAAGTTTTGAAGGGTTTTAGCGCCCGCTACATCCGCCGTTCCTTCGTTTTGGTTTTGATCCTTGTCCTATTGAGCGGAGCGGTGCTGCTGGTCACAGGACTTTTTAGCAAAGTTCGTTATGCTGTTCATTTCCTGGAGCGGCGAGAACCTGCGGTGACGTGGAGCCCAACTGACAGGTCACGTGATTGGGGAAACCCCGGAACGGAGGACTTCGGCGGCTGCACCTACGCAGCAAGGCGCTGATCTGTGGTTATGCCAGCAGCATAACCACACCAGGTGACAGCCAAAGATTATAAACCTTTCTTCCTTATAACACGGATCCTCACAGGAGCGCCTCCTTTTCTTCATTTCTTCACAGGGGCTCAAGACAGACCATTATGTTTGGCTGTATACGGGTATATGGATGTCATAGGTTGTCCAATACTATTAGAAATAAAGGAGACCCAACTAAGCATGCCTCCTACTTTGGCAGACATAGGCCACTCAAGAATTACTGTACACATCAGTATTTATTTAGCCAAGTGTTCCAGGAGCTGGACCTGCCATGGTCAGCTGTGAAAGCTGTTATTGGGGTATTCTCACAAGCTGACATTAGTTTCCAAAATTTCTGCAAATCTCGTAGTCATGTGAAAAAGGCTTGTGAATCTCCATGTGCTTGCCACCAATGCAAGCCTAATGAAGGGAAAGGAAATAATTTAGTCACAGAAATTGCTATGTTTGATTTCCCTCTTAAGCCCCATCAACGCGATTACCGACACCACTGGGACGGTGCCAGCATGGGAGGTGCGTATAGTTTTTTTTATTTTAGGCTGGTTTCACACTATAGTTTTTTGGAATCTGGGGAAATGCGGGTAAAACCACCGGATCCGGGTTCCATGGAGCACCTTTGTAATTTAACGCCCCTGATGCGGGTGTTCTTAGTTTTGAAACAGACACCAAAATTGTTACAAAATGCGTTTTTTGGTCTCAGAGAAAAAAATGGTGACACCGGATCCAGGGGGAACCATGAACAACAAAGTTTCTGCGGCCAAGTGAAAGTCGAAGGGGCCAACAACAGATGCGGGTGCATATAGGTTCGGCTGGACTTACACGGATACTGAAAACTGGTAGTCTGAAACCAGCCTTACTGGGAAAAACATGTTGGAAACAGAAGTAGTTGTCCTAGTAGTAGTGCATAACCCCTTTAATTATTAGCAACTCAGCTCAATAATGTGAAAAATGTTTCTTTATTATTTTAAGGCTACAATGTCCAAATATATTCCTAAGGACTGCTTATTTCAATAGCTGAGGATAGACAGAGATTCATACACACAGAAGGGCACTGGCTTAGCTATGGAAATGACCACCCAGCCAGCCTCTTCTTATTCATTAGTCTGGTTTTGTCCTGAATTCAGAGACAAGACTGAAGTTTAAGCCCCAAGAACCGAACAGTACCAAGAAGAATAAAACACCATTTAATAATCTATGTATTTCTTGGTTGGACAAACCCTTTAAGCAACAAATGCATGTATAATGAGAAAAAAGTCAACCATCCTGACGGTAATATCACACATCAGAAATTGAATCATATTTGTGACTCGATGTTTCTGGTTGACATAGCATTCTTGCCAACTCCCTCGATATTTTTCCTGGTTCCCAAAGAGCAATATTGATCTAATCAGACGAGTGCAAGGCTAACGAGAGCAATTATAAATGAGGGTGAAACGGTAGATGCAATTTGAAGCAACCGTACAATCCTATCTGATGCTAACTATGCCTTAATTAGCCTTGAGATGTTTGTCTCATTTATAGAATGATTAGCATACGCCCCAGGGAACACAAATAGCATTTAAGGATCACTTGGAGGATTCAGATAAACTGGTTCATGGTCTGTCAAACAACACAACATACACATAGACACTACAGAAACTAATGGAATCGGCTTTGTCATAGTATGGCCCCATTTGGATGATATACACTGAACTGGACTCTTACTCCCCCACACAATTATGACATGATGTACAAATGTTCTTCTAAAGTTTGGGTGATAGCTGGAATTTGTATTTCTGCCCTTTTTAATGGGTGTTTTGTGGTATTCCCACCTCTGGAACCTGAATTGGTCTCGAGAACAGGTTTTGTACAGCATTTTCTGTGAATTGAGATGTGGCCTCTACAGATGGACAAAACTAATTATGGTCCCTTTACACGCGGCCACAGGAAGGTAGACACCGGCAGGCATCGGACACAATTGTGCCTGTTGCCTTGGAAAGAACACGATGTGGAGGTGTGTAATTCAGGACTTTCCTTCCTGTGTCTTCCCTGAAGGAAGGAAGGTCCTGAATTACACGCAGCCACGTGGTCTTTTCAAGGAAACAGGCACAATTGTGTCCGATGCCTGCCGGAGTCTACCTTCCTGTGGCCGCGTGTAAAGGGACCATTAGTGTAATCAAGTTCCGACCTCTGGTCCAATTCTCTGTTGCTGGAATACTCAGGCAAATATCTCCCAGGTCCCTGTCACTTTCTTGGTCATTTTCTTGACACATCAAGATGTTATCAACATCAACATCGGGCTTTTAAGCATTATTACGATACAATGATCAAGATATTTAGATGAACATAATAATTCATAATAATATTCAGCACATTCTGCATTGTACTACTGTGCCCAATTTATTATATATTTTAGAAGTCAGGAGTCAATCCATTATCCACCGACTAAGCCAAAATGGAGACTGACTCCGACTCTGCGACTCTAACACCACAGCCCTAGTTATGGCACGACGCACATCATGACATCACATGAGGCCAAGTGGCTAGGGAGGTCTCACACAACATCATGACGGGACCTAGGAAGCGTGAAAATCACCCAGGAGATGCAGGGTTGAGCATGTCGTCTGCAGAAGTGAAAGGGTAATATACTTTCAAGTAACCTTTCAGAATATGTTGTGTTGTGTGTACATCAGAAAAAGGCTATTGCAGGCCTTTGTATTATTTTTTTTTTTTACCAGTTGTTCCCTTTCCAGGCTCTATCTCCAATTCATAATTGACTCTGAGCTGGGGCGAGGAGACTAACTAACACATAACGCGGAGAGGATTTCCTGCTCTTTAGTCCTTCTTTAGCCCACAGAAAGAAGCAGCACGCAGGACATTATACAACAGAAATAAGCTGAGTGGATGTAAATCCAGCTCTAGAGTAAGGTAAATAACTTTCTAGAATGCTCAGCACGATCTTTCTGTGTCTCCATTTGACTGTTTTTGTATTCTGTTCCATGGAAATGGCTCATAAGTGGAGAACAAAGCACATTTCTTTCATAAGATGCATTACACAATATAATTGCCTAAGCTGATATACAAAGTTTGGTGAAAATACAGTTGTCATGGAAGTCCGGCTGCAACTGAGGATGAAACCATAGATTGAAAGTAGGTATTTTCAGCTTATCTCTACTGGCTGCGTGTGCGTTGTTTTTTCAACTGTTCTTGAGTGAGCAGATGTACTGTGCAGCTACTTTTTGGGATCATACTGAAATAAATGAAAAAATTGTGATAATTTTTTTTTAGAATGGTGGGATCCGAATATACTTGATATGTCTGAAATGGACTGGCTGTAACTTTCAGCTTCAGAAACAAACAGAAAAAGAACAATAGAAGTATAATTACTCCTAAAGCTCTTCTCTGATTTTGGAGAATACTGAGTAAAATACATTTTTAGACTTATTTGTAGATAACAAAAGACACACAAAACCCTAACTCATATTTAACGACACTAAACTGGACATAATGGAGTATATTTTTATACATGGACTTCCAGGACTTTCTTCTTAAAAGTGTTGAGCAATTTACCTGCCAAACATCTAATGGTACCGTCACACGTTTCAACATCGCCGGCAACATTGCCCGAAAGTGACGGAACATCGCTGTTGCCATAGATGTCGTTCGTGCGTTGATACGTGTAACGTGGCGATTCAGTGCCAATAAGTTGCCGCAGTCAAGTCGCCAGGTTCCAGTGCATGTAGTGAAACCTGGCGATGTTACTCTGGCGATCTGCCTGAATCGCCCTGTCTGACGCGGCAACAGCGATGTTGGCGGCAACTTCCCCCATAGGCTCCCATGTTAAGGATCGCTGCCAGGGTTGAATTTAACCCTGGCATCGATAGTTGAAAGCAACATCGTTGATGAGTTGCCAGCGATGTCTCCTCGTCTGACAACTCATCAGCGATGTTGGAGAGCTGCCAAAAACGTGCGCACTCCCGTCAGTTGCCGGCGATGTTGCCAGCGATGTTGAAACGTGTGACAGTACCATAGGATCAATAGTCTATTTACCAATGTAAGAAGGAAAGTGATAATATGTGGTTATCTAGAAGGAGCGCTGAGGTACAAAAACAAAGGGAGTTTTTAGTGTTTAACAAATTATTAAGGCACTACTCCAAAACGTTTTAACAACGATCTGTTGTCTTCCTCAGGTGGATTTACCACTCCCTTTGTCTTTGTGCCCCTGCGCTCCTTCTAGAATACCACATGTTATAACTTTCCTCCTTGTTAATCTCACACTTCGGGTGATGTGGTTTGTGGCTGCGGGTGCCACTGACACTTCGCGGCCCGGGACTGCAGGACCTGTGGTGACGTAATATCCCCATGACGCACAGGTCATTTAACCGGATACCCACGTGACTGATTGAGAACTGGATTACTGCTGCCTCAACACCGGGAGCCCTAAAGGCGCACTTTACTGAGGCTGTGCAAGGGTGCACAACCTCATCAGGTGAGAGGCGATCCCCCTAATTATTTTTAACCTTCCCTCTGCTATATCATCAGGTTGTGACGACCATCCGCTGTGAAGCTGAGCTGCTGGCAAGGCAGCAACCTGAGAAACCCCGAGACCCTTAACCCCTATACAGGGATCTGGAATTATAGCGGAGCCCAGGGGGTAGCTGCCTATTATGAGCAACAGAGCAGGGAAGGTCGCCAGGGGAAAAAATCAAGACCCGAAAAACAAAGTCAGAAGTCCGAGTCAAAACCGAGAGGGCAGCGAAGGTACAAAATCATCAGGCAGTAGCAGAGTCGAAAATCCAGGCAAGGGTCAAGGGCAAAACCAAGAGGGCAGCTGAGGTACAAAATCAACAGGAAGAAGCAGAGTCAGAAATCCAGGCCAAGGTCAGAGACAAAACTAAACACACACTATATCACTGGGGAACCAAAACTATATCTGGCGGCCTGCAAGACAGGCTCCAATGTATTTGAAGGGTGCGGTCACCTCCCATAGTCTGGAGCTCACAGCCTGATGATCTCATCCGGACCGCCCCTAGAACCAGGCCAGATGGTGATGCACGACTGGCTCCACCCATCCCACTTCTGACAGAAGAACAAAGGCTGCGCCTAACAGACACCTCTGCAGGGCCCGCGCCTCTGCGACCAACACCACCCAAAGGAGAAACACGTCGGCGCTCAGCGACAGAGGCAGACGTCGCAGGAGGAGGTCCATATGAGGACAAGGCCCTCCTATCACCGGCGCCATCCGCCGAAGGAATCCGGCTCCTCCCAGCAGCCGAGGCAGGAACACCAGCCACCGAGTCCAATGGCGATGTGACACAGGTTCTCCCTATGGGAGCGCTTTTACCTCTCCTTTTTACCTTATTTACAAATGTAGGCCCAGACTCATCAACACTCTTACATCAGAATTGTGATATATAAAGCTTTGAAAAGTCACAAATGTTTTGAGCAATGCAAAGTTCAGGAGTTTTTGGTGAGTTTACCCCAGTTTCACCCAGGCAGAGCTGGGGCAGGACAGGGGCGCAGCGGTCCGCACTCATCAAATTCATGCAGAGCAGGGGTGTTACTTATGCCACAAGTCTTATCTCTGTCCCTAACTAGAGTAAGACTTGTGATGAGTCACACAAGGAGGTACATGCCGCCTCGCCCCTTGCCTGAAACATTTTATACATGGACTCCAAGGACTTTCTTCCTAAAAGTGTTGAGCAATTTATCCGCTTGTGTGCCAAACTTCTAAGATAGTCAACGGTCTATTTACAAATGTAGGCCCAGACTCACAAACGCTCTTACACCAGAATTCTGATGTATAAAGTTTTGAAAAGTCGCAAATGATTTGAGCAATGCAAGGTTCGGGACTTTTGGTGAGTTTACGCTAGTTTCACCGAGGCATAGCTGGGGCAGGACAGGGGCGCAGTGGTCCCCACTCATCAAATTCATGACGAGCAGCGGTGTTCCTTATGCCAGAAATCTTACCCATGTCCCTAACTAGAGTAATACTTGTGATGAGTCACACATGGAGGTACAAACCCGTTGCCTGAACCATTAAGGGCTGTGTGCCTCTTACTGATCAGGCGCCTCGCATTATCTATTTTTGGTCTGTGTTTCTATTTTTATTATCAGTGTGGCATTCATTTTTCTTTTATGCAGAAAAAAAAACAAGCTTCTCCAACCCACTGAACAGTAAAAAATGAACTGCAGTCAGATGACACATTGATGGCATCCATATGCTGTCCACTTTTTTTTAACAGACCCATTGAATTTTATGTGCAAGTTTGATCTGCATCTTGGTTCAAAACCTAACATGTGTCCTGTTCTCATTTGCGGACTCTCAGCCTGCAAACAACACAAAAAGACCTGCGAGTAGCCCATAGATTAGAATGTTTTGCATGTATATTTTAATGACACCATACAGGGATTATTTGGAAATTAACATGCCCCAAACACAAGTATATACTTTTTACCCCAGTAAGTAAATAGATGTAGCTATAGGCCAATGATAAAGGGCTATTGCTTTCTGAAACATTTAAGGCATATAAATAAATGCCTGAAAGTGCAGGGCCCCAATTGCCAAATAGTAGTGGTCACAAACACGACCCTATCACATATATTTGACCTCATAATCATATTTTCTGTAGATATGCCCTATAGTTACAATATAATAATACCCCTTTCCTTTAGCACGTCCCAAACAAATTGTCAGAAATATGTGATTACAGTGTTTTCTGATCTTAAAGGGAACTGTCATGTCCCCATTAACCTGCAAGTATAGGGTTAATCTATAGGTAAATATCATTACAATGCTATCTGACTGCTTTATTGAAGGTTCAGCTACCGGGAGAAAATTTACTTTATTCCTCTCAGGACCCGCCAGCTTTCAGTTACAGAGGTGTGCCAAAGTGGCTACCGTCATTACCGTCATGGCTCAATACGCTGTGAGCAGCAGCTGTAAACAGGCCCTGGCACGTTGATTGACAGCCGACTACTCAGCAGAGCATCAGTGCAGATCAACCTGTCAATCAAAATGCCATGGGGTATAATGAGCGGTGACTGAAGCAAGCACCCCTCTAACACTGATGGCCACTTTACACGTCCCAACATCGGTCCGATGTTGGATACAACGTCGCGGGAGCGCGCATTTTTTGGGTAGAATTCCAAGATCGCATAGGACATGTTACACAGCGCGATATCGGCAGGCAACACAACTGTGATGTGTACGCCCCCTTGTACTGGGCGACCCAGGAATGACCATTTAACATGGGAGTGAATAGGGAAGTTGTACTCCAAATCGGTGTTGGGCTGTCACACAGCACGATCCAGCCACATCGCCCATCCAATATCGGGCCGTTGGAGAGCCTGCTCATTTCTTCCCCGATATCGTTTTGGCATCGTTCTTGCATCGAATTGCACATTTACACCATACAATGCACGAACGATATCGGGGCCAACGCACGAACCACGTGACTTTTTATCGGAGTTGGACGCCGATATCGGGACGTGTAAAGTGGCCATAAAAGCTGGAGGGTCCTGGGAAGAATAACGTAAATTTTCTCCCAGTAGCTGCACTTTCAGTAGCTTGGCTGGACATCATTAGAACAGAATGCTATTAACCTGCAGATTAACCCTATACCTACTGGTTAATAGCATTTGGGGACATGACAAGTTTCCTTTATATATCATGAAGAGCCCAAATCACTTGACTCTATTCTCTTGCTCATTCAGCCCTGTCCTTAGTCATACATAGGTCACTGCCTGCTACATGGTAAACACACTCTTGTGCTGCTGCTGTAACAATTCAATGATTAATGAAAGAAACAAAAATGGATGTTAAAGCACCATAAGAAATGTGAAATTGTCAGATATTTATTCTCTCACGATAACACTGAGCCAAACATATTCTTTACACTGCATTTTCATACAACATTATACTTTACTCGCTAAATCAATGGAGCGCTAAGTCCAAAGATCATTTGATTTGGAAAGGTCCAGCCACTTTTCTTCTTGTTGGCACAAATACAAAAGAGCCTTGCTTATTGCAGCCCCAGCGGGAAGCAAAGTTTCCGTCCTCCATCTGTTCCCACAAAACATATTGTTGTGTTTTCATACCGTTCAGTTGCACAACGTGGGGCAGTTGTAAGCAATTAGCGGATGGCCGGGGTCTACAACGAGTAAATCTACAGTTCACCCCCACGATCAGCAGCAATGCCTCCAGCAACATCAATGAGTCTCTGCCATTATTCCATCTTCGGAAAGCGATGTAAAGCTCATCATGGGCTGAGGATAGCCCGTAACACTCGTGACTCCTCATAAAAACAGCTTTCATCCTCCATTTACAGGACAAAAAGGTTATTAATCCCTATGTCTGTTCACACTCGTATCACAGTATGTTTGACGAAGGATTATTAGCTACAGTGCAAATATGAATACTGTGAACGCTTCATGTAAAAACAAGCAGAGGTGCAAACGCAAGAAAAACATTGCACCTTCCTACAAATATCAAGTATAAAAACAGAGAGTTAATAGTTATTAACTTAACATGACCACTAGGTTATACTAATTGGGAATAATCAGGAACATGCGTTCCTAGGAATGCTCTCCTCCCTATTATTGGCCTGTTTAAATGGGCAAACAATCACCTATTAAAGGAGCAGATCCCTCATTTTTTAGGTGAAATGTATTTTTAAGCTTGTTGAAAAATCAAAGTTCTTGGCAGCACCTTGTCCCATGCAACCAAGACGAGCTGCTGAAGACAATGACATTTTATGCGCACAAAGATGTCATATTAATGATCGTTCGTTCTGTACGCTTGATGTGCGCCGATAGGCCTGCATCTCAATAACTGGTCACTCAATAGCGACAGTCAACCAATATAAATAAGTAGAAGGGGTGTCCAGTCTAAGTATACAAGTCTGCAGTCACTCTATGTATCAATCTATGTGACTGCAGACTTGTGAATCCTCACTTTTCACGCACTGTGTGCTGTCAGGATTCGCTAGTGTCAAAGCCAAGAATGGCGCTCACTAGTAAGTGATATACATACTCCAGAATCTGGATCTGACTCAATGGGCACGGGCTTGCCTTGCATTGAGCGTTGTTCTGATCTCTAGACTCCGGCAGCAGTGGTAACTGTCAATGGCTCACATCAGCGCTGCAGTCAATCACTGAGCTCTGTTGCTCGTGTTGTTCATCTGTAGAGCCGCTGAGCTCAGTGATTGACTGCTGCGGTGATGTGATCTTTCCAAGTGACGTCACCACTGCAGCCAAAATATAGAGATGACAGCAGGAAAAGCTGGTTCTGGAGGGGGGAAGAAGCTGAGTAATGTCTGCACTTGTTATTTTACATTACCGGAATTGTTTGGAAATCCCATTTTAGGCTGTGTGCACACTATCAGTGTATGCAGCGTTATAGACGCAGTGTGTTTGCACTGCATCCATAACGCTGTGTTATGCAGTATAAGCACAGTGGATGGATTTAGAGAAATACAGACATTACAGCTGGGGTTTAATGTCGGTATACTCTTATATTCTGTGATTCCCAGCTGTAATGTCTGTATAATCTTATATTCTATGATCCTGGCTGTAATGTCTGTATACTCTTATATTCTATGATCCTGGCTGTAATGTCTGTATACTCTTATATTCTGTGATCCCCGGCTGTAATGTCTGTATACTCTTATATTCTGTGATTCCCGGCTGTAATGTCTGTATACTCTTATATTCTGAGATTCCTGGCTGTAATGTCTGTATAATCTTTATATTCTATGATCCTGGCTGTAATGTCTGTATACTCTTATATTCTGTGATCCTCAGCTGTAATGTCTGTATACTCTTATATTCTGTGATCCCCGGCTGTAATGTCTGTATACTCTTCTATTCTGTGATTCCCGGCTGTAATGTCTGTATACTCTTATATTCTGTGATTCCCAGCTGTAATGTCTGTATAATCTTATATTCTATGATCCTGGCTGTAATGTCTGTATACTCTTATATTCTGTGATCCCCGGCTGTACTGTCTGTATGTTCTTATATTCTGTGATTCCCGGCTGTAATGTCTGTATACTCTTATATTCTGAGATTCCTGGCTGTAATGTCTGTATAATCCTATATTCTATGATCTGGCTGTAATGTCTGTATACTCTTATATTCTGTGATCCCCGGCTGTAATGTCTGTATACTCTTATATTCTGTGATCCCGGCTGTAATGTCTGTATACTCTTATATTCTGTGATCCCCGGCTGTAATGTCTGTATATTCTTATATTCTGTGGTCCCTGGCTGTAATATCTGTATACTCTTATATTCTGTGATCCTCAGCTGTAATGTCTGTATACTCTTACATTCTGTGATCCCCGACAGTAATGTCTGTATACTCTCATATTCTGTGATTCCCGGCTGTAATGTCTGTATACTCTTATATTCTGTGATCCCCGACTGTAATGTCTGTTTACTCTTATATTCTGAGATTCCTGGCTGTAATGTCTGTATAATCTTATATTCTATGATCACCGACTGTAATGTCTGTATATTCTTATATTCTGTGGTTCTGGCTGTAATGTCTGTATACTCTTATATTCTGTGATCCCCCGGCTGTAATGTCTGTATACTCTTATATTCTGTGATATTGGCTGTAATGTCTGAATACTCTTATATTCTGTGATCCCCGGCTGTAATGTCTGTATACTCTTATATTCTGTGATCCCGGCTGTAATGTCTGTATACTCTTATTTTCTGTGATTCCCGGCTGTAATGTCTGTATACTCTTATATTCTGTGATTCCCGGCTGTAATGTCTGTATACTCTTATATTCTGAGATTCCTGGCTGTAATGTCTGTATACTCTTATATTCTGTGATTCCCGGCTGTAATGTCTGTATACTCTTATATTTTGTGATTCCCAGCTGTAATGTCTGTATACTCTTATATTCTGTGATCCCGGCTGTAATGTCTGTATACACTTATATTCTGTGAACCCTGGCTGTAATGTGTGTATACTCTTACAGTCTGTGATCCCTGGCTGTAATGTCTGTATACTCTTATATTCTGTGATTCCCGGCTGTAATGTCTGTATACTCTTATATTCTGTGATTCCCAGCTGTAATGTCTGTATAATCCTATATTCTATGATCCTGGCTGTAATGTCTGTTTACTCTTATATTCTGTGATCCCCAGCTGTAATGTGTGTATGCTCTTATGTTCTGTGATCTCCGGATGTAATGTCTGTATATTCTTATATTCTGTGATCCCCGGCTGTAATGTCTGTATACTCTTATATTCTGTGATCCTCAGCTGTAATGTCTGTATACTCTTATATTCTGTGATATTGGCTGTAATGTCTGTATACTCTTATATTCTGTGATCCCTGGTTGTAATGTCTGTATACTCTTATATTCTGTGATATTGGCTGTAATGTCTGTATACTCTTATATTCTGTGCTCCCTGGCTGTAATGTCTGTATACTCTTATATTCTGTGATCCCCGGCTGTAATGTCTGTATACTCTTATATTCTGTGATATTGGCTATAATGTCTGTATACTCTTATATTCTGTGATCCCCGGCTGTAATGTCTGTATTCTCTTATATTCTGTGATCTCCGGCTGTAATGTCTGTATACTCTTATATTCTGTGATATTGGCTGTAATGTCTGTATACTCTTATATTCTGTGATCCCTGGTTGTAATGTCTGTATACTCTTATATTCTGTGATATTGGCTGTAATGTCTGTATACTCTTATATTTTGTGCTCCCTGGCTGTAATGTCTGTATACTCTTATATTCTGTGATCCCTAGCTGTAATGTCTGTATACTCTTATATTCTGTGATATTGGCTGTAATGTCTGTATACTCTTATATTCTGTGATATTGGCTGTAATGTCTGTATACTCTTATATTCTGTGATCCCCGGCTGTAATGTCTGTATACTCTTATATTCTGTGATTCCCGGCTGTAATGTCTGTATACTCTTATATTCTGAGATTCCTGGCTGTAATGTCTGTATACTCTTATATTCTGTGATCCTCAGCTGTAATGTCTGTATACTCTTATATTCTGTGATCCCCGACAGTAATGTCTGTATACTCTTATATTCTGTGATCCCCAGCTGTAATGTCTGTATACTCTTATATTCTGTGATTCCCGGCTGTAATGTCTGTATACTCTTATATTCTGTGATTCCCAGCTGTAATGTCTGTATAATCTTATATTCTATGATCCTGGCTGTAATGTCTGTATACTCTTATATTCTGAGATTCCTGGCTGTAATGTCTGTATACTCTTATATTCTGTGATTCCCGGCTGTAATGTCTGTATACTCTTATATTCTGTGATTCCCAGCTGTAATGTCTGTATATTCTTATATTCTGTGATCCCCGGCTGTAATGTCTGTATACTCTTATATTCTGTGATCCCCGGCTGTAATGTCTGTATACTCTTATATTCTGTGATCCCCCGGCTGTAATGTCTGTATACTCTTATATTCTGTGATACTGGCTATAATGTCTGTATACTCTTATATTCTGTGATCCCCGGCTGTAATGTCTGTATTCTCTTATATTCTGTGATCTCCGGCTGTAATGTCTGTATACTCTTATATTCTGTGATATTGGCTGTAATGTCTGTATACTCTTATATTCTGTGATCCCTGGTTGTAATGTCTGTATACTCTTATATTCTGTGATATTGGCTGTAATGTCTGTATACTCTTATATTCTGTGCTCCCTGGCTGTAATGTCTGTATACTCTTATATTCTGTGATCCCCCGGCTGTAATGTCTGTATACTCTTATATTCTGTGATATTGGCTATAATGTCTGTATACTCTTATATTCTGTGATCCCCGGCTGTAATGTCTGTATTCTCTTATATTCTGTGATCCCCGACAGTAATGTCTGTATACTCTTATATTCTGTGATCCCCGGCTGTAATGTCTGTATACTCTTATATTCTGTGATTCCCGGCTGTAATGTCTGTATACTCTTATATTCTGTGATTCCCAGCTGTAATGTCTGTATAATCTTATATTCTATGATCCTGGCTGTAATGTCTGTATACTCTTATATTCTGTGATCCCCGGCTGTAATGTCTGTATACTCTTATATTCTGTGATTCCCGGCTGTAATGTCTGTATACTTTTATATTCTGAGATTCCAGGCTGTAATGTCTGTATAATCCTATATTCTATGATCCTGGCTGTAATGTCTGTATACTCTTATATTCTGTGATCCCCAGCTGTAATGTGTGTATGCTCTTATGTTCTGTGATCTCCGGATGTAATGTCTGTATATTCTTATATTCTGTGATCCCCGGCTGTAATGTCTGTATACTCTTATATTCTGTGATCCTCAGCTGTAATGTCTGTATACTCTTATATTCTGTGATCTCCCGGCTGTAATGTCTGTATACTCTTATATTCTGTGATATTGGCTATAATGTCTGTATACTCTTATATTCTGTGATCCCCGGCTGTAATGTCTGTATTCTCTTATATTCTGTGATCTCCGGCTGTAATGTCTGTATACTCTTATATTCTGTGATATTGGCTTTAATGTCTGTATACTCTTATATTCTGTGATCCCCCGGCTGTAATGTCTGTATACTCTTATATTCTGTGATATTGGCTGTAATGTCTGAATACTCTTATATTCTGTGATCCCCGGCTGTAATGTCTGTATACTCTTATATTCTGAGATTCCTGGCTGTAATGTCTGTATACTCTTATATTCTGTGATTCCCGGCTGTAATGTCTGTATACTCTTATATTCTGTGATTCCCAGCTGTAATGTCTGTATATTCTTATATTCTGTGATCCCCGGCTGTAATGTCTGTATACTCTTATATTCTGTGATCCCCGGCTGTAATGTCTGTATACTCTTATATTCTGTGATCCCCCGGCTGTAATGTCTGTATCTACAATATAATTGCCGTAGGCAAAATCGTGTCGGCCCCCGAAATCGCCGTGGCTATGTCACTATGTGACGTCACCACGTGCGAGCAATGGCCGCAAAGCGGCCATTGCGAGTCGCTGGCCGAAAATAGAACCAGAGGCCCGGCCACGAAGTGAGCGATTTACCGCTGAGGTAGCGCGAGCAATGGCCGCGAGGCCATTGCGAGTCGCTACCTCAGCTGCCGCACCTGCCGCAACTCCCCCTATACTTTCAATGGGGATCTATTGCGACTCGCTGTGTAGCGCGAGCAATGGCCGCGAGGCCATTGCGAGTCGCTACCTCAGCTGCCGCACCTGCCGCAACTCCCCCTATACTTTCAATGGGGATCTATTGCGACTCGCTGTGTAGCGCGAGCAATGGCCGCGAGGCCATTGCGAGTCGCTACACTTGCGGCGCGGTTGCGGTAATCCCCATAGAAAGTATAGGGGGACTTGCGGCAGGTGCGGCAAGTGAAAATCTATTTGAAAATCTAAAAAAAAAAAAAAATATTCTAGACACCCGATGCATTTGCATCGGGCTCACAGCTAGTACTCTTATATTCTGTGATACTGGCTATAATGTCTGTATACTCTTATATTCTGTGATCCCCGGCTGTAATGTCTGTATTCTCTTATATTCTGTGATCTCCGGCTGTAATGTCTGTATACTCTTATATTCTGTGATATTGGCTGTAATGTCTGTATACTCTTATATTCTGTGATCCCTGGTTGTAATGTCTGTATACTCTTATATTCTGTGATATTGGCTGTAATGTCTGTATACTCTTATATTCTGTGCTCCCTGGCTGTAATGTCTGTATACTCTTATATTCTGTGATCCCCCGGCTGTAATGTCTGTATACTCTTATATTCTGTGATATTGGCTATAATGTCTGTATACTCTTATATTCTGTGATCCCCGGCTGTAATGTCTGTATTCTCTTATATTCTGTGATCTCCGGCTGTAATGTCTGTATACTCTTATATTCTGTGATATTGGCTGTAATGTCTGTATACTCTTATATTCTGTGATCCCTGGTTGTAATGTCTGTATACTCTTATATTCTGTGATATTGGCTGTAATGTCTGTATACTCTTATATTCTGTGCTCCCTGGCTGTAATGTCTGTATACTCTTATATTCTGTGATCCCTAGCTGTAATGTCTGTATACTGTTATATTCTGTGATATTGGCTGTAATGTCTGTATACTCTTATATTCTGTGATATTGGCTGTAATGTCTGTATACTCTTATATTCTGTGATCCCCGGCTGTAATGTCTGTATACTCTTATATTCTGTGATTCCCGCTGTAATGTCTGTATACTCTTATATTCTGAGATTCCTGGCTGTAATGTCTGTATACTCTTATATTCTGTGATCCTCAGCTGTAATGTCTGTATACTCTTATATTCTGTGATCCACGACAGTAATGTCTGTATACTCTTATATTCTGTGATCCCCGCTGTAATGTCTGTATACTCTTATATTCTGTGATTCCCGGCTGTAATGTCTGTATACTCTTATATTCTGTGATTCCCAGCTGTAATGTCTGTATAATCTTATATTCTATGATCCTGGCTGTAATGTCTGTATATCTTATATTCTGTGATCCCCGGCTGTAATGTCTGTATACTCTTATATTCTGTGATTCCCGGCTGTAATGTCTGTATACTCTTATATTCTGAGATTCCTGGCTGTAATGTCTGTATAATCCTATATTCTATGATCCTGGCTGTAATGTCTGTATACTCTTATATTCTGTGATCCCAGCTGTAATGTGTGTATGCTCTTATGTTCTGTGATCTCCGGATGTAATGTCTGTATATTCTTATATTCTGTGATCCCCGGCTGTAATGTTTGTATACTCTTATATTCTGTGATCCTCACCTGTAATGTCTGTATACTCTTATATTCTGTGATCCCCCGGCTGTAATGTCTGTATAGTCTTATATTCTGTGATATTGGCTATAATGTCTGTATACTCTTATATTCTGTGATCCCCGGCTGTAATGTCTGTATTCTCTTATATTCTGTGATCTCCGGCTGTAATGTCTGTATACTCTTATATTCTGTGATATTGGCTTTAATGTCTGTATACTCTTATATTCTGTGATCCCTGGTTGTAATGTCTGTATACTCTTATATTCTGTGATATTGGCTGTAATGTCTGTATACTCTTATATTCTGTGCTCCCTGGCTGTAATGTCTGTATACTCTTATATTCTGTGATCCCCCGGCTGTAATGTCTGTATACTCTTATATTCTGTGATATTGGCTATAATGTCTGTATACTCTTATATTCTGTGATCCCCGGCTGTAATGTCTGTATTCTCTTATATTCTGTGATCTCCGGCTGTAATGTCTGTATACCCTTATTTTCTGTGATATTGGCTGTAATGTCTGTATACTTTTATATTCTGTGATCCCTGGTTGTAATGTCTGTATACTCTTATATTCTGTGATATTGGCTGTAATGTCTGTATACTCTTATATTCTGTGCTCCCTGGCTGTAATGTCTGTATAGTCTTATATTCTGTGATCCCTAGCTGTAATGTCTGTATACTCTTATATTCTGTGATATTGGCTGTAATGTCTGTATACTCTTATATTCTGTGATATTGGCTGTAATGTCTGTATACTCTTATAGTCTGTGATCCCCGGCTGTAATGTCTGTATACTCTTATATTCTGTGATTCCCGGCTGTAATGTCTGTATACTCTTATATTCTGAGATTCCTGGCTGTAATGTCTGTATAATCTTAAATTCTATGATCCTGGCTGTAATGTCTGTATACTCTTATATTCTGTGATCCTCAGCTGTAATGTCTGTATACTCATATATTCTGTGATCCCCGACAGTAATGTCTGTATACTCTTATATTCTGTGATCCCCGGCTGTAATGTCTGTATACTCTTATTTTCTGTGATTCCCGGCTGTAATGTCTGTATACTCTTATATTCTGTGATTCCCAGCTGTAATGTCTGTATAATCTTATATTCTATGATCCTGGCTGTAATGTCTGTATACTCTTATATTCTGTGATCCCCGGCTGTAATGTCTGTATACTCTTATATTCTGTGATTCCCGGCTGTAATGTCTGTGTACTCTTATATTCTGAGATTCCTGGCTGTAATGTCTGTATAATCCTATATTCTATGATCCTGGCTGTAATGTCTGTATACTCTTATATTCTGTGATCCCCAGCTGTAATGTGTGTATGCTCTTATGTTCTGTGATCTCCGGATGTAATGTCTGTATATTCTTATATTCTGTGATCCCCGGCTGTAATGTCTGTATACTCTTATATTCTGTGATCCTCAGCTGTAATGTCTGTATACTCTTATATTCTGTGATCCCCCGGCTGTAATGTCTGTATACTCTTATATTCTGTGATATTGGCTATAATGTCTGTATACTCTTATATTCTGTGATCCCCGGCTGTAATGTCTGTATTCTCTTATATTCTGTGATCTCCGGCTGTAATGTCTGTATACTCTTATATTCTGTGATATTGGCTGTAATGTCTGTATACTCTTATATTCTGTGATCCCTGGTTGTAATGTCTGTATACTCTTATATTCTGTGATATTGGCTGTAATGTCTGTATACTCTTATATTCTGTGCTCCCTGGCTGTAATGTCTGTATACTCTTATATTCTGTGATCCCTAGCTGTAATGTCTGTATAATCTTATACTCTGTAATCCCCGGCTGTAATGTCTGTACAATTTCTTTAGGCGATGCTGGGGTGTGGCCTATCGCCGCCAACATTGCCAATGCATCGCCTAATGTGAATGGGCGAGGGCGACACATTTGGGTGGTCGCCTGGTTTCAGAGCAGCGCTCTGAAAACAAGCGACCACTCTGGGGCGATGTGTACACATCGCTCCATGTAAATGGGGGACGGCGATCTGCCAGGCAATGGGAGTCATAGGCTCCCATGTTGAGGCATCGTCGCTGGGGTCTTTAGATACTCCAGCGGTGACGCCACCTGTCAGATCGCCAGTGCTTCGCTGGAGGTGTCGCCACATGTAAACATGCAACGGCGATACTGGCAGGTCGCCAAAAACGTGCGCGCTAGTCGCCGCCGACATTTCCGGCGCCATCACCTGGTGTGACGAGCCTCTTATATTCTGTGATCCCCAGTTGTAATGTCTGTATATTCTCATATTCTGTGATCCCCTGCTGTAATGTCTGAATACCCTTATATTCTGTGATCCCAGACTGTAATGTCTGTATACTCTTATATTCTGTGATCCCGGCTGTAATGTCTGTATACACTTATATTCTGTGAACCCTGGCTGTAATGTGTGTATACTCTTACAGTCTGTGATCCCTGGCTGTAATGTCTGTATACTCTTATATTCTGTGATCCCCAGTTGTAATGTCTGTATACTCTTATATTCTGTGATCCCTGGCTGTAATGTCTGTATACTCTTATATTCTGTGATCCCTGGCTGAAATGTCTGTATACTCATATTCTGTGATCCCTGGCTGTAATGTCTGTATACTCTTATATTCTGTGATCCCCGGCTGTAATGTCTGTATACTCTTATATTCTGTGATCCCCGGCTGTAATGTCTGTATATTCTTATATTCTGTGATCCCTGGCTGTAATGTCTGTATACTCTTATATTCTGTGATCCCGGCTGTAATGTCTGTGGGCTCTTATATTCTGTGATCCCCAGCTGTAATGTCTGTATACTATTTTACTTCCTCCCCTGCCCAGCTGCTGTGGTATATCCGACCTGTTCCAGCATGGTTGGACACATCCATTACACAGAGGCACATTTATAGGAATATCTCAGGACAGGAACATTTTTTAACACATTCAATTGTGGAACTTATTTTTATTCTAAGATCTATTAATTAAAACATACAATTCTGCATGGTACAACCTCTTTAACAGAGCTGTTCGTGGACGATTCTAGTGACTTTACTTTAGAATACATTGTAATTCTGTAGGTACAAATATTACAATATTCTGCTCCTTTCTTTTAACCGTATTTAATATAATGCTTACTTCTTTAGTGAAGAAGTCATAAACTATTAGCTTTGAAATTGTCCTAGATGAATAGATGAGACTCGATTAGTTGATGTATTCCAACCATTGTGACCTGAGTATTGAGACAAGATTAAACTCAAATATGTATTCCATCCAAGTATAATGAGAGCGATATCCAAGCATTATCTACTTTCAAGGACACTTCTGAGAATTAATGGAGAGACGATGCACAGAACAATTGTTTAGCACCCGCATTGTATCTGCAGAAGTGAGGACCAATTAGCAGACAATGCGTCTAATCAGGGTAATGGATTTAATGAAATCACACAGATGAAATGATTGCTATGGATTATCCGCCCTGACGTTGGGCACAGGTTCAGCTGGTGGAAAGCAATAGATGGGGATGGAAGTTTGTTGGCTTCAATATTCTCAGGATTGGACGAAGGCCACTAAATGCTCAGCTGCTTGACGTCTTGTATCTAAGGCTGGCTTCACACTGCAGTTTTTCACTGATCAGTGTCCATCAGTGTTTGGGTGCCAAAACCTGGAGAGCAACCAGGAAAGGAACTTGCAGAGAAAAACTATAATTGAGAGATTGACACCTGTTCTGAGTTTTGGAGACACTCCTGGTTTTGGCACACAAACACTGATGGACACTGATCAGTGAAAAACTGCAGTGTGAAGCCAGCCTTAGCGAATCTCAGTATGAACAAAACCACCGGCGGCCGCCCCGCCACACCGTAAAGCACTTAGATTAATTGAAGCACCATACACTGTAATAAACAAGTGTGATGCATGGAAAATATCAGCTTCTAGGACAAAAACTGGAAGATCATTAGTAAACTGGAGGGATAATTGTTCTTGATGTTGCTAAAAGTCCATTATCACCTTTTCACAAGAAAGTCTTGGGTCCCTTGGGTGCCTATAAGATGTCTTTTAGAACACGTTTATACGGTAAGTATTTTATATCAGCCTTTGTAGCCAAAACCAGGAGTGGGTGAACAATGCAGTAGTGGTGACGTGTTTCTATTACACCTTTCTACTGATTATTCCATTCCTGATTTTGGCTTACAAATACTGACCAAATACTGAACCTATGAACGTTAGGCTGTGTGCTGAATTTTGACCATGCTTTTTTTTTTGCATGGGAGCCTATGGAAGCGTTAACGCTACCATTTTCCACAATTTGCAGTTGTGACAAACGCTAGCTTTTAGCGCATTCAAGGCTCAAGTGTGACCCTAGCCTCAGGCTGGTGTTATGCACATGGCGACGTTGAGATTGTAGTGTTGCATTGTGGCATTTAATGGGGTATTCCTAGGTTTGGAAATTATTCCCTGTTCGTTCACTGGATAGGGAATAACTCACTGATCGCTGTGAGTTCAAACACTGGCACCCCTACCGTACTTGGAACCGGGACTCTTTGATGGAGCGATGGTCAATCATGTGCACAGCTACTTCATTCATTGTTAATGGGACCTCAGGAGAGTAAAAGCTGAGCGATAATAAAATCTCTTGCAACTTCCCAGTATGAAACAGATCTTAAACATTCAAGAAATGCCAAGCTGTGTTTTAGAAGCAATCTAAAGCATCTGTACCTCCATGTTGTCCTGCTATGATAGAAGCCCATGTCTGAATGTCCTTCCATGGCAAATACAAAGTACAAAGGTAATATATTAAAGGTAAAATAATACATGTTTTTCTAAATATTTCCAAAATATAAATTTGAAAGACGGCATGCGTATTTGTATTCAGACCCCTTTAGGGTGCCTTCACACTGCGGTCAGATCCGTTCCGGGGCTGTCACGGGTACAAAATCGCATCAGAGTGTATCCGGTTTAACATGGATACACTCAGATGCCTCAAAATCGCAATGTGAAGCCAGTCTTAGAGACATAGCTATCATGTGAAAGAAGGTGCTTTGGTCAGATGAGACCAAAGTTGTGCTTTTTGGGCTACGTTAAAACGCTATGTGTGGCAGTAAAGTAACACAGCGCATCATTAAACAACCTTGTAGAATTTCCTTCACACTTCACAAATACATACTGCTTTGTGTTGGTATATCACACAAAATCCGGATAATACACATTTAAGTGAATTATCATGAATTTACAGGTGTTCTGCTCTGCATTGGAAGAGAGGATCCCATCACTTCATGTCCTTTGTTGACGGCACTTTTCCAACATGCCAATAATAAAAAAAAAACACATCTAAGGCCACTGTTGCATTCCGGAAGAAAAACAGGTTGAAAGTGATTCGGTGACCAAGAGTCTCCAGAAAAGGGATGTAACAGGCGCAGCGATAGTGGAAGACTGATCATGATGGAGTTTGTAAGAAGAGCACTGAAGGGGTTAAGAAGAAAGGGACGGAAGGAAAGGGTTAATAGGAATTTTGGCACTTACACACAGTGAGTAGAGGTGTCAGCATAAGAGGAGTGTGTTTGGGGATAATGATAGGATTGGGTAGGAAAGAGTAGGGAGGGTTGTAGAAGAAGGACGGATCAAGTGAACCTTATCAGAAGAAGAGAAGAATCCATTGGTGCCCCTTGTTCCTTGGATCCAGGACCGGTGAACGACCCGCCCCTTTTATAGATAATATTGAATAAAATGTAAAAAAAAAACAAGATATTTAAGGGAACGCGGTGTCGGTGGTGGTCAGAAGGAATTGTCATATTATGTCATGACAGCTGGAGGTGAGGAGGTCGGGGATGGCCTTGGTTAACAGAGGTGGGTCACATTGGAGGAATGATGACCCTTCAGTTCCTCTTATGGTACTTCCTACTGGGACGGTTTCCGGGGAACAGTTGGGAAAGTTTAAAGAGACAGAATTGTCAGTCTCAAGTTAGAGTGGTGCAACTGGGGAATTAGTATTCGGTGCTGTCCAATGGTTTAGGGCCACCCAGGATCTCCTCAAAGGAAAGTAGTGGTTATTGTATGGTCAACATGTTTAAGAATTGTTTAATAAAGGCTGCTGTGTCCATATATTTCCAATCGTCAATCAGCGTTTGTGGTTTGTTGTTATGCCCGATAGACTTTGCAATACCCTAGTCATGATCTGAACCCAATCAAACACCTATGTGGACTTCTGAAGCCACAAGTTGTCATCTCTCTCCATCCAGCATCCAGGCCCTAATAGATTGTCGTTATTGAAGAAAGGAAACAGATATTGTTATATATTGCCAACTTAATCATTCCAGGCCTAGAAGATATTGTAGTTTTTTGATGTGGGGTATACTCACTTTTGCAGCAACTAATTTAAATAAACCTTACATAACTTTATTTTCAAGTTATGGGTTAAAAAAGTTCTATGTAAAGTTTTTAAAAAAATGTTTTTATGTTCACTGAGATATAGAGTCAAATCTTACGTTTCAAGGGGGTGTATTCATTTATGCTGAGTACTGTATATTTATACATATGGGAAAGACTGCCTACAATGTAACAATAGTAGCAAGCATTGTGTGCGGCGGGGGTCACTGGGGTATAGAGGACCTCCTACCATTCCGGAACATCTCAGCCCTCACTGCATCCACATAGCTGAGAAATTGGATGCTTACAATACCATTACCAAAAGGATTGTGTGCTATCCTGACAGCTCGCCCAGGAAGACAATGGTTGTATATAAAGCTGGCAGGTCCCAGTGTTCTTTGCGCACAGTGATGTAACGGAGCCCGTGTGCGGACTCACTAATGATGCTCCTGTTTTCAAACAACTTATCAGCATCACAAAAGGTGCACTGCTCCATCCCTCTGGGGATAAAAAAAACCTTTAGATTTGGGCACAATTGGGCGGCTAAAAGAGGAACAAATCACATCTTCCCACAATCAGACTCTTTCTATCCTTTTTTTTTGTGCAGACACAAAATTGGTTGTGCCCATCACCTGCTTTACATTCCATAGCACACAGTGCCGGTATGGCAGCGTGACGGCGGATAGTTATCCGTGGGCTCTGCAGACACAGCAAAGCTGGTTTGGTATTTGGAACACATACAAATATAATAAAAAATTATGATCTCAGCTCTGCCCCATCTTCACATATAACATCTACCGTATTCATTATAGACAAAATCCTTTGTCATACCTAACACTGAAAAAACGCTTTAACCTGGAGTCAGATCGTCCTGTAGAAGCTGCCAACAAGATGTCACCGAAAGCGAGAACAGCAAAATGGGCAACAATCAGCTGAGAATTATGATACCTTCTGTTTCAAAGGGAATCTGTCAGCCCAAAATGAAAGCATAGACTAATGGCCACTTTACACTTCCCGATATCGGCATCCAACTCTGATAAAAAGTCATGTGGTTCGTGCATTGGACCCGATATCGTTCGTGCGTTGTATGGTATAATGTTCAATACGATGCACGAACGATGCCAAAACGATATCGGGGATCAAATGAGCCTGCTCTCCAACGGCCCGATATTGGATGGGCGTTGTGGCCGGATCGTGCTGTGTAAAAACCCAACTAAGATGTGGAGTACAACTTCCCCTATCCTGTCCCATGTTAAATGGTCGTTCCTGGGTCGGCCGTACAAGGGGGGCGTAGACATCGTAGTGGCGTTGCCTGCCGATATTGCGCTGTGTAACATCTCCTATGCGATCTTGGAATTCTGCCCAGAAAAAGCGCGCTCCCGCGGCGTTGCATACAATATCGGACCGACGTTGGGACGTGTAAAGTGGCCATTACCCCATAATCTGGAGAATATATGTCCTGAACAAATTTCCCCTTTAGGATATGTGCACATGACATTCCTCTCTGGAAACCTCCTGAAAAAGCACTAACTAAATGCTTAAAAGAATGAATATAGTTGTGTCTTGATGTGCATGTGTTCAGTTTTTTTAAGTGTCATTTAGGTTTAGAAAGATGACAAGCTGTTAAAATAAGTGATCTGGCCATCCTTGAGACATTTTCCTCTCTGAAGATGCTCTTTACAATAGCGCTAGTGCTTGTTCACTATTAGATAGGCCTAAAAAATGACCAAAAAAAATAACAATGAAAAACTATTGAAAAATGCATAAAAAACTTGTTTGCAGTCCAAAACTTTGAAAATATTTCTTCAGAGTCTCCCCTGGAGCATGGACTTTCACCTGTCCCTCTCAGATGTTGCTATTCGCTTCCTGGAAGCATAGGAGACTGCCAACAGCAGGGCTGTGGAGTCGGGAAGACAAACCTCCGACTCTTCCATTTCCCTGAATTCAACTCCGACTCCTCCACAATGGACACCGACTCCAACTTCATGACTCCGACTCCACACCCCTGTGACCAAAAGGCTAGATCAGCTGCCAAGCTGAAATGGACAGCATCTGGGAGAGGTGAAAGTGCAGAGAAGAGTGTGAAGAAATGTCCAGTTGCACTAAAGTCAGAATAATGTGCCTCAGAAATAAATGTGAATATCTCTGCAATAAAGACAAGCAGTGAAAAATGGAAAATAAAGTGGTAGAATCAGGGGAGCGAAGCAATTGTCAAAGGGAATCTGTCAGCCAATTTTTGCTATAGAATCTGAAGAAAGGATACTGTAACTGTTAAGACACAAATATTCAGGGATGCCTCTATTGTCAAGGTCTGTGCTGTTTCCCTGCAATGTTTGTTCTGGACTACATTGCCTCGTGCCCGGCAGTCCAGCACTCCCTATTCTGTGATTAGCAGATCACTGTCTATGGACATTGTACACAGAGAGCCTGGTGTGGGCGGGGGCAGATTTCTCAGCTCTGCTGCATTACTGAATCGAAAAATTCTGATTGTATCAAAAAAGCTGTACCCAGTAAAGGATGGCTAGTTTCACACTTGTGCTGCTTCCATATCAGGATTAAACAGGTGCATCTGTATCTGTTGATGCATGCGAAAACGCATGCAACTACAGCATTTTTTTTGCTTGATCAGGCACTGGATCACGTAAAAAAAAATGCTGTGGTTGTATCAGTTTTGCATCCATTTTTGTCTTGATCCGTCCTTGCGTTTTCCCATGGACATTGCATTGTGAGAAGGAATTTATAGCACCGTTGGTCCAGAGTGAGAGAGATAGAGAGGTAGGGGGAGAGAGAGAGAGAGAAACAGAGAGAAAGGAAGAGGGGAGGGAGAGAGAGAGAGAAACAGAGAAAGGGAGAGAGAGGGAGAGAGAGAGGGAGAGAGAGGGAGAGAGAGATAGAAACAGAGAGAAAGGGGAGAGAGAGGGAGAAAGAGAGGCAGGGAGAGAGCGAGAGAGAGGGAGAGAAAGAGAGAGAAAAAGAGCCCGAGAGAGAAAGGGAGAGGGAGAGACAGACAGAGATTTTTCTTCCAGAATAGTGATGTGCAGAAGTACACTCTGGGCATGCTCAGTGAGCAAAAGCGAATCAGGATGGGTGGATTCGCATCCAGACCCATCTGTCCGCCATTGAGACCCATTTCTGGACGCATCCATCCGGATCCGCATGCATCAGGATTGTTTTGCAGGCAGCAAAAAAAGCAACATTGGGGGGAGGAGGACAAAACGACGCAGTGGTACAGATCCGCCAATGTACTGATACCAACACATGCCCTTGTGGCCCTAAGTTAAGTATATGTAATAGAAGAACAGATAACACCTGAGGAAGACAACATACTGGTTGTCGAAACGTGTTCTGGCATATAAGGGACCACTAATAAAAGGTTTGGATGATACCATAAGAATTCCCCTTGTTTCTTCTATCCAGCGCTCCACCAGACTGATTTTTGTGTCCAAGTTAAGTATAGGGACACAAGTCGTACCAGGAGGCTTCATGATTTGGACAGATATCGAAGCAAGACAAAAAAATGCAAGTGTTAATCCACCCTAAGGTACCTTTACACGCGGCTACATTCTAGGGTGGCTACAGGTAACTTACTGGTTGCAGTGAAATCATGGAGACAAGGTTCTATCTTGTTGCTGTGTACAAATGGAATAATCTCTCCATGATTTCACTGCAACCAGTAAGTTACCTGTAGCCACCCTAGAAATGTAGCCACGTGTAAAGGTACCCTTAGGGTACCTTTACACGCGGCTACTGGCGGGTGGATACAACCAGCTACATGCTACAAATGTAGCTTGTAGCGGCAAAATACCCCGTAGTAGCGGCGTGTGAAGACGGTAGGAGGCACCCGGCAACAGATGCATCTGTTCCGAGCACTGCCCTGAAACAGGTGGCTACCCAGGCGATTGTAGCGAGCTGTATCGGCGTGTAAAGAAGGAACAGAAGGGATGTGTCGACACCAGGCAATGTACCTGGTATGTAGCTGGGGCGTGACACGGGCTCCGGGATACCGCCCATCTTCAGCGATAATTGGTGGAAGCTCCTGCGTTGCGATTGGTAGTCGCTGCATAGGGAGGCATATTTAAGAGCTGACCAGTCACACTACACAATTGCTCGAGCGTCATGTATTAAACAGCCTCCTGCGATGCCTGGCCAATCATGGGTTTCTTGCTTTGTCCTATCAGCATAAGGACGTCTCGTAATCCACAATTGTGGCATGCCTATGTGCTGTCCCTGCTGCACCAGGTCCGCCATATTAGCTGGTTGTAGCGGTGTGTAAATGAGTACGGTGAGCTACAGAAGGTGACTTGAGACACCGGCGGTGTATCCAGAGATAGATGTAACGTAGCGTAGCGCACCTTGTGGCGGCGTGTAAAGGTGGTGCGATTACCGTTTGTAACCATTTGTGCGTGCTCGTGCACGTGAAGTAGATGGTTGTATCCACCCGCCAGTAGCGGCGTGTAAAGGTACCCTAAAGGTACCTTTACACACCGCTACAACAGGATGGATACAACCCGCTACAGGCTACAAATGTAGCTTGTAGCGCCAATATCGCCCGTAGTAGCGGCGTGTGAAGACGGGACGCGACAGCCGGCTACAGATACATCTGTTTCCGAGCACTGCCCAATAACAGATGGCTACAAAGCCGATTGTAGCGAGCTGTATCGGCGTGTAAAGAAGGAACAGAAGGGTTGTTCCTACACCATGCTATGTAGCTGGGGCGTGACACAGGCTCCGGGTTTCCGCGCCCCCTTCAGCGATCATTGGAGGAAGCTCCTGCGTTGCGATTGGTTGTCGCCGCACAGGGCGGCATATTTAAGGAGCTGACGAGTCACACTACACAATTGCTCGAGCGTCAAGTATTAATCAGCCTCCTGCGATGCCTGGCCAATCATGGTATTATTGCTTTGTCCTATCAGCGTACGGACGTCTCGTAATCCACAATTGTAGCACACCTATGTGCTGTCCCTGCTGCACCAGGTACGCCATTAGCAGCTGTTTGCAACGGTGTGTAAATGAGCTACAGATGGCTACTTGAGAGACCCGGCGATGTAGCTAGCTGCAGATGTAGCGTAGCGAGCGCACCTTGTGGCGGCGTGTAAAGAGGGTGCGTTTCCCGTTTGTAACCGTTTGGGCGTGCTCGTGCACGTGAAGTAGCGGTTGGTATCCATCCTGTTGTAGCGGCGTGTAAAGGTACCATAAGTGATACATTGTTAGATTCAGGATCTCTTTGCCTACATCATGCTGCTCTCAGGTGAGGTAGAAAAAACCTGCTGGCAGATTCTCTTTAATGGGTATTTTACCTCTGGTAGTGACCTACTAACCTCTTTTAACTTGGGCCAAAAATTAACACTTACATTGGGGCTGGAGGATCTGCTGATTGCTGACGTAAAGCAACAGAACATGTGGGCTCAGGACAAAAAGACAAATATAAGGAAGCTATCGGGTGATATAAATGCAGCAGATGTGATTGTAGCTAGTTCTCACCATGTGTACAGCAGTTCAGCAGAAATCTTTTGTGGTTCTAGCCCTGAGGTCTGCAGCGTGAAGTCATCACACTATGATTCAGAAGTAAAGCACCAGGGAAAATGCTATATTTACTCACCAGGCTCCACATTCCCAGTGCTGGAAGGGGCATCACAGTAATTATGCACTTTCTATATTTTTCAAGCAGAAAACACTTCAGGAAACGTTCCTTTTTGGGGAGTATTTGGGAGTTTTCCTTTTCCTGAACAGTGTTCGCTCTTTTCAGCCTTTTGATTAGACGCTGCCTGGTTTGGAACAGATTTCAAAAGGATTTGCTTCAAAGAAGTGAACTTTTATTTTCCATTGGACAATTTCAAAATGTCTTCAGGAAAAGAAAGCCTTGAAAAACTCCTCATATAAACAAAAATAGATTTCCCAGAGGGATGAATAGGAAGAGTATTTTTTGATGAGTTTTTTTTAAAAAGGTTTTAAAGGTACCGTCATATGGGGCGATGTTGCGTGCAGCGATGTGTAGTGACATCGCAAGTGCGTTGTGCCGTGTAACAGGACGATGCAACTGCCATAAATCGCTGAATCGCAGTTGACAAGTTTACCAACATGTTGATGCAGCGATCTGCTAACATCTCCCCATGTGACACAGCGATAACAATGTTGTAAGCGATGTCACCTATTCACAACATTGATGCGTATCGCTCGTTGGGTTGTGCACAACTCAGCAAGCGATAGCTGCTGCTACACCGCGGCTGCGTCGCTGGCAACATCTCTCCATGTGACACCTAAGGAAGCGATGTCGGAAGCGAGCGCGCACCCGCGGAATCGCTGCCGACATCACTTCAAAGTTGTACCGTGTGACGGTACCTTTACAGAAAAACTCCATGTCACCATCCACCCATCACTATACTTAACTGTTGAAATACTCTGCTTCATGAATAGAATGTAAATATGTACCGGTATTCGCTATATTTTGTGTTTTATAAGATGCACCCCATATTTAGAGAAAGTGGGTAAAAAAATATTTAGATAAAAATGGTCCTTATTATAATCTGGTTGTATCTTACCGGCGGGGAAGCAGATGTGGTGCAATGGGGCCACAGGAGGCAGTGTCATCAGCAGTGGCAGGAGTAGGGCGATGCTGTGAGTGGTGCAGTGTCCCGGTGATGCTGCAGGTGGTGTGAGGCAGGAGCCATCCCCGATGGTTGTTGTGGCACCCTACATGTGCAGGCGTCACAGAGGGGAATTGCACCCGTAAAAGAGGTGTAATTGCCCCAGCTGCAGGTGGACCCTAGGATGGTGGGTGGGACCCATTCCCAGCACTCCCACATTAGTTGAGGGTGGGAGGTTACCCGTAGGGGATATATTCACCTCTAGAGGGTTCAAGGAGGTCTTTGGCTAATTGGAACGAGGCGGAAGGTTTACCCGGTCGGTTTCAAGCCGAACCGGAGGGAAGAAGAAGGGACCTTGAGGAGGTCCTGAAAGAGGGCGTCCGACGCGAGAAGTCCTAGCCCTAGAGAAAAAGGGAGATCCTCAGAGTGGAGCGACCATACTCCAGGGGATACTCCAGTCCACCACGGGAACGCCGGACCCGAGGATCCGGCCAGAGTTCATCTTTGCAGTCGGCAACCGGCTGCTGTGGCTTGTTTATCAGCACATCACCCTGCCAGACGGAGCGGTCTGCCTGCTTCCTCACCACGAGGGAGAGGACCACCAGTACTACCTACACGGAGCTATTGGGTATAGGCCTATCCTAGGCGGGGAAGAAAGGACACGGGTTCGTCAACGAAGGTACACCACGGGTTCCACCATAACACCTGGGATCCACTTGCAGCCACTCGTAAAGCTACCTGTTATTATAACATCTTGCTGAACTGTGAACTTTGTGTGATGCTGCTACAAGTTCACAGTAAAGTACTCGGGAGAAAGTGACTTTGCCTGTGTGTGTTCTCCTACATCAACCTGTTCCCTTGCAGGAACGCTGCCCAGAGGAATTACACTACCTGTAGGGGGCTTTTCCAACTCAGCCCAATCCCATCTACCTCCGGCAGACTGTGGCAGCGCTGGTGACCCATCACCAGGTACTACAGGTGGCGTCACGTGAACTATACAAAAACTCTAATCCTCTGTAAATACATCCCTTTTTGAAGTGTCACCCAGGCCACGGGATCAGGCGCTGCCACCCGTGACATCCCTAAACAACCACCGAGCCTGAGACCCGAGTAACCCAGGGCCTGGGGCTCGACATTATATGCAAGTAAATGACGGTAGTATGGACTTCATAGAAATTTCTGATGCAGTGCATTACCAGATTGAGCTCTCTGCTCAATGACGAGCCGGCAACTCAATCTGCGCACGTGCCGCATCAAGCGCTGTTGATCTTCCAGTAGCGGACTTAAGGAACAACTTGCGCAGATTGTGGTCTTGATTCATTATTGAGTTGAGAGCTTAATCTGCGGACAAGTCGTATCCGATGTCATTCCTTGAATCCTACACAGCCAGAATTTACTTGCATAGAACCACAGGGGTTGGCTGCTGCCTTGCAATGCTCACAGCATTGCCGGGATGGCTTCTGCATTGCCCAAACACCCGCCACACCGCCTGTAGCAATCGCCTTCCTCCAGCCACCACCATGCAGTGCCGACAATGTTCCCTGTGACTCCACCACGCACTCCCACCCAGTAAGCTATAGTCAGTTTATAAGACGCACCCCCTATTTTCCTTCCAAATTTTTTTTAAAGTAAAGTGTGTTTTATAGTCCGAAACCCGACCTGGATCGCTGGAACATCGCTATGTGATCTCTGGTGAGATGCCAGACAGACAGAATTACTAGCAATCACCCAGCACTGCGCCAACACCCGACGGTCATTGGGATCGTTCAGGGTCTCGGGCACAGACTGGGGATCACAGGTTGGTGCCCCTGTGACACACAGCGATGCAGCCAGGCCAGAGGGAGATCGCGATCGAAAATAGTCCAGGCCATTCATTACCGATCAGCGATCTCCCAGCGGGGGGCCGATCGCTGATGTGTGTCACACACAGCAATATCATTGGCTAGGTCGCCGCAACGTCACAAAACCTGTGACGTTGTGGTGATATCATTAACAATATCACTATGTGTAACGGGGCCTTTAGCCATTAAAAGGTATCAACCACTGAGGACTCTGAGATTCTAATATTTTTCTATCTACTGGCTAACACGGTACAAACATTTTTTACTTTATCATACCAAGAACAGTCATTCAAGAACTTTTTCCACCTTTATACGGCTATGTTCACACAGGCAAGGTTTTGCTGTGTTTTTGCTGCGTTTCTGGGGTGAGGCAATGCAAGTAAAGAAAAGGGGAAAAAGACAAAGTTTGTGGGGATATTCGTGACGGCACACGTGGGTAATGGCCAGTGTGGCCACCACTACCATGGGGTCTGCCAGGGACAGTGGTAATGGCGGCAGTCAGGATGATAAGCCCACCACGGGTAGGGCTGGGTCCCCGGGCAGAGGGAGAGGTCCTGTGCGCCCGGGATGCTGCACTTCTCTTCTCGTGCACCTCCTCCAACCAGCGCACGCAGGCAACAAGAGTATGGCTCCGCAGGCGAGCCGCTGCAGTTACTGTCTCAATGAATCACACACACCGTTCTTGAGTATTTTTAATTTCTCAAGGCTCAACAAACATTTCACAGTTTGTTACACACACTGTGGACCGGGTCCACTTAACAGTCACCGGCTTGGGCTCTTACTGCAGCGGGGACAGTTCCTCTGCGTCACTCCCCTCAGTGTTCCTTTCGGGCCCTTTGGTTCTCTCTGCTCTCATGGCTAAGGGTTTGGTCTGGCCGTCACGGGCTCTACAGTGAGTCACCTGACACTCTGGGTCACTAGCCCAGTCGTTGGCTTTGTCCTACATCGTACTGGTTGTTAGATCTCGGGGACTTGGAGTTCCCGCACCCCGCCAGGTGTCTCGTGGTTAGGAGCATAAGGCGTTCCCGGCCACCTCTACAGAGCCGGCACTCTGGTTTCTCTGGCCCAGCCACCAGTGACCTGGGTTAGTCAGGCTCACCTGGCTCCTTCTACCGTCCATAGTTCTTAGCTTTTTGGGCTCCCGGCCAGCCATTAGTGGTGCAGGCTGCCGGGCCCTGTTGTACTCAGTCTCTGTTAGTCAATACTCAGCTGAAGGGTGTCTCGGCTTGAGGATGCTTTCCCTTCTCCTTCACCCTGCAGGAGCTCTCTCTGTCCTTTCCTCTCTCATGGGAAGCTCTCAATCATCTCCCTTGGAAAGCTATTGGTTATCTCGCCTAAGTGTTCCTAGGTCCTCTCTGGGTCTAGTTCCTCCACCCCTTTGTCTGGGTTCTCTCTCTTTCCCACCCACACTTTGCTACTACCACCACCCCTCGTCCGACCTGAAGTGACTTGGGCTCAGGGTCGGAGTGTGTGTGTGGGTGTTGTTGTGAGCTGATCGTCTTACCTGTCCCGCTGTAGTTCACCCTGTGGCCGCCCGGTCGCAGGAGCGCCACGGAAACACCATAGGTTTTATGCGTTTTTGAATGAATGAGCTGTCAATTCTTCTCTGCGTTTTTGCCATGGTTCTATGACTACAACGCAGTAACTAAATCTGCAGTAAGGGCGTTTCCGTTCCCCTGGATAACATACCCTGGCTTCAGCAGAGTGATGGTTAAGCCTATGGGACTTTTGCAATAGGACTTTAAAGGGAACCATTGGTCAGGATTAGAAATGGGATGGGAGTATCCTGACAGATGGGAAAAACTCTTCATAACGGATGTTTGTACTAATGGTGTCTGAGATTATTTTTAATCTTCCACCCTGTCTAGCTAATGGCCCCATTTTTGTGATTTGCACCCATTGTGTCTGCCCTGACATTCTGAGCACCAGCAGTCTATAGGGTGGATGTTTTTCCACACAAAGGATATTCACTTCCTGCATTGCTATCCTCTGTTACCAATCCTTTTTTCTATGCACTGTTTTATAATGATAATTCACCTTGTATTCTTTATGTATTTTGAATTAATAAAAATATGTTTACTATAATCAAAGGTGTGGTTCTTGACGAATCCCTTGAAGGATGCGCATAAACCCTATGTAAAGTCCTAAATTTTGGAGTGGGCCCAAATAATCACTGTTACCTTCCACGTGTTCCCAAGACTCTTACGATATTACCCTAGGTTGCTCTGCAGATCTGTTCACACCAATAATCAACGTGCCTCGATGTAAATGTATGGAGAAGCAAACTGAAATTATTTAAAGAATGATACTAAAACTAAAACTAAATTAATGAGGTTGCCTAAGTGTGAACACCCCCTTATAATCTGTGGTCATAATTAACCAATCACATGTTACCTCATGTTACATAGCGGTCAGTGCACAGCTGCCATCTTTTACAGAGTTTCTAATTAACTCCATATAAACTTTAGCTTTTGTAGTTTTCCTAACATTTTCTTAGTTGACTTTTACAGCAAAAAGCCATGGTCTGTAAACAGCTTACAACACAGCAAAGGAATCTTATTCTGGAAAGTTGTCAGGATACCAAGGTATTAGATATACCAAGAGACACTGAAGACGATAATGAAGAAGTGGCTTAAATTTGGCATAACAGTGTCATTACCTAGAACTGGTCATCCCTCAAAAATGTATGAAAAGACAAGACGTAAATTGGTCCAGGAGGCTGTCAAGAGGCCGACAGAAACATCAGAGGAGCAGCAAGACAAAAATTGGTCCAGGAGGCTGTCAAGAGGCGGAAAGCAACATTAGAGGAGCTGCAAGACGAAAATTTGTCCAGGAGGCTGTCAAGAGGCCGACAGCAACATTAGAGGAGCTGCAAGACGAAAATTGATCTAGGAGGCTGTCAAGAGGCAGACAGCAACAGTAGAGGAGCTGCAAGACAAAAATTGGTCCAGGAGGCTGTCAAGAGGCCGACAGCAACATTAGAGGAGCTGCAGGAATTTCTGGAAAGTACTGTGGTCTGTTTGTTATGTTAGGTACTTTCAATGGTTGGGGTCCACTTTCCTCAAACCTTTTGGGCGCCAGTTATCTATACCGATTTCTCCATACATGGGAACGTTCAGTAATAAAAATACCTAACACAGAAGATGTCAGCCACGAGTCAGGAGTCTCCCATACATATTAAATTGTCAGCTATCTATCCTACTGATATTGGCGGCTTCAACCGAAGGAGGCCTTTATATCGACATGGACAAGCATTCATGAGTGCGTCGCACATAGTAAATCCACATTTGCTGTACAGTTAGGCCAGGCTAACACCACTGTATACATCAGACGAGTGATTTCTGATTTTTATCGGATAGCACTTTAAACCAATGATCTAAAATGCATTGGGCGGTGTTGATTAACGTTTTTTCTAATTTCGAGAAAAAAATTACAGCAGTCAGCGAGTGACATGTAAACCGGACAAGATTCAACAATTCAAGTCTATGGGTGTGTGAAATCATCAGACTGCACACAGATCATTTCCGCTGTCTCACAGCATGGAGAAGATGGAGAAAATGTGTTGTCCCTCTTCTTCCCACAGAAGAATAGAGTTTGTTCGGAGCGTCATTAACATAATCAGGCCAATTTTTTCGGATGAAAGAATCTACGGCTATGGTACCTTGCCAGTTGGGTAACTTATATCTCATGGTCCCTGATGTGAAAGCTCCAATGGGGCCCCCAATTCTTGCATATCTTTAATAGCATTAGTATTTTTCTATAGGCCAAATGGACTGATGGGGCCCCCTAGGCTCCAGGGCCGGTGTGTGGTTGCCACTCCAGCACCTATTGTAGTTACGCTTCTGGACCTTGCCTTACTTTGTGCATAAGGCTAGAAACACACTCTCCTACTTACATGCGGGTCTCCCGGACAAGACTCGATTAGACTGGATCAATGACCCTGAACGGCCTCTCCCTCTCTGGAGGGGAGTGTGATGCTGCACAAAAGCACAAGCAGCGACACTCCCGTGCAGAGAGGGAGAGGGTTCAGGGTGATTGATCCAGTCTAATCCGAGTCTTGTCCAAGAGACTCGCATGTAAGTAGGACAGTGTGTTTCCAGCCTAAGATGTCATCTCACCATAGAAGTCAATGACCTTCTCTTGATTACCCTATTAACCCTGCTGTTCTGTTAGGTCAAAAATTTGAAAAATTTGAAATCTTTGATTTCATTTTACATTTGTTTACGAACAACCATGTTCACCTACAGTATAATAATGCAACAGGTATTCAAATAAAAGACTTAAATTAGCTAAAAATCAAGACTTTAATAGGCCCAGTCAAAAATGACCGGAACATTATAAGCATATAGTAATCCCGAACAGAACAGCAGGGTTAACCCTGATCATTGTCTACCCTTGTTCATAAATCAGAAGTGTGCACATCCCTTGTTATAGATTACCAAGAGGATGATAAGGTGAGTATTATATTAATAGTCTAAAACTGAAGGATAAGAAGGTGCAATCTGGTTCATCCTTAGTTGCTGTAGTCTTTTCGGCTAAAAAAAAACTGAAAGTGGGAACGAGAGAGGCGCATATAGTTATGGAATATAGGAATATATTCATATATGTAGCATTCTGCACAGTGACATATTACAGTGCCATCTCAGATATAGGACGGTGACAAGTGTCTCTTAATCTACTCCTACATAATGCCTAGCTTCCTACAGAAGACTAATTGGCGACACATTATCACTCCACTCGTAGACGTGTGGGCACACAAGTGTAATATTAATGAGTGAGATGCCAGCGTTCCTCCTTGTAGCCTGTTTGTTGTTTACCCACTCCAGAGCTCTGAGCTAATTACCCGGAGTGCCGTACCCTCACCGTGCGGTCAGCACTAGCGGACTCCTCACCCGCATTGTGTCTTACACCCATCTACTAATGGAGATGACATGATTAAGTGAAGGAGAATGTCGGCTTTCTCTCCGGGTATGACGACTATTAAAAGAAACGACTTTTCTGGAGCTCATAATAATGGTTCCCTGTGACAATACTATCTGCAGCTACGACATTGCAATGATCAAACCGAAAACCACTGAATGATTAAAAGTCTTGATCTGCAGCCTGTTTGCGGATTGGATGTTCCTTGGAAATAGTTAATTATGTAGATGGGAGTGAGGGGGTCCTCGTCGTCAATCACCCATTGTCTACATGAGATGGTTGGAGGAGTTTTGCTCCTTGGTATGGAGCTGAAGGATGAGAGATGCCCAACAAGGGCATAATGCTCATGCCAATACCGGATATGGTGACCAACATCAGCTGACCCAAGTCTGGCACATCTACGTATTAATCTACCCATCGATACCGTTAAGCCATATTGACCCTGATTCATTGTTGCCTTGGGGCCTCTTTTTCTTCAAGTTTTGTGCCTATTTTCTTAAACCCTATTATTCTATTTTGTGCCCTTAAGTAATTTTCCACGTGCTCACATGCTTTTAATTTTCCACTTTATGGTCGTCGTTTAGCGATTGCAGTTGTTTTGCCTGATTCATCAATTTTTAAAAGCTCATAAAATTCGGTGCAAACTCACTCCACACACCCCCCCCCCCCAGTGTCTTTTTAAGTATAGAAAGCTTTGGGGGCAATTCTTTGTGACTTTCGTCCCCAAAACTTGCAAAAACAATTCAAGACAGGAAAGAAAGCCCATTTTTGACCTTGTGTCAAATTCAAGAATTGTGTGTGCTATTGTGGTGAATATGGCGCCAAAAACAGCAACTAATACACAAGTCAAAAAAGGAAAGTGACTTCAAAAAATGCAAATATTAAATCGTGGGTCATAGTTCACACATACTTAGCGGGGCGCTACAATTCCTAAAACCAAAAGTAACCAATACATTCAGATTTCCAATACAGAGCGGCGCTCTGAGCCACCCATTATACTGGGAATGCCACATTCACACTACATGATTCCACACAGGGTTTATATGGCCGAGCACATTACAAGTAGGTATCTAGCTAACGGTTACTCAAACGCTTCTGCTCTGTGCCAGTCATAGCACTGGCAGCCCATACGGTATACCCACAAAGCTCCTCACAGCGCAGCACCTCGCTACCTCTCTATCCTCATCTCTGTCTATCACCCCACCTGTTCTCTTCGCTCTGGAAGTGACTTTAGACTAACACCTGCATTAATCCGAACCTCTCACTCCCAGCTCCAAGACTTCTCCCGAGCTGCACCAATTCTCTGGAGTGCGCTACCCCAAGAAATAAGAACTATCCACAATTTATATAGTTTTAGGCACTTCCTAAGGACAGCTTCACACCATGGTTTTCTTGATCCGGGGCTGTTCGGTGTGAACCAGACAGCCCCGGATCAGATTTCGGCCCCATAGTATTCCTATGGGGCAGGATGGCAGCTATTCTGTCCGGAAGGATCCGGGAGAATTCAGATTTTTCTCCCGGACACAAAAACGCAGCTTGCAGCGTTTATGTGTCCGGGGCAAAAATCTGCAAAAATCGGATCCTTCCGGATCCTCACAGATCCGGCGGCCCCTAACATGGGAGTCTATGGCGCCAGATCGCGCCAGATCCAACATAAAATCTGATCCGGCTGCCGGACGCCAACTGCTGAGGCTCAGCGCCGGCCGGCACTGAACTCCAGCACCGTGGACAGCTTCCCGCTGACATTTTAGGACTGCCGACATTCAGGACATTTCTGCAGGGACAGCTCCTGAACCCTGCGATCTGCCGACTCCGGCAGAAAACATGACCGTAGGGCATATTTGCCCTCCGATTCTGTTCTGTCCGGGGCTGTCAGGTTCTGTCCGGTGCTTCCTGCAAAACATCGGACAGAACCTGATACACCAAGCCGGCCTTTAAAACACATCTTTTTAGGGCGGCTTATCACATTCCCTAATTGATGTCATTTATATATAACCCATTCATTATTTCTCTGAACATAACTCTCCATCAAACTATGCCAATCCCAAAAGCGCTACACAGATTGGCTGGTGACAGCTCATGCAGCTTTTCTCTATTCCCATTTCTTCAAGATGGCCGGATAATCATTGTAAATACGCCCCTGTACTTTCCATCACCCCCACCTCATTATAGAGTGTAAGCTCTTATGAGCAGGTTCGTCATTGTTTTTCCTTTACTATTATATTATCTAATTGTTACTGATGCTGTTTGTATATGAACCTCTGAATTGTAAAGTGCTGCAGAATATGTTGGTGCTATAAGGGTACCTTTACACACGGCTATATTTGTAGCTTGTCACCAGGTAACTTACTGGTTGCAGTGAAATCATGGAGAGATTATTCCATTTGTACACAGCAACAAGATAGAACCATGTATCCATGATTTCACTGCAACCAGTAAGTTACCTGGTGACAAGCTACAAATGTAGCCGTGTGTAAAGGGGCCCTTAGAGATGTTTATATTAGGTTAATGTTAGAACAACTGTTGGATGATTGTTCCAGCGATGCTGTCCTACGTATTACAATGGATATGATACTCGTAGCCATAGATATTCCTCAACATCGATAAAGTAATGTCTGATGATTTGGCAAAAGTGACTTTTCCTAAAGATAAAAAAAATATCTGTCACTGAACGATCAGCCATTGGCGCCTTTGAGATGGGAACGTGGCATCGGTTGCCGACAATAACTGCCGCGCTTATGGAGGAATCATCCATTATTGTCAATTGTAATGCAATGTTTATGGGCCCTTTTAGGGTCAAGTGTCATCTATTATGACTTCATGAGACTGCAGGGGGCGAGCGCCACTTTGGCTATTGTCCCATTTCATAATGTATCACAACTAGTGATGAGTGAGGCTGGTTTCACACTGCGGTCAGATCAGATCAGGTCAGGTCAGGTTTTGTGTTTCAAAACCAGGAGTGTCTCCAAAACCTAGAACAGGTGTCAATCTTTCAATGATACTTTTTCTCTCCAAGTTCCTTTCCTGGTTTTGGCACACAAACCTGATCGAACCTGATCAGTGAAAAACCGCAGTGTGAAACCAGCCTGAGAAGTAAGATACTCAGGTTCGGGTAGCGGCAAACGAATCCAATGCAAGTCAATGGGGAACCGAATACTGAAACGGTTCAGAGTATTCAGTTAGGACTATCCAAACCTGAATATCTCATGACTCTCTTATCACTAATTACTATAGATGAAAATTAATAATGACGCCACCAACTGCCGCCTCTACCAGCTGACCTGACGCCTTACAGATGGGAAGTCTAGAGTAGCGGGAATGTCCCAGGGTTGGGGGAGGTGGGATTGCATAGGTGAGTTGTATGGAACTTTCTTATTTTCCTACTTGAATAAACTACATGAGGTTTTTGGGAAGAACCATGTCCTAAATCCCTATATAATGGCGTCGTACAGTTTACCATAGGTCTCAACACTGCAACTGATTGATAAGTCGTTTAATTATGGTTTGGTAGTGAGTATTTGTCAATCTGACGAGTCTTGAACTGTAATCACTGGATCACATTGACGTTCTGGATCTGGAGTACAGGCGTCAATACGAAGCGGTATAGGATGAAACGATAAGAAATAATCTACAATCACAAATGAATATTCTACAGTGATGACGCCTGGTCTACTAGTCAGGCAGTCTCTTTCTCATCCCTACTACTTATTATCCAGTGCGGACAGAGAAAAATGATTGTTACATCCTATAAAAGCAACGAAAATAAATACTATATTAAATATAAAACATTAGATAGTATTATTATATTTTTATTATATTATATATTATTAATATCATTTATTATTGTATATTATTTATTATATATTATCATATTATATTTTATTACATACTATATATGTAGATTATTAATAGTATATATATTATTATGTACTGTATTATAATAATATTATAGATTATTTATATTATATTTTATTATTATAGATTATAATATTATTTAAACTATATAATAATATATTATAGATATTATATTTGTATTATATTGTAATATGTCATATATTATATTATATTTTATATAATATATTATAGATTATATTATATTTTATTTATATACATGATATTATATTTGTATTATATTGTAATATGTCATATATTATGATATTATATTTTATATAATATATTATAGATCATATTATATTTTATTATAATATATTATAGATTATTATAATATATATATATATATATATATATATATATATATATATATATATATATTAATGGGCGATTGTTTTCCTGTGTTTTCTGTGATTTCTCTCTTTATACAGATAATAATAATACTATTTATTGATTGATCTCCTTATCTTACAGTAAATGCAGCTGATGTGATCAGATCCATATTCTGTAGAATATTTCCATGTTATTATAGATTTCCCATCCTTCTAGGTGTCTGGAAAGGATGATCACCCCATGTCGCCTCTGTACAGGTGTCACATGTATTATGTGTCATAACCACCCAGGTTTTATTTAATTTTCCAATAATTGCATAGTATTTCAAAGATATAATTGCAATCGCCTGCACGCATTGTACAATCAGATCGGCCGATAATGATCGCAGAGACTCACCTGCCAGGAGCTGGACGGGATGTCGTTGAACCTCCCCAGTCCCCGCAGGGTTGTAGCAGCTGGACATGAGCTCCAGGCTGTCGGAGCAATGCCACAAGAGCCCGAAGCTGAGCGGCTCCTGGTCGCCCGATCTGACGATCCAAGCCGGGGAGAGGAAGCTGAAGCTGCAGACGGCGACCAGGCAGGCGGAGAGCAGCGCCCAGAAGCAGCTCACACAGCCGAACATCCTGGGCTGCCGCTGCCGGGGAACCAGCCCCAAAGCGACATCCAGCCCCGCGCCGCGCTGCTTCTTACTGTCCAGCAGCGACCGCATCTGGGAGCCAAGAACGAAGCCCAAATCCTCCCACCGCCTCCCCCCTCTACAGTGCAATGGGGTCCTCCTAGCTCCACATCGGGGTGCACCCGGGGCACTACTATTACCACAGGACGGCGGGTGACGGGAGCTGGCTGCTCCAGGGCATCAGTGACGGGAGAAGTTCCCCGGGCAGTGACTGGGAGAAGTCACAGGCAGGATGCAGGAGGATGCTGTACATGACAGAGGAAGGGCCGGTCCTGTCCCAGCCCTGCTCCTCCTCCTCCCTGAACACTGGAGGAATGGAGGAGGCTGCACCACAACCTGCCGCACAGGTGTCCCCGGGGCTGTCACTGACTGCCGGTCATGTGATCTGCTGCCTGTCACTACTGCACACTGACTGATGGCAGCAGAGAATGAGTGCCTGCTATTACTCTGTGTCCATGATCACAATGATTATAATTCCTTAGTCACCGCAGGACCCGGCCATTACACCCCAGGACCCGACCATTACACCAGGACCCGGCCATTACACCCCAGGACCGGCCATTACACCCAGGACCCGACCATTACACCCAGGACTCGACCATTACACTTCAGAACCCGACCATTACACCCCAAGCCCCGACCATTACACCAAGGACTCGACCATTACACCCAGGACCCGGCCATTACACCCAGGACCCGGCCATTACACCCAAACCCCGACCATTACACCAAGGACTCGACCATTACACCCCAGGACCCGGCCATTACACCCCAGGACCCGGCCATTACACCCCAAACCCCGACCATTACACCAAGGACTCGACCATTACACCCCAGGACCCGGCCATTACACCCCAGGACCCGGCCATTACACCCCAGGACCCGGCCATTACACCCCAAACCCCGACCATTACACCAAGGACTCGACCATTACACCCCAGGACCCGGCCATTACACCCCAGGACCCGGCCATTACACCCAGGACCCGGCCATTACACCCCAAACCCCGACCATTACACCAAGGACTCGACCATTACACCCAGGACCCGACCATTACACCCAGGACTCGACCATTACACCCAGGACCCGACCATTACACCCAGGACCCGACCATTACACCCAGGACTCGACCATTACACCCAGGACCGACCATTACACCCAGGACCCGACCATTACACCCAGGACTCGACCATTACACCCAGGACCCGACCATTACACCCAGGACCCGACCATTACACCCAGGACCGACCATTACACCCAGGACTCCACCATTACACCCCAAGCCCCGACCATTACACCCAGGACTCCACCATTACACCCAGGACTCGACCATTACACCCAGGACTCGACCATTACACCCAGGACCCGACCATTACACCCAGGACTCGACCATTACACCCAGGACCCGACCATTACACCCAGGACTCGACCATTACACCCAGGACCCGACCATTACACCAGGACCCGACCATTACACCCAGGACCGACCATTACACCCAGGACTCCACCATTACACCCCAAGCCCCGACCATTACACCCAGGACTCCACCATTACACCCAGGACCCGACCATTACACCCAGGACTCCACCATTACACCCCAAACCCCGACCATTACACCCAGGACTCCACCATTACACCCAGGACCCGACCATTACACCTAGGACTCCACCATTACACCCAGGACCCGACCATTACACCCAGGACTCGATCGTTACACCCAGGACCCAGCCATTATACCCAGGACCCAACCATTACACCCCAGGACCCAACCATTACACCCAGGACTCCACCATTACACCCAGGACCCAGCCATTACACCCAGGACCCAACCATTACACCCAGGACCCAACCATTACACCCAGGACCCAACCATTACACCCCAGGACCCAACCATTACACCCAGGACCCAACCATTACACCCCAGGACCCAACCATTACACCCAGGACTCCACCATTACACCCAGGACCCAGCCATTACACCCAAGCCCCGATTATTACACCAAGGACTCGACCATTACACCCAGGACCCGACCATTACACCCAGGACTCGACCATTACACCCAGGACCGACCATTACACCCAGGACCCGACCATTACACCCAGGACTCCACCATTACACCCAGGACTCCACCATTACACCCCAAGCCCCGACCATTACACCCAGGACTCCACCATTACACCCAGGACCCGACCATTACACCCAGGACTCCACCATTACACCCCAAGCCCCGACCATTACACCCAGGACTCCACCATTACACCCAGGAGCCGACCATTACACCTAGGACTCCACCATTACACCCAGGACCCGACCATTACACCCAGGACTCGATCGTTACACCCAGGACCCAGCCATTATACCCCAGGACCCAACCATTACACCCCAGGACCCAACCATTACACCCAGGACTCCACCATTACACCCAGGACCCAGCCATTACACCCCAGGACCCAACCATTACACCCAGGACCCAACCATTACACCCAGGACCCAACCATTACACCCCAGGACCCAACCATTACACCCAGGACCCAACCATTACACCCCAGGACCCAACCATTACACCCAGGACTCCACCATTACACCCAGGACCCAGCCATTACACCCCAAGCCCCGATTATTACACCAAGGACTCGACCATTACACCAGGACCCGACCATTACACCCAGGACTCGACCATTACACCCAGGACCCGACCATTACACCCAGGACTCGACCATTACACCCAGGACCGACCATTACACCCAGGACCGACCATTACACCCAGGACCGACCATTACACCCAGGACTCCACCATTACCAACCCAGGACCACTTACACCCAGGACCCGACCATTACACCCAGGACCCGACCATTACACCCAGGACCCGACCATTACACCCAGGACCCGACCATTACACCCAGGACTCCGACCATTACACCCAGGACCCGACCATTACACCCAGGACTCCACCATTACACCCAGGACCCGACCATTACACCCAGGACTCGACGTTACACCCAGGACCCACCATTACACCCAGGACCCACCATTACACCCAGGACCCGACCATTACACCCAGGACTCACCATTACACCCAGGACCGACCATTACACCCAGGACCCGACCATTACACCAGGACTCGACCATTACACCAGGACCCGACCATTACACCCAGGACCCACCTTACACCCAGGACCTCAACCATTACACCCAGGACTCGAACCATTACACCCAGACTCCACCATTACACCCAGGACTCCGACCATTATCACCCAGGACTCGACCATTACACCCAGGACTCGACCATTACACCCAGGACTCGACCATTACACCCAGGACTCGACCATTACACCCAGGACTCGACCATTACACCCAGGACTCGACCATTACACCCAGGACTCGACCATTACACCCAGGACTCACCATTACACCCAGGACCCGACCATTACACCCAGGACCGACCATTACACCCAGCCCACCATTACACCCAGGACTCACCATTACACCCAGGACTCGACATTACACCCAGGACCACCATTACACCCCAGACCGACCATTACACCCAGGACCCGACCATTACACCCAGGACTCCACCATTACACCAGACTCGACTTACACCCAGGACCCGACCATTACACCCAGGACCCGACCATTACACCCAGGACTCGACCATTACACCCCAGGACCCGCCATTACACCCAGGACCGACCATTACACCCAGAACCCGCCATTACACCCAGGACTCCACCATTACACCCAGGAACCCGACCATTACACCCAGGACCCACCATTACACCCAGGACCGCCCATTACACCCCAGCACCCAACCATTACACCCAGGACTCGATCGTTACACACCCCAAGCCCCGACCATTACACCCCAGAACCCGCCATTACACCCAGGACCCGACCATTAAACCCAGGACTCGATCGTTACACCCAAGCCCCGACCATTACACCCCAGAACCCGCCATTACACCCCAGGACCCGACCATTACACCCAGGACTCGATCCTTACACTCCAGGACCCGGCCATTACACCCCAGAACCCACCATTACACCCCAGGACCCAGCCATTACCCAGGCCCTACATTGGAGGACCCTACGGGCCGTGGGTTCCGGCCTAGGCACTCTCAGTGGCCGCCCCCAGCTCCTCCCCCCATTGTGGCCCCTCCCCCTGTCACGGCACCTCCCCCTGTTGCAGCCCCTCCCCCCATCATGGCTCCTCCCCCCATTGCAGCCCCTCCGCCCCGTCATGGACAATCTTCCCCCCAGTCGCAGCCTTCCCCCCCAAGCTTCATGTAGCTTCTACCCCCACATTTCATCATGTAGTACATATAAAATGTTTGTCCAACCACACTACACAGACATACTGACAGGATGTTTACTTTGGGAGCCCCAATGGGGACAGTGTTGATGATTTATGTAAAGTGCTGTGGAGTGCATAGTGTAATATAAGTGCAAAAAATATTATTCTTATATGATGTCACAATACCAGGATCTGAGGATCTTCTATTTTGAGGTCAGGGGCTCTCTGATGCCATGTTGCTGCCTGTCTCGTTGTCTTCCTCTTTTGACACTGCAGTGCGGTGGACAAGAGAGCATTAACTGGTTAATAACAAGAAGTATGGTGTGTGTGTACTAACTGAGCCATAATCCCTCCCCATACCATGTCCACCAGACATTGTAGGATTACTATATGGATTTTATTATTAGGGTACGGACACACTGGCGTGAAACGCGGATGAGTGCAATGTGTAATTTTATCTCATTGCACTCGGACCAATGTTAATCGATGTCTGACAGCACTGACGAGTGTCGGACGCTTTTTTCTCAGCCAGATTCAGGATGAGAAAAAAGTCGCAACATGCTGCGACAGTCTGCGATTCACACAGAGACTCACCAATGCAAGTCTAAGGGTCTGACAAAATTACTTACCGCACACTGACAGCACACGGACCATCCGAGAGGCATCAGTTTTTTTCACTGATACATTCTCATTCTGTAACTGAGAACACTGTAAAATGTTCCTGTAAATGATTCTATACTAATAGCTGCTGAGGAAAGAACAGATTGCACATGGATGTGATCTGAGAGAAATGTCGGACACTCGCACAGCAGTTGGATGCCAAATGGACCAAAAACCAATGACACTCATCCGACTCTCCTGGATGAGAAACAGACCGTTTTTAAGGCGGCGGGAGACAGTGTAGCACCATGTCCTCAGCTCCGTGCTATGCACAGTGTACCACCATGTCCTCATCTCCATGCTGTGCACAGTGTACCACCATGTCCCCAGATCCATGCTGTGCACAGTGTACCACCATGTCCTCAGCTCCGTGCTGTGCACAGTGTACCACCATGTCCTCAGCTCCGTGCTGTGCACAGTGTACGACCATGTCCCCAGCTCAGTGCTTTGCACAGTGTACCACCATGTCCCCAGCTCCGTGCTGTGCACAGACAGTGTACCACCATGTCCTCAGCTCCATACTGTGCAGACAGTGTACCACCATGTCCCCAGCTTCGTGCTGTGTACAGTGTACCACCATGTCCTCAGCTCTGTGCATAGACAGTGTACCACCATATCCTCAGCTCCGTGCTGTGCACAGACAGTGTACCACCATGTCCCCAGCTCCGTGCTGTGCACAGTGTACCACCATGTCCTCATCTCTGTGCTGTGCACAGTGTACCACCATGTCCTCAGCTCCGTGCTGTGCACAGTGTACCACCATGTCCTCAGCTCCGTGCTGTGCACAGTGTACGACCATGTCCCCAGCTCAGTGCTTTGCACAGTGTACCACCATGTCCCCAGCTCCGTGCTGTGCACAGACAGTGTACCACCATGTCCTCAGCTCCATACTGTGCAGACAGTGTACCACCATGTCCCCAGCTTCGTGCTGTGTACAGTGTACCACCATGTCCTCAGCTCTGTGCATAGACAGTGTACCACCATATCCTCAGCTCCGTGCTGTGCACAGACAGTGTACCACCATGTCCCCAGCTCCGTGCTGTGCACAGTGTACCACCATGTCCTCATCTCTGTGCTGTGCACAGTGTACCACCATGTCCTCAGCTCCATGCTGTGCACAGTGTACCACCATGTCCTCAGCTCCGTGCTGTGCACAGTGTACCACCATGTCCTCAGCTCCGTGCTGTGCACAGTGTACCACCATGTCCCCAGCTCCGTGCTGTGTACAGTGTACCACCATGTCCTCAGCTCTGTGCATAGACAGTGTACCACCATATCCTCAGCTCCGTGCTGTGCACAGACCACAGACAGTGTACCACCATGTCCCCAGCTCCGTGCTGTGCACAGTGTACCACCATGTCCACAGCTCTGTGCTGTGCACAGTGTACCACCATGTTCTCAGCTCCGTGCTGTGCACAGTGTACCACCATGTCCTCAGCTCCATGCTGTGCACAGTGTACCACCATGTCCTCAGCTCCGTGCTGTGCACAGTGTACCACCATGTCCCCAGCTCCGTGCTGTGCACAGTGTACCACCATGTCCCCAGCTCCGTGCTGTGCACAGACAGTGTACCACCATGTCCTCAGCTCCATGCTGTGCACAGACAGTGTACCACCATGTCCCCAGCTCCGTGCTGTGTACAGTGTACCATCATGTCCTCAGCTCTGTGCATAGACAGTGTACCACCATATCCTCAGCTCCGTGCTATGCACAATGTACCACCATGTCCTCAGCTCTGTGCTATGCACAGTGCACCACCATATGACTTACCGTGGCCGGGACACCGGGGGACAGGCGTTTCGTCTTCCTCCTTGTCACGGGGTGCCGCGCCTGCCGGTAGTGGGGCCCTAACAGATTAGGGGTTAATTTGTTTCGTGACGCCACCTATGAGAGTTCCGGTAACTTTACCGGCGCTGCGGAGCCTCCGGGGGATGGAATGCAGCAAGATGGAACGCTCCCCACAGGCTGAGCGGTGATCCTCGGAGCCAGAAGCTGCACAAGATGTTCTGAGGCAGCTGCGGTTACCTTAGTATGTGGATAAGCAGTTCATAAGAAGGCACGGACACTGTAAGTCTCTGTAATGGGTTCTTTACCGTAACCAGCAGGCAGTACATGGTATACAGTTTGTAGGTAGCGGACCGGGTGGACTCAGCAATGACCAGTGTTTCTCAGAGATCCTCGGTGTTCCTCCATTCTAACTAATTATGTTGCCGTGGTCGCCCAGGAATGCCAGATCGGGTACAAGGAGGCTGCTTGAATGCCCTATCCGGGGTATACGTTCCGGATGCTTTGGGGAGCCTTGGGTCCTTTGCTGGGTACACTGCTGGCTAGACGACTGTGTGTGGCGGTGGTGGGGTGCTCCTGTAAAGCGGTCCCTCCACTCCTCTGGTTCGCATAGAAGTGATAAACGACTCCCAGCTTCGGTACCAGCAAACCGGCTGTAGATGGGCACGGGATGATTTTGGACCCGCATGTTGATGCCCGTTGTTCGGTTGTTAGAGCACCGGGATTAATGGTGCTCAATCGGGGTGATGACAGGGAGATGGGCCAGGGGAATTGGCCAGGGGGCCGCACGGGGCTGTGCAACCCCCTCTCCTAGGTTGCAGAGCTGGAGAGTTTGCTTCCTTCTCCTACGTTGCTGTTACTCCTTCTCCTCACACTCTACCTCTACATTCCGCCCACCAGGACCTTATTGGCCCTCTATGCTAGGTGATGCATGTAGGGTATGGATCTCTGAGTTAACCGTGTGATTGCTGAGTCAGAGAATATTGCTGCTGCTGTCTTGGCTGCAATACCCTCCTGTGACGCACTCGTTGCGGGGCGCCACACTCCCCCTTGGTGAAATACGCTTGTCCCCAAGCGTCGCACTACCAACATTACAGAGAGATTTTGTATTTTATAACAGGTATAAAAGTTACACTTTTATTAATAACAGGTCTTACTTTACTTAGGATGTTGCAAGTAAAATAAACAGGTTAACACTTTGAGCGGACCCGGCGGGCGGTCGGCTGTCCTTATGTAGAGTTCAGGCTGTAGCCGCCAGGTCACACAGTCAGTGATTAAACGGGAACAGAGTCACTGATGAAGTTCAAGCAAAAGAGTCATTTACGCGGGGAACTATGGCGTACCCGTATGGCAAACCAGCCATCATGACAAGCGTGGCGTTCATAAGTTATTATGTCCCCTCTGTACAAGTCATGATCGGGATGTCCTAGGGGTAAATGGGACTCTACCTCTCGACGCCCCACAAACACTTCTCCACACACACCCTCCTCCCTCGCAAACCCCCACCCGGTAGATAAATTGAAGGTGGTAACTCTACCTTCCTTGCGGAACTCAGCAGGCAACGGGGGTTGGCGACAAGCCGCGGCACGGGCCTCCATGTTGGCGCGTTCACGGTCTCGCCAGTCCTCTCTGCGGTGCAGACGTACATCTTCGTCTGTACGGCATGGGGTGTGGCTGTAGCTGTGATGACGTGTGGGTGGCTGAGAAGCTTGCGCTTGGCGGGAAGTCTGGATAGGCACCCGGTTAAACGGCACAGGGGAAGGCGTTGCAGCTGCACCCGACCAGTGTATCCGAGCTGGCTGCTCAGCCGGAGGTTTCTCGATGTCACCCCAGGCAAAACCGGTGTAGAGATCCTCGGCGATGCTGCGGGTCTCGTCGTCGTCATCATCCTCCTCTCCCTCGATGATCACATCGGGCTGCTCGACTGGAGATGCTGGAACGGGAACTTCTGGACAGCAGGGCGGTGGTGCTGCGGATCCTTCCACAGGGTCATCCTGCAGGGCTTCCAAGCTGCCTGCCTCTTCATCTGTTACTGCTGGCAGTGGTGTTTCCATCCCGGTAACCAGGTAGACCTCCGGATTTGCAGAGGAGGCCTCCGGCCCTTGGGGAAGCAGGTGTCAGTCTCTGGGGTAGTAGAGAAACTGGCTGTGGGTTCCGAAGTAGGAACCAGGTGAGTATCGTCTTCTTCAGGGGAGGTGGTTGGAAGCTCCATCTCTGGAACCGAATCGGCAGCGGCTTCAGTCGCTTGAACGGGGTAGATATTGGTCCTCATAGGAAGGATACAGTCTATGGGCTCCGGTGAAGACGCAGGGCAGGTGGTGGACGGTGGTGAGGCAGTGAAACTGGAGATATCATCCGGTTATCGAGTGGTTGCACCCGAGCGGCTCTGCTGCATCGCACGATGTAGTCTGCTGCCCAAGCTCGCGCTCCAACTGCTGATTGTCCACCCAACCGTTTCCATTAGCCGCACTCTGAGGTCTTGCAGAGCCTCCTGCCAAAAGTCGGGGCTGCCGTCGATTGTGAGGACTGGACCCGGACCGTGATGGCCTATGGCTGCTCTGGCCTCGCTTCCACTTGTTGCATAAGGTCGCAGATATCTCAAGCTGGCCATCTTTGAAGAGGAACCACACCCGTCTCAACCGGTAACCGTTCCGTCTGAGAGCTGGTGAAAAAGAGTCTCTAACACTCCCACTTCCTTGGGGGCTTTTGTAGTCCAATTGTGGGAAAAAGTCTTTGGTCCGCCCCCATGGTTGTTTCGAGCAATCAGGGCAGACAATGATTTTGGCGCCTTTGCCTTTGGCCCTCCCACGAAGAGGGGCGGTGGCTCACCCCGGGCATCGCCATCTTGGACGCCATCTTGGCCCAAAGGTGAAAAGGGAGGAAAAGTTCTTTTTGGACGAACAAAGTCCTTTTTGTTGAAATAAAGTCTTTTTAAAGCACATTATACCCGTTAAGGAACGGGCCTGCTCGTATCCTGTTCGTGACGCCATTTTCTGACTCATCGTGGCCGGGACTCCGGGGGACAGGCGTTTCGTCTTCCTCTTTCACGGAGTGCCGCGCCTGCCGGTAGTGGGGCCCGGTGGTACAGATCAAATAAAGACGTCATTGGGTGAACAGATTAGGGGTTAATTTGTTTTGTGTCGCCACCTATGAGAGTTCCGGTAACTTTACCGGCGCTGCGGAGCCTCCGGGGAATGGAATGCAGGAAGATGGAACGCTCCCCACAGGCTGAGCGGTGATCCCCGGAGCCAGAAGCTGCACAAGATGTTCTGAGGCAGCTGCGGTTACCTTAGTATGCGGATAAGCAGTTCATAAGAAGGCACGGACACTGTAAGTCTCTGTAACAGGTTCTTTACTGTAACCAGCAGGCAGTACATGGTATAGAGTTTGTAGGTAGTGGACCGGGTGGACTCAGCAATGACCAGTGTTTCTCAGAGATCCGCGGTAATCCTCCATTCTAACTAAGTATGTTGCCGTGGTCGCCCAGGAATGCCAGATCGGGTACAAGGAGGCTGCTTGAATGCCCTATCCGGGGTATACGTTCCGGATGCTTTGGGGAGCCTTGGGTCCTTTGCTGGGTACACTGCTGGCTAGACGACTGTGTGTGGCGGTGGTGGGGTGCTCCTGTAAAGCGGTCCCTCCACTCCTCTGATTCACATAGAAGTGATAAACGACTCCCAGCTGCGGTACCAGCAAACTGGCTGTAGATGGGCATGGGATGATTTTGGACCCGCATGTTGATTCCCGTTGTTCAGTTGTTAGAGCACTGGGGTTAATGGTGCTCAACCGGGGTGATGACAGGGAAATGGGCCAGGGGAATTGGCCAGGGGGCCGCACGGAACTGTGCAACCCCCTCTCCTAGGTTGCAGAGCTGGAGAGTTTGCTTCCTTCTCCTACGTTGCTGTTACTCCTTCTCCTCACACTCTACCTCTACACTCCGCCCACCAGGACCTTATTGGCCCTCTATGCTAGGTGATGCATGTAGGGTATGGATCTCTGAGTTAACCGTGTGATTGCTGAGTCAGAGAATATTGCTGCTGCTGTCTTGGCTGCAATACCCTCCTGTGACGCACTCGTTGCGGGGCGCCACACATATCCTCAGCTCCGTTCTGTACACATACAGTGTACCACCATGTCCTCAGCTCTGTGCTGTGTACCACCATCTCCCCAGCTCCGTGCTGTGCACAGACAGTGTACCACCATATCCTCAGCTCCGTGCTGTGCACAGACAATGTACCACCATGTCCTCAGCTCCGTGCTGTGCACAGTGTACCACCATCTCCCCAGCTCTATGCTGTGCACAGACAGTGTACAGTACACTGTCTGTGCCCAGCACGAAGCTGAGGACATGGTGGTACACTGTGCACAGCACGGAGCTGGGGAGATGGTGGTACACTGTCTATGCACAGCACGGAGCTGAGGACATGGTGGTACACTGTGCACAGCACGGAGCTGGGGAGATGGTGGTACACTGTCTGTGCACAGCACAGAGCTGAGGACATCCCAGAAGAGACAGACAGACCACAGACGGGCGGCGGGACAACACTGAGCCCACCTGGAAGAACAACAACACCCAGCACCCAACACACTGCCCAGAAATCATATAGGACAGGCAGGCAGGAGAACTACAACTCCCGGCATGCCACACCCTGCCAACTCAGGAAGGTGGCGGCAGCTGTATGGAGGCAGACACACGGTACAGCTGCCATTAACACCACACACAGCCACAGCCTAGCCTCATGACCTCCTCATGCACCCTCCGTCCTTCGTCTCCTCTCTGTCCCTCCTCTGCCCTCCTCTGCTACCTCCGTCCTCCTCTCCTCGCTCCTCTCTGCTCTGTCCTCCTGCACCCCTCCTCTCTCTCTGTCTCCTGCACCCCGTCCTCCTCTCCTCTGTCCTCCTGCTCCCCTCCTCCTCTCCTCTGTCCCTCCTGCACCCCCATCCTCTCTCCTCTGTCCCTCCTGCACCCCCCCCTGCTCTCCTCTGTCCTCCTGCACCCCCGTCCTCCTCTCCTCTGTCCTCCTGCACCCCCGTCCTCCTCTCCTCTGTCCTCCTGCACCCCCTCCTCCTCTCCCGTCTTACCCCTCCTTCCTGTCCTCTGCTCCCCTCTTCATCCTCCTGCTCCCCCCCTTCTCCTCTCCTCTGCCCCTCCTGCACCCCCATCCTCCTCTCCTCTGTCCTCCTGCACCCCCTTCCTCCTCTCCTCTGTCATCCTGCACCCCCGTCCTCCTCTCCTCTGTCCTCCTGCACCCCCGTCCTCCTCTCCTCTGTTCTCCTGCACCCCTGTCCTCCTCTCCTCGGTCCTCCTGCACCCCCTTCCTCCTCTCCTCTGTTATCCTGCACCCCCGTCCTCCTCCCCTCTGTTCTCCTGCACCCCCGTCCTCCTCTCCTCTGTCCTCCTGCTCCCCCCCTTCTCCTCTCCTCTGCCCCTCCTGCAGCCCCTTCCTGTTCTCCTCTGTCCACCTGCAGCCCCGTCCTCCTCTCCTCTGTCCTCCTGCACCCCCGTCCTCCTCTCCTCTGTCCCTCCTGCTGCTCCTCTATCCTCCTGCTCCCCCCTTCTCCTCTCCTCTGCCCCTCCTGCACCCCTGTCCTGCTCTCCTCTGTCATCCTGCACCCCGTCCTGCTCTCCTCTGTCCTCCTGCACCCCCTTCCTCCTCTCCGCTGTCCCTCCTGCTGCTCCTCTATCCTCCTGCTCCCCCCCTTCTCCTCTCCTCTGCCCCTCCTGCACCCCCATCCTCCTCTCCTCTGTCCTCCTGCACCCCCTTCCTCCTCTCCTCTGTCATCCTGCACCCCCGTCCTCCTCTCCTCTGTCCTCCTGCACCCCCGTCCTCCTCTCCTCTGTTCTCCTGCACCCCTGTCCTCCTCTCCTCTGTCCTCCTGCACCCCTTCCTCCTCTCCTCTGTTATCCTGCACCCCCATCCTCCTCCCCTCTGTTCTCCTGCACCCCCGTCCTCCTCTCCTCTGTCCTCCTGCTCCCCCCCTTCTCCTCTCCTCTGCCCCTCCTGCAGCCCCTTCCTGTTCTCCTCTGTCCACCTGCAGCCCCGTCCTCCTCTCCTCTGTCCTCCTGCACCCCCGTCCTCCTCTCCTCTGTCCCTCCTGCTGCTCCTCTATCCTCCTGCTCCCCCCTTCTCCTCTCCTCTGCCCCTCCTGCACCCCTGTCCTGCTCTCCTCTGTCATCCTGCACCCCGTCCTGCTCTCCTCTGTCCTCCTGCACCCCCGTCCTCCTCTCCTCCTGCACCCCTGTCCTCCTCTCCTCTGTCCTCCTACTCCCCCCGTCCTCCTCTCCTCTGTCCTCCTGCTGCTCCTCTTGCACCCCCATCCTCCTCTCCCCTGTCCCTCCTGTTGCTCGGCTGTCTTCCTGCACCCCTGTCCTCCTCTCTGCTGTCCCTCCTGCTGCTCCTCTTTCCTCTCCTCCTGTCCCCTTTTTCTGTCCCCCTGTCCCTCTGTCCTCTTCTTCTCTGTCCCCCTGTTTCTGTCCTTCTGCCCCTCTGTCCCCCTGTTTCTGTCCTCTTCTCCTCGGTCCCCCTGCTCCACTGTCCCCTGCACAGTTCCCTCACACTTCCCTCACCTGGTGCTGGCTGCTGACATTGGCCGGGCTCCCTCTGAGCACATTGATGCGCCAGCCGAAACCACCCTCCAGTGCCTCCGGCCGGCTGCTTCCCCGTTTCCCTGGATCTGGAGGGGGCGGCTGGGTGCAGGAGCCGCCAGTACCGCCGCCACCACCGCCGCCAACCGCCACCACCACACTTGGTCGCACGGGAGACAGGAAGCAACAGAGCGGGAACTTCAAGTTTCCCCTCCTTTGCGGGCCCCTCCTTCTCCTCGTCTCTTCCGGGTCTTCTGACTGTGAGGTGGGTGGGCGGGGCGGCAGGCGGGGCGGCCCTAATGATGAAGGGAAGGGGGGGTATGGGGCGGGGCTTGCAACCCGGCTGGCCCGGAGCCAGAAAAAAAAAAAAGAAAACGTGCTGAGACGCCGCCCCCTATGTGAATGGCACCGCCCTAGGCACGCGGCTACGAGTGCCTAATGGCAAATACGGCCCTGATTGCATATTGTCTTTTTCCTGCTAGCTCCTTCACATGTAGGTATGCCAGTCATTCTTTACATTAATATAGTTAGTTTTCTGACTGAGCACCCTTCCCCGGATAGCCTTGTCTAGTTTACCATGTTTAGTTCACCATCTTGTAGTCAAGCTTCCAACCACACCCATACATGCAGGTTTTAATTGCACTCAGAGGCATATATCCTCATATGCATTTCTACTGCCGATAGAGGCACAAGGTCAGGGAGTTAGGAACCCGATAGACATGAGAGCACCTTGACGCAGGTAATCGGGCTTACATGCAATGGCCAATGTATCAACTAAGATTCTACTAATACAGAATCTCTGGTCTGTAAAACTCTCCTGTTATTTCTAATTTTCTGCTCCAAGCCACAATAGACTCTGGACTTTCCTATAAGAGCATACAAATACAACTTCCAAATAATCTGTGCTCTTAAAGCCCCAGAACCCCAATTCCATGTTAGTATTCAACTCCAAACTGTATTTGCCGTGGCCTACCTACTTGAAACTGTGAAGTATTTACTCCATGTTGGATTTCACCGTTCCTGCGATAGTAAATGCAACAGTTATTTTGGAGACCTGAGTCTGTGGTCTTTCTCGACTATGGACACTGCGTAGGGTGGATAGGGTAGCAGGGAACGAAAAGCCCCCATTACAAAGTCATGGCTCATGCAATGCTGCTAAGCATGCCATACTATTTTGGAGTGCCATGGCTCCCTAACTATTTCAGCGGTCGCACCCCCTTCCCCCTAGGGTCAGTCACACTATGTAGACGCAGTATTTTATTTTTCAGGCAGATCCAGTATTCCACCTGAAAAAGCAACAAATAAATGCTAAAAGGATTGAGCTCATGCATGGCAATGTATAAACTGATTGCAGTTCATATGTTCCGTGTTTTTGGAGGTTAACCTTTTTAACTGTGTGTCCTATCTTTTATCTAAATTCAAGCACTCAGGGGGTTCACAGATGTCAGTGTCCGTAGCCTTCAGATAGTAGTTAGACCTCCATACACATGAGATTAAAGTTGGCTAAACCTGCGGGGACAGTCTAATGTGTATGGGGGCTCTAACTGATGATTGGTCGAGGGAAATAAGGATCCAGCATGTCTGATTACAGGCTGTAGATCCTTTTGTCCTCTAAGTAATAATCTGTAGCCACAGACGTCTAAGGCCCCTTTCACATCAGCGGTTCTGTCCGGATCTGGCAGATTTACCGCATCTGCCGCGTCACAGCCAACTTGCGGTGCACTTGCGGCAAGCGCACATTCATTCTCTATGGGGCTTGCGGCAATTGCGTTTTTGACGCAATCCGGGGCTTAGGGGCTTTAGTCAATTGTTTGGCTGACAGTAAGCTGTATTTTTAGTCAAGCACACTTGCCCTATAATGTTTTAGGATCAAGTCTGTTAAATTAAAGATTACAACATCCACATGACTACATCACCAGAACCACCGGCAATACAATAACACATCACTAGAACCCCTGTCAGTACATACCCAGAACCACTGTCAATACAATAATAACCTCACCAGAACCACTGTCAGTATATCATCAGAACCATTGTCAATACAGTAATACATCACCAAAACCAGTCAATACATCACCAGAACCTCCATCAATACAATAATACATCATCACTATAACCCCTGTCAATACATCACCAGAACCACCGGTAATACAATAACACATAATGAAAACCACCGTCAATACATCACCAGAACAGTACATTCCCTATATAAATGTGTATGCAGATTAAATGTCCCATACTGCTCATCCTCCTTCCACATGTCCCATGCAGCTCATCCTCCATCCATATGTTTCATGTTGCTCATCCTCACTCCCATTCTCCTGAATCCCATGTTGCTTATCCTCCTCCCCATACATCTCATGCAGCTCATCCTTCCCCTCCATCCCCCTCCCATGTTCCACATAGCCTCTCCCCTCCCATGTTTCACCCAGCCTCTCCCCTCCCATGTTTCACCCAGCTCTCCCCTCCCATATTCCACACAGCCTCTCCCCCATCCCTCATCCATGTAGCTTCTCCCCCCCGTTCCATGTAGCTTCTCCCCCATCCTTGCAGCCTCTCCCCCCATGTTCCATGTAGCTTCTCCTCCCCATCCATCCATGTACCTTCTCCCTCTATCACCCCATTCATCCATGTATCTTCTCCCCCATCCACCAAACCATCCATGTACCTTCTCCCCCATCCATCCATCCATCTTCTCCCCCCTTTTTCATGACACCCTCCATCCATCCATATTCTCCCCCCATTTTCCAGGCCCCCCTCCCATCCATCCATCCAGCTACTCCCCCCTTTTCCATGCTGCCCACCCCATCCATCCATCCATCCATCCTGTTCTACCCCTTTTTCATGCCGACCCCTTATCCATCCTGTTCTTCCCCCTTTTCCATGGCGTTCCAATCCATCCATCTTCTGCCCCCTTTTCCATGACCCCTCCATCCATCCATCCATCTTCTGCCCCCTTTTCCAAGCCGTCCCCTCCATCCATCCATCTTCTGCCCCCTTTCAATGCACCCCCCCACCCATCCATCCCGTCCTGCCCCCTTTTACAGGCCTCATCATCTATCCATCCCATTCTGCCCCCTTTTCCAGGCTGCCCCCTCCATCCATCCATCCATCCCATTCTGCCCCCTCTTCCAGACAACCCCATCCATCCCATTCTGCCCCCTCTTTCAGGCCGCCCGATCTATCCATCCCATTCTGCCCCCTCTTCCAGGCCACCCTGTGCATCCATCCCATTCCACCTCCTCCATCCCATTCTGCCTCCTCTTCCAAGCTGCCCCATCCATCCATCCATCCCATTCTGCCTCCTATTCCAGGCCACCCCATCCATCCCATTCAGCCTCCTCTTCCAGGCCGCCCCATCCATCCCATTCCCCCTCTTCTGCCCCCTCCTTCTCCCAGGCCCTCGCGCCATCCATCCATCCCATTGCCCTATCCAGGCCCCCATCCATCCATCCCCCTCTTCAGACGCCCCATCCATCCATCCCATTCTGCCCCCTATTCCAGGCCGCCCCGATCCATCCATCCATTCTGCCTCCTCTCCCTCCAGACGCCCCTATCATCATCCATCCCATTCTGCCCCCTTCCAGGCCTCCCCATCCATCCCTTCTGCCCCGTTTCCAGGCCACCCCATCCATCCCATTCTTTCCTCTTCCCCGGCCGCTACATCTCATCCATCCACTACCCATTCTGCCCCCTCTTCCAGGCCGCCCTGTCCATCCATCCCATTCTGCCCACTGTTCCAGGCACCCCATCCTCTATCCCATTCTGTTCCCCAGGCTGCTATATTCAGCTATAACAGCACCTTACCTGACTCCACGCTCCTGATCCCGGCTCCCGGCACCAGGCAGCCTCTTCTTCGGCTCCCGTTCTCTGCCGATCACAGCACCCAGCAGCTTCTTCCTCTTCAGCTCCCAATCTCTGCTGTCGCCGTCACCAGGCACCCGTCACCCTCTACCTCTTCGGCTCCCACTCTCTCCCAATCGCCGGCACCAAGCCCCAGCACACGCAACCTTCTTCGTCTTCGGCTCCATGCTCACCGGCACCCAGCACCAGGCATATCCAAACCCAGCACCAGGAACCCAGCACCAGGTACCCGGCACCAGGCACCCTACAACAGGACACCCCGCAAAGAATACAGCACACAGCACTGCAGCAAGGTGATTTGGATTCTCCACACAGTCCACTACGTCCACCATGTCCTCCTGTGTGTGCCTGTCACAGACAGTAGTACAGCTACATGCAGCTTTCCCCACCGCATCACACCAGTAATCATCATTCTGTGGGAAAACTGCACTCGTCACATAGCAAGCCTCAGTCATCACTTCACATACTTGACTGTGACTGGCGCCGCGGCGATGGCTCCCGGGCCTCCGCGTGAGAGAATTGAATCCTCCTCTCCTAGCTCGAGTCTACAGGCACAGCTCCAGCCGGATTGGAAGTACCGCAGATTCGAGACCCCTGTAGTAGAGCTGAGGTTAGTGGGCGGCCGGATGACTGAGGGCATGGGGTGGGAGGGGCAGCTTGGAACCCAACCGAGACACAAAAATAAAAACACCATGCTCAGGGCGATCCCGCATCCATGGTGCCCTAGGACATGCCTCAAGTGCCTAAGGGACAAATACGGCCCTGTACAGGACCCGAGCATTACACCTCATAACTTGGCCATTTACCACCAGGACCAGTCATTCCTCAGGACCTGGCCATACACCCATCATTACACCCCATTCCTGTCAGGACATGCTTTTCCCTACTTAAGTATAAAGACAGAACATTTTTTTCATGGAATACAAGTCCTATTTATGTTGTTTTCATGTTCTTGCTATTTATTTTTCTGATATCAGCAGTAGTTGTGGACATTTAAAGGAAAGAGGTCTATTTTTCACTTTTATTCACTTTTTTATTGGGCCACTAAATACATTTTAACATTTGTTTCCCTTCAAAAACGTTTCTATATCCAGATACATGTTGTCTTTTTATCGGGATTAGTAGCAGAATTTCGCCTATCTTTCATGTCTTCGTTTTCAGTTATTTCAAATATTCTGCCCTTACATGCCACAAGACATGAGGGCATGTCAACATTAATGCATGTACTGTATATATACACTGAAAAATAAAGGGAACACAATGACTCCAAGTCAATCACACTTCTGTGAAATCATCTGTTCAGTTATGAAGCACCCTGATTGTAGAGCAATTCTCTTACTGTTGTGCAATGGAACAGACAACATAAAAATCATCGGAGAAGACACCTCCTATAAAGGAGCGGTTCTGCAGTGATGAACCACAAGACTATGTCTCTGTTCTCATCTTTTTGCTGTGTTTTGGTCACTTTTGCATTTTGACATTGCTCTACCCCTTGGGGTAGCATGAGGTATGTTAACCCAGAAGATGTCATTCGTATGAATCAATGCTAGCTGAGCAGAAGTAGCTGTGTCTGTCAGCAGTGTCAGAGCATGAGCATACCAGTGACGTGGAGGTGTGTAGGAGGCAACACCCAGCATGGAGGAACAGGAGGAACATGCAAGCTGAAAATTCAAATGAAAATATATACCGCAGTATGTATGGTGTCAAAATGACTGGACACTGTGTGACAGTCACTAGGTCCATATAACTGATTGTGTGAGTTTGGTGTGGAAGAGCCTGATAGCACACAGGTCTCCCCTCACCACCCAACACTTGAACAGATTGTGGCCAGCCCTCCTGTCTCACATCCGTGACCGACCTCACAAATGCACACGTTCTCACAGACACCCTCTAAAACCATGTATAAATCCATCACAGAATAGTAGAAGCTGCTATAGTTGCAAAGGACCCAACTCCATATTAAGACCTATAGATGTAGAATGGAAAGTCATAAAATCTCCCATTAGTGTTATGTGTATATGCTCAATGCTGTTCTCCATATAGTGTATATCTTTCCAGTCTTGGCTGTAGGGGAACTTCTGTTTATACATTATTATTATTATTTATTATCTAAATTATAGCATATGCGCACAACACAAAGATGATGAAATATATAAAGGAAAATAGTGAGCATTTATCTTACAAATTTACAATTTACTAATATCAAAGGACAGACTTACATAAAACACTAATAGTGCAGATAAAACAGTGGTGAAGTTACAGCAGCAGATAGTATAAATGACAAATGGTGATACAAGGTTACCTGCTCAGATACACAATAAGTGCTAATTATCATAATTCCCATAATGCATGGTTTTACCAGCATCCTTTACTTGAATTATAGGGTGCATATTTAGCATATGCAAAGAAACACTCATGAACTATTAATACATTATCACTGATGGTTACAATGTGGATGACGTCAAGAAACATCATTATTTCAAAGGGACAGTCAGATATAAGGCAAAAGTGAGGCTGCCATGCCCATATACAAGGATCACTGTGTCTATATAACAGTTAAAAGCCTAATAGCAGTACAAGAGGACACACTAATACTAAAACAGTTGTCACAATAGTAAAGATTACTAGGCATAGCATACTGCACTGCCCTTAGGCAGCTATCACCAATGGGTCAATTTGCAGGCTGGGCAGCTGGGAATCATCCCCCAGGACAGAGATTACCCCCTACGTACGTTTCACATATTAAACATGGAACTTAATCATGGGGATGCCTATCCACGTGCATACAGGACCTTAAATGACGTCATGGCAGTGGGTCACATGCCACCCATCAGCCAATCACTGATCGGCGAATGCGCACAGGCCGCTGCAGTCAACTCCGCCCCCCCCATCAGCGTCGTCACCAAAATTCCCCGACCGCCTGGCAAGTTGCCAGGCGACCGATGTAATCGCTAGGGAAAGAGACGCCACAGAGGCAGGCATGAGAGCAGCGGAAGTGCCCGCATGCGCACCAGTGCTCCGCAATCAGCTGATGAGTATAGATAGGCATTTACACCAATACAGAGACAATAGAAAAAGGAGGAATGACAGAAGCCACAATTCACATCCATTAATAAGTAATCTTTATTCTGGCCTGTCAAAATCCAAATTCGGTTTCCATTTCTCTGTCAGTTCAGAAGTGTTGGTCCACATGTCATAAGGGCACTGATTTGGACACGAAGAATCAAAAAAGCAAACAGTTACCACAAAATTTAAAACCAAATTAAAGATACACAGGTTCAATTGTATACTGTGCATAAGTCAAGGAGGACAAAAAACAGCACACATATCGGCAGAGTAAGACACTGAGGCATACGTGTAGACAGATTATATACATATATACAAAGTATACAACATAAACAGAAAAAAGGATCGCCTTTACAAAAAATATTATTATTTAGGAACTCCACACCAACTCCTACAAGACTTCCTACTATTTATGATCCATGCCCTTTCTGTATTTCAGCAAGGATATGACTGTGTCAGGATATGACATAACAGGAAATCCCGGCCATGAGGTCACAGAGGTTTTCCTGGATACATAAATGACTCTAGGTTGTTTGGATTCAAACTATAAAAAATAAAAATCTTGTAACACCAGTGACACATCTGTCCAACTACACATCACATACACGCCCTCCGCAGGCAATAGTCGGCTACTACAGGGACCTCTCATGTTCCCAAATGCTATTACCCTGATAATATAGGGTTAATCTGCAGGTTAATGGTGGTCCAATTCTGTCTGACCACCTTAGGCTGGAGGCACACGGGCATAAGCCTCGCGCGAGTGCAATGCGAGGAAAACTCGCATGGCACGCGGACCAGTATCAGTAAATGATACTGGTCATATTAGTGCGTATTCCACACACTTAACTCGCAGTGTGAAAGAAATGCAAGTTCAGTTGCAGCATGCTGCGATTGAACGCAATATTTTCGCGCAAGTGACCATTGAAAGTATATGGGTGTGAGAAAATCTCGCACCCATACAGCACACTATGCAAGTCCCTTGCGCATATGCTTTTGTCTCGACACAGGAAAGCCCGATAGCTATATATCTACAGATAAAGATCTGTAGATATTTAGCTATGTCGGGCTTTGTGCAGCTTTGACAGCATCATTTTTTAAATCTCTCGAGGTTAACCAGCATATTAACCCTATCTGCAGTCCCTGTGCTGCATGTCAGCCGGGAGGCTGCAGATGTGGGTAATAAGCCGGTTATGTAGTTTTAACCCCATGTGTCTGTCTTGACAGCTTGTATCCAGTTATGGCCACACTTTCTGGACACAAGCTGACATGACAGACTGTGTTAGCAGTGGTTAATGCAATATTTTAATAAAAGCCGGCAATTACCACTATTCAGTAAATTACTGCATCCTCCGGCCGGCTCCAGCTCTCAGGACCAGTCCATGGTCCTGTACTATAAGAGCGTAAAATGGCAACCCTTGTCCTTGGTCCTGAAATTTCATACTCTTACAATGCAGAGCTGGTTAAAGCTGGGTGCTGACCACAATCTGAAAATCTTCAGCACCATGGTCAGCAACTACCTATATATACATATATGCAAGTGTGCAACTGCAAAAGAGATGTGGGATGAATTACAGAAAGTGCGATCAAATTTCAGCAATAAGCTTTATCTCATGAGAAAGCTGTACCAGTCTAAGGTAAGTGCTGGCCAGAATATGCAGGACCATATAAGAAACCCTCTAGAGATTGTGGAGCGCCTCAGGGGTATTGGAGAAGAAATTAAAGACTTACATGTTGCTGCACTACTGTTAAGTGGTCTTCCAGAAAGTTATGACACACTTGTGACTGCACTAGATGCACGGCCAGATGATGAGCTCACACTAAAATATGTCAAAGGCAAGCTTGTAGAAGAATTCAAGCGAAAAATGCATAATGTAAGCAGCAGTAATGAATTCAGAGCAGAAACAGCATTAAAGGCACAGGACTTTCCTAAAAATAAGAGCAATCTTTGGGAAACCCATGAATGTTTTATCTGTAAAAAGCCTGGCCACCTTAAAGCAGACTGCAGAATTTGTAAAGCAAGAATGAGTCAGCTTAAAAAGCAAAATAGTAATCAAAAGGTGAAAACAGCTGTAAAGGAAAAGTCTGCATGTGTTGAAGCTGCATTTAATACCAGTACAGGCTCATCTGCAAGGCATATATGGTGTATAGACTCTGGTGCTAGCAGCCTTATGATGAATAACAAAGATTTCTTCACTGACCTTGATGAAAGCAAGTCAGAAAAGGTCATCTTAGCTATTGGTCCCTATTAGGGATGAGCGAGTACCTTGTTATTCGTGCTCGATATACTCGCAATGAGTAGGTAGCAGTACTCGCTACTCATTGCGAGTATAGCGAGTACGAATACTTTCGCAGTGTATCTATAGATACACTGTGAAAGTAGCCTAAAAGTGAGTAAAAGTTGTTAAAAAACAATAAACTTACATACTCACCTGTCCGACGCCTGCATCGGGACCGGAAAACCTCACCTCCGCTCGCTGAACAAGGACCTTTCACTACCAGCCAATCAGATGGCCGGTAGTGATCTGGCCAATCAGATGGCGCCACGTCACAACTACGTCATCGCTAGCGGCCACCTGATTGGCCAGTTTGCAAGGTCCTGATAGTACATCTAGGACCTTGCAAATTGGCCAATCAGGTGGCCGCTAGCGATCACGTGGTGTGACGTGGCGCCATCTGATTGGCCAGATCGCTACCGGCCATCTGATTGGCTAGTAGTGAAATGTCCAGTGAGCGGAGGTGAGGTTTTCCGTTCCTGATGCAGGCTGTCGGACAGGTGAGTATGTAAGTTTATTGTTTTTTAACAACTTTTACTCACTTTTAGGCTACTTTCGCAGAGTATCCATAGATACACTGTAAAGTATTAGGAATACTCGCTACTCCCGAGTACACATAAGTACTCTGAGAGTAGCGGGTAGCCCGAATACTGCTACTATTCGGCGAATACCGAATAATTGCGAGTATACTCGCTCATTCCTAGTCCCTATATGACTTCAGAAGGAGCAGGAGACGGCTACCTCCACTGTTCAGTTTCCTCAGCACAAATCAGAAAGATCCCAGTAAAGGATGATCTCTATGTTCCTAGTCTTAAAAGCAATCTTCTGTCAGTAAAGAAGCTTATGCAAAAAGGGAATGTAGTTACTTTTAAAGACAACAACTGCATTGTATCAAAGAAGGGTCACACTCTTGCAGAAGGAAAAATCCAAAATTAACTTTATCAGCTAAAATACAAAGAAAGGGTGTACAGTGCTGGACAAGATCTGCATGAGAACTGTATCCATGTATGGCACAGACGTCTTGGGCACAGAGACCCAGAAGCAGTAAAGAAGCTAGGTCAACTTTCAAATGGTATGGAAATCAACCAATGTAGTCAAATGATGAAGTGCACTAGCTGTCTTAAAGGAAAAATGTCCAGAAAATCCTTTCCTAAAGTAAGCACCACTAGATCTGCACACCCACTAGATTTGATACACAAATACGGAGCTAACACAAGGAAAAAGAGCTCTCAGAAGTAAAAGGTTCATCAAAACTCCAGCAATGTGAATTACAGCAGTGGGGGCACTTTTTTATATGAGGACTACCAAAGATGTATTAAACTTGCTAGCAGTGATAAGATTAATGCAAGGACTAAGCAATTCGACATTAAACATCACCACTTACGTAACTTAGTGGAACGTAGTGTACTAGAGTTTTTTTATTGCGAGTCTGACAAGATGTTAGCTAGGTGTTAGGTTTGTGTATTGTCTATAAAGATAGATTAAAAAAAAGGCTCCCAGAGGCTCACACACAGGAAAGACTGTGTAACTGTTCCCTGTTTCCTGTGTCTGTGCATGAGAGAAGAAGCAACCTGCTGATGCTGCACAGAGACATTTAAGGTATGTATATTCCTGGTTCCACAAAGCCTATCATATCTGTACCTTTTTATAGCTAATTAAAGCTCTGTTCTGTTGTCAACACACTTTGAAAGTATCCTGAATGATCTGCTGCCAACAATCATATATACTGGTGACAGAGGTTAGCGATATTTGTAGGATGGAGGACCTGTTACACCAATCTAGCTCCACGACCCAGGATACTGACAGATTTTTCCGGACCTGGTCGTCATGGCTTATGTTTAGGGAATCCCCTGCTCTTGCCTCATGGCTTGCGGCATAAACCTTGACCTACAGATATCGGCTATCCCCCGGGCGTCCCCTATCCTGACCCCTTATCGTGAACCCCCTGCTCCATATTGTTTTTCTCCTCCCTCTGCTACATTATACCCCCTCTAGGGTCCTTATATCCCGCTATTCCCCCCTCTCTTCTCTCTTTCTCTTTATCCTTACTTGACCTCCTTTTTCTCCTTTTTTACCTTTTTGAGTATGCTTGATTGCCTCTATTCGGTTTATCGCGTGGATTTTAGGTATGTTCCGGAAACCAGCTTATGAAGAATTGGGACTAATAATGCTCTGGACTCACTACCACCACAGGAACTTATATGGCTTTGTTTCCATGATCTTACATGTTACTCCTGTCAGGTCATATTTTTCTTTTGCCTCCACAGCGATGTTCAATACGCTGTGCATTATGTTGATGCACTATGCTTCAATTTGTTGTGTTATGTTGTTTCATACTTTAATAAAAACAGATTTACCACAACAATCATATATACCAGGATAGGGCCATGTAAACCAGGATGGGGATCATGTATACAAGGATAGGGCCATGTAAACCAGGATGGGAATCATATAAATAAGGATAGGGCCATGTAAACCAGGATGGGAATCATATATACAAGGATGGGGCCATGTAAACCAGGATGGGGATCACATACACAAGGATAGGGCCATGTAAACCAGGATGGGAATCATATATACGAGGATAGGGCCATGTAAACCAGGATGGGAATCATATATACAAGGATGGAGCCATGTAAACCAGGATGGGGATCATATATACAAGGGTAGGGCCATGTAAACCCAAGATGGGGATTATATATACATGGATAGGGCCATGTAAACCAGGATGGGGGTCAAATATACAAGGATGGGGCCATGCAAACCAGGATGGGGATCATATATACAAGGATGGGGCCATGTAAACCAGGATGAGGATCATATACACAAGGATAAGGATCATGTAAACCAAGCTGGGGATCATATACAAAAGGTTGAGGACTATGTAAACCAGGATGGGGATCATATATACAAGGATGGGGTCATGTAAATCAGGATGCGGATCATATATACAAGGATAGGGCCATGTAAAGCAGGATGGGGATCAAATATACAATGATGTGGCCATGTAAACCAGGATGGGTATCATATATACAAGGATGGGGCCATGTAAACCAGGATAGGGATCATATGTACAAGGATGGGGACATGTAATTAATCCATACCATGTTGCCATACTAGTTCCTCCTGCCTTGAACTACATGTATTTTCAATGGAGTGAGCAGCATATCTGCATAGTCCCTTCCTTTCCCCAGTGAAAATGGGGGATAAGTGGAACCTCATTTCGTCAAGATGTAGGAATCCTGGAAATGGAATGGGCTCACATCATACATATATGGCATATACTTTTCAATTGCCGTAAAACTCTCGGATGGTAATACTTTAAAAGGACTTATTGCAGTTCAGCAGGACAGTGTGTCTCTTGGACCCGAATAGGTCTGAACATCTCTTCTCTACAGGGTACAATGTTACTTTCTCTGTGTGAAGACTGAAGTTTAATAACTAACCATAAAAGTCTCCTTTTCAAAACTTAGAATGAAAATTTTCCATCTTATTCAGCAGAACAAAGTGACGGTTGTAGAAGCTGGCAGTGCCTGAATGTATACTGTGAGCTGGCACACTCCGCACCTCGGATGGAAACTCTTATACATATATTACGTGATGATGGGCAGATTATATTCTATCCAATGTGGAACTTTATAAAGGTTGGTACAAGCAATAAATGTGATGCACTTGTACTGATTTAACCTTCTTCACAAAATGTTATGTCAACTAATTTCATTTTATTGCTTGTTACTCCTCACATACTATTAACGCCTCTTGTACACAGTTCTGTCACATGGTGGAGTAGCGTCTACTAAAATAGAGCACGTTCAAGGAAAATAAATGTCATTAGTCTCCCCTCTCTTCTTTGACAGCCTAGTGTCTTCTCAATAGAGTTAACCCCTGAAGTTGTAAGTCCAGCTTCATGTACAGTATGCTGTTTGTTGATGTAAATGGAGGAGCTAACATATGACTGCTTTGTGGCGCCCCTCCGGGTAAACCGCCACTAGAGGCACTGCACTTCTGCGGTTAGGAGGTGTAGTGCCCCTGTTCTCCAGGTGTTGGGATGGGATGGTTAAGCCACAACAACACAACAATACACACGTAGTGACAAGCCCCTGGGACATGGGTGGACCCTGAGGGAGGACCCAGGCCATAAAAGGGGGATGGGATAGTGTTAGACAGACATTAGTTCAGATCAACTGACGAGGAGAGGTAGGCGGGAGTGTAGAGGCTTTGTGGTGCTGACTCCCGCGGGTTGAAGCTACACCACCACGCTCGCCTGCGGGAGGGAGAGAAGTGACCAGTAGAGACGGAGAGAAGAGCCCTAAGGGTGCGGACAAGGCATCGACCCCCGTACGCCTGAATCTGACGAAACAGAGGGGTTGGTGGAGGACACAGGGAACGGCCCTGCAGACGGTGTGGAAGCTTCAAACCCGAGCCGAAACCGGATGTCGCAGACTTCTAATGGAGCTGTGGCCGAACACCCGACACATCTTGGGGAAGGAGCGGTACTCTCCCAATAACAAGAAGGCAAAGAAAGAGTGATTGCCTATGCTAGCAGGAAACTTCGCCCTACAGAGAGGAATCCTGAAAATTACAGCTCCTTCAAGCTGGAGTTCCTGGCCTTAGTCTGGGCGGTCACCGAAAGGTTCAAGCACCACCTGGCATCTAACAAGTTTACTTCATTCATGGATAACAATCCCATGACCCATCTGGAAACTGCAAAATTGGGTGCTCCATGCCAAGAACCAAAAGAGAAAGTCATATCCACAGTATTTGGAGATTTCCCGGAGGATTGGCCTCAACATGAAGGAGCCGTAATGGTTCCAATTGTTAACTTCTACCAACCTCAAGAAACCATCCCAAGCACTCAGGAAGAAACACCCGTTGTCAGAGAACCAGAGGATCCTGCAATCGGTGCACCTGCTAGTCCTGTAGTGAGTCTAAAGTCACGCAGACGCTTACCTGACTTACCCACCTTCCACTCTTCTCCAGACACATCACCTGAGACATCCACACCAGTAGTGCGTAGATCTAGTCGTAGCACACATGGGCAACCCCCGTCCAGGTATGGAGATTGGGCACAATAAATGTAAACAGAAACCAGTTATGTACATAAAATGTAAATAGTAGTGTACAGAAGGGTGAAGAGTAGAATAAAAGAGGTCACACCATGTACACAACATCAGAAAAAGGGGTGAGTAGAGTTGGTGTAAGTAGCTGCCTAGGGAGAGCAAAATCTTGGCCAATAGGTGACCCCAGGGCCAGGAGGCCTACAGCGCTTATGAACGGTAGAGGCCCCTTCAGTACCTAGGACCCCTATGCCGAGGCACACGTAGTAAGTGTTGTTGTGTATATTGAACTTTTGAGCCTACAGAAACTTTACATGTAAGGGCTCTATTGAGTGTGTTGGACATTGAAAGACTTTTCCCCTTTATCCCGGAGCTTACAGAGACTATACTGTATATATGTATATGTATGTACTATACTCAACAACATCTTTCCCTGGAACTTTCCCCCGTTTTACAATCTTAAAAGTACCATAGTCACAGGACTGGTGTGACAACAAGCTTGTTTTACAGCCTGCGGTGGATGGACTAGCACCGTATGATCTACACCTGTTTTGCCACTTTTCTGTGTTTTTTGTAAATTTTTTAATTTTTTGAGACTATTGACTAGCCCAGGGTATGGGGATCTGGGCCCTCTGCTGCAGTATGGATGTCACTGGTGGCCTGCCCAGACCCGTGGCCCTGGTGGTCAACTAAAAAGGGGTAATTGGAATGGGAATAAATGTTTTTAAGTTTATCGTGACGCCGCCTACAGATTCTGGTGATTAGGCACCAGCACTGCTTCAGACTTCTGGAAGGTGATGGTACAGCAGCCGAGATGGTACAGCTCCCTGCAGGTAGAGCTGGCCCTCCGGGGCAGGGAAGCGCTTGTAGTTATGGAAGTGCTGATGATGGAGAAACAATTTGCAGTGCAGCAGGAAAATAATTACGCAGAGACTCTGTCACTCTTCTCGGGTACTTTACTGGAACAATACTGATGGTGGTACAGTTCACAGAAGACAGTTGTTAGGTAAAGGTAGCTGGCCGGGTAGTCACAGTGGGCTGCAGAGTCTCTTGGAGTCTCCCGTGATATGCCTTCCTTGTCTCTGACCTGAGTCCTGCTGCTACTGCCAGTCTGGGAACAGCCCGCTTAGTACCATGCTCGATTGTGGTGCTTCCTGAGTATCCCAGCTTCCCGCTCTCCTCTCTCCTGCACTGGATCTCGACCCCAGTGGGTTATCCTGGCATGACTAGTTTCCTTTCTAACAGGGTGTCGGGGCCAGTAGATGGACCCATGATGACTGGTGTTACGACTCAGGGGCTGAACTGGAATCTGGTGCATGGACCAGGGTTCCCACCCGGAGTATGGACGCTCCGATTCGAGGGGTCCCCTCCTTCAGTCTGGGCTGCCTGTTCTCTCTCTCTCCAGGCCCCCTCTCTCGGAGTCCCCTTCTCTCGCTCAGGAGTCCCGTACTCCTTCGTCCCTTGAGGCAAACTAGAAACCCCTGTTTTTCTACCTCCCTCCTCCCCTAACTCCCCCCCTAGGGTATGGACCCCTACACTCAGCCTAGGTGGGTGTGTGGAGTGATGGGATGGGATCCTTCTACCAACCCTACATTCCACTGTGACAGGGGTAACCGCACACTCATTTATGGGTGCAGTACCCCAACTGTGATGCCTGACCAGTGGGACACCACACTATGTACATATGTTACCTGTTAAAATTGAAAAATGTCATTCCTTTGTGCATTAACCAAAAATGTTCTCAGTCCAGGAGTACTGATCTTACCTAGGGGGGAATGTGGCGCCCTGCTCACACAGGTAACCGCAGACTCACCTAGAGCATGGATGGATTTCCACAGCTGGTACAAGATGCAAACAACGCCTTCCACCCCAGCATAGTAGCGGGAGCTCCACTTGCTGCCCTTAGGCAAGATCCCCTATAAATACTGGTGCTGTGGGCGGAGTTAGTTAGAGTGTGAAGACGTCCTGGTGGTCAGACCCGCGCTTGGCCCGAGCCAGAGACACGGAAAAGCCTCCAACCTAGTCTTTGCAGGGCCCAAGAGTGGGGTCGAAGGCAAGGAGAAAGAGTATCAGAGAAAGAGCAGTTTTGGGACCGAGGAGCCATCTTGGTTTACTCCAGAAAGCATCCCGGACACCGAAGTCCACGTCTGCAGGAGAGCATCTAGCCCAGCAGAGAAAACTGGTTTACCGTGGAGACTCCAGTCTCCCGGGCAGCTGTACAGCCACCAACAAGGGAGCCAGGCACCGCAGGAAGAAGAGTATATAGCGGCAGGCCAACGGGGTTTTTTCCAATAACAGCACAGGTGATAGGAGAGCAGAGAGGTCAGCCAAGTTTCACACAGGGCAGGGGCTTCACCCAAGGGAAAAGAGACAGGGAGGCCTTATACCCATTCGCTGTGGAGATCCAGAAGTGCTTCCTGACCATCTGACAGTGTACCGGACTTTTACCTGCCTTACCATCAGTAAAAGGTAAAGAGACAATCTATGGTGTGTGTGTCAGTTCTTCAATCCCTGACCCTGTCATTCATGGAGACTGTCCCTGCTTCTCCTCCCAGTCACACCACAGCCCCAGGGATCCAGCTCCACCTGTGGGGAGCTTCAACACTTAGCTGCCTGTACATCACCCCTGGAGGCTCAAAGCAGCGCTGGTGCAATCATCAGAAACCACAGGTGGTGTCACAAACTCTTTATTCCCATTTATATTACCCCTTTTTAGAAGCACAGTCTCCAGGGCACGGGTCTAGGCAGGCCACCAGTGACATCCCAATCGAAGCAAAAGGCCCAGATACCCAAACTCCCATAACCCTGGGCTCGACAGGAGCTATACTACCTCTGCTGCAACACGCCATCACCTCAGCGCCTGGCTGCAGTGCTGGTAACTGCTTACCAGACACCACAGGTGGCGTCACGTATAATCCCCAATCATCATCCCCATCAGCCATTGAGTGCCCGGGGCACGGAATCGGGACCCAACCAGCCGTGATCCCCTCCAAAGCCACCGTTTCGGTCTCCGAGTAACCCCTTCCCTGCCGGCCCAACTCAGCAGGACCTGCACTGTTCAGCAGATCAGGGAATTTTTATCCCAGTTAAAAAATTTAACCATTGTCACAGGAGTCTCCCATCCTAGGGAGATCTTTGATGAATCTCGGACCTGAAGGTTATAATGCCTTATGGATCAGGCTGATAACTTGTACTTTTATGTATATACTTTCCTTTCCTGTCTGGTTGTCAATAGTAGCATAATCTCAGGTGCAGATTTTCGTGGCCACTTTTCTTCCCTTTAGCCACATGCCTGGTGAGCTGATGCCATTGATAGAATCTCTTTCTATGCTGAGCACTGTGGAAAGAGCCTGTCTTGATTCATAAATATGTCGGCTATAGTGTTTTGCTGCAATTGTGAAATTCTGGAGTCTATCCTTATGGTGTCTAATTTTCCCTGTCTGTCTCCCTCACCTTGTGTTGTATTATTATAGAGGTGAGACTAGTGTACTTGCCGGCCTGCACACTACTCAGGCTAAGTTCAGGGTGACAGAGGGCCCAGGTACGTGACGGTGACGGTCAGAAGGACTCGTATAGGGACATTAGGTTAGTGGCAGAAGGTGACCCTCCTCCTCTCTCCCTATCATCAGGGACTTCCTTCTGCACCATCCTCATTGTCTTCCCAATTTTGCCCCATACGTATGGCATTCGTACACCGTAGTGTGATAGCTGTAGGTCAGTTTTCCGACCATCCATTCTCTATGGAGCTGCCAAATAAAGCTAAGTTCAGATCATGGAAGCCCCATAGTGATAGGGAATGAATGGAGTGCAGGTAGACCACATGTGCACTGCCACTCTATTCTAATGGGCATAAAAATTCCCCATTCTGCTGACTGGTGCAGTTCCTGGCCAATTGACAAATTATCATCTATCCTGCAGATAATTGATAACTTGTTTTCATCCAAGAACACTTTTACTATTTGAACAATATCCAAAAAGTCAGATGCTTTTTTAAAAGCTGATCCCTATGGGTGACTTTCTCTAAACTGTGCTGCTCAGTAACAGCGACCACCAGAACGCATCAGGTGTGTCATGTTGGGAGATGTTCCTCTAGAGCAGGACTCTATTCTGTAACCCCTGGAGGGAGCTGGGGCTCTACGTAAACACATGAGTACTTCTAAAATTCTTCTGCGCACAATACAGCAGCCATTTGTGTGTTATGAAGGTATTATACATTAATTACTCCTGACACCTGAGCAGAGGCAACGATATACAGGGTGGGCCATCTATATGGATACACCTAAATAAAATGGGAATGAATGGTGATATCAACTTGAAATAACTCATGAAAGAATAAAGTTACATTAAAACCAAGCACACCATTGTTTTACTTAGGAAATTGTCAATCAGTTTGATGTGTCACATGACCCTCTTCCCATTGAAAAAAATAAAGTTAGATCCAAAATGGCCAAGTTCAAAATGGCCGCCATGGTCACCACCCATCTGGAAAAGTTTTCCCCCTCCCGTATACTAATGTGCTACAAACAGCAGGAAGTTGATATCCCCAACCATTCCCATTTTATTTATGTATCCATATAGATGGCCCACCCTGTGCAGAGGACAAAAGAAAGCTGAACTTTTTGTTTTAGGAAGCAACAGCAGTTAACCCACATCAGCATGTGACTGCATAGTCTAGCAATTTACCATCTGCCATATTTGCCTACTCCAGTTTCTTATATTTCTTTTCCATCTGTAAAAAGGACTAGGACCTATTTTTGGAGTAGGGCTTACAGTCATGGCCAAAAGTATTGACACCCCTGCAATTCTGTCAGATAATACTCAGTTTCTTCCTGAAAATGATTGCAATCACAAATTCTTTGGTATTATTATCTTCATTTAATTTGTCTTCAATGAAAAAACACAAAAGAGAATGAAGCAAAAAGCAAAACATTGATCATTTCACACAAAACTCCAAAAATGGGCCAGACAAAAGTATTGGCACCCTCAGCCTAATACTTGGTTGCACAACCTGTAGCCAAAATAACTGTGATCAACCGCTTCTGGTAACCATCAAAGTTTCTTACAATGCTCTGCTGGAATTTCAGACCATTCTTCTTTGGCAAACTGCTCCAGGTCCCTGATATTTGAAGGGTGCCTTCTCCAAACTGCCATTTTTAGATCTCTCCACAGATCCAGGTCTGGATTCATTGCTGGTCACCTGCTGGAAGACCCATGACCTCTGAGGGAGACCCAGCTTTCTCACACTGGGCCCTACATTATGCTGCAAAATTTGTTGTTAGTCTTCAGACTTCAGACTTCATAATGCCATGCACACAGTCAAGCAGTCCAGTGCCAGAGGCAGCAAAGCAACCCCAAAACATCAGGGAACCTCCGCCATGTTTGACTGTAGGGACCGAGTTATTTTCTTTGAATGCCTCTTTTTTTCTCCTGTAAACTCTGTTGATGCCTTTGCCCAAAAAGCTCTACTTTTGTCTCATCTGACCAGAGAACATTATACCAAAACGTTTTAGGCTTTCTCAGGTAAGTTTTGGCAAACTCCAGCCTGACTTTTTTATGTCTCGAGGTAAGAAGTGGGGTTTTCCTGGGTCTCCTACCATACAGTCCCTTTTCATTCAGACGCTGACAGATACTACAGGTTGACACTTTTGTACCCTTGGACTGCAGAGCAGCTTGAACTTGTTTGAATGTTAGTCGAGGTTCTTTATCCACCATCCACACAATCTCGCGCTGAAATCTCTTGTCAATTTTTCTTTTCCGTCCACATCTAGGGATGTTAGCCACAGTGCCATGGGCTTTAAACTTCTTAATGATACTGCGCACGGTAGACACAGGAACATTCAGGTCTTTGGAGATGGACTTGTAGCCTTGAGATTGCTCATGCTTCCTCACAATTTGGTTTCTCAAGTCCTCATACAGTTATTTGGTCTTCTTTCTTTTCTCCATGCTCAATGTGGTACACACAAGGACACAGGACAGAGGTTAAGTCAACTTTAATCCATGTCAACTGGCTGCAAGTGTGATTTAGTTATTGCCAACACCTGTTAGGTGCCACAGGTAAGTTACAGGTGCTGTTAATTACACAAATTAGAGAAGCATCACATGATTTTTCTAAGGGTGCCAATACTTTTGTCCACCCCCTTTTTATGTTTGGTGTGGAATTATATCCAATTTGGCTTTAGGACAATTCTTTTTGTGCTTTTTCATTGAAGACAAATTAAATGAAAATAATAATACCAAAGAATTTGTGATTGCAATCATTTTCAGGAAGAAACTGAGTATTATCTGACAGAATTGCAAGGGTGTCAATACTTTTGGCCATGACTGTATATTTGGCTCATATTATGGGGTACGGTATGCTGGTTGTTGAAAATTAGCAAATCTACATGGAGGCAGACTTCGGAGGTGGACATGCGGACTTGGGAAGTGGGACTTGGGAGTCGAGCGGGTAACCACTACCCTACTACTGAAACATTAGAAAATAAGGTCCAGGTCAACATATAATGCCATGGAAAACAGGTATTACCGGACAATGCATGGAAAGAACTGCAGGTCCAAGCAAGATTTAATTAATGAAGCAAGCTCCAGCAGTTCTATGATGAAGTGCTGGATCTCCCTTCATTAAGTGAATCCTACTACAGGTTCAGTATACAGTACAGTACTTACTCAGAAAGATGAGCGTGAAGCAGCAGGACTTCAATTGCGCTCAGGACCTGCAATCATGTGACCCTTGACCAATGAGCACCCATAGTCAGAAGGCTGGACATATTGACTCAGGGTGCAGATTGGTCGTAGGTCACGTGGGCTCTGTGATTGCAGGTCCTAACAGCACTGGAGCCTGAGGTAAGTATATGGGTGCACAATGGGAATAAGGTGGAGAAAGTAAATTAATACCATATTCTCGCATTCTATTCCTGCTTCACTGGCAACTATTACATCACTTTGCAATAGACCGGTGCTCATCAGCTGAGAGTGACATTGCACTGTGTATTTCTATGTAGGTGTCACTTTTTAGCTCCAAAATAAAACCCTGCTAGGGCTTATTTTGGGTGTAGGGTTTATTTTTGGAGAAACACAGTATTTGCCAACTCTCAGAATGTCGGCTCCCAGAAAATGAACATACTTTGCAAAGTCGGGAAAAAGTCAACAATATTTCCAGGAGCCATAGCATTCTTATGAAACCTCCCTAAAAGCTGGAAGGTGTCCTGTAGGTGACAATGGGATGTTTTGTCTGTAGATGGAGGCCCAGCATCCAGATGTAGTTAGGCACGGGAAACAGGGTCATGGCCTGTAAAAAATAAGCCTCCCTTATGTTCCAGCATGACCACTTCAGAAGTCGGCAATGTTCATTCGGGTTATTGCTGTCCTAAGGGTTCAATCCCATCCACAAGAATCCCCTTTAGAAATACATATTGCTTTCCATCTGTGAAGTCGCGCTCACTTTGAAATCACACGGTCTGTAGTATGTGTTTGGCAGCTATGTACATGGTTTACATTAAACTCTATAACTCTTACTCTATGAGCAGACATCTCTATATACACTCTATGGTTACATCTTTTTACTATAAAACGTAGCATAATACCAACCTCTTACCCCGACACGTGTAAAGGAAAATAGAGCTGCTGCACATTATCACAATGAGAACGGCATGCCTATATCAGAGCGAGGCCTTTATTGATTCCATATCTCTCTTTTATCTACCAACCTCAATAACCACGTGTACATCTGTGTGTTTAATCTTTCCATGCTTTGTGGAGTGAACATCAAGTGCTAAGTACACCGACGCTATAAGCTGCTGGAAAGGTATAGGATCTATAACCTCGCCAAGCTGAGTTCACAAAAACATGTGTTTGGGCCTTTCTAAGTATTTGCCGACGTTTTAATACAGCATCGTCAGGCTTCATGCACTTAAATTGTAACGGTGGCTAAAGATCTATAACTGATTCTTTAGGTTCTCCAGGTTACGTGGTGTGGGTACAAGAAATGCACAGTGTACCGGTGCACAGCAGATTTCTAAGAAAGAAGAGAGGTAAGGCTACAGGTGCATCTCGATAAATTAGAATATCATCAAAAAGGTAATTCATTTCACTAATTCAATACACAAAGTAAAACACATATATTATATAGAGTCATTACACACAGAGTGATCTATTTCTAGTGTTGATTTCTGTTGATGTTGATGATTATGGCTTACAGCCAATGAAAACCCAAAGGTCATTATCTCGGAAAATTACAGTAGTGAGGATGAAGGGTTAAAAACTGCTCTGCCGTAGCCCACAAGACATTAAAGGGTGAATATAATATTGATTTTGTATTCAACGCATTTCAGGGCTCCCTGTCCTCTTCTTCACGACAAATCAATATCATGTTGACATGTTTCAGGGCATTTCAGGGAGCCCTGAAATGTGTTGACTAATAAATCATTATTACATTCAGTGCAATAGTAGTGCTTGAAATCTAAGTCCCCTGCCCCTAGTCATATACTCACCTTCCATTGACTTCACCTTTTACTGACGTTCCTTCTGTCCCGCGGCGCCATCTTTTGACTGTAACTTCTGACTGGTTGGAAGTGAGAAGTTATGGCACAAGAGCTTAACACTAGAACTACTGCACTCGTGACACCTACATAGAAATACATAGTGTGAAGTAGTCAAAATGACTACCTCAGTAGTTCTAGTGTTAAAGGGAACCTGTCACCAGGTTTTTGCAACCTAATCTGAGAATAGTGTAATATAGGACCACAGATCCTCATTCCAGCGATGTGTCACTTACTGGGCTGCTCGGTGTAGTTTTGATAAAATCATTGTTTAATCAGCTGGAGATTATCATTAGCAGTCTACTTGGCTGCTGCCAGGTAGTCTGGCATATTCACAGACTGCTAAATTTGCAGTAGAGAAAACACTAATTTTATCAAAATGACAGCAAGCAGTTCAGTAAATGTCACATCGCTGGAATCAGGGTCTCTATTTCTACATTATGCTGCTTTCAGATGGGATGGCTAAAACCTAGTGGCAGGTTCCCTTTAATGCATCTCTATGAGAAGTTCTCATAGAGATGTATTGAAAAGTGACCTCCGGTGCACTCCATAAAACACTGGAGCTGTTGGTAGACCACTTTTCGCTGGAGACAGATGTAAAGACAGCGATAGTGGGTGAAGCCGCCAAAAGGTGAGGGTATTTATGCAGCAGTCATGAGGCCTGGGTTCTCTACTCTCCAGGGCTCAACAGTTCTGGAGATGTTACGGTGGCCTTCCCATGACCACAACCGGTTGTTGAAAAAGGGGTATTCAAAGGGAAGCATTTTGTAGTGACGCCATCTGAGGTTTCTGGTCAGAGATGACCAGCGCTGTATATAGAAGTCCCCATGGGATTGATAGTAAGGTAAGTAGTTGGAGCACTCTCCTCAGCTGGAGTGGGACCCAGGGGTGTAGTAGTGGTAAAGTAGTGATGATGTTGGTTGTGGTAGTAGAAAGTGCAGAGGTGCAGAGAGGCGCAGGAATGAGTAGACAAACACAGGGTTCTTGCAGTTCTTACCGGTTATCTTTACTTGAGTTCAGTGCAGACATAACACTGCTGGGGTACTGTATTCACCAAGATTGCGGCCTGGCCAGCTCACAAGTAGTCTGGGTCCACTCTATTGAGACACAGAGAATATGGCCTTCCTTGCTGCCCTTTCCTCTCTGATACTGCTACTCCTTGTCCTCCTAGTGTCCTGCAGTTACAAGTCCCAAAAGGCAGGTGACTACGGGCCCTCGGAGCAACTGCCTTGCAAGTCCTCTTGACCCAATACAGTTCATTAGCCTTGGGAGAGTACACGATAGTAGTCACTGTACATGCAGCCTTCTGACCTCCAGTTTATTGTCTAGTCCTGAAGATATCCACACCGAATTGTGGCTGGTACCTCCGTGCAGCTAGTTCGTCTGCCCGGCCGTGCAGCTGGCTGCAGATTCAGGACCTTAGGCCTGGGATTTGCAGCTGAACCACATGTGTCCTGCTCCTTCTCCAGCTCCTGACTTATCTTAGAACTCACTCCTCACTTCTTTTTGCCTCCCACCCCTAACCTGATTCCTCCCTCAAGCCTGTAGATGGGGATTGCTCTGAATGTGAGTCTCTTCTGCCCAGTTTCTCCCTGGCCTAGAGTTTGGATAGTGTTGTGTGTGTGTTGGACGTCTCAGCAAAGCTTTTCCTTCTTACCTGGGAGCATGATGACCCACCAATTAGATAGGTACAGTACCATAGTGGCAACCGAAATGCAGGGGCACCACACTTACATTTAAAGCACCAACTCCAGCTAAAAACATCTGCTAGAGTGATTTATTAAAAATACATGGGGTGCCAATAAACATCTGCTAGAGTGATTTATTAAAAATACATGGGGTGCCAAGAAATTTGCATGGGGCAGCATTCGGCCCAAGTCTGGTCCAGTGCGCAAACATCACTTCTGCAATGCTGGTAAATTAATGCAGGCTTTCTCCACAGCTTGTGGATGAGATTTCATATATACAAAATACAAAAAAAATTGAAGCAGTGAAACGTTTACCAGTAAATGTCAGCAAATAACCTGGGTGCCAGATTGCCAATTTAACCTACACTCCCTGACAGAAGTTATGTCGCTTATCCATGTTATGTAAATAATAGCTTATAACCTGACGTTAAATTCATCCACTGGTTGTATAAATTACTCTTTTAAAAGCTGAAACCCTCCCAAATGTGGTTTAGGTTAAGAAAATAAATTGGCATCAATGCTGAAATATTGATCATATAATGAACACAGACTGGTCAGATTTTAGCAAGACAAAAGTTTTGTCGCCTGGTCATATAATTCACCCAATCCTAGTTTACATCCTCACCTGTGCTCAGTAAATGATCAGTTAATTAGTGGGTGTGTCTAAAAAGAAACCTAGCACCCCAGACCTTCACTTGAACTGCATTTTGATCTCCGACAACATGCCAAAAATCCACCCTGTGACCAAAGCCTTGATTAACAAGAGGCTGAAGACCAGATCCACTGCAGAGGTGGCTGGCACCTTTAATGTGTCTCAGGGTCAAGTACAAAGAATTAAAAAAAGATTTGTAGAGACTGGAGATGTGTTTGACAAGCCCAGGTCCGGCAAACCCCACAAGACAACTGCTCAGGAGTAACGTTTGTAGGTTAGAAAATCCAAAGCAAGCCCCTCTTCCACTGCAGCAGAGCTCCAACAAGCCTGATTACCTCAAGTCCCTGTGTCAACTAGAACAGTTTGTAAGATTTTGTCTCGAAATGGCCTCCATGGTCAAATAAGTGTCCAGAAGCCAACACTAAACAAAAGCCAGATTAAAAACTGTGTGGCATTTGCAAAGTTCCACAGCCTGCTAAACAGATGGATGCTGGAAAAGTGGAAGAAGGTGGATTTATCTAATGAAACTTCAGTATAATTACACCACAGCTGCCACACATACTGCAGGAGACCTACTGGAGCCTATATGGATCCAAAATACACCCAGAAAACAGTTACATTTGGTGGTGGAAAGATCATGGTCTGGGGTTACATTCAGTATGGGGGTGTTCAAAACATTTTCAAGGTGGAAGGCAATATCAATAACCTAAAATATCAAGAAGTATTAGATACCTATATTCCAAATCATAAAAGGGGTCAAATTCTGCAGCAGGATGGTGCTCCATCTCATACATCCATCTCTACAACAAAGTTCCTCCAGGCAAAAAAGATCAAGGTGCTCAAGGACTGGCCAGCCCAGTCACCAGACATGAACATCATTGAGCATGTTTGGGGTAGGATGAAAGAGGAAGCTTGGAAGACAAAACCAAAGAATCTAAATGAACTCTTGGAGGCATGTAAGACTGCATTCTTTGCTATTCCTGATGACTTCATTAATAAATTGTATGAATCATTGTTGAACCGCATGGATGCAGTCCGTCAAGTTCATGGAAGTCACACAAAATATTAAATATGACTCTAATAGCACCACAACTTCATTCACCAATGCTATGCAAAATATATTTGTATTTTAAGTAAATTTTTTGTTTGAAAATCACATTACTTTCTGTGGGCGACAAAACTTTTGTCTTGCCAAATGTGACCATTCTGTGTTCATTAAATGATCAATATTTCAGCATTGATGAATTTATTTTCTTAACCTCAAACCACATTTGGAGGGTTTCAGCTTTCAAAAGAGTAATTTATACAACCAATGGATAAATTTAACGTCAGGTTGTAAGCTTTATTTACATAACATGGATAAGTGACATAACTTTTGTCAGGGAGTGTATTTATTGGCAATAGAGGAGAAAGTGCTGCAGCATCCCTGGGCTGGGGTGGGTTTGTGTTTTACTTCTTGTTCTGTTTGATAGGCAGTATTTAAGCTGACAATGATCCATCTGAATCCCGGTGTCTAAATGGAGGAAATACACACTGATCGAAAGTATGTGACTTGGTAGCAGATGTTTACTCAAGGTTCCAAGCAGCTTGTCTGTTGTCAAAAAGCACAAATAGGTCTCAGGGATGGTGAGTTTTACAGCAAGGGGTCAAGTTGAGATCCTCGTTTATTACTGAAATTTCTGGAATTGAAGACATACACAACATCTGCAGCTAAGACAAGTGTGTGCCTAAAAAAATGAAGAAATGTGGTTTATGAGTAGAAATTCAATTTATTACACATACTGTACATTATATAAAAATCTAAATCTTTGATACTAGGTAAAGAATTTAGCAAGGAATTATCACGGCACTGTCACCAGCAAGCGGTGCAAAAGAATCGAAAACCATGGAAAAGTTAAAAGGGGGGCCCTGACTATAGGGAGAGTTGAGAATGATATCCCCAAAGCACTCACCTGAGGCTGAGCCCTGCAATCCCTATCATCCTTAGATGGGTCCTTCACCGCCGTGCGTGATCACATACCTAAGCCTTCGCTGTCCCGAAAGAATCCCTGGCTAGTGAGTAAGGCAGCAAGAGACTAGTCTTACTACTGCAATAAGATAACACAGGGAGAGAGACAAGCAACGGAAATAAAAGAACAAATAGAACTCCACAGCTTCTACAAGGACAACTTCTCCTGGAGACATATAAGAGTAAGGACAGCATCTCACAGGTTGGTGATTCAAAAAAGCTTCCTTTACTCCACCATCTGTAATGTTTCGATCCTAGTAAGGATCTTTATCAAGACACTTGATAAAAATCCTTATAGAATCAAAACATTGCAGATGGTGGAATAAAGGAAGCTTTTTGAGTCACCAACCTTGAGATGTCTGTCCTTACTCTTCTATGTTTACCTGATGCCAAGAAGACTCCTTGGAGGTGACGTATGCCACATTTATGGTAAAAAGAAACATTTGTTATCCACTATGGGTTCTGCCTGACTGCAAAATACAATTTTGTAACTTCTCTTGGGGAGGTCAGCATAGAAGAACTATAACTGGTATAAGGGAGAGTAAGGAGTAAGTTTAAATAATGAAAGGGAGTGCAGCAGCAAGGGCAGCAGCTGAGATTAGAGGTATATGGAAAAAGAATCTGCTTCACACATTTAAATCACCAGGTGGATTGAAAGAGGACTTTCGATCAGTTAATCGCCAAGACCTTCTAATCCCAGATACAGTAAAGGTCTCAGCCAGACAAACACACTCATTACAGGTATTTAGTATTAAAAATGTGTGGTATAAAATATAAACAAAATGCCAAATTTATTTTTTCCTATATTTGCTCTGAAAAATGTATATAAATTCTACAATAATTAATATTTAACCTCAAAAAGTGGCAAAAAAACTATTTTAGGACAAGGTTTTATATGGGGACAAGGTTTTGTGGTTGACCACCACTTTTTGCCATGCGCGCTTGGTTGTGCATGCCGTTCTATCTGTCTTTATTGTGATTGATCTAGGCCGCTGTACACACATACAGCGTCCACATCTTGACCATAGGCTCTGCTTGATTGTTGCACATGTGTTTGGGCCTGTTTACCCTCATCCATGGTTGCTGGTCTGGCAGTGTGGGGGTCAGATCTGATAATGTCCGAATGTCATGTCCGGACCTAGTCTGCCTTTGTTGTGCTGCCTTTTTCTGGCGCCGTGGGAGTAGTTCAGAAATGCTTCAGGCACATGTGCATTTAATATGGTTCGCTTTTAATGCATTCAGGAGGCCGTAATGGCACAGCATATATAAAAAACGTAGAGTAGGACTGCCCATCTGAGAATGCCGTGACGTGGCGGGGTAGCTCAAAGAATTGATCAATTGTTTGCTAAATGTCTCAGTTTAAAGTACAGTTAGAAATTAATATGTTCATATGACTTTTTGTATTGCGTTCTAACCACAGGTACCGCTGGCTTCTTGGTTTTTAAAAGGTTTTATATGGTCACAAAAAAAGCTAGCGCTAATGAGATTGCATGTCAAATAAAGGATGCTTACATGATTGGTAAGTGTCATGCCCAGGTCTTAAACCACAGATCACAGGACGAAGCAAAAAGACGATCCGCGCTGCTGTATGAATGAAGATGGACTAGGTCTTGTCAACAATCTTCAGACCTGACTTTGCTCACTACACGATGCAGTAGTGAGCTATCACCAAATTAGCCCTTTAGTTATCATACATATACAGAATAAGTCAAAGCTTTCTGTGGGGTTAACTGCTGTGGATTGGTTGAGATAGTCAAGTCTTTCTCAGGCAGTCTCATGGAGAATGAATGGACCGGTGCTGTGATCTGTTCTCAGGATGGACGAAGGTCCCAATTACTATACCCTCCCCAACTATCAGAATTTGACAACTTCTAAAGTTGAAAAAACCCGAAAAAACCCTTTAAGACCCTCCTATATATACAATTTTGCAGTTTGTTTTAGATATATATATATATATATATATATATATATATATCTATATCTATATATACAATTTTTTATTATTGATAGAGCACCATTGATTCCATGGCGCTGTAAATGTGAAAGGGATACATACAAACAAGTTAAAAATACAATGAGCAAACTAACAGTGACAGACTGGTAAAGAGTGGAGAGAGGACCCTGTCCTTGCGGGCTTACATTCTACAGGGCAGTGGGTATGGAAAAAGTAGGTTAAGTCTGCTCAGGTGGTGGTGGAGCGCCGGGTCTAATGGTGGTGAGGTGACACTGTGGTCATTGCAGGCTGTAGGCAACTCTGAAGAGATGGGTTTTCAGACTTCGCTTGAAGGTTCCGAGTGTGGGGGACAGTCGGACGTGTTGGGGTGCAGAGTTCCAGAGGATGGGTGATGCTTGGGCAAAGTCTTGCAGGCAGTTAGATGAGGAACATACAAGTGTGGAGGAAAAGAGGAGGTCTTAGGAGGATCGAAGATTATGAGTTGGATAATATCAGGAGAATAGTTCATAGATATTTGGGGGGGACAGATTGTGGACGACTTTGTAAGTCAAAGGTAGTAGTTTGAATTGGATATGCTGGGGAATTGGGAGCCAGTGGAGGGATTTGCAGAGGGGAGAAGTGGAGGAATAGTGAGAAGAGGGGTGGATTAGTCAGGCAGCAGAGTTAAGGACAGATTGGAGAGGTGCAAGAGTGTTAGCAGAGAGACCACAGAGGAGGAGGTTGCAGTAGTAAAGACGGGCGATTATGAGGGCATGCACTAGTAGTTTAGTAGATTAAGGGTTCAGGAAGGGATGGATTCTGGAAATATTTTTGAGTTGGAGGCGGCAGGAGGTGGCGAGAGCTTGAATGTGTGGTCTGACGGTTAAGGCAGAGTCAAGGGTTACTCCGAGGCAGCGGACTTCAGGTACAGAGTAAAGTGTGATGTCATTTATTGTGATAGATAAATCTGGTAAGGGAAGTGCGCGAGATGGGTGAAAGATGATGAGTTTAGTTTTGTCTACATTTAGTTTAAGGAAGCGAGAGGAAAAGAAGGAGGATATGGCTGATAGACACTCTGGGATTCTGGACAGCAGAGAGGTGACGTCTGGGCCAGAGATATAGATCTGAGTGACATCAGCATACAGGTGGTACTGGAATCCATGGGACTTTATGAGTTGACTTAGGCCAAGGGTATAGATGGAAAAGAAGGGGTCCCAGAACAGAGCCTTGAGGGACCCCAACAGAGAGGGGATGGGGAGAGGAGGTAGTGTTGGAGTGGGAGACACTAAATGTGTGGTTGGAAAGGTAGGAAGAGATCCAGGAGAGGGCAAGGTCAGTGATACCAATGGAAGAGAGGATCTGTAGTAGGAGGAAGTGGTCGAATGTGTCGAATGCATAGGACAGAGGATATACATATATAAATATATATAAGTTATCACAAATTTACCCACATCAAAAGAATGCTCTATAACTCAAAATCCCTGAACGAGTTAATTCTGCCAATTATAAAAATACTAGATGTGGGCCCAATGCTATCGCATTGGGAGGGCGGTGACATCACGGTGGGGGCAGCGGCTGTCTCTCACCCTGTGTCTCTTATCCCCCACCGTGCTCTCTCCCAATGTATGTAAATAAATTTATTTTTAGTTAAAAACCTGTTTCTGTGTTTTTTTTAATAATAAAGTGTTTAATTTCCTGGTAAAAAATGTGTGGGGCTTCGCTGTATTTTCTATTGCCAACACAGGTAAATCAAGCAGCTACTGGCTGCCAACCCCTACTGCTGTGATGAACGAGATGGGGTGCTCGTGCCCTCTGTAGCCACCAGAGGGCACCCGCACCCTATCTCCGGCACAGGCTTGAAGCTGCAGACTTTCCTGGTGGTTGTGGCAGGAGGATGGTGGGTGCAGGCAGCGCATCGCGATGTCCAGTGGGGGCAGCAGTCCGGCAGGGTGGTCCCGACGGGTGATGTCCGATGGGGGGGTCCCGACGGGGGTCCCAGCGGGTGATGCGCAAGGGGCTGTTACCACCAGTGGGTGCCATTTTGGAATACCCATCACTTGAGTGTTCCAATATGGCAGTCGGTGTACTTCCAGTCGGCATGGTGGCCTATGGGATTCGGGGACGTCCAGAAGGAAGTGGATGACAGATAATTTAAGGTAAGTATATGTGGCGCCCCTGCGTACAGGTGGCCACAGAAGGGAACTGCAGCCAGGCAGTTAGGACATGGTAAACACTACACCCTCACAGCCCACATCCCCACGCATAGAGAGGGTTCACATCCAGCTCTGAGGTCGGAGACTATATGAGACCAGAGGAGTGGTGGATGAGGAGTGGGTTGGGCACACCAGAAGGTCAGGTGACTGACAGTATATAGAGAGGGGGAGGAGTGAAGGAAGTTAGTAAGCCATGGTGCTGAGCAGCAAAGACAAGGAGTAGGCTGAAGTAGCTGAGAAGCAAAGACCAAGAGTAAGCCATGGTGCTGAGATGCAAAGACAGAGAGTGATTGCACGTCCTGGAAGAGCCTAAGCTGAGGAGCGCAGACCCGTACTGAGCCAATGCGAGCCAGATGGGGGGGAAAGCCCGTCCAAGATGCTGAAACCACCAGGAGTGTGACAGACAGAGAAGGGACGGTGCAACCCGTGCCCTAGACAGCAGCTGAAGCTACTAACAGCAGGTGGAGAAGCCCTCCTAGATACCGAAGGAAACAGAGGAAGGAACCTGGCAGAGCCTCATGCTGGAGGACTGTTGCAGGCTGGGCTACAGCAGAGTGTCAGCTCTGAAGGGGACCGACGATTCACCCGGTATCCCCAGATTCACTGACGGGGAGCTTTAGTTTCAAGCTGAAGTTCCTAACCCAAAGAACAGGCAGCTCAGTGACACACTAGGACTCACAGAAGCCCGAGTCACCGCTATACTGTTCAGCGTCCGCATACACCCGTGTAAGACGAAGAGAGAGAGTAATAGCCCGGAAAGGCACACTTAAAGACTGTGTGAGGGGTCACAAGGAGAGAGGAGCCTGGCTGCAGGAGAGAAGGGAACCCGGAAAGGGAGAATGCAACTGAATGTTAAGAGCTGTGTAAAGAATTGCAGATGACCTGTAGACTGCTTGAAAGAACTTAAGTAAAGCTTTGGAAACCCTGCATTGTCTCCTGCCTGCTTCCATCTGCAGACCATTCCTCCCATACAGGCTTGCACCAGGAAGATCTCAACCTGCAGAGCTACAGCCTGTCAGCACCAACACAGGAAGAGAGATCCCTGCAGCTGCAAAGTAAGTGTGCTCCAACAGCCTCACACACCACAGACTTTAACTCCTTACTGCCCCGGGGGATACAGTTCTCCCCACTGGAACTATACCATCCCCGCTGCCATTCCATCACCCCCGGAGGTTCTGCAGCAGCCGCGGCCCCATAGCTGGCCGCACCAAGTGGGTGGCGTCACCCGTGACAATATCCCTTGTAAATAATCCCCTTTTATTGTGCTGAGCCAGGGACACGGTCCGGACCAGGCCACCAGTGACATCCCCAGCAGCAGATCGGTCCGGTACCGAGTACCCCACGTCCCTTGGGGCTCCACATATATATTGGATATTTTATTTATTTAAGCTTAATTAAAATAAATTACTTGAATTATGATAAAATTTATCGAGATTGCCAACAAAAGAAAAGACACCAATTAAACCTTTTGGAGAGAAACCAATGTAAAAAGTGCAAGAATATTACAAATGAGATGTGTACTGCAGATACACTGTATAAGAAATAATTTAAAGGGAACCAACCACCCCAAATGACCCCCCCGGACTATTAATATGGGTCCCTAGACCCAGCAGACACATTTGCTGCAAGGTTTTTTGTTAAAAAAACTGTTTTTTATAAGTTAAGATATAGCTTTAGAAAGTTTATAACGAAAGGACGGATGGGCGTTACTTAGCTGGTTCGAAAGCCGAGATTCTGCTGCCAGTCATCATCCTGTCCTGGTCACAGCAGTAACAGCCAGCCCTTTTTTCCACCTCCCAGGCTGGTGCACGGAATGTCATGCCCGTGCACACGTCATCAGCTACAGCCGGGTCGCGAGCACACGCTCTGACTTCCACAGCTGAGCGCAGGAAGTCAGAGCGCGCGCTCACGACCCGGCTGTAGCTGATGACGTGTGCACGGGCATGACATTCCGTGCACCAGCCTGGGAGGTGGAAAAAAGGGCTGGCTGTTACTGCTGTGACCAGGACAGGATGATGACTGGCAGCAGAATCTCGGCTTTCGAACCAGCTAAGTAACGCCCATCCGTCCTTTCGTTATAAACTTTCTAAAGCATTATCTTCACTTATAAAAAACAGTTTTTTTAGCAAAAAAGCTTGCAACACATGTATGTGCTGGGTGTAGGGAACCATATTAATAGTCCGGGGGGGTCATTTGGGGTGGTTGGTTCCCTTTAATGAGCCATAAATTTACATATTTTTAGCTACAAGCAGAATCCTACATGATGGTCCCATATAATTTTAAAGTGCATAGAGCTGCAGGAATCAATAAACATAGATAAAGCACTATTCTCCGATCAGCTACAAGCAGTATCAATAGAAAGAATGTATGAAACACTTATACTATATAATTAGCTACAAAGGTTATCCTACATAATAATGTCTTATATAATAAAGGTAGATAACGCTGCAGAAATCATTAGTAGACAAAATGTATAAAGCTCTTACTCATAGAACTGTCACTTTGTATGGTGTCAACGCCGCCTCAACCCACGTTTCAAATAATTTCTACCTATTGATTCCTGCACTTTAAATGATATACGACCATCATGTAGGATTCTGCTTGTAGCTAATCATATATAAATGTATGACTCACTAAATTATTTCTTATACAGTGTATCTGCAGTAAACATCTCTTTTTGATATTCATGCACTATAGTACTTTTTAACATTAAAGGGAACCAACCACCCCAAATGACCCCCCCCCGGACTGTTAATATGTATCCCTACACCCAGCACACACATTCAGCCGAATGGGTGTTACCTAGTGCAGTGTTCCTGTGCCTGTCAGCCTCCTCTCCCCCCTCCCTTCAGTGAAGCCTTTCTGTGCAAGCCGAAAATACCCCGCCTGTCTGCTGCTGCCTGATAAATTATGCACGCCCATCTGCTTCTAAGAGCCTGGCCGCGCCATGAAAGGGGCGGGGCTAAATCGCGGCATGCCGGAGCCCCGCCCCCTTTCATGACGCGGCCAGGCTCTTAGCTGCAGAGATGGGCGTGCATAATTTACCAGGCAGCAGCAGACAGGCGGGGCATTTTCGGCTTGCACAGAAGGGCTTCACTGAAGGGAGGAGGGGAGAGGAGGCTGACAGGCACGAAGAAATGCACGAGGACAAAGCTAGGTAACACCCATTTGGCTGAATTTATTAAACTTCATAAAGCTATATATTAGCGTCTACTAAACAGTTTTTTTAGCAAAAACGATTGCCCCAAATGTGTGTGCTGGGTGTAGGGACACATATTAACAGTCCGGGGGGTCATTTGGGGTGGTTGGTTCCCTTTAATTTCTGTCCAAAAGTATTAATTGGTGTCCTCACTTTTGTCAGCAACTTTATTTAACTTATGTCATTTATTTTAATTAAGCTCAAATAAAAAATATATTTTATAATTGGTAACATTTACTCATTCAGGTCTTTTTTCGTCTATATGTAAATAACTAAAACTAATTATTTGGGATTCCTAGTGTTGTATTGATTGATTTCTTTGTTATACCATAGTATGATGCTTCAGAACAGAGGGTTCTGTTATTAGGTCCTGTCTGTTAGTAATCATGTTATATTTAGCTTCTAGGAACATTTATACATAATATAAATCAGCTCGAAATAATAATAAAATGTGATGGGTTATAGAGGTTGTTTGGTTAAAAAAACTGTTGCGTCCTCAGTGTCCCTGCACCAATTCACGTGTTAGGGGCAACAACATGTTAACTACGCTAGTCTCCTGCTTGCCGTGGCTTCATCTTCCTCTGTCTACTTCCACGGTCCACGCCGGCATGGCTCTGTTTTACAGGGTCAGTGTGACCTAACCCGGAAGTGCCTGGTCAATGTGTCTAGTTAGCTTTGCACTTTTAGCTAGTTGTCAGGTCCAATTTTGCTCTGTGCTTTGTTACCTGGTATTAACTTGTGCCTGTGTCTCCTTGCCTGCTAGTTACAGCCAGCCTCCATCATCTGCTGTGCCTACCCTTGCCTGCCAGTCACTGACAGCCTCCACCATCTGATGTGCATACCCTTGCTTGCCAGTCATCGCCAGCCTTTACCATCTGTTGAGCCCACAAGTGCTTGTTTGCCCTCACCAGTCTCTGTCAGCTGCTTTGTCGGAACTTGGTCATATCCTCCAAGGACTGTCCATCGCTGTCTGCTGTCCATTAGGGGTCTTGCTCCCCACTCTGTCTTGTGGTGCGGTACTGACAGTCCCAGTTGCTGCCCTCTGTCGGCTACCTATCTGAAGAATGTGTGGTTGTTCAGAGCTGCTCCTTCAGGCCAGTGATCGGTACGTTTGGTACTAAAAAACATTTTAAACACCTTACTAGGGAATTCCAAGTCAACAGATTGGTTAGAGCTTATCAAAAGCCATTTCACACATGAGTTATGCAGGCACATTTTTACTCTGAAATACCCAGTACATCCTTGATATCAACCCATAGAAAGGACTTGGCACTCGAAGTTTAGAAGCAATTTCTTTTTTTTCTCATTTATTGTAACCATAAAGGACATTGTGATGTAACCATTAGACCTTCCTCAATTTAACGGCTGCATGAGATTATATGGAAATAGAAATATTGAAATGCGTTGTAGAAGGGCAGGAACGGTGTTAGTAAAATGCACGTGATGGTCGCTGCTAATTCTTTCTATTTACTGGATTTGGGTTGGGAACCTTCTTGAACACCTATATTATGAGGAGCGCCATATTCTACAGAACATGGGGGAACCACAATAGGCAACGCATTTCTGACCTCAGTGATCCTTAGTCTCTACCTAAAGGTACTGTTACACGGCACAACGTTGGAATGATGTCAGCAATGTTCTCGTGGGCGCGCGGTCGTTTCCGACATCATTTTGACATCGTTGGCGAGATGTCACATGTCTGGATATCATGGACGACTCACCGACTATGTTGTGAGCAGGTATCGTTTGCAAAACCCAGCAAACGATACCTGCTCATTGCTGTGAATGGGCGAAGTCGTAACCGACATTGTTATCACTGTGTCACACACAACGATGTAGCAGGTTGGCTGATCGTTGATTGTGTGGTTTGAGAACATGTTCTCAAACCTGCGATCAGCGACCCAACGATATATCTTTACAACTTTGCAGAGTCACACGCAACAACGTCCTAACGATGTCGCTGGAACGACTCCAAACCCGAGACGTATCAGCAACATCACTAACGATGTCGTGCCGTGTAACAGGGCCATAAGAGAACCCAGAGCTGACAGGGCCAACTTCCACCTCCAAAGCCGATAGAATTGATGAGCCATTGGACTACAAAGAGCCCATATATTGTTCTTACACATAGGCCCCTTTCTGTCTGTGTCTGACACTGCACAAACTACAACTTTTAATTTGCCCTTACAGCCAGAGACCAGGACATGTATGTGAGACTCCACTCTCAGAAGCTAAATTATTTCGCCATATGAATCACTAAGCACATTTGGTCAAGATGGACTTACATATTGAGAGATGACAGTTTAATTGTATGATGATTTTATTTAATGAATTTTAGAACTTTCCTTTATTCAACACATGTTATCAGCAGTGAAGCAATTGAAAATCTAATAATCTCATCCAATGTCACTTCTTCATCAGTGGAACATGACAGTGGTGATCAATCTGCAGGTGACAAGGAGGGATAATGAGGAATGGGAGACAATAATGAAACCTGAAAATGTCAACTTCACAAGGAAAGAACCATCTCCTGGGACGTGAGACCACATCGAGGTGCCAAGTATTCAGCTTCATCCTCATAAATATATTGGTTCATTCTACAAAGTGATAGCAGAAAAATACAGAAATACTAGTAAGTAGCATAAGTCTCATTTTTCATTTTAACTTATACAGTACTTATATATTATTATTTGTTCTATATTGTAAAAATTGTAAAAAGAGTAAAAAGCGTTTATTTTTTAAGTTCGATTTTTCATCGTTAACATGCAATCACTTTATATATTTTCAGGGACTTCTGTGCCTTTCATTGTATCTATAAGTGCTCGTTCAGACCAGTGTATTATACAGGCAGGTGCTGTCTGAGTTCAAATCAAATCAGAAAGTACACTGACCTATGTTATTGAATTGGGCAATCCAATGACCTTTCTTAAGACCCGTTAACGATATCGTTGGTACGTCACAGGTCTTGGGGCGGAGCAACGACGTCGTAACGACGTCATTGCGTGTGACACGTAGAATCAACCAACGATAAGTTGGCTGATAGTTCATCGGAGGTTTATGAACCGGACCATAAATCAGTCGTTCATCGTTTGTTCAACCTGCAGTGTAGGTGTGTGTTGGTCATCTTGATAACGATGTCGTTAACGACTTCGCCTATTCGGAACTGGAGGACGTAGGCAACCAAACGAGCGCAAGTATCGTTTGCTTGTCGCAGAATCCTTGCTGCGTCGTTCTCGATATCTGTACGTGTGACACCTCACTAGTGATAAATGAACGTCGTTCCAGCGATGTAGATCAATTTGGATCGTTGGTTGGTTCGCCAACACATTGAAGCATGTAACCTAGGCTTTACACAGAACAAAAGAATGTGGCAGTGGTGCGCTCACGGAAAGTATGGGGGATACTCGCTTGACTAGATTAAGGCACAAAAGAATGGTTTTTCATTTAAATAGTCCAGCTAGTTTATTTAAATACAGCATAAACCGCTTATTGCACAGTCCATTTCAATTAATCAAAAGAACATGTTATGATCCTCAGTCTGTTCCAATAGCAGATATGTCCGCATGGCTTTTTATACATTGTCTGCTACAGTATCTCAGTGTAGGCATCACAACCTCCACTCATTGACCTCTCAGTCCACCGTTCAAGAAGCTGCCTCTCTGGGATCACCGACTTTGTCTGTTCCAGACCCTCAGCAGGACTGTAGCTTCCTGAACTCAGAGAACATCCCAGGTTCTGCGGACATGGTCTCCAGCCCTTGCGCTTTCCAGTGATGCATCTGCTCCCAAGCATGATCTTGTGTCTTCCAGGGATGCCTGCTCCCAAGCAACGAGCAGTCTCCTGGCCATGTGTCTTCCAGGAAGATGGCCACTCCAGCACTTTCCAAACACACAGAGACCTCATGTAATCATATATACATACATTCACATGATATCCTATGAGACACACCCAGGGATGTGAGGTTTGTGGTTAGCCAGTAAAGGTCTAAAAGAAGAAAAAATAATGACATGGCCCCCTTTTTCACCTGATCTGAACCCCATAGAGAACCTGTGGTCCCTCCTAGAATGTGAGATCTACAGGGAGGGAAAACAGTACACCTCTCGGAACAGTGCCTGGGAGGCTGTGGTGGCTGCTGCACGCAATGTTGATCGTAAACAGATCAAGCAACTGACTGAATCTATGGATGGAAGGCTGTTGAGTGTCATCATAAAGAAAGTTGGCTATATTGGGCACTCATTTTTTGTGTTTTGTTTTTGCATGTCAGAATTGTTTATTTCTAAATTTTGTGCAGTTATATTAGTTTACCTGGTGAAAATAAACAAGTGAGATGGGAGTATATTTGGTTTTTATTAAGTTGCCTAATAATTCTGCACAGTAATAGTTACCTACACAAACAGATATCCTCCTAAGATAGCCAAATCTAAAAAAACCCACTCCAACTTCCAAGAATATTAAGCTTTGATATTTGAGTCTTTTGGGTTGATTGAAAACATAGTTGTTGATCAATAATAAAAATAATCCTCTAAAATACAACTTGCCTAATAATTCTGCACACAGTCTTTTATGCTTCTCCCCGCCGCCTGCTGGTAAATTATTCACGCCCAGATGGACGTGCTATAGAGCAGAGAGGCTGTGGTTGGGCTGCAAGGGGCGGTAAAGCCGATATGATGCAAATCGCATCATATCCGGCTTTACCACGTCAGTACACCCATTAGGTGTACAGTGAACAGACCCTGCGCATGCGTAATCGGCAGCGCGAGGTCGGCAGTACACCCTAATGGGTGTACTGACGTGGTAAAGCTAGATATGATGTGATTTGCGTCATATTATCTTTACCGCCCCTTGCAGCCCAACCACAGCCTCTCTGCTCTATAGCACGCCCATCTGAACGTGAATAATTTACCAGCAGGTGGCGTGGAGAAGCATAAAAGACCGCCTTTTACGGCTTTTCAAATAATGAGAAGCCGCAGATCTACAGGTATTAAAACAACTTTTCTAAACTTTACTATAGAGCATTAATAACACATAGGGATGCTAAGAAATGTATTAACATGGTGCAGGGACAGGTTAAAAGAGCCTGAAGGGCTCATTCTTAGAGGTCAGGTTCCCCTTAATGAAATGCAAAGGCAAAGGTTTTTTTGCCCAAAACACATGAATTTGTTTAAAAAAATAAACTTGCTTATAGCCTTTAAATCAAGTAAGCAATTTTACAGGGGTTGGCTCACTATTAAATAACACATTTTTCTGTTAGATTATGCAAATTGGATGAATTTTTCAAACGGAATTATGTAAAATAAACCCTGTGTCTACATAATACTATGGCATTGTTATGATACCACTTACTGTACCTTAGATTTCCTTCTTAGGATAGCCACTAAATCTGTCTAGAGGCAGCAGTCACACATAATATTTTTCTGTACAAGAGCAACAGATAGATACATCACCAGAACCATTATCAGTACAGCAATACAGCACCAGAACCACCATTACTACAGGATTACAGCTCCAGTGCCATCATCAATATATAAACCCTATCAGCTGCATCATCTGTGTCTTTCCTCCTTTGTAGATCTGTAGCGATATCAGCAGTGGGATTTGGAGCTGAGTGGTTCTCCTCTGACCCAGGAAATGCCGATGTGCTCACATTTTCATACAAATGCATGCTGGGAACTTGGTACATCTACCTTTGCAAACATACCAGTTTTTCTATTTCTGGCAAAGGTGGAATAACACAAAAAATAAACATTTTAAAGCTGGTGCCTCACCCCACATATCACAGGTCTAGGCAATGACCCGCTAATGCCTAGTAGCAAGAACAGGGTTAGCAATCATTCTTGGGATGATGGAATGACGCCATCAATGAAAAATTAGTAATCTTTCTGATGGATTGCGGCACTGTATACATATTAGGAAACCCCCTTGTAGCCAAATAAATTGTCTAAATTATGTTTATTAAAGAAATGTGCAATGAATGAACAATATTCTATCATACTTCTTAAGCTTTTTTTCCCTTCATTTCTACGTAGCTGGATAATTCCTTTAATACCGACATTTATGTACATAAAAAGCTGTTAAAACAAATAAACTGAGCACATTAAGGATTACTGTTTGGTCATTATACCACTTATCTGTTGATGTAGGATGTATCCTGACATGGATATCTCTGTTAGCTATAATTTAATATACAATATGATAATTACCGGTCAGGAGAAGGTGAATGTCTCTGTCTAATTTACAGCATTCGCTTATATCTGATTGTCATGCATAACTTCATTTGCCTTCGGTCAAGTCTACAATCTGTCACAAAGATGAGGCTGATGGAAATCATCCACACATCAAGCCATTTTTGTGAGAAGGTCAATGTTTCCTAGTGAAATGAATTAACCCTTTCCTGTACCATGTTAAGCCATTCAATTCACTATATACATTTTTTATCCAATCCAGAGGTGTAGCCAGGGGTTTAGCTCATGCACAGACCCATGATCGCATCTATAATGCCTTACTGAGATCCATTCCTATCTCCGCCATCGACTCAGCTCTTTTCAGAAGGTTCTTTCCCAAGTTGTACACAACATGAACTTGTGTATAGGGATTCTTCATAAGGAGTTCCTATCTTGTAACGTCTTGGAGAATCTGCCTACTCGATCTGCCTACCCGATCTGCCTACCCGATCTTGGGCCTTCCATGGTTGAGAAACATAAACTGGTGATTGACTGGCAGTCCAGAGGAGTTATTAGTTGGGGTAATTTTTGTGAAAATAATTGTCTGGATACAGGGACAAACTCATGCCAGTGTCAGGAGATGTCCCATTCCCCCACTCCCCACTGTTAAGGCCTTCCTTCCTCTTCGTACCATCCCACTGTCCATTTGTGTCATGCCGTGCGGTGGACAATTTACCTAGCCATACATGACATTAACCTTTTTAGAAGCATCCCTTAGTTCTTCGTTTTTACAGTTGAGCCCTTTCAGGACTCAACGAGCTGTCTTCTTAATGGATGCTTCTTTTTCCAAGTCACACATCTTTCACAGCTGTGAAGCCTGCATTTGTGGGGCGGAACACTTACCTGGCTCTTCCTGCTGCCCTGGTGCCGGTGGCAGTTGGGTAATGGTATTGGGCAATGCGCTTACTGAAGCCGGGCCGGTCACGTGATCGGCCCCATAATGCACTAGGGCCGATCACGTGACCGGCCCCATAATGCACCGCGCCGGAAGTGACGTCCGGCCGGTGCTTAGAACTACAAACATGGCGGCAGATTATAAAGGCATGGGGGCAGAGAGGGCCCTGAATAATGCCGCCCAGCGGGGCGTGCATTACAACATGGAGGAGTGCTGTGGAAGCGTGGCCACGCCTACCCAGTCCCTTAACTACGGGGACTGCAGTAAGTTTTATCTTATTTTACACTTCTTTCATAGGGAGACTTTAGATAAGAAAGGGAGAGATAGGGAGCTGCTAGGAAGGTGTAGGGACAGCTAGAGATAGTGTAGGGGCTTAAAATTAGGTGACAGGTTCCCTTTAAAACATCAAGAATCCCAGCCCAGGTAAGGAAGCCGTGCATACATTAAAACTATATTACTTTAAATGTTGTAAAAAAGAAAAAAATCTCCTTAATTTTCTGGTGTTAAACTCTCTCTCTAGATTACCATCCATTTCGGTCAACATCTTATATGAAGGGCTATGAACAGGGACATCCCCAAAACACCGGATGGTATGACATCTCTCATTCCATCTTTTCTCTCTGGGAGGGTGGACCGAGTAGCGGTGGGAGTGTGGACCAGGGTGTACAGGCTGTTGGAAGGGTGGACAGGGTGGGGGTGGGAGAGTGGACCGGGGTGCGTGGGCTGCAGGAGGTTGGACCGGGTGGGGGTGGGAGCAAGGAGCGGGGTGTGCGGGCTGCTGGAAAAGTGGGAGCTTGGATTGAGATTTGCAGGCTGCTGGGAGGGTGGACTGGGTGGGGGTGGGAGCATGGACCGGGGTGTGTGGGTTGCTGGGTGCTGGGAGGGTGGACTAGGTGGGGTGGGAGCGTGGACCGGGGTGTGCGGGTTGTGGGAGGGATGACCGGATAGGTGTGGGAACGTGGACTGGGGTATGCGGGCTGCTGGGGGTGGACCGGGTGTGCAGGCTGCTGAGAGGGTGTACCATTTGGGGGTGGGAGCGTGGACCAGGGTGTGTGGGCTGCTGAGGGGTGCAGCCTGCACACCCCGGTCCATGCTCCGACCTTTCCAGCAGCCCATATACCCCGGTCCACGCTCCTACTCCCACCCGGTCCATCCCCCAGCAGCCCACAAACCCTGGTCCACACTCCTACCCCACCTGGTTCACCCTCACAGCAGCACGCACACCCCCCCGGTCCACCCCCCAGTCTGGCGCCCTGTGCCAGGTAAGCCACAGAACCAACTAGTTCACTAAGAGATTTCCACATCTGGTACCTCACATACAGCCAACACCTTCCAAACCAGGCCTGTAGGAGGAGCACCACTGGTTGCTGTTCAGCCAGATCCCCTATAAATACAAGTGCTGGGGGCGGAGTTAGCCAGAGTGTGCAGTTGCAAGGAGAACTGTGAAGATCAGCTCAGTGCCTAGTGTTTTAACCTGGTCACCGAAGCCGTGCTAGGCCCAAGATCAGTGCACCTGATGCGCCCCCAGTCTATTGGGTATTCGGGAACTGGGCCGGTGCTGTCTCTCTGGGGTATCACAGTAGTCGTGACCCGGTCCTGTGGCCTGATGAAGCTGCAGCCTTAGCAGCGTAACGCGTAGGGTGGGCAAATAGCGGTTCAGGGCTGACCATATACCGGTAAATATATTGACGTATGATTGCACTGGCCATTTGCTACAGGGAATGACCTGCTCTTTGGCAGTACAGGATTGTGTATCAGCTAATGGTCCATTCCACTTGTTGGAACACCATATTGTATATAGTTTATGACAGGATTATTGGTGTCTATTAGTAACAATTGCACAATAGGAGCTACTTATTGATTGCTAATGACTATATGTATAATTACTAATACCATTTTCCTGTAACTACCGTATATACTCGCGTATAAGCCGAGTTTTCCAGCCCAAAAATTGGGCTGAAAAGTACCCCCCTCGGCTTATACGCGAGTCAGTGACGGCAGCCCTAGCAGCCCCAGCATCCCCAGTAATGCAGGGCCCCCCAGCCTGACTCCGGTCACCTGTAAAGCAAATTATACTTATCACTGTCCGCTGTCCGCGCCCGCCGCTGACATCCGCGATCCTCCATCTTCATGCGTCTTCTTCCTGTTTCCTGTGTTCGTCGCAGCCAATGACGTCATTGCCGGCGCCGAACACAGGAAACAGGAAGAAGACGCATGAAGATGGAGGATCGCGGATGTTAGCAGCGGCGGGCGTGGACAGCGGGACAGTGATAAGTATAATTTGCTTTACAGGTGACCGGAGTCAGGCTGGGGGGGCCCTGCATTACTGGGGCTGCCTGTATACTACCACTGGGGCTGTATATACTACTGGGGCTGCCTGTAAACTACCACTGGGGCTGCTGTATACTACTGGGGCTGCCTGTAAACTACCACTGGAGCTGTATATAATACTGGGGCTGCCTGTATACTACCACTGGGGCTGTATATACTACTGGGGCTGCCTGTAAACTACCACTGGGGCTGTATATAATACTGGGGCTGCCTGTATACTACCACTGGGGCTGTATATACTACTGGGGCTGCCTGTAAACTACCACTGGGGCTGTATATAATACTGGGGCTGCCTGTATACTACCACTGGGGCTGTATATACTACTGGGGCTGCCTGTAAACTACCACTGGGGCTGTATATAATACTGGGGCTGCCTGTATACTATCACTGGGGACTGTATATAATACTGGGGCTGCCTGTATACTACCACTGGGGCTGTATATACTACTGGGGCTGCCTGTATACTACCACTGGGGCTGTATATACTACTGGGGCTGCCTGTATACTACCACTGGGGCTGTATATACTACTGGGGCTGCCTGTATACTACCACTGGGGCTGTATATACTACTGGGGCTGTATATACTACTGGAGCTACATGTATACTACCACTGGGGCTGTATATACTACTAGGGCTGTATATACTACTGGGGCTGCGTGTATACTACCCCTGGGGCTGTATATACCACTGGGGCTGCTGCTGTATATACCACTGGGGCTGCTGCTGTATACTACCACTGGGGCTGCTGTATATACCTCTGGGGCTGCTGTATACCACACTGCTGGGGGCTGTATACCTGTGCTGGGGTCCACCCTCGGCTTATACACGAGTCAATAGATTTTCCCAGGTTTTGGGGGCAAAAGTAGGGGGGTCGGCTTATACACGGGTCGGCTTATACTACGAGTATATACGTATTTGATGTTTGGCTATAACAGCATGGGTCCTTATTTAACCTTATACTAACCTTATAATAGGTAAAGGATTATTTACAAACAGATGGTACCATCATGCATATGTGTCTTGAGGAGACAGTATATCACATTCTATAACTGTGAATTCCCCTTTTTTGAGCAATATAAACATGATGTATAACCAAGTTGGGTGATCTGAATAATATTCTTGCTCTGACACTGGTGTATATTATCAACATGCAGCATACATGGTCGTTGAAATACCATAGATACCATACTGTGGCCACCTGAATATAGCCTTTTATTATACTAAAGGCAATTGCTTGGACCACAAGCTATATATGCCATTTCAAGTGTCTAATTACGGTATGTTTATATTGAAAAACTGTCTGCCTGAGTATCCTTGTGATCTGAGATATTGTATAATTCCTTTTTGTGCATTTACGCTATATTTAGCGGTTGACTACTTATTTATTAAGAGTTATTTACTGATATTATTGTCAGGTTACAGTTTATGCCTGTGTATTATACAAATTGATTACCAATTTACTGTGAAAAATCCCCTTATTGGAAATATTGTTATCATGCGTATACCTGAAGCCCCCCGTGTGATTTTTAATTGGTTTTAATGAGGGTCCACAATTCTGTAAATAAAATTGTTTATATAATTTTTCACTATTCAGTTGTGCTCCCTCATTATATGTCAAAGTCTGTTTCTTCTATCACGTATATGCCCTCTTGACATGGTGAGCACATGGATAATTATGAATGACTAGTGGTGCTCCTCATTTTGTTTGTCCCGGTCCTGTGGCCTGGGATCAGTCCAAAAAGGGGTATTTTTACAGGGGATTATTTGTCGTGACGCACCTGGGGTATGTATTTAATAGAACCACCTCTGGTGTATTCCTGCTGGGGACGGTGACTTGGGGCAGCATTGATGGTAAGCCCTCCTCGGGTAGGGCTGAGGGTCCCCAGGGCAGGAGTAGTGGTTGTGGATGGATTGTTGGATGGGGCTTTGTGAGGGATTGTGCTGGGTAAAAGTCACTTACTTCCAAGCTGCGATTACTTATGGGTGCACCACCGTTATGCGATGTTTAGGATAAATAAAAGGATGGGGTGCTGCTTGTCAACAGAACATAATTATCATTAGAAGAAAAAGAATTGACAGAAAACCTGCACTCCACATCCGAATAATGTAAGATGAAAAAATATATCTTTATTTGAGGCAAAATGACACACAAATTAAAACCATTTAAAACCAATAACAAACATTACAAAAAACCACAAAAATAATGGGTATAATACCACATAGGGGAAGGGGGCCCCTTCAAATTCATGCCTGATTTATTAACACCAATGGTACAACAGTAATCATACACTGAAGTCAAACAATACAAGTCTGCACCAAATAGTTAATCTTATTGCACCTTGCCCCTGGAGACAGTGAGCTATATAAAATGACAAATTGTACAAAGAATAAATGGTGCACAGAAATGATGACAAACAAAACCTAATATTTGGTGAAGCTAAAATGACAATTGACATTCAGCCTTTTGCAGCTCCTGTGAGCTGTGCTGCCTGTCAGCAAAGAGTCAAAGCTGGAGAGTTCTCCCCTCACCTGTCCATAGACAGCATGGAGCTTGCAGCACAGCAAAGGAGATCCCTATATCCCTCAGTGATCCCAGGGAATAGGAATAGGTATTTGCTAGTAAGAAGCACGGTGTGTGCAGGCATGAGCAGTGGGGGCCCCAAGATTACTTCCAAGCTGCAGCTTCTCCAGCCAGTGTGTAGGGCTGACAGGCTGTGGCTCCTCAGGTGGGACCTTTCTGCGACGCTGCAAGTAAACAGTCTCAGGCAAGTGTGAGCTTACTGGGTACTTTAATTGATGTTTCCACAGCAGTTTCACAGTTCATACAAGTTACACTTAAACACTTCAGCACTGCTCTGGGTTACTCAAACTGTGTAGCTCAGCTACAGGTGCTTTTCTGTTTTGCTCCCTCAAAGTCCTTTCAGGCCCTTCTCTCAGTATTATCGTAGTACCTCACCCACAGGTTCGGTCTGGTCATCGCGGACTCACGGGTGAATATATTTCCCTTGCAGTCAGGGTCACCAGTCCTAGTATGATGGCTGTGTTCCTAGTCCATGGTGGAAAGTTAGGCTACAGCACATAAAGTTTCTGCCCCACACCGGTGTGTCTTGTGATTGGGGTATAGAATCCCCGGTGATCTCTTCAGATGCGGTTCTCTGGTGTCGGCCTAGCCCTCCAGTGTCCCAGGTTCAAGTATTTGGGCACACCAGTCTCCTTCTGTCTGTCACTGTGCTAAGGGTTCTGTGGCGCCCCGCCAAGCAGGCGTCACAGAGGGGTACTGCACTCGTAAAAGAGGTGCAGATACTCCAGCTGCAGGTGGACCCCAGGATGGTGGGTGGAACCCATAACCAGCACTCACACGCTAGATTACACGGTGGGAGGTTACCCAGGAGGGAATAAAAACACCTCTAGTGGGAACAAGAAAGTCTTTCAGTTTTGCCTCTAGGTTTGTAGTCTGTTGAAGGGGAGATGGAAGAAGAAGAAAGGGTTTGAGGAAGGATCCCAGGAGCAGACAGCCTAAAGGAAGTGAGGAACTCAAGGGAGTTTATCCCAGACGGCTTACCGGGCGCTGGAGCCCTCACCTGTGGGATACTTTAAGACCACAGAAAATCCGGAGTCCCGTGGAGTCTTTAATTCTCCTGGGCACCTGAACAGACCAAAGAGAGGGTACCAGGCACCACTGAAGGAGCAAACGGTCGGCCAGCAGAGAATTACCCGACGGCCGTGAGGGTGAGAGAAGAGAAGAGGCCAGACTGATTACAAGTCACCAGGCTTCACACAACAAACTGGGAAGCAGGAAGGAGCAGACGGGGTTAGAGAACACAGGCACACCAAGGGTTCCACCATACCACCTGGAGTCCCCCTGCAGCCACCCGATAAATGACCTGTCCTCATACCATCAGGAGTGCTGAACTGTAATTGTGTATGCATGCAAGTGAAAATTAAAGTACCCGTAGTCCAGTCCTACCTGTGGAGGACTTCCCCAACTTGCCGCTGTATCATCTACCTCCGGCGGACTGTACTGTAAATAGTGACCTGTAAATATCACCTCCCTTTTTCAAAGATAGGCCCAGGATACGGGATCAGGTGCGGCCGCCATTGCCCGTGACACCGTTAACCATTTTGAGGCCTGATACCTGAGTACCCCAAAGCCTGGGCTCGACAGTTCCTCCGTGCAGCACGGGTCTATCTGGCTGCTGGGCCCTTGTCCTCCCATCCTTCCTTAGCTGTGGAGTTTCTTACAGTCTTTCCCCTTCCCGTCGCTTCCAGGCTGTGAAGTAGGCTTTCTCTCCAGGAGTCTGTGCCTCTCAGGATTCTGCATCTCCAGGGAGCCCAAAACTGTCTGGGAAGTTTCTCTCTGCTCACTCTAACTCTTCCTCCTGTTAACTAATTTTTGTCTCCTTCTGCTCCTAGGTTTTGTTTAGGTCATTCCACCCACTTTGTCAGTGTCCTCCTACGTTCCAACCACTGTGCTACACCCGCTACCTCTTGCCCAACCTAGAGTAATAGACGTAGGGTCGGTGTTTGTGCGGTGTGGGTGTGTTTTCAACCACCTTGCTTACCTGGCTGCACTTCCCTCTTGTGGCCACCTGGTCACAGGGGCGTCACACACTGCCAGAGCCAGTGTGAGGTCCAGAGAGTGAGGACGACAGGCAGAGGCGAGGAACACTACAGTGGGAGCATAGGAGCCATCCCAGATGTGAGGGAGAGAGAAGTTAGCCTAGCAGATAATCCAGAACACTGCGGAGGCTTAGCTTCCCAGACACCCGCAGCACCCATATTTGAGAGCCAGGAGCCACAGGAGAGATAGCGGTAGCCAAGTGAGAGCCCTCAGTGCAGTGACACGGGTGTGGAGGAACAGGAAAGGGTCAAGCCTGGTTTCATACACGCCAGACTCAAGACAAGGGAAAAGAACAAGGAGGCCTATACTTCACTCGGTGTGGAAATCCCAAAGTGCACCCTTCAACCCTGCACGTGTACCTGGAAAACCACCAATAAAAGACACAGAAAAAGACTTTATTGTGTGAGTGTCCCTTCTTCAACCTGTCCCACACCACAACGACTATGCTGCCCTATTCCTACCATGCTGCACTATTCCACCATCATACCCTACAGCCCTGGTGAACCCCCTCTTCCTGTAGACAGCCACAACACCTTGCTGCCGCCCATCACCCTGGAGGTCCCAGCAGCGCCGGTGCCATCACTGGACCTACAGGTGGCGTCACGACTGAGAATAACTTTAAGCCCTATAAATAATTCCCTTTTTATTTTGTCACCAGGGGCACGGACTCGGGCACCGACCACCCGTGACATCCCTGTACCAGTATGCCCGAGATCCGAGTACCCCAAGCCCTTGGCGCGAGACAAAATCCTTGGCATCACGAACAGGATCCCGTGCCCGATGTAATCGGGTACTGTGTGCATAGACTGTTTTGTGAACTGTTAATTTGGCCACCATTGCTGCACCACAGAGTGGGAAGGAAAGAGGGCGTTACAGTTGCAAGGGCGCAAAGATAGGCCCTGCCCCATTCTCTGACGAGAACCGCCGAGTGCAGCAGCCCGATCCGGAAGTACCCAAGGTGCTCCACTCCCCACCTGCAGAGCCGACTACGTACTTTCGTTTTTCAGAGACTGGCAGCGATTCACTAGGGGAAGCGAGAATGAGTGCCCCTGACGCAGAAGATGCAGCAGCCCCTCTTGTAAACCAGCCCGCCGGGCCCGCAGTCGCCATTCTGTTCGTCGGCGCAGTACAGGCATCTGCACCAGTAGCCCTGATAATGCCGATCTCACTGCCTTATGTCCCTAATGTAGCCTGGTTGCCCAAGTATGACGGCCAGCCAGGCACTCTGGATGCATTTAAGAGAAAGATTTGTAATGTGTTGGACATGTATGCGATGACCGGTAAACAGAGAGCATCGGTAGTGATGGGACAGTTAGCAGGTGCAGCGGAGCTGGAAACCCGAAACTGGTCAAAGGAAGATCAGGCGTCTATTGCCCAAATCTTTGAAAAGTTGAAGAAGGTCTTTGAGCATCATACTGAGACTCAACTGAGAATGTTGTTTTACCACTGCAAGCAGAGGGCACAAGAAATGTGTCTTAGTTACTCCTTACGCCTGCAGGAGACGCTGAGAGTCCTTAAACAAGTTGATCCAATTGGTATACGTGATGGAAATAAAACACTTATTGAACAGTTCGTAAGGGGGCTCCGGCCACCAGATGACAGCAAGCAAGTGCGCTGTTTGGCTCTCCAAAACCTTGATGCAGAGTTTGCCACCCTGAAAGAACTGACCATTAAGGGACAGCAGCTCACAGCAGTACCAGACTTTGCCCCACATCTGCGATGGGTTAAAATGCCCTCTTTGCCAGAAGCACCTTCCTTATCCCCTGCGGCAGAGACCAGCATGCAGGCTGTAATCCTGACAGCCTATGCTCCGAGGTGCGCCAGCTGAGCAGAGAGATGGCCAAGCTCCGAGGTGCTAGGCAACCCAAGACAAAGACACAACCACAAGGAAAGATGCAGCTCGCTGACAGCCCGGAGGATGTCCTGTGGATGAGGAAGAGGACACCACCGCTTCGAGGGAGGACCGCAGACCGCTACAGCTCCAGTGGACAGCCCATCTGTCGCAAGTGCAACAAGAAAGGGCACATCTACCGGTTCTGCCGTTTAAATGAGCAACCCTGGGGCCCAACCCCAGGAATGGATTATCCAGGCCCATCCATTTGGCTGCGCAGGTACGTGGGAGATCGTCCGTACCTGTCCATCATCATAGACGGCATCACTACCACTGCTTTGGAAGACACTAGATCCCAGAGGTGACCTCCATCTCCAATATCCTTTATAAATGGTTCTGGTCTGAACTCGAACTTGACCCTCCAAACCCTGACTTGAATATTTTTGCTACCAATGGGTTGTCCATCAATATTGTGGGGCATCGGGAGGTAACAGTAAAGGTAGGGAGGGTGGAATTAAAGAATCAAGGACTCATTGTGGTTGCGACTAATCCTAATGAGAGGGATCCACATGTGATACTTGGTACGAATATAATGGTTAAATGTCTAGATGAAGTGCTGTTTTTGCTTCAACAGAGTTCAGATACTGCTACTCCAGAAGAGAGGAGGGTTCTTCAGAAGGAGATCCAAGCCCTCATGTATCAGCAACAGGTACCACTATCAAGTGGTGAAATTGGTAGCGTACATATAACAGACACAATTCCTTTTGTAGTACCACCAAGAAGTGTAAGGTGATCTGGTGTTGGGCAGCAGTAGGCCTCAGAGGGCAGGACTACCAGGCGGTAGTGGAGCCAGTGATGTCTGACAGTAGTCCTACACTCCTGACAGCCAGGGGGTGGTTGATGTACGCAAAGGAAGGGTACCTGTACGTTTTGTGAGGCACCTCCGGCATGATCCCCATGGCCGGGGCGCATCACATGCAGGATCAGGGTATGATCCTGTTCACACTGGCCGGTTTTACAGTGGATGATGCTGTGTGATCCTGAACACAAGGAGTTAAATGTGGTTGTGAGTTCTGTGAAGCTGAAACAGTCATGAGACTAGTGAGCGGCTCATTAGATCGATAAGGCCCTGAGATAAGGAATGGGTGCTGATTGCTGACAGCCGAGGTGGGTGTGTCTTGAGTAATAGCAGCCCGCTGGATGAGTCAGAGTGGGAGTGGCAGGCACGATAAGAATCTGCCAGGTGTGTGTGTGAGAGGAGTTGTTGTTGAGTTCAGTCTGTGAGAGAAACCCAGCCAGTGTGGGTGTGAGATCGGAGGAATTCCGTCCCGTGGGGACGAGAGGGAGGCTTGGCCTGCTGCATGCGGCGGGTACCTGTCCCTCTAACCATCCTTCGATGGTATGTGTGAACCTGTGGCCAGATGCAGGTGTGAAGAGGGCTCCTGGAGTGGGAAACCGAGGGTGATCCTAGAGGGTGCTCGACTCAGGCGTGGGCACAGTCGTCGACCTGGAGACTTGCCACAGGGTGGAGGTTTGGTGGCGGCTGTCGGCCTAAACACGTGGTGAGGAGGCCTTGGTGACGCTCGGTTTGCCCGGTGACTCAGGTAGGCCAATCCCTGTTATGGACCCAGGGGAGCCGCAGTCCATGGATATCGTATGATGGGCTGTGAGCGTGTGTGAGGACGTATGTGATCCATGGATGTGTTAGGATGGATCACATACTGTGTGTAAGAACCCGGTCAGGCTGGAGACCTGATTCCGGGGTAGTGTGGAGCTGAGGAACTAAAACCAGGCGACTGGTTCCGCCATGGGGACCTATAGGGCCCATTGATATATGGTAACTTATGTATTGATAAATGTATGTGGAATGTGTAGATAGGCCGTAGCCACCACGGGAGCTGTTAGTAGAGCTCCAATGGGGACAGAGAGATGGTTACAGGTCCCGGGTTACTATAATCGTTATGTGCAATATAAGTGTAATGTAATGTAATGTATTATGTGATATGCTTTTCTAGTGTAACGTATTATGAGATGTTCTCTGTGTTATACAGGCTACCCGGGTTATGATATGTGTATGTGAAAAATAAATGGGTAGTCATTTGTTACATTATAAGCACATGTTGATGTAATTTCCGTGGCCAAGTGAGTCCCCCGGGTCGCTACCTCACAGTGTATTGAATTATGGTGATGAAGAAATAAAGCTACCAAGATACTCCACTGTTGCTAAGTTGTACCATGTAGACAACAACTCCATACACGTAGCTGAATCACTAGCTCAGTCAGTGTCAGACAAGCCTCACAACTCCAAGAAGCAGCTAGAGAAATGTGTCAGGAGCTTCATGTAGGAACTGATCACACACCTTCTCACCAGAAACATATAATAAAAGGATAAAAGGGGTAAACCATAACATACCCACAGGAAACCATCCACCCATTAAAGAAAGATACAGGCCTATACCACCAGCACACTACCAGAAAGCAAAAGAAATGTTGCAGGACATGAAGGACGCAGGGGTCATCAGAGATAGTTATAGTCCCTTGGCAGCACCACTGGTCCTGGTTAAAAAGAAAGATGGTAGTATGAGGATGTGTTTATATTATAGGCAAATGATTAAAGTAACACACAAGGATGCATACCCGTTACCCCGTATAGAAGAGTCACTTGCTGCATTAAAGTCTGCCAATTATTTCTCAACCCTAGATCTTACTAGTGGGTACTGGCAGGTCTCCGTTGCAGAAGAAGACCGTGAGAAGACAGCTTTCATGACACCAATGGGGTTATGTGAGTTCAACAGCATGCCATTTGGGTTATGCAGCGCACCAGGAACTTTCCAGAGGCTGATGGAGTGTTGCTTAGGGCACACAAACTTTGAAACCATACTGCTATACTTGGATGATGTCATAGTGTACTCCAAAACCTATGAAGACCACCTGCATCACTTGAGTGAAGTGTTTGAATCATTGTTCAAGTACGGCATGAGGTTGAAGTCTTCAAAATGTCACCTGTTAAAACCAAAAGTCCAGTACCTTGTGCATGTGGTCAGTGCAGGAGGCATAGCACCAGACCCGGACAAGGTCATAGTCATCAAGGACTGGCCAGCACTAACTACCTTCAGAGAGGTACGCCAATTCTTAGGACTGGTCGAGTACTACGGGAGGTTCATCAAGGGCTAAACAAAGATAGCAGCACCCATGCAAGATCTCCTGGTAGGACAATCCAAGAAAGGCAAGATCAGAGGTCCTCCGTTCCGGTGGGGACAAGAACAAGAAAAGTCTTTCCAGCAGCTGAAAGATGCCCTGACTGGAGAAGAGATACTGGCCTACCCCGACTACAGTCTACCATTCCTGTTATACACCGATGCCAGCAACGAGACACAGAGACAGAAAGGCAAAGAGAAGGTTATAGCCTATGCCAGCATGAAACTCCGTCCAACAGAGAGGAATCCAGAGAATTACAGTTCTTTCAAGCTGGAGTTCCTAGCCTTAGTCTGGACAATCACAGAACGATTCAAGCATTACTTGGTATCCTCGAAGTTCACAGCTTTCACCGACAACAACCCTCAAATCCATTTAAGACTGCAAACCTGGAAGCCATGGAGCAGTGTTGGATGACCAGATTATCCAACTACGACTTCACCATCAAGTACCGGGCAGGCCATAAGAATGGCAACGCTGATGCCCTATCCAAAATGCCTAATCTACCAGACGTGGGAGAACGTGGATGAGCTAGAAGAGGTAGCGTTACCAGCCTTCCACAGTACAAGGGCATCCTCATGTCATCAGGCAAGTCAAAGATGTCAAGAAACAACAGTGAACCCGTTATCTCACCATAGCTGGAAAGAGACCCAAAACAGCGACCCGGCTGTTAGCTTATAAAAGCAGCTGATAACCAAACAACACTCCTGCCTGAGTCCAGAGGCCCCTGGGTGTGAGGGAATGGGGTCAGTGGTGCATGTAGTGGGACGAGAGGAAGAGCGGAGCCTGGCTACATCTTCTTCTGTAACTGGGTCAAATGTGGAGAGTGAGCCGGAGGAGATGTGGGAAAGAATGGGAGTAAAGGTACCGTAACACGCTTCAATGTTGAAATGATATCAGTAACGATTTCATGAACGCGCAGTCGTTAGGATATCGTTTTGACATCGTTGGTGAGATGTCATACATCTAGATATCGTGGACGACGCACCAACGATGTAGCGAGTAGCTATCGTTTGCTCAACCCAGCAAACGATACTTGTTCACTGATGTGAATGGGCAAAGTCATGAGCGACATTGTTATTGTGGTGTCACACAGAATGAAGCTGCAGGTTGGCTGATCGTGGATCGTTTGATTTGAGAACATGTTCTCAAATCTGCGATCAACAATCCAACGATTTATTGTAGTCATATCTCGGTGTTACACGGAACGACGTCCTAATGATGTTGTTTGAACGACTCCAAACCCATGACATTATATTGTTCACGATATCGTACCATGTAATGGGACCTTTACAGCGCTTGGAGGCTGGGAGCTGATTTCCTGGCGGATGTTGTCTATTTTCTCCATAAAGTAAGAGGCCAGATCATCAGCACAGAGGTCAGTGATAGGGGCCTGCACTTTAGGACTGAGGAGAGAGTGAAAGGTGTCAAAGAGTTTTATGGATTGTTGGATAGTGAGGAGATCAGTGTGGTGAAGTAGGTCTGTTTGGCTAGGTGGAGGGCAGAGTTGTAGGTTTTTAACATTAATTTATAATGGATAAAGTTTTCTGGTGTGCGAGTTTTCCTCCATAGGCGTTCAGCACTCTTAGAGCATCGCTGGAGGAATTGAGTTTGTAATTTGAGCCAAGGCTCTTTTGTTCTATGTTTGGAGGTACTGAGGGTGAGGGGCGCTACTTGGTCCAGGGTGCTTCTGAGAGTGTCGCTGTAGTGATTTACTGCCAGATCTGGACAGGAGAATGAGGAGATTGGAGACAGTGATGAGTGTAGAGGTCTATGAGTGCAAGAGGATTAATGGCCTGTAGATTTCTGGATGTGTTATAGGTAGGGGTGGGGGGTGGGCTCTGGTGAGCAAGGGTTAGTGAGTGTGAAGGAGAAAATGTTGTGGTCAGAGAGGGGAAGAGGTGAATTATCTAAGGAGGAGGTTGAGCAGAGTCGGGTAAAGATCAGGTTAAGGATGTTACCGTGTTTGGGTGTTGTCGAGCCCACTGGGACGGGGTACTCGGTACCAGACCGGGTCTGCTACTGGGGAAGTCACGAGTGGTCCTGGTCCGAACCGTGTCCCAGGGCCCTGGCAATAATAAGGATGTATTTACAGGGAATAATGTCAGTCGTGACACTACCCACAGTGTGTGGCCATTAGTTGGGCCACCGCTGCCGCAGAACCTCCGGGGATGATGTGATGGCAGCTAGGATGGAATAGTTCTCCGTGGGCAGAACTGAGTTCTCCGGGGCAGTGATGATAAACTCTATTGTGTATGGTGCAGGCTGGTGCTGAGTGTAGTACACTTACTGTCCAGATGCTGCAGAAATCCTCCTTCAGGGTTGGAGCTGACAAGCTGTGGCTCTCCAGGCTGGGATTCCCTGCAAACCTGTGTAGAGGGAGTCATATGCAGGCAAAACATACGAGGTAGTCGGAGTCAGGGTTCACCGTGTTTACTTCTCAAAGCTCTTGCTCGGTTACAGTTCCAGTAGAGTTCACAGTTTACACTCTTTACACTCTTTACACGGGCACACTCTCCCCTCCGGGTTCCTTTACTCCCTGCTGCCAGGTTACTCCTGCTATGACCCCTCACTCTGTCTCTCTGTCCTTTCCAGGCTTTCAGTTCTCTCTCTCTGTTCACTTGGTGTGTGTGACTCCGGACAGTATGGCGGTGGCTCGGACTCCTGTGAGCCCTCCGGGTTGCCATTGAGCTGCCTGTCCTTTGGGGTAGGGACCCTAACGTGTAGCTGTGGTCCCCCGTCAGTTGTCTGGGGATGCCGGGTAAATCTGCTGTCCCCTCTAGAGCCGACACTCTACTCTCAGCCTAGTCCCCTATAGTCCTCAATGGTGAGGCCTACCAGGCTCCCTCTAACCGTGTCTTCGAGTTCAATAGGAGGGCTACTCCGCCTGCAGTCTGCCGTCTCAGCCGTGGTCACTGTCCCTCTCGTCCCTCACACTCCTGGGGTGCTGGCTCCGGTTAAGCTTTCTCTCTGTGGCTCACACTGGCTCTTCCAGATTCTGCGTCCCTTTCACCCCACTGTTCCAGGACATGTGCTTCTGTCTTTGCTGCTCAGCCTACCTCGGCCTACTGACTCCTTTCTCCTCCCCCTTCTCTATATCTACCCTCTGTCACCTGACTACGTGTTTGCCCACCCACTGTTTCTAAACCCACCACCCCTTGCCTGCCTAGAGTTCACAGGCTCTGGGTTGGGTGCTGCTCTCAACTGCTACGTGGGTTGTGTGGGCAATGAGGGTGTTGGTGTTCAACTGTCGTCCTACCTTCCTGGCTGCTGTTCCCTTTGTGGCCGCCTGGACGCAGGGACGCCACAGTGTCTCAGAGGTTGAGATCTGTGAGAGGCCAAGAGATGTGGTAAGAGATAGGAGCTGGGATGCAGATGGGGAGATGGGGCTGTTTATGGGGATTTTGAAGTCTCCCAGAATGAGGGTTGGTAATTCTGAGGACATGAAGTGCGGCAGCCACACTGAGAAGTGGGTGGGTGACCCTGGGGGGCGGTATACCACTGCTACTCTGAGGGGGAGCGGGTGGAAAAGCCTAATGGTCTGAACCTCAAAAGAAGGGAATGAGAGTGATTGGGCTGGAGGGATAACCTGGAAAGTACACTGTGGGGACAGGAGTAAGCCAACTCGACTACCATGTCTGTTCCCAGGTCTTGGGGAGTGGGAGAAATGTAGGCTGCCATGAGAAATAGCAGCAAGGGAAGCAGTGTCTGAGTCCTGGATCCAGGTTTCTCTGAGGGCCAGCAGGTTAAGAGAGTTAGTGAGAAAGTAGTTATGAATGAAGGGAAGTTTGTTGCATACAGACCGTGGATTCCAGAGAGCGCAATTAAAAGAGGGAGATGAAGGTGTGCAGGTAATGGTAATAAGGTTAGTGGGGTTTCTGTCTGAGGTGGGAGAAAGGTTGAAGCTAGCAGAGGGTGGAGCAGGGTTGGGAGAAATATCACCTGAAAGGAGCAGCAGCAAAAAGAGAAAGAGCAGATAGTTTTTGGATTTAGGACTTGGTTTATTATGACAAACTTTGGAATATGATGGGCTGAGAGTCTTCAGTGAACTGAAGATAGCATGGAAGCTGTACATAGAGTAGGGCAGGAGAGAGGGGCTGATGTGAATGAGTGGTGATGGAGGGGGAACAGGGTGATGAAAGTTGATAGTGAGAGCACATAGGAAAACAAACAATGAAATCAAAGGCATGGTATAAATTAGTAGTGAATACAGTTATACACATACTTTTCGTGGCTTTTCCCAGTCAATTCCGGTCAATTTCTGGTCTATTTCATATTTTGCCACTTTAAATCAGGTACCGTATATACTCGCGCAAACCAAAAAGAGGACGAGGATTTCAAATGCAAATGTATATTTATTTGATACGGGACACACAACAGAAAAACATCAAAAGGGGACAAACACTCCCCCCCGAAGAAGCAGGCAGTGGTGCTTGCGAAACGGCTGTAGGGATCCTCCCACAGCAGCTCCGGATTTCACCCTTAGGCAGGTAACTTAATCTTGGCACTATACTATGCACTTTCTCTGGCCCATCTTTACGCCATATACAGATATTTATCTTTCCCTGTAATGGGTGGCAGTTTTCTTTGTGGCCTCGGGATAGGTGCAATATTTTCATGTGCTTTCCTTTTTTGGACCTACAATACTGTGTGAATATCCGGGGTTGTGCAATTATTTGTCCCCTTTTGATGTTTTTCTGTTGTGTGTCCAGTATCAAATAAATATACATTTGCATTTGAAATCCTCGTCCTCTTTTTGGTTTGCACCTATTTCTAATACGAGGATGCTTGTTTCCCCATGATCTTCATGGGAGTAGGCACTTATAGTTAAGTGATGGTTTTTATTATACCGTATATACTCGCGTATAAGCCGAGTTCTTCAGCCCAAAAATTGGGCTGAAAAGTCCCCCCCTCGGGTTATACGCGAGTCATAAGGACGCCCGCCCCCCCATCGGTATACAGGCGAGCCCCCATGGGTATACAGGGCCCCCCCTTGCTGCCGCAAACCTCTAAAGTAATAGATCATTATACTTATCCCTGTCGCCGCCTCCATCGCGCTCCTCCGGCTTCCTCCGGCTTTTTCCGGCTTCCTCCGGTGGGCGCAGGCAATGACGTCATTGTCTGTGCGCCGGAGGAGGAAGCCAGAAGAATCCGGAGGAGCGCGATGGCGGCGGCGGCGATGGCGACAGGGATAAGTATAATGATCTATTGTTTTACAGGTTTGCGGCAGCAAGGGGGGGCCCTGTATACCCATGGGGCGGGGCGCCTGTATACCACTGGGGCTGCTGCTGCATATACCACTGGGGCTGCTGCTGTATACACCACTGGGGCTGCTGCTGTACACACCACTGGGGCTGCTGCTGTATATACCACTGGGGCTGCTGCTGTATACACCATTGGGGCTGCTGCTGTATATACCACTGGGGCTGCTGCTGTATATACCACTGGGGGCTGCTGCTGTATATACCACTGGGGCTGCTGCTGTATATACCACTGGGGCTGCTGCTGTATATACCACTGGGGCTGCTGCTGTAACACTGCTGGGGCCTGTATATACCACTGGGGAGGCTGCTGTATACCACACTGCTGGGGGCTGTATACTGTGCTGGGGTCCACCCTCGGCTTATACACGAGTCAATAGGTTTTCCCAGGTTTTGGGGGCAAAAGTAGGGGGGTCGGCTTATACACGGGTCGGCTTATACATGAGTATATATAGTACTTTGTAGCAGACACGTCTAGAGCCGACTAGAAGCAGCCCCAGATATGCTCAAGAAAAGTGAATTCAGGTGAGGAGCAGGGGATAGGGAACTGGACTTCATTAGCCCATCACCAATCAGGCCATAGACACATGGTGATTCACAGGCAGCTAACACAAAGACCGCAGTCATCAATTTTTCTGATTCTATTGTAAAGTCTCTTGATCAGTAGAATTATGCTTAGTATGAATAAGCTCCCCTACAGGCATATTACTCACTACATGCTTAGGATGGCAGGATCTGGCATCAAGGATCAAATTTGTGGCGGTGTGTTTTTTTGTATGGACTCACCGTAACCTTCCTATTCAGTATATGTTCGGTGTTTAGGGTGATGTCCAAAAAGTTCATTTTCTCTGAATCACAAAAATAAGCAAATCAGAGATTAAAATAATTGTTTATATAACCCTCAAAATCACAAATTTCTTCCAGGGGCCCCTTATATACCAGCAGGGTATCATCAATGTATCTGGCATACCATAAAATGATGTAATGGAAGGGGTTACTCGGGCCAAAAATAAATTGTTCCTCCCACATACCCATGACCAAATTAGCCAGGGTGGTGGAAAACCTGGCCCCCATACTGACATCAGGCTTCTGCAAGTAGAAGCGCTTGTCAAAAGAAAAGAAGTTGTGGGTTAACAAAAACTCCACTGCCATTCAAAATGAAATCCTGAGCAGGTGGAGAGTAAGCACTGTACCTCTCAAGGGCATAGGAAAGGCAGTTCATAGAAACATGATGGGATATTGATGGGTATAACACCGCCACATCACAATTTAATCAGTTGAAACCTGGATCCCATACAAAATCCACAAACAAAGCCACCACAGATTTAGTGTACTTTATGAAGCCGGGCAAACTAAAGATTGTTGACTCACCCAGGCTCCTAATCAATCAGGCCTCCCAACAATCCAATGCCAGCCACAATCTGGCGGCAAGTGGAGGGAAGAAGTTCCTATGGATCTTTGGAAGAGAGTGGTAGATAGGAATAACCGGGCACTCCACCAACAAATATTCAGAAGGCTTTTTTTTATCTAGAACACCCATACAAAGACCTTCCTCCAGAAGGCTGGATAGTTCTCTCTGGTACGTTTTGCTGGGATCCCTTGGTAACTTCTCATACACCTTATAGTCACACAGATCACTCATAACAATCTTACAGTACAGACCCGCATTCAGCAACATTACTGAACCCCCTTTGTCTGACATCCTCACCAATAAATCTTTATTGTTTTGCAGTTATCTTGCAACTGATCTTTCTGATTGTGTGAGATTGTCATGACAGGAACGATTCAAATAAAGACTGACCAAATCCTTTTCAATAAGGTCTTGGAAAATATCCAAGATTTCAGGTCTTGATTTTATCATGTGAAACCCTGAATTCTTCATGTGCATCCTAATACAATCCTCTGTGGTTAAATTTGAGGTCTAAATCTCTTATTGCAGACAGTGTCTTTAATTCGTTAAAGGGAACCTGTCACCTCCTAAAAGCCACCTAACCTATCAATACATGTCCCTGCCCCTATTACCATTATAACTAGCCCTCTTTCTGCTAAATGCATGTTTTCAATGTTGTAAAAAACTTTTTATACTTAGTCATTAGGATGATAATGAAGTGGGGGCTATATGGAAGTGTTGTTTTGCAGCCTCCATGATCCAGCCTCTCTGTGTTTCTTCTGCTGTGATCTGGAGCTGACATCAGGACAAATGATTTGCATGCTGGGAGTGACAGAGGAGGAGAGAAGGAGGAGCAGAGCCTGCACAAGCAAAGCAGCATAGAGAGGCTGGATCATGGAGGCTGCAAAACAACACGCCCAGGGGGACTACTGCATATAGCCCCCACTTCATTATCATCCTAATAAGTATAAAAACGTTTTTTTACAACATGGAAAACAAGCATTTAGCAGAGAAAGGGATAGTTATAATAGTAATAGGAAGGTGCAGGGACATATATTGATAGGTTAGGTGGCTTTTAGGAGGTGACAGGTTCTTATAGGGATGACATTATCAATGTGTGATTCATGAGTGCTCAAATCAAATAAAGACCCAAAGTCTTGGATATTTCATGTTGATTTGCCGCACTGTTTGCTCCTGATGTGAAGCTTTTTTAATATTTAATAAAGAATCTACTTATTTTGGAGACATCTAAATCGCTGGAGATTCTTCCTACTTATCTTGTTTCCTGTTCATCTGACGACACAGCCGCGACTGAGATTGCTGCTTGCAGTGGGCGGACACTAATGACTCAGTGCATGTAGCAGAGCCAAGTGTTCTTCGCTGGACATCACTGTGGATTATCATAGGAGGGTATGTTTGAGGGTTAATGCATGGGTGAAACAGGGTTATATGTGTGTTTTATTTAAAATAAAGGATTTTTCTCTTCATGTGTGTTTAGTAACTATTTACTCACAAGATTGATAATGGGTGGGTCTCATAGAAACCTAAACATTATCAATCTGGGACTTAATGACAGTTGTCAATACTCAGCTGTTATTAACCTCTTCTATTACCCTGATTGCAACCACAACAGGACATCAGGAAGAGTCAAATAAAGCTTCAGGAATTGGTACTTCAAATGAATGCGCCAATTTCTGGGGCAGCTGTGGGCTGCTGTTCTGTAGCTTGGGGGGCCCAATAACAATAGGCCTCACCGCGCTAACAATACTTGCCAGCTTAGATGCCTGGTTTTACCTTGGCTGGCAATCAAAAAAAAGGCAGAGCCCACACATTTATTTTAAATTTAAATGATAAAAAAAAATGGACTCCACTGTATTTTTGATTTCCAGCCAAGGTAAAATCAGGCAGCTGGGGGTGTCAGCTCATAGCTGGCTGCTTTATCTGAGCTGAGATAAAAAATACGGGGGACACCTATGCAAAAATTTTTCAAACATTTATATTTACACCCTTATGATGGCAGGATCGTTGCAAATGGCAACCAATCACAGATGCCCGCATAATCAGTAGGGGCCCAACAGCCAATCACAGATGCTGTAATAGGGAGTGGGCTTCTGCAAATGGCTGTTGGAGCTAGTGCAGTAAATAATTAGGAAATTAAAGAGTGTACCCAGACGTACAAGCACGCGGTCCTTGCTAAGTATGACACTGATGTTTAATCACTGTTTTGCATTTATTTACAGTCCCCAGCTGAACCTGATGCACTAGGTGTACAGTACAGACCCTGAACTTTACAGTTTGGGTTCACCCATCACTACAGAAGTATTAGGGGCTTTGGGTGACACAGCTGTGAGAGTAGGTGGGGGGTGGGAGTCGGATATGGCTCACGACCCTCTCTCAGAGCTGAATGTGGCTGTCAAAATCAGAACGGTTGAGGACTTCTGGTCCATATCATGGATTGCCAACCATACTAGCACAATGTACTACTGCCCCATTAGATGTGGTAGCAGTGCCCATCTCCTTCCCACATCCCTTTGGACTCTTGAGATAAAGCATATGGAAGACTGATCTATACCAGTGGAAGAGCATAGATGAAACTCTTTGACAATGTTTTCAATGGACTACTCCAGGATTTTGTATACTTTTGAAAATATTCCCTTAAAATATCAATACTTCTTCAGTTTTAGTTAAAACAATGAGGCAACATACTGCATCAATAGAAACTATAGGACCATGTTCTCCCAACACAACAATTATTTTGTTTTGCAGAATGTAACGTTATCAGCTGCCTTCCACCTATCAAAACTAGTGCGATGATGGATGTCTGTAATCTTGTAATGAATTATCCCAGAAGAAGTCGGTGTAACAGAAAAAAAAAGTTAATCAGTGAGTAAAGAGGCTGGGAAATGAATGTACGCTCAAGGACAAAGCTATTGAGATGCATAAAATGTATGGTAAAAAAATGAGAGTGTCTGAATGTCTGTAGTTGTTTTTGTCATGTTTGTGCATAACTGCAGTCACGACCGGGCTATTTACATGACTAATGCACTGATTATTTAGCCCCTGGCAGGTTGGGAACAGGTCAGTCCATTAAGTACATGACTGGTCCAATGCTGACTTCTAGAATGTGGTAATGTAAATGCTCCTTCGTACACTGTTGGTATTATTTACTGTATCATTTATCACACGCGACTGAAACGATCGATGGAGGTTTGAGGACAATGTATTAGGAAATGCGTCAAACAATATTTGTTTTGGACCTTGTTTATCTAATTCAAACAACTTTAATGAAGGTGGTATGAAGGTATGTGAAGGTATGCCACATATCCACAGGAATAAGACGTCAGAACTGTGATTTATTAACAAATCCATCCAGGAAGAACAGAGACAATGGCTATAAAAATAATTTATAATGTACATGAATTAAAATAGAGAAAAACTAAGGGTAGTCCAAGATTCAAAGAGGTCTGCTTTTTCTGTATCCCATTTATGTAGATGGGGTTGACCCAGTTCATGTGCTGGTATTGAAAAAAGTTCTGATCATTTATTATTCCTATTATTTATCGGCTTTCAGCTTGATCTCATCATGGCGACTTGATGGATGAACGCTCTGTAGGAAGATCGATCTTGTGCAGCCTAGATAGGTCCACCAGGGTCTTCTCTGCTGTTCTTATGCTGGTATCAAGCCACTGAGTTACTGGTCTTCCTCTTCGCCTTTTACCTTCTATCATTTTACAATCTTAAAAACATTTATCAAGTGAAAAAAGGTTAACTAGAATGTTGATTATGTGGAAAAAAAACTAAACAAATGAAAAATAAAAATTAAAGGAATTTTCCATAATTTGAGATGTATTTTAATAAACTGTTCTTCAATGTGGACATTTTAGAAATGCTTCTAATATTCTCCAATAAAGAACATGGACAATTTAAATATTTCCTTGCATGCCTGTATTTTTGGCTAAAAATTAGTTTTGCAATTCCATTTAATTTAAAAATGTACACTTTTTGGCTTCAATAATGGTACAGTCTATTGTTTCGTGAAGAATGAGTTAGTGTGTGTTGTGAAAGTATTTGACCCCTTGAACTGTTCAACCATTTTCCACATTTCAGGCTTCAAACATAAAGATATAAGTATTAATTTTTGTGTGAAGAATCAACAACAAGTGGGACACAATCGTGAAGTGGAACAAAATTTATTGGTTTTTTTAAACTTTTTTAACAAATAACTGAAAAGTGGGGCGTGCAATATTATTCAGCCCCTTTACTTTCAGTGCAGCAATATCACTCCAGAAGTTCAGTGAGGATCTCTGAATAATCCAATGTTGTCCTAAATGACTGGTAATTATAAATTAAATCCACTTGTGTGTAATCAAGTCTCAGTATAAATGCACCTGCTCTGTGATAGTCTCAGGGCTCTGTTTCAAGTGCAGAGAGTGTGGCGCCCTGCCAAGCAGGTGTCACAGAGGGGTACTGCACCCGTAAAAGAGGTGCAGATGCTCCAGCTGCACGTGGACCCTAGGATGGTGGGTGGGATCCATTTCCAGCACTCCCACATTAGCTTACAGGGTGGGAGGTTACCCGGGAGGGGATATAATCACCTCTAGGGGGAACAAGAAGAGCTTTTCACCATTTTGCTGCTAGGTCTCTCGGCTGAGGGACCAGGAGGAGAGATGGAAGAAGAAGAAAGGGTTTAAAGAGAATGAGAAAGGAGCTTTCCAGGAGAGCAGCTGGTCTGGGAAAGAGGAGCCAGCGAGACAGGTTCTCCCAGACAGCTTACTGGGCACCGGAGCCCGCAGCCTGCTGGAGCTATACGCACAGCAGAGAATCCGGATTCCCGTGGAGTCTTCAAGTCTCCCGGGCACCAGAGCAGTCTACAAGAAGGAGACCAGGCACCACCAAGGAAACGAGCGGCCAGCCAGTAGAGGGTCACCTGACAACAGCGAAGGTGAGAGAGGCCAGGAGGTCAGGCTGGATTCTAAATCAACCAGGCTTCACACCAAACTGAAAAGCAGGAAAGAACAGACACGGATTAGTTAATGAAGGCATACCAAGGGTTCCACCATACCACCTGGGATCCACTTGCAGCCACCCGTTAGCTACCTGTTCTTGTAACATCTAAAGTGCTGAACTGTGAACTGTAACTGCTACAACTAACAGTAAAGTACCCAGAGGAAAAGTGACTTTGCCTCTGCCTGTGTTTCCTTTTCACGAACTTGTTCCCCATACATGAACTCTGCCCCAGAGGTCCAGCCCTACCTGTAGAGAACTTTGCCAACTAGCCGCAATACCAGCTACCTGCGGCGGACTGTGGCGGCGCTGGTGACTGCTCACCAGAAACAACAGGTGGCGTCACGACAACTTGTAAATATAATCCCCTGTAAATATACCCCTTTTCAAAGAAATCCCCTAGTACACGGGATCAGACGTGGCCATCACTCCCGTGACACAGGAGCGTTAACCTCTTGGAGCCTGATAAGAGCATCATGATGATCAAGGAACAAACCAGGCAGGTCCGAGATACTGTTGTGGCGAAGTTTAAAGCTGGATTTGGATACAAAAAGATTTCCAAAGTTTTAAACATCTCAAGGAACACTGTGCAAACGATCATATTGAAGTGGAAGGAGTATCAGACCACTGCAAATCTACCAAGACCAGGGCGTCCCTCTAAACTTTCATCTCGAACAAAGAGAAGACAAAAGGCCCATGATCACTCTGGATGAACTGCAGAGATCTACAGCTGAAGTGGGAGAGTCTATCCGTAGGACAACAATCAGTCGTGCACTGCACAAATCTGGCCTTCATGGAAGAATGGCAAGAAGAAAGCCATTTCTCAAAGATATCCATAAAAAGTCTTGTTTGAAGTTTGCCACAAGCCACCTGGGAGACACCAAACATGTGGAATAAGGTGCTCTGGTCAGATGAAACCAAAATCGAACTTTTTGGCCACAATGCAAAACGATATGTTTGGCGTAAAAGCAACACAGCTCATCACCCTCAAAACACCATCCCCACTGTCACACATGGTGGTGGCAGCATCATCGTTTGGGCCTGCTTTTCTTCAGCAGGGACAGGGAAGATGGTTAAAATTGATGGGAAGATGGACGGAGCCAAATACAGGACCATTCTGGAAGAAAACCTGAGACTGGGATGGAGATTTATCTTCCAACAAGACAATAATCCCAAACATAAAGCAAAATCTACAATGGAATGGTTCAAAAATAAACGTATCCAGGTGTTAGAATGGCCAAGTCACAGTCCAGACCTGAATCCAATCGAGAATCTGTGGAAAGAGCTGAAAACTGCTGTTCACAAACGCTCTCCATCCAACCTCACTGAGCTCCAGCTGTTTTGCAAGGAAGAATGGGCAAGAATTTCAGTCTGTCGATGTGCAAAACTGATAGAGACATACCCCAAGCGACTGCAGCTGTAATCGCAGCAAAAGGTGGCGCTGCAAAGTATTAACTCAAGAGGGCTGAATAATATTGCACGCCCCACTTTTCAGTTTTTTATTTGTTAAAAAAGTTTAAAATATGCAATAAATTTCGTTCCACTTCATGAGTGTGTCCCACTTGTTGATTGTTCACAAAAATTTGAATTTATATCTTTATGTTTGAAGCCTGAAAAGTGGCACAAGGTTGAAAATTCAAGGGGGCCAAATACTGTTACAAGGCACTGTAGGTAAGAATCCATCAGTGAGTTCTTCAGAGTCCTGAGGTCTGTCAGTGAGCTTGCTCTGAGTGAACGTTGATAAGGGCAGAGGCACACTATGTTAGCTGCATGTGAGTGTCTCGCATGCATCCTGCATGAGTCACGTGGCCCGACCACCGCCTTTCTGAACGGGAGCGTGGAGCTCTATAGAAACAAAATCAGCTCCATGCTCTCGTTCAGCGAGACGGTGGCCGGGCCGGGTGACTCATGCAAGATACATGTGAGACACTCGCATACAGCTATGCATAAGTGAGTCTCTGCCCTTACTCTTATCTTCAGCCTTGTAAGTTCCATTTTGTTATAAGCCCTCCATTTAGTGCAAGCTTACCGACAGATTTTAAATACATTTAAAATAGTCAGTGCAAAATATTTAATGAAACTCAATTGTAAAAAATTATTTTTAGCCAAAAATACAAGAATTAAACTACCGGTAAGAAAATGTGGCTGAAGCTGTTCATATATTTTAAACTTGAGATCTACAGAACTAAAGGTTTTTTTTTTTTAAGGTTTGTCTGAGTACAGAGTAGCTGTCCATCAATGTTTATCCTTATTGATGGTACATGCAATATAGAAAATCAATGGTTCCCTAATATTTTTATTTATGTCTATAGAATTTCTGTATGCAAAAGACTGTACTACCGTGTTTTCCCGAAAGTAAGACCCTGTCTTACATTTTTTGGGGGGCCAAAAGTGGCCCCCTGTCTTACTTTCGGGGGGGCCTTACATTGCAGGCCCCACCATCCATCCATCACACACATGCAGCCATCCATCCACACATTCCCACACATACAGACACATGCATACACATATATACACACCATACACACCACACACACAGTCACACACACATAGCACCGCTTCTTACCGGGTCCGGTGTCGGGTCCCCGATGGTCCTGTGCCGTCATCTGTGCTCCGGTCCGGTCCCCAAGATGATCCGCTGCCATCCGCCGTGTTCCGGCGCCGTTTTGCACCAGTATTGCCGGTCCTAGGCTCCATGGTCCCTGCTCTTACGGAGTTCAGGCCGCAGCTCCGCCCAGGTCATAGTGTGGGCCAATCAGCATAGCGGCACTGACGTCAGAGGCAAGCGCCCGATGACGCTTGCTTCTGACGTGAGCACCGCAATGCTGATTGGCCCACACTATGACCTGGGCGGAGCTGCGGCCTGAACTCCGGAAGAGCAGGGACCATGGAGCCTAGGACCGGCAATACCGGTGCAAAACGGCACCGGAACACGGTGGACGGCAGCGGATCATCTCGGGGACCGGACCGGAGCACAGAGGACGGCACAGGACCATCGGGGACCCCACACCGGACCCGGTAAGAAGCGGTGCTATGTGTGTGTGTGACTGTGTGTGTGGTGTGTATGGTGTGTATATATGTGTATGCTTGTGTCTGTATGTGTGTATGTATGTATGTGCACCACCCCGTGCTTCCCCGATAGTAATAACCCCCCGTCCCCCATACCCTGCCTTACATTCGGGGGGGTCTTACATTCGCAGACCCCCTGTCCCCCCCCCCCCCACACTGTCTTACTTTCGGGGGGGGTCTTACTATCGGGAAAACAAGGTAACATGGTTCTTTTGGTCTATTTAGTGATCGAGTTTTATAGTCTTCACACGGGGGAATGGCTGATTGGGTAATAATGCAGAGCAGCCTAAAGACATGCCCCTGAGGAATCCTTTGTACCACACCCCTTGTAAAGACCATAAAAATCAGCAACCATTTAAGCCCATATCTCTGGAACTAGATTAAAAAAAAGTACAGAAAACAGTGTTCAAGAAAAACTAAGAACAAAAACTGTCCATTTTTGCCTGATAACATGTTCTCTTTGCATGAGAAGCAAGCTGAGATAACGGACCTCATCAATATCATCTTCACATACATTGAAAAATAATTTTACCTGGATTTCCTATTCAAACTAGAATCAATAACACACTTTTCTTTTAACATTTTGGCAAGATAATTTTGTATTGATATTTTTTGAAAATTCCAGATCACACGTCACCACTAGTTCACTTGACCTGATCTTTGGCCCACTGTCCCCACAGCCCCTCCTCGTAACTACTCAGCCCTCTTTCTCTAAAACCAGCTTCTCCACCATGACAGATCAACTTTCTTCTTTTCTCTCTGATCACATCTCACCACCTGTGCACTCGATCTTTTCACCCACCTCATCCCCAACCTCACCACAGTCTTTGTCCTGACCCTAACCCATCTCTTCAACCTATCACTAACAACTGGTGTCCTCCCCTCATGCTTTAAACATGCCTCGATCACACCACACATATCCTCAAAAAAACCTCCCTTGACCCATCCTTTGTGTCTTGTTATCACCCCATACCACTTCTCCCCTATGGCTCAAAATTGATAGAACAACAGGCCCATCTTGAACCATACACCCACATCACCTCCTGCTCTCCGTTTGACCAGTTGGCTTCTGACCACATCATCCCTTAAACTGCCCTAACTAAAGTCACCAATGACCTACTAACTGCCAAAGCCAAGTGAAACGACTGTCCTCCTTCTCCTGGACCTGTCCTCTACCTTTGAGACAGTGGACCATTTCCTCTTAGTACAGATTCTCATCTTTTGCTATCACAGACTTGGCCCTATCCTGGATCTCTTCATATCTAACAGACCGGACATTCAGTATATCCCACTCTCATGCCACCTCCTCATCTCACCCACTGCGAGTGTCCCCCAAGGTTCAGCTCTAGGACCCTTGCACTGCCTCATCTACGCCTTCGGCCTGGGACAGCTCATAAATTCCCACGGCTTTTAGTATCATCTTTATGCTGATAACACGCAGATCTACCTGTCTTGACCCGATATCACCTCCTTACTAACCAGAATCCCATGATGTTTGTCTGCAATAACATCCTTCTCTGCTCGATTTCTAAAACTTAACATGGATAAAACAGAATTCATCATGTTTCCTCCATCTCACTCAACCCCCCTCTCCATCCATAAAAGTCAATGGCTTCTCAATCTCCTCAGACCCGCAGGCTTGCTGCCTAGGGGTAATCCTTGAATCCACTCTCTATTTCAAACCACATATCTAATCCTTTCCACCTCTTGTTGACTTCAGCTCAGAAATATTTCCCAGATCCGTACATTCCTCAAAAATCTCCAAAAACACAAGTGTATGCCCTCATTATCTCCCACTTTGACTACTGCAACCCCCTGCTTTGTGGCCTACCTTCTAATACCCTTGCACCTCTCCAGTCTATCCTAAACTCTGCTGCCCAACTAATCCAAGTGTCCCCCAGCTATTACCCAGTATTTACTCTTCGCCATTCCCTTTACTGGCTTCCCATTGGCCAGAGACTCCAGTTCAAAACCCTTACTATGACATACAAAGCCATCCACAAGTTGTCCCCTCCATAAATCTGTGACATGGTCTACCGGTACTTACCTGCATGTAACCTCCGATCCTCACAAGATCTCCTTCTCGCCACCCCTCTTCTCTCCTCTTCCCACAAATGCATGTAAGAATTCTCCCGTGCATCTCCCACACTCTGGAACTCTCTGTCCCTACAAATCAGACTGTCGCCTACTGTGGAAACCTTCAAAAGAAACCTGAAGACTCACCTCTTCTAAAAAGACCACAACCTGCAGTAACCATCAGTGCATTATACTGCTGCATGACCAGCTCTACCATTATCTACTGTATCCTCACCCATCCCTTGTAGACTGTGAGCCCTCGCAGGCAGGGTTCTCCTCACTTCTACTGTATCCTCACCCATCCTTGTAGACTGTGAGCTCTCACGGCAGGGTCCTCTCCCTCACCCACTGTGTCCTCACCCATCCTTTATAGACTGTGAGCACTCGTGGGCAGGGCCCTCTCTCCTCACCTACTGTATCTGTACCCATGCCTTGTAGACTGCAAGCCATCGTGGGCAGGGTCCTCTATTCTCCTGTTCTAGTTGGTGACTTGTGTTGATCATAATTATTGTGCTTGTTTTAATTATGAATAGCCTTTTTAACATGAAAAGTGCCCTGGAATAAATGGTGCGATAATAAAAAAAAAAATAATAATAATAATAATAATATAAAAACTGTTGAGAATAGTACTGTGTTTGTGGGAAAAAATATCCACTATATAAAATAATAAGCAAAATACGGTATACCATACATGGTTTCCAATTGAATATGCATTTCCATTGTTAGCCAAATGGTTCACTATGCTCATGTACAGGCTTATGTATGTAGGGGAAGAAGTAAAGGACAAAACCAGTACAACAACTTAAAGTTGTTTCTTAAAAAGAATTGGTTCTCATGACTGCCTTTTACCGCAATTTATTAGTCTTTGTTGTCGGGGATAACTGCATCTGTCATATAAAGGAAAGGCTGATTGTGTAATCCATAGTGTGAGCTATTAGGCATTTATTAAAAGAAAATTGGTTGTCTGATTAGGACAGCTCTGTTAATATCACATAATTACCCAGTTGTTTGGACGCTATGCAGAAAAAGTTCCAGATGTCTGTTAAACCCATACATGCACCTTGATGTAATGATTAATTGAGGCACCCTGACTTCTTAATACATCACAATTATGTGATATTGCTTTGGACCCAGTATTTCACACCACTGGGTTTTAAAAAAAAAAAAAAAAAAAAAAAAAAAAAGCAAAACATTTTCATCTGAGTTTCTTTGCAAAAACTTTATTTTCTTTTTCTCAGACAAAAGACTTTTTGTATTGCCATCTGACAATTTCAGTTGCACATGTTGGCTTTAGCAGTGTGCTGCTGTAGCCTTTCTATGTTATGTAATTCAGTGTTTCAGCTCTGCACCTGTGTTTTAATCCTCTAGGAAGTGCTGTCTGTTTTTTTTCCCCTTTTCTCTAGTATACATGGAGTTCACAGACTCTATTGCTGGACTCTGCACTCCTCTCTTCCCGTTAATCCACAGGGTGCCATCTGATGTGTGTATCCTACTGCAGCCCAGGTAACAAGAGACCTTACAGAGTCCAAGAGAGGTTTTATTGTACGTAGGGATCCATCAGATTTAAGGTCACATTGCTGTGGTTGATGGGCAGGCATCTATTGGCCAATATATGTGCTAAGAACTTTATAAGATTTGTATTTAAAAAAAAAATTTCATCTGAGTTTTTTTGAAAAAAACTTTTTTAGTTTTTATTTTTTCTCAGACAAAAGACTTTGTATTCCATCTGACACCTTCAGTTGCATATGTTGGCTTTAACAGTGTGCTGCTGTAGTCTTTCTAAGGCTGCCTTCACATTTGCGTATGTGAACGCAGCTTATGCTGCGTTCCCATACGCATTCAAACGCATGCGCACTGCGTTCCTATGTTTAACATAGGAACGCTTAGTGCCTGCGTTTGGCAGCGTTTGCTGCGTTCGGGTGCAGATGCGGACCATATCTGCTCCTTCCGGTGTCCCGCGTCCGCACCCGGGACGCAGCATGTCGCGTCCCTGGTGCGGGCGAGAGTGTGTGATCTGTACGCAGGCATCCGCCTGCGCACAGATCACATATAGGAGTGAATGGGGTGCGCACGGCGATCTGCAAGCATCTGCAGACCGCCGTGCGCTCCATTATAAACATAGGGGCTGCCGTCTGTATGCAGATGCTTGCAGATGCCTCCGCAAAACGCTGCGGAGGCATCTGCAAATCTGAAGGCAGCCTTAATTATGTAATTCAGTGTTACAGCTCCGCACCTGTGTTTTAAGCCTCTAGAAGTGCTGTCTGATCCAGCACATCAATTACTATGTCTTATTGTCTGCAGCGCTTATGTCATATTGATAATACTGCAGCCAATCAGTGAGCTCAGTAGTGTCATCACTGCAGACAAGACCAGACTCTGGGAGTCAAAGTTGAGACTCTCCGCTGGACCCCGGAATGTGGGTGGGGGGGAATAAAGTATAGTTTTTTTCATTTTAAGACAAACTGTGCCTTAGGACAGGAGGTTTATGAAAATGTAAAACCCATTTTGTGACAAATCACACCCCTCAGCCCCATCCTGGCATCTTTAATATGTCAGAGTCACTATACAGCCTCATCACTTCCGCCAAACGTGACGTTCCGCATCCACTGGGTATACATAAGGTCAGCTTAGCACTGTTTTGCATAGACACCCCTGTCCACACTGGTAAAAGGAGGCACAGGGGAGTGAGCAAGGGTGATCCACGCAACGTCCAGCATGGCATGACACTTGCACATAACCCTGATAGGCTGAGAGAACCCTTTCACCAGCTTCACTGAAACCTCACCAGCCTGGTAACACTGCCACTATTTCCTCATTAGATATAAGCCCGGTTTGTTAACAGGATTAAATCGGGCCATAAACCAGCCTCGTTAGTATGTTAAACCGAGTACACAGACATGTGGATTCATGGATAGAGATAAAAGCGCAACCCGGGATTAAAGTGTATATTTATTCGCCTTAGGAACTCACTAGACAAAACACTATATACACAATGGATTTACATATACATTGGTCAGATAGCAAATACAGGAGGTAGTACAATAAGTAAAAGCAGACGATACATAAGTCGGTTACCCGTTGGATTTTGGGCCTTAGTGCTGGTAGCCACATGGAAGGTGTATGGTGCCAAGGGTTTCTGGTTTCTTCCAACACAATACACAGTGTGACCTCCCTAGAAGACAACACTGACCACTTCCTGGCTCTGGCAAATAACCCCATGGTCGGTCACTCCCTTCTCCACCCCAGATTTGTCCTAGTTTCTCTCCAATGGCTCTGCTGGCTGAAAACTCCAAAAACCTATCATAGGTCTTAATTTCCCAATGGAAGGTCATAAGGAGGCAGTTCTGTTGCCATTGGATCTGGCCGGTTTCCAGTTAAGCTTAGAGACCAAACATGGCTTCTCTACCTTGCTTCTACTAGTCGTTCTACATATCTCCCCACCCTGGGGTGCTAGGAAGAACCAGACCCAGATGTGTGTACGGCCTGTCCCTGCAGACAAGATAGTGTAAGTCTCGGATATTCCATGCAGTAATTCCATAACTTCTTATGGAATTATGTTTCCTGTCTGTCTGAAGAATGCCTTCGAAGCCTGGACTCCCAGGCACTCCAGAGGTCTAACTTTTCCATACTTGGAGCTTTGCAGATAGACCATCTGCTGACCCAGATGTCCTGTCTCAGATTCACACTTTTAATAGGAAGCCTATAATCTCAGACCAGGTATAATATATTTGATTGGCAGGGCATTATATCTCCCATATTCTTCACACCTTTCAATCAAAATAGAAACATCTTACCCCAAAATAGTACTACACTTTGCATTGCAGAAAACAGGAGTTGATACAAAAATATAAAGGTTTACAGTTTTGAATGGCGAGATGAAAAATTCTAACATTCTCTGTGATCTTAAAGGCCAAAAACTGCCTGGTCCTTGAGGCGTTACACTGGCTTTTGCCTTTATGGGTCACTATTCACCTACTATAATAGTAATCAGAAATGGCAAGAGATGACAGTATGGCACTTTTTGTTCAAGTTCTACTTGTCTTTTATATCGTTTTAAGACTGAGTGAAGGTGAACGATGTATCAGAAGGATGTCACGTATCTTACTGAATGGAAGCGGTGAGGAGTAGCGGAGGGCTGCTCATACCGCCAATCTCACAAGAGAGAACAAAGTAATCACAGCAGTCTTGTTACAGTTTTGATTCATTCATCCCGCCACAGTTAGACGTTCTCGTTCAGCACCTTAAAGCACAGATCATACCAGATGAAACTGCAAAGCCACATTTCATGACATCTAGGTTTTTTCTCCCCCTAAACCTCAATTTTAGTAAACATTCATCTGCTGTACACAGCAACCTTTGTCTTTATATTGTGTGACTGAGCGCTCCCAGGGCACAGGCTCAGATAGCTTCAATCTTTGAAAAAAGAAATAAAACTGTGTCATTTCTTACCTACACTGGGAATAAAAGCCATTCTGCCTCCAATAACAAAGCTACAAAGAAGTGATAAAAGGGAAGAACACTGTGCAGGAGATGCGCTAGCTGTGCTTGCTGTATAATCCATCTAGTATGACCTTCAAACCATTTGCAACACAAGGCCAACATATGTGACTCGCTTTTAAAGAGAAAATTGTCGAGAAAGAACTTTTGTGTGGAAATGTGTAAGTGACAGCAATTACAAAAAGCAATTTCACTTTTACTTCTAAGTATCTGTTCATGTCATTGTAGTAATCTTCTGTGAATGTACAGTACTGTGCAAAAGTTTAGGCAGGTGTAGAAAAAATACTACAAAGTCATAATGCTTTCAAAAATAGAAGTGTTAAGAGTTTATTGTTATCAATTAACAAAATACGGAATTAAATGAACAACAGAGCAATCAAAGTTCTCTACATAGTTGAATTGCTTGGTCTTGTTTCCATGTCAAAGGTTTGGCTTTTTGGTTGTGATTCTTCAATGAAGACTCCTTCTGGCCAAACAGTAGACAATTGTAGCTGGATTCCACTGCAAGTTTTGAGCTGATGGTGACATGCCCACTCCAGGGCCGGGGGTACTCAGGAACCGGGCAGCAGTTGTTCTTCACTTTCGGTTCTTTTCACAGGGAAAGACGGGGGCCGAGACCCGGTCCCTTGACCCTTGCGGTGTCATTTAACGAAGAGGGATTGATGGGGAAGACAGGAAAAAGGGGTATTCATGATGCCACCTACGGTACATGGCCATGGGCGGCCGCCGCTGCTTCAGAGCCTCTGGGGACGATGACCGGCAGCTTGGATGGTTTAGCTCCCCGCAGGTGGAGCGCGGTCTATGAGGCTCTCATAGAAATGCATTGGGTTGTGACCTCTGGCATGCTCCATGAAACACTGGAGATGCCAGCAGGTCACAAATCCCCGCTGATCGACTGGAGTACCGCAGGGTAGATGCCGGAAGGTGAGTATAACACAGAGAGAGAGGGATGTACAGCTATATATAAATAGAAGAGTTCCACATAATGCATAGAAGGGAACTGTAGCATACAGGAAAAAGATGACTGGACCGCCGCAGGAAAACGTTTAAGCCGCCGGAAGGTGAGTATAAGACAGGGTCAGGGAACTTACATTTAAAGCATCACTACACTGGTGTAGCAAAAACAAAAATCGCAAGACTGGTGGTTTAATATAATTGGTTGGTCAAATGGTTGGTAGATTTTCATTCTTTGATGTACATAAAATGACTTAAAAAGTCACAAAAGTATTATATCCAAGGGTCAGTCTCCTACAACATTTATACCTCACAGGGTTTAGCTGAATGTCAATATAACCAGTATCTAGGGCTACTGTTACTTGGCCTGACACAAAACATTCACTCCATTAACCTTTCTAACAAAAGCAAAGATTAAAAATAATGGCACAGATAACAGAAAAATCAATGACAAAATGTACTACATCTATATACACTAGGCTGTCCTAAAGAACAGAGGGAAATGTAAGCCTTTAACTTACCTGTAGGGATGGGTTCACACATTGAGGCCATGGGGTGGTAGTGTGCCACGTGGCTGACAACTCAAAAACTCTGTGCCATCTACAGCGAATTGGTATGCTTTTTTTCAAATATAAAAACTATCTGACTCACCCGTCCATGTTTGGTCCATTAAAGTATAAAAAGCTTTTACTCACCTCCCATGCCGGCGCTGTTCCAGTGATTTCGGGGCTCACATGAGGTCATGATGTCATGCGATCCCCGCACCCAATCACCGCTGGCTTCTCTCTCCCATGGGCCACTCACTTTCTCTTAATTAATTAAACGTTCTAAGGCAGTGAGAGGAAAGCCAGTAGTGATTGGGCGTGGGGCTTGCATGATGTCACAACCTAACATAAATCCCAGGAATGCACCTGCCAACATCGCTGGAACAGCGCCAGCATAGGCAGTGAGTATAAGCTTTTTTTTTATTTTAATGGGGCCAAATATGGGGAATGAGAAGGGGCTGTCTAAGTAGACGACAACCGCTTGAACTCAGCAAATATCTGCAGCGTCTTGACATTTCGCTGCACTTTCTTAATTTGCTCATTAATACCCCATAGAGCAGCACAGGGACTAACATTGGGGTCCTAAATCCCACCAAAGATATCTGCAAGGAGTTTGTATGTTCTCCCTATGTTTGTGTGCGTTTCCTGTGGGTTTTCTAGTTTTCTCCCAAACTCCATAGACATACTAATAGGGAATTTAGACTGTAAGCCCCAATGGGAAAAGTGTATGCAATGTACTTCAGAATATGCTAGCATTAAATCAACAAGCACAATAATTAAATAATACATTTTAGAGGACTTCACACCACGGTTTTATCAGGTCCGGGGCTGTCCGGTGTGAACCAGACAGCTCCAGACCCAATTTTGGACATAATGCAGCCCTATGGTGCCGGATAGGGCCGAATAGCAGTGATTTGCAATCCGGTTTTGTCCATGTCTGGCAGCATCAGGCAAAAAGTTAAACAAAACTGGATCCTCCAGGATCTGGCGCGATCCGGCACCCATTAACATGGGGGTCTATGGGCACTAGATTGCGCCGGATCCGACAGAAAATCGGACGCCGGATGCTGAAGTTCAGTGGCACCCTGCGCTGAACTTCAGCACCTGCAGAGAGCTCACCGCTGAGATTTCAGAACAGCGGTTAGCAGGATTTCGAAATTTCAGCACCTGGACAGCGGCAGCAGCCAAGCAGTCCTGAATCTGGCAGAAAACAGGACCGGAGGGCATATTTGCCCTCCGATTCTGTTTGTTCGGAGCTTCACACCGTGGTGTAAAGCCGGCCTTAGATGAGTGAAATATTCTTTGCATCTATAATATATTTTACCCAAACAAGTCGTTCTTTCTGGAACAGTAGGAATTTACTATATCATTACACTATGGGTTCAATATATCATTTGCATTTATTTTACTCACTTTTTTTGTCTCGTGGCGCTCAGATATCTATTTTGCGCCAAATTCTTTAAAATGACACATGCGGTTCATCAATTTAGAACATAATAATAAAAAAAACCACTCTTTATTTTAGGTCTTTTTTAAGCAAAGATTTGTATGTTCTCCTGAAATGTTAAAGGGAACCAACCACCTCAGATCACCCTAATACACAGTTAGTACATGTCCCTGCACCCTAAGGATACCTTTCCAGCACTGTTTTGTGTAAAATCTTGCATTAGTATAACTGATATAAAGAGTTTATAAACTTACTAGCCTGGAGACTTCTGGGCGTATCCCTCCTTCTGTTATACTTCAGGGCTGTGCATTGCATGACTGTGCTCCCCCTCCCTCCGTGCCTGCTGCCCTGCCCTGATGGGCGTGATCGTTATCTCCTCTGCACAGAGGGAGGGGGAGCACAGCCATGCAATGAATGCACAGCCCTGAAGTATAACAGAAGGAGGGATACGCCCAGATGTCTCCAGGCTAGTAAGTTTATAAACTCTTTATATCAGTTATACTAATGCAAGATTTTACACAAAAACAGTGCTGGAAAGGTATCCTTAGGGTGCAGGGACATATACTAACTGTGTATTAGGGTGATCTGAGGTGGTTGGTTCCCTTTAAATCCAAAACCTTTCAGATGTACAAAAAAAAAATCACTCCGAGAAGGGGGAGAAGGGGACACTGGAGTACGCACAACACCAATAAAGTCGTAATTCATTGGTGTCCCATACCTGGAAAACATAAACCACATCTGCTTTAGTAAACATGGAAAAAAAACAAGCAAAAAAAACGAGCAAACACATAAAATGGACATAAAAAGGTGCAAATTGAAAAAATTTAAAGCAATCAAAAACAGCCTAAAAACAGCAAAAAGTAAGTTAAAAATGAAGAACTCGGCCCTACAAGTCTGATCGATGATCGTCCAACTGACTGCTGAAGTTCATGGATATGAATGAGAAAGCTACCATATTTATATTTTTGTATGTTGGAAAATACAATAAAATTTAGAAATATGATCTAAAAAAAACATATTACCGATTGTGATCTGCTTCCTTTGGGAGTACTGAAGGGTAAAATAAGTTTGTTAATTACCCTTGGGGCAGAGACACAATATGCGAGCTGCATGCAAGTGTCTCACATGCATCTCGCATGAGTCACCCGACCCGGCCACCGTCTCTCTGAACGGAGGCGTGGAGCTGATTGTGTTGCTATGGAGCTCCACTATCCCATTCAAAGAGAAGGTGGCCGGGTCGGGTGACTCATGCGAGATGCATGCGAGGCAGCCACATGCAGCTTGCATAGTGTTTCTCTGCCCCTAAGCTGATTCTCCAGGTTTTGGATGCCCTGATTTGGCCACTAATTGTAAAATTGTATTGTGTGAATGAAAGTTTGGGATATCAATGCTGACTTGAAATCAACTTTGATCCATTTTCTGGCACTGTTCATTGAAATGCTGTATAGTGGTTACTGCCTTAGTTCTGCTTTGCATGACTATTGTATGGCATAAATGGCATTTCTTTTCAGCTTATATGCGCGTCTCAGATGCTTCCTCTGTTGTTCTATTGAATATTAAACTATTTTCACTCTAACCCTTTTGTTGGGATGAGTGGGAAGCGTTGGAGATTTTTCTTTTAGGTTTCAAATTTTTAAAAAATCCAGCTATTATATCATATAAAGAGACACAAAAAGGTGGAAAAATATATTTCCAAATATATTAACCTTGATAATTGCTATTAATATAAGACTACTAATAGCTTCCTGCCATGACCAATTTTAGTTTTCGGCCTTTTTGCTACTGTGAAGGAAAAACAACTGCAGCTCTGTGGTGCCCCCTTATCGTCATGTTGGTCAGGGAAATGACCGAGGATTAGTAAGGTGCCACAGCTGCCATGTATGTGCCAATTACTGCGGTGATTCCGGTGAGATTGGTAATAGTATAGACCAGTGCCAGGCTGGAAGTACATATCAGAACCTCTACACTGTCACTGCCAGAGTTCCTCAATAACACAAGAACAAAATGCTGCCATCAGTTCCTTGTTCGATATAAGCCTGGTCCGTGATTGGGTTTATATCAGGGCCAGAAACCAACCCAGGTAATAGTTTAATATTAAAAGAGTGCACAGATGTGGGGATCGCGGATCGAGATAAAAGAACAACCCAAGATTAAATTATGTATTTAATCACCATAAAGGCACACTAGATAATATGTACAGATATTATACAGATATTACAGTTAGTTATGCAATTACAAGATGGTAAACTACAACAAGCAAATTATGCAGTCAGATATATGTCAATTACCGGTGGCAGCCAAACAGAGGCAGTGTAGAGCCACAGGGTTCCTGGTTGTTAATCCCAAGACATAACTTGACTTGTCCTCCTTGAGAAATCAACCCACAAAAATTGGACCATTCATTCCATTCTAATTCTATTTTTTTCAACATTTCATTGTACATGGATTATGTTTCTAGAATATTGCATAGTATGATGTTGATCAAATCTATAACTCATCCTGCAAAAACAAAGTCAGTCCGTTACATGTCTAGGTCAACAAAAAAAATAATGTTATGTATTAACCCTCAAAAACAGAAAATTGCCCTGACTTTAATGGCTAAAAGGGGCTATTCATAGCATTTAAAGTTATCACCTATTCACAGGACAGGACCATGGTGTGTGGTTTGTGGCTGTATACCAACTTCTTGCCTTAGCACCAAACCTAGCAACCAGGTATGAAGAGCAGATCTCCAGATGATGACTATTGTAATTAGGTGTCACACTGGACTAAGAGGATGTCCGGCTACTGTGCGTGACAGTGGCGCATGGACCAAAGATGTCCAGCGCACTACACAAAGCAACAGATGTGGAAACATCGATGGTGACAAATACAGTGGAAAGACCTGCTCATAGGGAAGAGGTGACGGCTTGGCAGTGGTCAGCTCTCCAAAGACCCTCTTCCACCTCAGGAAGCTTGGCCAGGAATAAGTTCAAAGGATGCTGGAGCCATGTGACCATATAAAGGGGAAGGGAGTGATCACAAAGTAGCCACACCTTGTAAGGAAACTAATGAGTCTGCTATCAGCAGAAATTGACATTAAAGGAAAACTATCAGGTCAAAAATCCACATGTATCTGGTATAATTTTCTAATTCCTCCCTCTAAGCTCTCTCTATTTATGTATTTCTTTTATTTATATTTCCCTCCTATCTTCTGTAAACTTCAAATAAAGAGATTCATTCCATCTGTCACTCACAGTGAATGATCCACTTAGTTCTCTGCTGTCCACTCCCCATGCTTGAATATGCATGTCACATCACAGCACACTCTCTGTGTGTAGCATCACAAGAGGTGAACTACAACACAGAAACTGTCACAGCACAGCAGGGTATCTGTTTTACAGAAACAAATGGAGTCTAGATCAGGCAGAACTGCAGTAGCTCTGTCCCTCTTTGGTGATATCAACTGAACAGACCTGTAAGTGAAACCTGACACTGCACTGTTAACAAAGGGAGGAGGGAGGAGAGAGCTACTGAGAGGGAGTGCATAATTGCATAACAGTGCATAACATGACAGTTTATACAGCACAGGACTAATCGTCTCTGCTTATTATGGGACAGGACTACACTGTGTGCAGAATTATTAGGCAAGTTGTATTGTAGATTTTTGGAAGTTGGAGTGTTTTTTTTTTAGATTTGGCTATCTTAGGAGGATATCTGTTTGTGCAGGTAACTATTACTGTGCAGAATTATTAGGCAACTTAATAAAAACCAAATATATTCCCATCTCACTTGTTTATTTTCACCAGGAAAACCAATATAACTGAACAAAATTTAGAAATAAACATTTCTGACATGCAAAAACAAAACCCAAACCAATTAGTGCCCAATATAGCCACCTTTCTTTATGATGACACTCAACAGCCTTCCATCCATAGAGTCTGTCAGTTGCTTGATCTGTTTACAATCAACATTGCATGCAGCAGCCACCACAGCCTCCCAGACACTGTTCCCAGAGGTGTACTGTTTTCCCTCCCTGTAGATCTCACATTTTAGGAGGGACCACAGGTTCTCTATTGGGTTCAGATCAGGTGAACAAGGGGGCCATGTCATTATTTTTTTTGTTCTTTTAGACCTTTACTGGCCAGCCACACTGTGGAGTAGTTGGATGCATGTGATGGAGCATTGTCCTGCATGAATATCATGTTTTTCTTGAACGATACCGACTTCTTCCTGTACCACTGCTTGAAGAGAGTTGTCTTCCAGAAACTGGCAGTAGGTCGCGAGTTGAGCTTCACTCCATCCTCAACCCAAAAGGTCCCACAAGTTCATCTTTGATGATACCAGCCCATACCAGTACCCCACCTCCACCTTGCTGGCGTCTGAGTCGGAGTGGAGCTCTCTGCCCTTTACTGATCCAGCCTCTGGCCCATCCATCTGGCCCATCAAGAGTCACTCTCATTTCACCAGTCCATAAAACCTTTGAAAAATCAATCTGAAGATATTTCTTGGCCCAGTCTTGACGTTTTATCTTATGTTTCTTGTTCACAGGTGGTCGTTTTTCAGCCTTCCTTACCTTGGCCATGTCACTGAGTATGGCACACCTTGTGCTTTTTGATACTCCAGTAACGTTGCAGCTCTGAAATATTGCAAAACTGGTGGCAAATGGCATCTTGGCAGCTTCACGCTTGATTTTCCTCAACCCATGGGCAGTTATTTTGCGCCTTTTTGCCCAACACGCTTCTTGCGACCCTGTTGGCTATTTGCCATGAAACGCTTGATTGTTCGGAGATCACGCTTCAAAAGTTTGGCAATTTCAAGACTGCTGTATCCCTCTGCAAGACATCTCACAATTTTGGACTTTTCAGAGCCCGTCAAATCTCTCTTCTGACCCATTTTGCTTAAGGAAAGGCATTTGCCTAATAATTGAGCACACCTTATATAGGATGTTGATGTCATTAGACCAGACCCCTTCCTCATTACAGAGATGCACATCACCTGATTTACTTAATTGGTAGTTGGCTCTCAAACCTATACAGCTTCTAGTAGGACAACATGTATAAAAAGTATCATGTGATCAAAATACTCATTTGCCTAATAATTCTGCACACAGTGCATCTCTCTGCAATGGTGATAACATGGAAACTACAAACGGTACAATAATGACTTTACATGTCTTTTAAAAGTCTGCCCAGGCACTATTCAAGGGTAATATTAGTATCATACTAAAAAAAGACCTGACAGTGTCCCTTTAACTCCTAAATTGCCAAAGGAAAGAAACAGGTTTAAAATGAAGTCTCAATAAAGGAATGAGATAGAGGTCCCAAACCAGTCACAAGTCTAGAGAGACCACCGTGCCAGTACCGTGCCTTTAATGAAGGTCTCCGGACCCTCAAGAGTGGAGTAGGAAAGGTAACACCTACAGAAAAAACACCGCAAACTGCCAAAGTTCACTTCCGAAACCTCCTGTCTCTCAAGGACATGACCTGTACAATGAGGTACAGATGTAGTAAACGTCGGCTTCGGAGACATGATACATTTCTGGAGCCATGACCTGTGAAACACGTTACGGGTACCAAATACTGGTAGTAACTCCAGCCAGATGACTGAAGGGTTAACAATGTCCGTCACCTGATACAGACCGACAAACCCAAAGCCTAGAGCTCCTGAAGCACACTTCCATTTGAAGGCATTAGTGGACACCCATACACAGTCATTTACACACAGGTCCGGACCTGCACGTTTATTACCAAGCATGCGTCTTTTGGAATGTGAACATCCCCTTGAAGGACCAACAACCGAGGTGTGACCCCGAAACCTGCAACTCCTAATCTCAGAATGAGGAACCTCAGTAGGAGCAACCACCCCTCCTCTAGCACCCCTCCTGGGGGACACATAGGTCCAGAAAGAACCTGGGCAGAGAGGGAAATCGTGCATCTTCTCTCCAGTTGCACCTTATTCACATTAACTGGAAGAGAGGGTAGTACAGAGGAAATGTGTACAGCCAGGTTACCTTCCTCTTCAAATGTGTATTGGGAGCATTGGGAGCAAACACCTCTGACAGAACCGACTTAGGAACCATACATTCAAGAGCCGGGTCCCCAGTATAGACAACTCCTCTAAGGGTAAGTTCACATTACCCGGCGGGTTGGTCGGCGGCGGCTGGGCGGGACCCGCCAGGAAGCTCCGGCGCCGTCCACCGGCTTCCTGGCAGGTATGTGCGGGCGGTATCCGGCGGCTGCCCAGCGGGTTCTCGGCGGCGATTCTGCAGCGGCTGGAAGCAGCACATGATTCTGCTTGCAGCCGCTGCAGAACCGCCGGTTTTTAGAACATGGTCATTCTTTGCTAACCCGCTGTGAAACCTGCGCTTTAGCAACGGATGACGCTGGGTAACCGCCGGTGTGTGCACAGCCTTGGGCTGTTTACATTAGTTTTAATGTTAATCCAAACGCCGGTTTGGATTAACATAAATTAACATAAAACTAATGTAAACAAAACGGCGGTTTACACAGGTAAACCGCCGAAAACCCGGCCAGTGTGCACTTACCCTAATAGAACTCTGGAAGAGAGACTGAGGCCTAGAAATATCCTTAAGAGTGGGAATGGTATCCCTTCTTTCTCCCAGAGAGATAGCAGCAGGAAAATAGGGAAAAACGATGGAAACGTACACTCCCAGGTTGCCACCTTCCACACGACCTGGGGAGATGGCTTTTGAGATGTTCGTCTGGGTATGGATGGACAAACCCCCAATGAGGTGGCCCTTAAGCCTACAGTAAAAGTGATGAGCCCAGGGCTAGGGGTACTCGGACACCGGGATTGATGGCTTCTTGGATGGGGAATCACGGGTGGTCGGGTTCCTGGTTCCATGTCCTGGTTATCATTTGTTAGATGATGGGGAGGAGGAGGGAATATTTACAAGGGTACGTGACGCCACCTGTAAATCCCGGTAATATAGGTATCAGCACTGCAAGCCGGCCGCTGAGGTGATGATGGGCGCAGCAGAGTGTGGTACAGCTCCCCACAGGTGGAGCTTTTACCTCAGGGCAGCGGTGATGGAGGATGATGAGGGGGAGGAAGATGAGGGGAGTAGTTGTTGCTGTTCTTACCCCTCCGGTGAGATGCTACTGATGGTGTTTGAGCCCTCCGGGCACCGGCGAGAAGAATCACGGAGACCACTTCAACTCTAACTCAACTTTACTGGGAACCGGCTGATGTTAGATGATCCACGATACAGTCTGGTTTACCGGGTGTCTGTTTCCAGTTCAGGGTACTCATTATGGAGTCTCCAGATGTTCTCTCTTAGTCTTTCGGGGTCTACTTTACTCTTCTCTGTCTTTACCACCCTCGCAGAGCTCTCCCGTCAGTCCTACGGTCTGTAGCTAGTAGGTAAGGTTTGTTCCTCACCGGTACGGACGGGAGCAGCAGGAACGCACTCTCTCCCACCACCGGAATTCGGCCCGTTACCTATAGTGTCCTGAACCGGTTTCAGTCCTGAGGGGTTAGATGCATTTGTGGTGCTAACCGCAACCCGATTACTATGGGCCCACAGCTCGTCGGTTTGCGGCCAGAGATAAACTACTGACCGCCTCGGCTTCCCGTGCTGCTGGTGTTCCCCAAACGTGGCCAGCCGGCTCCAACCGGTTCTGGTCTGTTTCCTTCTGTCCTGGGCCCCCTCTTAAAGATGGGGATCCCTCCGGTCAGCAGCCTGCCAGTTACGTCCTTCCTGACTGCCTTCCCAGCACTGTCTGAGGTAAAACTCTAATAACTTCCTGGTTTTCCCACTCTAGCCTAGGCTCCACCCCCTTTTGGGACCTACTAAATAACCAGTCCCCCCTATTCTTAGGTGGCCTAGTCCTGTGTGTGTAACTTGAGACTCCACAGGTTAAACAGATGATATAGCAACGGGTTCCAAGGTGTCAGCAACGGGGACTGCCATTGCCTCACAGCCGGTTACAGGTAACGGGTCCGGAGCCTGACCAGATATCTCGTTTTGGCTTCCGGCCGCATCCTGCTCAGTTTTCATAGTCCCGAACTGGTGTGGGCTGGCGCTCGACCCGCCCCCTTGGTTGTTTGATAGCAAGGGGGGCGGGGAGACTTTTTGGCGCCTCTTGGATGGCCCATGTATACTGAGGGGCCGAGGCACGCCCCTGGGCCAGTACATAGTCTCTTTTACATTCGTAGGCCCGCCCACCACGCGAGTCCTATAGGCGAGTCCTTCGGGCCATTTCGGAGCCCGCCAGTACACCTCATCACTCCTCGGCAGAGCAGAGGGGCGGGACTTATCTTCCCGCTCTTTTCTCTCACTGTGGTGACGCAGGTGTAATTTGCGGGACGATATAATGGCGGCTCTATTTGTAATCCACTGTGCACACTTAATAAAGTATTTTAGGTGCACTTTACCTGGTTCCACCAGGCTGGTTCTATTCTGTTCGTAGACACCAGGGAATTATGAGCCCAGGGCTAGGGGTACTCGGACACCAGGATTGATGGCTTCTTGGATGGGGAATCACAGGTGGTTGGGTTCCCGGTTTCGTGCCCTGGTTATCATTTGTTAGATGATGGGGAGGAGGAGGGAATATTGACAAGGGTATGTGACGCCACCTGTAGTTCCCGGTAATATAGGTACCGGCACTGCAAGCCGGCCGCTGAGGTGATGATGGACGCAGCAGAGTGTGGTACAGCTCCCCACAGGTGGAGCTTTTACCTCAGGGCAGCCGTGATGGAGGATGATGAGGGGGAGGAAGATGAGGGGAGTAGTTGTTGCTGTTCTTACCCCTCCGGTGAGATGCTACTGATGGTGTTAGAGCCCTCCGGGCACCGGCGAGAAGAATCCATGAGATCACTTCAACTCTAACTCCACTTTACTGGGTATTGGCAGATGTTAAACGATCCACGGTACAGTCTGGTTTACCCGGTGTCTGTTGCCGGTTCAGGGTGCCCCTTATGGAGTCTCCAGATGTTCTCTCTTAGTCTTTCGGGGTCTACCTTACTCTTCTCTGTCTTTACCACCCTCACAGAGCTCTCCCGCCAGTCCTATATTCTGTAGCTAGTAGGTAAGGTTTTTCCTTACCGGTACGGATGGGAGAAGCAGGAACGCACTCTCTCTCCCACCACCAGAATTCAGCCCGTTACCTATAGTGTCCTGAACCGGTTTCAGTCCTGAGGCGTGAGATGCCTTTGTGGTGCTAACGGCAACCCGATTATTATGGGCACGCAGCTCGTCGGTTTGCAGCCAGAGATAAACTACTGACCGCCTCGGCTTCCCATGCTGCCGGTGTTCCCCAAACATGGCCAGCCGGCTCCAAACGGTTCTGGTCCGTTTCCTTCTGTCCTGGGCCCCCTCTTAAAGAGGGGGATCCCTCCTGTCAGCAGCATGCCAGGCATGTCCTTCCTGACTGCCTTCCCAGCACTGTCTGAGGTAAAACTTTCCTAACTTCCTGGTTTTCCCACTCTAGCCTAGCCTCCACCCCCTTTTGGGACCTACTAAATAACCAGTCCCACCTATTCTAAGGTGGCCTAGTCCTGTGTGTGTAACTTGAGACCCGAACTGACAACTTACAGAGATACCACATTTGTTGTCAGGTGTAATACCTCTCTGTGGCGCCTAGCCAGAGGGACGCCACAAAAGCATGCCCTCATTCCAAGGCGAGCTACAGGCAACCTAATACAAGGAGTCACCCCCCTATCTGCATACGTTCATCCACCTGCACCTGTTGGACCTCCTCAATGGGGAGAACAGGGGGCTGGGTTTGGGTGGATCTTTCCCTGAGGCGTTAATCTATTCTGATAGCAAGGAACATAGCGGACTCCAGCAACTCTGGAGTAGAGTACTGAGCCTGGAGTTCTGGGGCCTACTAGAGAACCCATGACAGAACTGACACCTAAGAAACAGGTCATTCTATTGGGTTTCTGAGGCCAACCTCCAGACCTCCAAACAGTACTCCTCAGCTGGCTGCGTTCCCTGTCTGAGTCTTCGGAGATTCGACTCTGCAGGAGAGATGCCATGAAGGTCTCCATAAACAAGGGCCAGAGCAGTAAAAGACTCATCTACCAATCACATAGATGGAGAGTCAATCGGTAGAGAAAAAGCCCAGGACTGGGGATCGCCTCGCAACAGGGAGATAATGATCCCCACTCTCTGTTCTTCACTCCCCAAAGAATGTGGCTGGAGCCTGAAGTATAACTTGCAGACCTCCTGGAGTGCCCAAAGGTTTTCAGGGGCGTGATAAGCTATCCGGGAGAGGAATCTTGGGTTCTGGCTGTGTCTAAGCCTGGACCAAGGCCATCAGATGCACAATATACCACAGCGGCTGCATCACCTATTCCTGCAGATCTGTCACCTCCTGTGAAAGAGACTGCTTGAATTGTGCAAACACTGCCACACGGTCCATAATGGATCCAAAAAAATAAAATAAAGGTATCGGACTGGTGATTATGTCACCCTGGACTAAGGGGGTGTCTGGCTATCGTGCGTGACAGTGGCGCATGGACCAACAATGTCCGGCGCACTACACAAAACAACAGACTGGGAGACACTGGGGGGACAAATACAGTGGAGGGCCCTGCTCATAGGAAATGGATAAGAGGTGACCTCATGCACTCACCTGCAGCTGTGCCCTGATCTCCCTACCATCTCTATACAAGCAGGATACCTAGTCCATCACTGGCCCTCATGTTAGCCCTCAATAGGGAAATGGCCGGTGGGAGCACAAGTCCCAACCACTGCAATAACAACAAGATGGAAGGGGAGACAGACAGGGAAACAACAAGGCAACTCCACGCCTGTTGCCACGCTCTTTGGCAGCAGACGGCATGGCAGTAGTCAGCTCTGCAGAAAATCTCCTTCACTTCAGGAATATTGGCCAGGAATAAGTTCAATCACCAGCAAAGGAACCATGTGACCATATAAAGGGGATGGGATTGATCACAAATTAGCCACACCTGATAAGGAAATGAAGGAGTCTGCTAGCAGCAGAAACTGACATTAACTCCATAACTGCCAAAGGAAAGAAACACGTTTAAAATCATGTCTCAATAAAGGAATGAGACAGAGGTCCCAAACTAGTCACAAGTCCCCAAACTAAGAGAGACTATTGTTACATTAGGCCTACACAGAAGAGCCAATCTGAATGTGTATATACTTGCCTTGGGGACATCAAGATTAAGATTAAGCGCTAAACTGAACATAGGTTGATACTGCCAGGTGGGAGGGGAAGGGTGCTTGAGGCCAGATGTGATAATGTAGTCGGAATAATTAATATAACAATATAAAGGTAAGATGGGAAAACCTAGATATAAGTATACTGTCTTTGTGTGATTTCTGTATGGAATCTTTGTCATTATATCAATAATGGGAGCTCTGGGTGTCACCACTGTGAGGAGGCGTTAGCTGGATGTCACTATCATTCTCTGGATGTGGACTGTGACCCTCTCTCAGAGCTGATTGTGGCTTCCGAGGTAACAGAGGTTGGGGACCAAGGGTGTAGCTACAATAGGTGCAGGGTTGCGATCGATGGGGGCAGTGCCCGAGTGCAGCATTTAGACCGGGGCCCCACTTGGGAGTATATTCAACCCTCAAGTCCAGGTGAGGAGTGGGGGGGATTGCGGTGCGAGCTGCTGTCCTTGGTGAGGAGCGGGGTGGATCGGATGGTGCTAGCTGCTGTCCTAGGTGAGGAGCGGGGGGGAGGGGGTTGGTGATGCGAGCTGCTGCTACATGTCTGTCGAGCAGCACATTATAGGAAAGGGAGCCGGGGCGGCAGAGGAGAGGAGGGGCGGGATCAGCCGCGGGAAGCAGGAAGCTTCCCTCACTTCACCTCCTCTCCTCTGACACACGATCGTGTTCGCGGGGGGGTGGCTGGAGGGCCCCCCTGCACGCGGGCCCCTCTACAGGTGCTTGTGGGGCCCCCTAGCCGGTCGGGGCCCTGGTGCAGCTGAACCAGCTGCACCACGGTAGGTCCGCCCCTAGATGGGGGGCAAAAAGTCCCTTTGGCCCAATAAAAAAGATCACTTCTATGAAAGACTTGCAAAAATCGGCGCCCGGTAGGAGCTTTTGCATCGAACTCATAATCTTCTACTTACACCACTGATCTTAATAATATTGAAGTTGGCTGGTGTGAAGTTTTATTCTTTGTAGAAACTGAATGACTCATTAAAGTTGCTTTCTTCTACATGAAAATGTACAAGAGTGACCAGGAACCAACCAGCGTAAGCTAAGTGTGCCCTCGTTGTAAAGTGTAACCATCAAGTTCAGTTGTGGCCAAAAGTATTGACACTCCTGCAATTCTGTCAGATAATACTCAGTTTCTTCCTGAAAATGATTGCAATCACAAATTCTTTGGTATTATTATCTTCATAAATGAAAAAGCACAAAAAGAATTGTCCTAAAGCCAAATTGGATATAATTCCACACCAAACATAAAAAAGGTGGTGGACAAAAGTATTGGCACTGTTAGAAAAATCATGTGATGCTTCTCTAATTTGTGTAATTAACAGCACCTGTAACTTACCTGTGGCACCTAACAGGTGTTGGCAATAACTAAATCACACTTGCAGCCAGTTGACATGGATTAAAGTTGACTCAACCTCTGTCCTGTGTCCTTGTGTGTACCACATTGAGCATGGAGAAAAGAAAGAAGACCAAAGAACTGTCTGAGGACTTGAGAAACCAAATTTTGAGGAAGCATGAGCAATCTCAAGGCTACAAGTCCATCTCCAAAAACCTGAATTTTCCTGTGTCTACCATGCGCATTGTCATCATCAGGAAGTTTAAAGCCCATGGCACTGTGGCTAACCTCCCTAGATGTTGACGGAAAAGAAAAATTGTCGAGAGATTTCAACGCAAGATTGTGTTGATGGTGGATAAAGAACCTCGACTGACATCCAAATAAGTTCAAGCTGCCCTGCAGTCCGATGGTGCAACAGTGTCAACCCGTACTATCCGTCGGCGTCTGAATGAAAAGGGACTGTATGGTAGGATACCCAGGAAGACCCCACTTCTTACCCCGAGACATAAAAAAGCCAGGCGGGAGTTTGCCAAAACTTACCTGAGAAAGCCTAAAACGTTTTGGAAGAATGTTCTCTGGTCAGATGAGACAAAAGTAGAGCTTTTTGGGCAAAGGCATCAACATAGAGTTTACAGGAGAAAAATAAGAGGCGTTCAAAGAAAAGAACACGGTCCCTACAGTCAAACATGGTGGAGGTTCCCTGATGTTTTGGGGTTGCTTTGCTGCCGCTGGCACTGGACTGCTTGACCGTGTGCATGGCATTATGAAGTCTGAAGACTACCAACAAATTTTGCAGCATAATGTAGGGCCCAGTGTGAGAAAGCTGGGTCTCCCTCAGAGGTCATGGGTCTTCCAGCAGGACAATGACCCAAAACACACTTCAAAAAGCACTAGAAAATGGTTTGAGAGAAAGCACTGGAGACTTCTAAGGTGGCCAGCAATGAGTCCAGACCTGAATCCCATAGAACACCTGTGGAGAGATCTAAAAATGGCAGTTTGGAGAAGGCACCCTTCAAATATCAGGGACCTGGAGCAGTTTGCCAAAGAAGAATGGTCTAAAATTCCAGCAGAGCATTGTAAGAAACTCATTGATGGTTACCAGAAGCGGTTGATTGCAGTTATTGTGGCTAAAGGTTGTGCAACCAAGTATTAGGCTGAGGGTGCCAATACTTTTGTCTGGCCCATTTTTGGAGTTTTGTGTGAAATGATCAATGTTTTGCTTTTTGCTTCATTCTCTTTTATGTTTTTTCATTGAAGAAAAATTAAATGAAGATAATAATACCAAAGAATTTGTGATTGCAGTCATTTTCAGGAAGAAACTGAGTATTATCTGACAGAATTGCAGGGGTGTCAATACTTTTGGCCACAACTGTATCCTTGTGTCCCCGTGACACAGTAAAGTCATTTGCTTTACCAACAATTTTACAAGTTCATTCTTTTCTTACACTTTGCCCCCATAATCCTAAATCTGCATAGGATGTGTATTTTGCCATTCAGGAGTATTATAATGATGAAAAAAAAGGGGGGGACTGAGGGTACCACAATGATGAGGGGAGGTGGGATCTGCTCCAACACATCTGAGTAATGAGTTGCAAGGGAGAGAAGAAATGTGTAATTAATGGGCGATCACCACTATATAACAAATCAATATTCTTTATTATTTACATAGTCCATACAACAAGACACTGCAAACATTGTGCATAAAACATAAAACATTTAAAAAGGCTCAAGACCTATATACAGAAGAGGGGTAGGCGTAGTCCCCTTGTCTGTGTGCCACAGAGAACAATTAGTAGACAGAAACAGATATTGTAGAAATTCACCTGTTATCAGAGTATATTTTCTTGCAGAAAGAAAGCTGCTTCTCACGTTAGATTTTAAGTATAACCTGGCAATAGACCATAACATATATTGCAAACACTGCAGTGCAAGCTGCCAAACCCTGTATGGTGATCAGCACTTTCCAAGCACATTCAATACAAAGAACTCAGTCACCACTAGGGGGAGTTCTATATGTAACAATCAGTCACCACTCAGGGGAGTAATGTGCTTGTGTGGTTACATATAGGAAAAGTATATAAACTTCACCATGTCAGTGTCCAGGTATAGGTATCAGCAGTAAGACAGAAGCGTGCTATGAAGATAAGGGTAATCGATCCTGTGTATAGAAATGATTCCTCCTTAGAGGGCATAGTTACCTGTCATACTGTGCACACCGGGTTAGGGGACCCTTCTGTGCCCCACGTGTAGCGTCACAGGAGTGATGAGTCATAATGATAACACATATATATGTAAGAAATAATAGCCGCCATTTAGCAATTTGACCAAAAAGTCTTCTATTTACTGAAGTTTTCTTTTGTTTTACATTTTGGAGGAAATGATGTTTAGTAAAGTAATCATGGCCTGGTTTTTTGGTAACTTGGAGATGTTTTAGACCCGTAATTACAATGTTAGCTTTGGGCTGCTCTTACTTGTTCTCAGGAAAATGACTCCCAGAAGACTGGTAACGCTCTGTAAACTGGAATCATTGGCAGGAATGTATAGCAGACATTGGCAAAAACGTCTGTGCTGATAGTTGGTGCTGGTAGACCACTAATCATGTGATAAGGCCATGATCACAGTATTTCTACTCCTGTGTACTTTACACCACACACAATTATGATCCGCTACTAAGGAAATAATCAGTACATTACGAGTGATCCTCAGACCACCCACTGATGAAACCATCAGACCAGGGCCAAATATTCAAAACTATTTAACAAAATCTGAAATGAATAGAAATTGATCTAAGAAAAGTATATACCTGGTCAAACCTTAGATCAGAGATTCCTGAACCTTTACAACCCTCGAAAACCTTCAGACCATACTGTGGAGCCCTTAGCTGGACTGTCCATTGTTACAGGATTATATACTACGTGATGATCGACACACTTCAAACAACTTGCATAGATGGATTACTTTCTTGAAGACTCTTCCTAATCATTTAACAGCCGCCTTCACGAGACTAACTCGGATCGATGTCCTCCCCCTCATGGATACATAGACATTTATTATTACATGGATGGTGGCTCAATGATGGCTGCCTTACAAATATGTCGTTGGATATCAATGGCTTAAAAGAAGGAGCGAGCACCTTATATGTATCCTTGTTTCTGTCTCTGCGCTCCGTTCTGGAACCTGAATGGATTCTAGATAATGGATTTGAGTAGTTTACTCATCCATTTTAATGGTGGACTCCTGTTATTGATTTACTCCTTTGGGTCTGTGCCTACCCAGTGTGCCTTCTTTGTATCTACCCGTGACTGTCTTTCAGCTCCATCAGGGCTCCATATTTAATATGAGTAATCATATTGTGCTGATCTGCATCTCTATTCTCCTTATGGCTACCCTCTGTTATTTGTAATTCACCTTCTCTTCATCCTTTTTTATCTAGGTTACACATTCTCTTATACATCTCTCTTTTTTAGACATTGTGGTGGCCCTGTCCCGTATGTGACACTACTGCCACACGGGGTTCTCATGGCTATTATGCCCTTGGTCGATTCTCCCTTCATTCATGCTGCAGACCTATCGATTACTTCTCCCTCCCCTCTGCACCGCGGTTCCGGATGTGACGCGGGCGCCAACCAGAGACTTCACACATATGGTTGGCGCCCCGTCACCGGAAATGACGCTGGTATACTCCTGGTCCGTGTTCTCTACAACCTATTCCTCTCTCCCGCGGTCCCGGATATGACGTGGGCGCCAACCAGGTAATTGACATACTGGCTGGCGCCGCGTCACCGGATATGACGCTGGAGGCTCCCTGGTCCACCCTGCACACAATCTCCCCGTTGGGAGATACCGGATGTTACGGATAATATCCACTTAGCTTACACCTGGCATCATACTATAAATGAGCCCCAATTTGATATCCACACTAGCTCCTGACGAAGCCGTTTGGCGATACGCGTGGGGCCTGGCCGGACCTACTCTCTCCCTCTGTGGGCAATTGGCATTTGGCACTTGGTAACTCGCTTTATCTCTCTATTCCTCCTGGACATTCATGTTTCATATGTGGTTCCTTTATATAACTAGACTACAATGTTATTGGAAACTGTCTTACATCCCTTCATGACTGTGTCCCTTGGTGAGGTTTTATGATCTTCCTTCACTGTTAATTATATCGTTATATATCATGTGTTAACCCATTGAGGACACTGTTTGATGTTTCCATTATTTTCTGTATGATGTCCCTGTTGTAATGTTACAAGTGCCACTGACCACATGTTTTTACCCCCTTTTTTTACATTGATTATTGACTGTATTTGATTGTGCACTAGTGTACTTTATAATTGATGTCATTACCCTACTATACTTGTATAGTTCCCTTGTATGATCTTCTGGGGTTTATTTGGTAATATATATGCCTTATACAGAGGGTAGGGCTGGTCCGGACCAGTTTTTGTTTTAATTGTTTTTATATGTCTTTTTGGCTCTTTTATGCCATTATACACTTAATTATCTAATAAATCTCACTTGCATATTGAATATATTTTATTTAGGATCTGATGGGGGTGCTACGTGATACCTGTATTAAAAGGAAACCAAACAGACAATCCCTGTATCATGTTTGGCGCCCTGCTCACACAGGTACCCACAGACTCACCTACAGCACGGATGGATTTCCACAGTGGGTACACAGACACAAATAACAACTTCCACCCCAGCACAGTAGAGGGAGCCCAACTTGCTGCCTTTAGGCAAGATCCCCTATAAATACTGGTGCTGGGGGCGGAGTTAGTTAGAGTGTGTGACTCACCGTGGCCGGGACTCCGGTTTAGACAGGCGATGCTTCCTTCCTCCTTGTCACGGGTGGACCGCGCCTGCCGGTAGTGGGGCCCGGTGTAGTGCAGATCAAAAGTGAAGATGTCTTGGTGGAACAGATTAAAGGGGTTTTTAATTTATTCGTGACGCCACCTATGAGTAGTTTCGGTAAGGGCTACCGACGCTGCGGAACCTCCGGGGGATGGACAGCAGCAAGATGTTACGCTCCCCACAGGCTGAGCGGTGATCCCCGGAGGTTGGAGCTGCTCAAGATGTTGTGCGGCAGCTGCGGTTACCTTGTAGTGCGGACGGACAGTTCATAAGGAAGCACGGACACAGAAAGTCTCTGCAACGGGTCTTTACTGTAACCAGCAGGCAGTACATGGCATACAGTGGTTGGGTAGTAGACCGGGTGGACTCAGCAGTGATGGTGTCCCTTAGAAATCCGCAGTGTTCCTCCATTCTAACTAATTGGTTGCCAGTGTCGCCCAGGAATACCAGATCGGGTACGGCAAGGCTGCTTCAATGCCGTATCCAGGATGTACGTTCTGGATGTTTTGGGGAGACTTGGATCCCTCAGTGGGTACACCGCTGGTTAGACGACTGGAAGTTGGCTGGTGGTGGGGTGCTCCTGTGAAGCTGCTCCTCCACGCTTCTGGTTCGCATAGCAGAGGTGAACTGCTGCCAGCTTCGGTACCAGTGAACAGGCTGTGAGTTGTGGGCACGGGAGTCTTTTGGGAACCCGTGTGAATAATGCCCAATCCCGGTAGTTAAGGCCTCAGGTGGTAACACCCGACCGGTGACGGCCCGGGGGCTGCACGGGGTGCGGAGCCCCCGCTCCTCTCCAAGTTCAAGTCCTCAGACCTGTTCCAGGCTCTAGTGTTCTAGGTTCTCTCCTCTAGACTATTGTGTGTGTTCTACTACACTTCCCTAACACTCCACCCACCAGGACCTATGATTGGCCCTCTGTTCTAGGTGATGCATGCAGGGTTGGATTTCTAAATTAACCGGATCATTGCTGAGTCACAGAATATTGCGGCTGCATTTATGGCTGCAATACCCTCTTGTGTCGCACTCGTTGCGGGGCGCCACACTCCCCCTTGGTTGAATACGCTTGTCCCCAAGCGTCACACTACCCACATTACAGAGGTTTTTGTATTTTATAACAGGTAATACACTTTTATTAATGACAGGTCATTATATGCATAAAAGTGAAAAGGTAAATAAACAGGTTAACACATTGCGCGGACCCGGCGGGCGGTCGGCTGTCCTTAGAATAAAAGTTCAGGCTGTAGCCGCCAAGTCGCGGTGTTATTGTGCAAACAGGAAGAAGTCTCTTTAGCAGAAAAGTTCAAACAACAAGTCACTTATGGAGGGCAGTGTTCCGGACTCGTATAGCGAACCACCTGTCACAGCATACATGTCGCTCATAGGTTACTATGTCCCCTCTATACAAGTCTCGGTTTGGATGCCCTCGCGGTAGGTGCGATTCCACATCACGACGCCCCACAAATACTTCGGTACTCACACCCTCCTCCCTTACAAATCCCCACCCGGTGGACAAGTTAAAGGTGCTTACCCGCCCGGTTTTACGGAATTGTTCAGGTAATGGAGATTGGCGGCGGGCCTCGGCGCGAGCCTGCATGTTGGCTTGCAGTCGAGTGTGCCACTCCTCTCTCCGGATACGACGTACCTCTTCGTCGGAGTGGTGCGGCGTGTGAATAAAGTCACTACGGCGTGCTGGTTGTTGAACCGCTTGAGTTTGGTGGGCAGTCTGTAGTAAAGCCCGTTTCAACGGGACCGGAGAATATGTGGCTGCGGCGGCACCCGACCAGTGCACCCGAGCTGATCGCCCGGCAGAAGGATTCTTTGTGTCTCCCCAGGCGAACCCGGTGTAGAGGTCCTCAGCTGGGCTGTAGGTCTCGTCGTCATCCTCCTGTACCTCTCCTTCGATGACTACATCGGGCTGCTCGGCTGACGAAGACGATGGGATGAAATCCTCTGGGTCGGTGGGTGGCTGTGCTGCAAAGTTCTCCTCGGGATCGTTGTGCAGGACTTCCAGGCTGCCTGCCTCTTCTTCTGTAGCAGCGGGAAGTGGTGTTTCTATCCCGGTCACCAGGTAGGCCTCTGTATTTGCAGAGGAGGCCTCCGGTTCAAGGGAGAAACAGGCGACAGTCTCGGCAGTGTTGAAACTAGTCGCGAGTTCCACAGGTGGAACCAGGTAGGTGTCAGCTTCTTCGTGGGAGCATATTGGAAGCTCCAGCTCTGGAACAAGGTCGGCTGCGGGTTCAACCGCTGGAACGGGTCGAGGGGTAGCTCTCACTGGAATGACACAGTCTATGGGCTCCGGTGACGAAGCAGGACAGGTGGTGGGCGACGGTGAGGCGGTTGAGAAGCTGGCGATGTCGTCTGGGCTTGGAGAAGTTGTACCCAGTCGGCTCTGCTGCATCGCGTGGTGTAGTCGTCTGCCTAGGGTCGCACTCCAGCTGCGAATCGTCCACTCCACAGTCTCAATTAGTCGCACCCGGAGGTCTTGTAGAGCCTCTAGCCAGAAGTCGGGGCTGCCGTCAATAGTAAGGGCAGGACCCGGACCCGGTTGGCCTATGGCTGCTCTGGCCTCCGCCTCGACCTCCCGCATCAGGTCTTGGAGTCTCGTGCTGGCCATTCTCTTCTTCGGAGGGAAACCACACCCGTTCAACCGGTAAGCGTTCTGGTAGAGCTGGTGAAGAAGGTCTGTGACACTCCATTTCCTCTGGGCTTTTGTAGTCCAATCGTGGGAAAAGTCTTTGGGGTCCGCCCCCATGGTTGATTCGAGCAATCAGGGCGGACAAAGAGTTTGGCGCCTTTTGTCTTTATCCCTCCCACGATGAGGGGGGGTTGACTCACTCCTGGGCTTGCACGTGGCGGCTTCTTGTGGCGGGAACGCCATCTTGGGCGCCATCTTGGCCCAATGGTGAAAAGGCGGGAAAGTTCTTTTAGGGACGAACAAAGTCCAAATTGTAGACAATAAATTCCAGTTTAAGCACATTATACCCGTTGGGTAACGGGCCTGCTCGTATCCTGTTCGTGACGCCATTTTCTGACTCACCGTGGCCGGGACTCCGGTTTAGACAGACGATGCTTCCTTCCTCCTTGTCACGGGTGGACCGCGCCTGCCGGTAGTGGGGCCCGGTGTAGTGCAGATCAAAAGTGAAGATGTCTTGGTGGAACAGATTAAAGGGGTTTTTAATTTATTCGTGACGCCACCTATGAGTAGTTTCGGTAAGGGCTACCGACGCTGCGGAACCTCCGGGGGATGGACAGCAGCAAGATGTTACGCTCCCCACAGGCTGAGCGGTGATCCCCGGAGGTTGGAGCTGCTCAAGATGTTGTGCGGCAGCTGCGGTTACCTTGTAGCGCGGACGGACAGTTCATAAGGAAGCACGGACACAGAAAGTCTCTGCAACGGGTCTTTACTGTAACCAGCAGGCAGTACATGGCATACAGTGGTTGGGTAGTAGACCGGGTGGACTCAGCAGTGATGGTGTCCCTTAGAAATCCGCAGTGTTCCTCCATTCTAACTAATTGGTTGCCAGTGTCGCCCAGGAATACCAGATCGGGTACGGGGAGGCTGCTTCAATGCCCTATCCATGATGTACGTTCTGGATGTTTTGGGGAGCCTTGGATCCCTCAGTGGGTACACCGCTGGTTAGACGACTGGAAGTTGGCTGGTGGTGGGGTGCTCCTGTGAAGCTGCTCCTCCACGCTTCTGGTTCGCGTAGCAGAGGTGAACTGCTGCCAGCTTCGGTACCAGTGAACCGGCTGTGAGTTGTGGGCACGGGAGTCTTTTGGGAACCCGTGTGAATAATGCCCAATCCCGGTAGTTAAGGCCTCAGGTGGTAACACCCGACCGGTGACGGCCCGGGGGCTGCACGGGGTGCGGAGCCCCCGCTCCTCTCCAAGTTCAAGTCCTCAGACCTGTTCCAGGCTCTAGTGTTCTAGGTTCTCTCCTCTAGACTATTGTGTGTGTTCTACTACACTTCCCTAACACTCCACCCACCAGGACCTATGATTGGCCCTCTGTTCTAGGTGATGCATGCAGGGTTGGATTTCTAAATTAACCGGATCATTGCTGAGTCAGAGAATATTGCGGCTGCATTTATGGCTGCAATACCCTCTTGTGACGCACTCGTTGCGGGGCGCCACATGTGCAGCCACTACAAGAGCTGTGAAGACGTACTGGTGGTCGGTGCTGCGTTAGGCCCAAGCCAGTGATCCTGACCAGCCTTTGAGTAGCCCTGCAAGGCCCAAGATTGGGGTCGGAAGGCGAGGAGAGAGGAAAGAACAAAGTGGGAAGCGAGAAGCCAGCGTTAGGTTCACCCAAACAGCACACTGGAGTCCGAGTCTACTGGAGAGCACCTGGCCCAGTAGAGAATACCGGTCCACCGTGAAGACTTCAGTCTCCCGGGCATCTGTACGGTCACTATCCATCGAGCTAGGCACCGCGGAGAGAGGAATAGTGGTAGTCCATCGAGGGTTTCCCGAAACAGCACAGGTGGCAAGAGAGCAGAGGAGGCCAGCCAAGTTTCACACGGTGCAGGGGCTTCACACACATCGGGAAAGAGACAAGGAGGCCTTTTATCCACTTGCTGTGGAGACCCAGAAGTGCATCCTGAACACCCGGCAGTGCCCTGGACGTTTACCTGCAATTACTCCAGTAAAAGGTAAAGAAACGAACAGCAGTGTGTGTGTCGGTTCCTTACCTGCACTCCTGCCATCCACAGAGACTGTCCCGTTATCCAGCAGCCTGGCCAAATCCCTGCTCCATCCCTCATCATCATCCCCAAAATCCCCAGGGATCAGGCTCCGCCTGTGTGGAGCTTCAACACTCAGCTGCTCATCCATCACCCCTGGAGGCCTCACGCAGCGCTGGTGTAGTCACCAGATACCACAGGTGGCGTCACGATAAACTTATAAACTTTTATTCCCATTCCAACTACCCCTTTTTAGGGCCACAGGTCTGACCAGGCCACCAGTGACATCCCTACCCAGATACCTGAGCCCCCATCACACACTCCCTGCCCCTCCACTCCATATAATTCCTTCACATTGATCCCCAATCAACATACAGTATGATGGCAACACGGTTAATGATGCTTTTGCATTTTAGATCTTGTAGTCAGATGTTTGTATGGTTCTTGCATTACAATTATCAGCACTTTATTAGTTTTTAACTGACATATATATGACGTTTATGCAAAAACTCAATATTCTTAATTCGTCCTGGCAGCTAGATATCAGCTTCTGTGCAAAATCCTCACTGATGACACTTTCTTGTCTAATAATTGCTCAGTTTATCACAATATCTGTGTTTTAATCTTTTTTTGAGCATTGACCATAAATTCTCAATGTCAATGTTTTGTTCACCGAGTCCCTTTTGGTGCTTTCACATCTACGTTTTTGCAATTCCGGCAGAAATCCACCTTTTTTTAAAAAATGCAATGCAGCACACTTGCTGCAAGGTTGCGCTTGTGCTAGTGCATTGTAAATGGACCTCCGGACATATGCGGAGACTTACGCTTTCAACAGTTATCCAGCACTTCTGGCGTGTCTTAAAACCGCAGCTAGCAGCGTTTTTTGGCCGGCACCGGAAGTTTCCGCACATGTCTGGAGGTCCATTTACAATGAATTAGCACAAGTGCAGCCTTGCTGCAAGTGTGCCGCATTGCATTTTTTCAAAAAAGGCGCAATCCCAAAGAATTTGCTGATCAGGCAAACCTGAAGTTCAAAAGTCCAAGTTTCTGCCGGAACTGAAAATACCGCAGACGTGAAAGCAGCCTTACTGTGGCGCCAGAGTGAGAACCGCTAAGCATACAGCACAAGGGGAGGGTCAACCAGGGAACACGTAAAGGAAAACCCTGATGATAGGGAGAGGGATCCCCACCTGGCCGGGAACATGCAGACTGCATAATTGTGGTCCGTTCTGGCTTAGAAACAGCGAATCCTCACGGTGCACAGTGCGGCGCTAGGAGGATTGATAACTCTGCAGTCACATAGAGTGACTGCAGAATTATCAGTTTAGATTGGACAACCCCTTTAATATTTTGACTCTATGCACCAACCTGGGGGCATTTATGTTATATCGAAAGCAATGGGACATCTATATTCAGAATAGGGTTCTGTATTGTGTTATAAGGAATGGAAAACCGACCTTCTCATCTATTTCTTTGGTTGGTCAGCAAATTTACAAGTATGTGTGTTGGGCCCATAAGGGTTTGGGATACTTAGAACTCAGGCTGTTGGGTGCAGGGATGTTGTCACGGTGGTCGTGCCCGAGTCCGTGCCCGTGGGGTGACAATAAAAATGGGGTATTTACAGGGATAAAAGTTTATAGATGAATGTCGTGACGCCACCTGTAGATCCGTGATGGCACCAGCGTTGCTGCAGACCTCTGGGGGAAATGGATGGCAGCAATGTGTTGTGGCTCCCTACGGGTGGAGCGGGGTCCCCAGGGCAGTGTAGTGTAATATAGGAATAGGGCAGAGCAGTCTCTGCTGTGATACTGGAATGTCCCAGTCAACCAGGAAGAAACACAGACACTTGCTTGCTCTGCACGGTCTTACTCCGGTAATCTGCAGTTTACAGGGTATGCAGTTGTTACAAGCAAGGGTAGTGGACCGGGTAGTCCTGGTAGAAGGCAATGTCTGTCTGAAGCTCCAACTATGTCCCTTCTTTTCTCTACCACTGTCCTACCTCTGCGCACTCCTTCCTCGCGCTGCCCTGCACGAATCCCGCTTGACTACCAGGCCTGTTGGGTAATATGAGGGACCCTTCTTCTTCTAAGGGGCTCAACCCGGTTTGGTGCTTCTGGTGGAGTCTGTGCGTATGTCGGGGGATCGTGCTCCTAAAAGCTGTCTATCACACCGGTATCTGCGGCTCAGGGATGAACAACTGCACTGCTTCGGAGCCGGTACCCCACTTTGGATTGGGCCAGGGTCATTCAGTCACCCTCTGTCTGCCCCTCTCTGTCTGGGACACCAGGTTGAGGTGCCCTCCCCGTTAATTCTTCTTCTTCTCCTCTCTCACTCTTCTACGTTCTCCCAGGTTCTCTCTTCCCACATCACTATATACCCTAGCTCTCCTCCCACCGGGACCGGTTACCTTGGTAACGGGTTGTCTAATTGGCCCCCTGTCTCTAGGTGTATGTGTGTGGTGGGGAGCTTCAGACTTCCATTACCCCCTTACAAGGACAAGAATACTGCACCTTCTGTTCGGAGTGCAGTACCCTTTTGTAGCGCGCTGACAGCGGGGCGCTACATGTGCCATGGGACTATATTTAATATGCTGTAAAATATCCCAAATTGGATAACTACTTTAAATGGAGTCTCTGAATAAACAAATATACAGAAGTGGGGTTAATAAAGTTATGTTACCAATATAAAATCAGATCCAACTTCACACATCAAGTTTCTTTATTATTTTTTAATTCATATGAACATATGCCAATTCCCGTGAGTTCCCTACGCGTTTCAAAGTCAGGCCTCACATTTATAGATGATAGCAAAGTGCAATGGTATAGCAGCGGAACAAGGGTATATAGGTAAATATTATTGCACACCTGCCTATCACTCTATATCATGTTGAAGGATGTCTGGCATCTGAGGAACCTCACAGGAGATTTGGTATTTGCTGTTCATATGAATTTAAAAGAAATGTAAAGTTTGTGAATCTGTATCTTGGATATTATATTTGCATGTATGCAGAAACATATCATGCTTCAAACAGTAATGGCCATACACGCAAACGCAGTCAGACATGTACTTTTACTTCAAACACCTTGAAGTACTGCGTGTAATTCAGTATCTGCAAGGTGTTTTGAGTAAAAGTACAATGTCATCGACACTCCGTTTTCTATCTTCCTGTTGGTTAAGTGGCATAGATATTCAGTGCGTGAACTGAAGACGGATCTCCCTGACAACCAGCATATGTCAGGTTTACAAACAGTCTAGTGGGGACATCTTTTGGAAGGGTTTTCTTCCAGATTTCGCATAGGAAGTATATTTGAAAGTTTATTCTAATCACTTGGTCTACATTATTATTAAATAAAAATGTAAATGGCGGTTATGTTTAAGGCTATGTGCCCACAATACGTTTTGGTGAGATTTAATGCTGCATATTTTTGTAGCGTTAAAAACACAGCGTGTTACAGTTCTGGCAAACTGGATGAGATTTATAGAAATCTCCTACCCTCTGTGCTTCTTTATTACTCAATGAAATTGACCTGCGGTGTATGTTTCAAATTCGCAACATGTTCATTTCCCTTGCGGGTAACACCGTTTACTGTGCAGATTTTTCTCGTAGACTTGTATTAGATGCAGTAAATGTGCATATAAAAAACGGCCATGCTTTTCTAGTGCGTTTCATAAAAATGTAATCTAATCCGCACATAACTGTATCAATGAAGTCTTGTCAAAACCAAATACCAGGAACAATCAAAACAGAGCAGTTTTGTTTAAAACATGACATAACAAGAGACAAATTTGCAATAAAAACGCATGAAAAAATGGACTAAAAAATACAATGAAAGAACACAAGTAACCTGATTTACATAATAGATGCAGAAATGGTTCTCAAGTTCAACTTCAAAAACTCATTCCAGGAATGATGAATATAAAGCAAGTGAAAAAAGTGGTGCAAGTTCGCCCTCCGGTGTCACATTGGGGTACAGCTTTAAATTGTGAATCATCTTTCAAAATCTGGTCCATTACCTAGGTGGTAATCTGTGGACTATGGACAGGCACAGGAGGGCCAAAAATCGCCTCCTATCTCCTGCCATCTTCTTTTGATTAGACGGCCTGGCGTATTGTCACATAACATTGCGTCAGGCTGGCTAATTAAAAGAACAGCTTTCAGATGCCAAGAGGTGGGAGGCAGTTCTCAGGGTTGACGGCCTCATTGATTGACGTGCCGATTGGATTAGGTCCTGTGAATCGATTCATAACAACTTTACTAGGAAACAATGAAGTGGCTGCAGCTGTATCTACACATTGACTTTGAAGGTAATATACAAAGTATATTTCATAATATTATTTATGGACATTCAATATAATGTACATTTTCCACTTGTGTATATGGTGTAGGGGAGAGCTGTGTCTTTTTAAAATGTCTTTTAATTTTATAATAAATTGAGAAGAAAGCAACTAGCAGTCCTAGTGTCATGGTCGCAAAGGCCGGGGTACTCGGACACTCCGGGGCTACAGTCTTTAGGTATACGGTAGCCTTCCCAGAGGCCGTGGCCCATACAGGACATGTTAAAAGGGGAATTTAAAGGAGAAATGTTTGTCATTTGAAGCCATGTGATTTTGACACCATCTGAGGTTTTTGGTCAGGGATCACCAGCGCAGCATATGATAGTCCACAGGGGTAGATGGTCTGCATATGATAGTCCACAGGGGTACATGGTCTGCATATGATAGTCCACAGGGGTAGATGGTCTGCATATGATAGTCCACAGGGGTACATGGTCTGCATATGATAGTCCACAGGGGTACATGGTCTGCATATGATAGTCCACAGAGGGTAGATGGTCTGCATATGATAGTCCGCAGGGGTAGATGGTCTGCATATGATAGTCCACAGGGGTAGATGGTTGCATATGATAGTCCACAGAGGTAGATGTCTGAATATGATAGTCCACAGAGGGTAGATGGTCTGCATATGATAGTCCACAGGGGTAGATGGTCTGCATATGATAGTCCACAGGGGTAGATGGTCTGAATATGATAGTCCACAGAGGGTAGATGGTCTGCATATGATAGTCCACAGGGGTAGATGGTCTGGCAGCTAAATGGAATGCTCCCCTCAGATGGAGCGGGCCCCTGGGATGTAGAGAAGGTAAAGTAGTGAGGGTGGTGGTTGTAGTAATGGAAAGTGCATAGAGGTGCAGGAAGGAGTAGACAGACACAAGATTATTGCAGTTCTTACGGTCACCTTTACTTGAGTTATAATAATAATAGTAATAATAAACCTTTATTTATATAGCGCCAACATATTCCGCAGCGCTTTACAATACAGAGGGTAATAGATGAAAATACACAGTATAATGCAGTAAGAAAATACACAATACAGTAATTCCAGTAGATAAAGAAAACAGTACAATAATAGGAAATAATACAATAAGCATAAAATCAATGTAAAAATACAATACAATAGATTAAAAAAAAAAATAAAGGTGGCCCTGCTCAAGAGCTTACAATCTACTACGAGATATGGGTTATACAAAGTACAGGGGCTTATAACACTGATGGTTCAGGCAACTTGAGGAAATGGGGGATAGAAATAAAGTTACATGAATGGTCACCAGACAATCTGTGTAGACCTTTTGGGTTTGGTGGAATTTGAAGAAGAGTTATGTCGAGAGAGATAGTGAATGGGCTATGTACAGTACAAAGGAATTTTGTTAGGGAGCATGATAGGCCGCCTTGAAAAGATGTGTTTTTAGTGAGCGTCTGAAGCCATGCAAGTTGTGGATGGTTCTGATTTCCAGAGCATTCCAGAGAATTGGTGCGGCTCGGGAGAAGTCTTGGAGCCGGGAGTGGGAGCATCGGATTAGTGCAGATGTTAGTCGAAGGTCATTTGTAGAAAGTAGAGAACGGGTGGGGTGATAGACAGAGATGAGAGAGGAGATGTAGGTTCAAGTTCAATGCAGATATAACCCAGCCGGGGTACTGTATATACCAAGATTGCAGCCTGGCCAGCTCACAATTAGTCTGCGTCCACTCTGCTGAAACACAGGGAATATGGCCTTCCTTGCTGCTCTTTGCTCTCTTTGGAAACTCTGCTACTTCTTGTCCTCCTAGTGTCCTGTGGTTACAAGTCACAAAAGGCAGGACTAAGGCAAGTCCTCTTGAACCTATACAGTTCCTAAGCCTTGGGACAGTCCATGATGGTAGTCACTGTACTTGAAGCCCAGTGACCTCCAGCTTCTTGGCTGGTCCTGAAGATATCCAGACCGAATGGTACCCCTGTGCAGCTAGTTCCTCTGCCCGGCTGTCCAACCAGCTGCAGATTCAGGTCATTGGGCCTGGGATTCGCAGTTGACCCACGTGTGTTCTTTTCTCTCCCCAGCTCCTGACTTTTCCTAGAACTTACTCCTCTCTGTTTGCCTCCCTCCCTTAACCTAACTCCTCCCTCCAGCCAGTAGATGGGGACTGCTCTGAATGTGAGTCTCTTCCTGGCCTGGAGTTTTTATAGTGTTGGGTGTGTTGGGGGTCTCATCAAAGTTTTCCATTCTTACCTGCAAGCATGATGCCACACCTATTAGATAGGTGCAGTACCATAGTGGCGGCCGAACTGCAAGGGTGCCACATTCCCCCCTTGTTAAACAAAGCACATCCACAGGCTGTAAGAAAAGTACAGAGGTGTTAAGTATAAACATACACATTTTTATTTCTTTGCATAACTAACGGTAATTTCACATTTCTTGAACGTTGCATAAATAGAAAAATACAAAAATTAAAAAAATGCAAAATATGTAAAACATCATAAACGTTCAACAGCTGCAACGACGCCAGTGCAGCGAGTCACGTCACAGCATTTAAGTGCAATGATGGGTTAACACCACAAACTACTTTTCAACCTCGTCCCTGAGCGAGGCTACAGGGCACAAAGACCAAATTTGACCTTTTTCTTTGGCCACGCCGACAGTTTTTTGAAGTCTAGGTTAAGGTTTTGGTTAAAATGCAACTGTTTCCAGAGGTGCACCATAGAGTCCTGGTCTAAAAACCAACAGGAGAACACCTTAAAAGGTGCAACTATGTACAAGATAGAGTTCTGGCCACCACATAGTCCTGTGGCCCAATTAGTCATAATTAACTTAAGTTTCTATAATCTGGGCAGTCAATTGTTAATTCAACATTATACATTATCTTAACTAATGCTGAGCCAGCCAAATTTCTGTTAATGGTAACTAAACATTTTACATCACACATAAGCAATCAAAACCAATTCAAAACAAGTTATAGCAAACACAACGGTGCAACACTTTCAGTGGTTAGGTAATCACTTTACTTACTCCCTCCTACATTAACAGTGCATTAAGATGCTCTTGTAGATCGGTCTTCCCCCGGCCCAAGCATTGGTGGGATCTCCCCGCGTTCTTCCATAAAGTGGAGAATTCCCTGCCCGAAACCTGGCCGGTGTTTGCTGGGAGTAGGAGCTTCCTCCTCAGGGAGATAGACAGCGGCAATACTCAAGGTGGTCACTCTCTCCCTTTTGTCATTGTGGCCCGCGATCATTGTGGAGGCCAGTGCTGGAGGTATGGTCACTACTATTAATTGGACCCTGGTGACGTTAAGGGCGTACCACCCTATTTGCCTGAACTGCAGAGTATTACACCAGGTCGCCAGGGTATAGATCTTGACCCGTAGCACCCTGAGGCAGGTGTCTCTTTACATACTTCCTATTGATGAAAACCTCATTAATCAGTCTGGGCTCCTTAATGAACCCAAATCCTCTATAGAGGTCAAAGGCAACCACCGAACCCACCATCCTGATCTGAGGTTTCCTCTCGGCCGTCTTCCTTCTTTTGCCCATGCGCACTGGCTTGCATGGCTCGATAGCGAGCCTTGTAGCCTCCTCCTCGTCCACTGCGGCTCCTTGTCGAACAGCCTGCCACTCACGATGGAAAGTCTCCGCAGAGATTAACTTGAGCTCCTCTGTAGATACCTCCTCTATACCCCCGTGGCTGGTTGGTAAGGGCCTAGCGGTTAGCTCCTGTGGGAACCCTATTAGGTTGTCCTCAGGCCGCATCATACAGAAGTATAAGGCCTTGGCCTTCAGCTCCTCGGATCCCCCTGTTTGGACAGGCTCTAGAAAAGCCAAAAGAGTCTCTTTGGGGCGACCCACCCGCCTTGTCCACCCTGTAGCGATATATTCAAAGCACCCAAAGGGTTAAAGGCCCTCCAAAAACAAAGTATACTTCATAAACAAACTCCAAGGAGTCAGGCCAAATCACTTGCAATTAATATTTATTAAAATTCCAACACTGTGTTAAAAATGACAATGTAAAACAAGGTACACAGAAGGAAAACCACATGACAGAGTAGAAACCATAATGGTATTAAATCCTCAGGCACTGAAACCAGCATACACCATCCAAGGGATATAATCAGTGCCCCAAAAAACCGGGTGCACTCCAAGTGCCAAGAGAGGGTAATACATATAAAATCATCAAGTCATGGGTCTTATTTACCTTACTGCGACCGCCCCCTGACGCGTTTCGCACCAGCTTCTTCTGAGGAGGGTCAGAAGACGCTGGTGCGAAACGCGTCAGGGGGCGGTCGCAGTAAGGTAAATAAGACCCATGACTTGATGATTTTATATGTATTACCCTCTCTTGGCACTTGGAGTGCACCCGGTTTTTTGGGGCACTGATTATATCCCTTGGATGGTGTATGCTGGTTTCAGTGCCTGAGGATTTAATACCATTGTGGTTTCTACTCTGTCATGTGGTTTTCCTTCTGTGTACCTTGTTTTACATTGTCATTTTTAACACAGTGTTGGAATTTTAATAAATATTAATTGCAAGTGATTTGGCCTGACTCCTTGGAGTTTGTTTATGAAGTACACCCTGTAGCGATAGTGCACCTCCCAGGGGCGACGGAAGAACTTCGGTGGGGTATCAAGGAGACCCAACGGTTCAAGGGTAGTTGCCGGGTCAACCACAATACCTTCATCCAGCTCCACCGATTCAGGCTGCTCCATGGCGATCTCTGGTCTAGACACTGGTGTCTATGGTTGTTGAGCCTCCACTGCCAGGTCCTGACACTATGTCCTAGTGAAATGGTGAAATGTGTGTAGGCTTATATGTCCATGGATGTAATTAAAAACAGGAATCAGGTGTGTGCTAGGACCCCACACTTTTCTCTAGTGCCACTCATTAATTTACATTTCTTATATACACAGTAGTGTAGCGGCAGATATTCAATTCTTGTAAGTATTATTATTTTCTGCCTGCACCTACATGTAAACGGTGATGCCAGTCTTATACTTTTTCACATATTGTCTATTTTGACTGAGCTCCCAGTATATATAATTTTCCCTTTCCTTCTTTTCTTAGTCTGGTATCCACTCTTGGACACCAGTGTGAGGTCCTAGCACACACCTGATTCCTGTTTTTAATTACATCCATGGACATATAAGCCTATACACATTTCACCATTTCACTAGGGCATAGTGTCAGGACCTGGCAGTGGAGGCTCCTTGAAGTGGGTGCCAGGCTTGATCCTTAGTGGCTACTAATGAGACTAAGACCTCTGATTTTCAATTTTAGCACAGGGCAGTTTCTGCATTATACATTTGCACAATTCAGTCTGATCCTCTTTTCTCTAGTGCCACTCATTAATTTACATTTCTTATATACACAGTAGTGTCCCCTCAGTCAGTATGGCCACCCTAGAGTCAGTGGTGATTCCCAACATGCCCCGGTGCTCTCAGTCAGTATGGCCGCCCTAGAGTCAGTGGTGATTCCCAACATTCCCCCCGTGCCCTCAGTCAGTATGGCCGCCCTACAGTCAGTGGTGATTTCCAGCATCCCCAGATGCCCTCAGTCAGTATGGCGGGCCCTAGAGTCAGCAGTGATTCCCAGCATCTCCCGGTGCCCTCAGTCAGTACGGCCGCCCTGAGTCAGTGGTTATTCCCAGCATGCCCCGGTGCCCTCAGTCAGTATGGCCGCCCCAGAGTCAGTGTGATTCCCAGCATCCTCCTGTGCCCTTAGTCAGTATGGCCGCCCTGGAGTGAGCTGTGATTCCAGCATCCTCTGATACCCTTAGTCAGTATGGCTGCCCTGGAGTCAGAGGTGATTCACAACATCCCTCAGTGCCTTCAGTCAGTATGGCTGCTCTGGAGTCAGCAGTGATTACCAGCATCCTCTGGTGCCCTCAGTCAGTATGGCTGCCCTGGAGTAAGCGGTGATTCCCAGGATGACCTGGTGCCCTCAGTCAGTATGGCCGCCCTAGAGTCAGTGGTGATTCCCAGCATCCCACGGTGCCCTCAGTCATTATGGCCGCCCTAGAGTCACTGGTGATTCCCAGCGTGCCCCGGTGCCCTCAGTCAGTATGGCCGCACAGGAGTCAACGGTGATTCCCAGCATCCCCCGGTGCCCTCAGTCAGTATGGTTGCCCTGGAGTCAGTGGTGATTCCCAGCATCCTCTGGTGCCCTCAGTCAGTATGGCCGCCCTAGAGTCAGCGGTGATTCCCAGCATCCTCTGGTGCCCTCAGTCAGTATGGCCGCACTGGAGTCAGCGGTGATTCCCAGCATGCCCCGGTGCCCTCAGTAAGTATGGCCACCCTAGAGTCAGTGGTGATTCCCAGCATGCCCCGGTGCCCTCAGTCAGTATGGCCGCACAGGCGTCAGCGGTGATTCCCAGCATGCCCCGATGCCCTCAGACAGTATGGCCGCCCTAGAGTCAGTGGTGATTCCCAGCATGCCCCGGGTGCCCTCAGTCAGTATGGCCGCCCTAGAGTCAGTGGTCACTCCCAGCATCCCCCGGTGCCCTCAGTCAGTATGGCTGCCCTGAAGTCAGCAGTGATTCCCAGCATGCCCCCGGTGCCCTCAGTCAGTATGGCCGCCCTAGAGTCAGTGGTGATTCCCAGCATGCCCCGGTGCCCTCAGTCAGTATGGCCGCCCTGGAGTCAGTGGTGATTCCCAGCATGCCCCGGTGCCCTCAGTCAGTATGGCCGCCCTAGAGTCAGCGGTGATTCCCAGCATCCCCGGTGCCCTCAGTCAGTATGGCCGCACTAGAGTCAGTGGTGATTCCCAGCATGCCCCGGTGCCCTCAGTCAGTATGGCCGCCCTGGAGTCAGCAGTGATTCCCAGCATCCCTCAGTGCCCTCAGTCAGTATGGCCGCCCTAGAGTCAGCGGTGATTCCCAGCATCCCCCGGTGCCCTCAGTCAGTATGGCTGCCCTGGAGTCAGCAGTGATTCCCAGCATCCCCCGGTGCCCTCAGTCAGTATGGCCACCCTGGAGTCAGCAGTGATTCCCAGCATCCCCGGTGCCCTCAGTCAGTATGGCCACCCTAGAGTCAGCGGTGATTCCCAGCATCCCTCAGTGCCCTCAGTCAGTATGGCCGCACTAGAGTCAGCAGTGATTCCCAGCATCCCCCGGTGCCCTCAGTCAGTATGGCCACCCTGGAGTCAGCAGTGATTCCCAGCATCCCTCAGTGCCCTCAGTCAGTATGGCCGCCCTGGAGTCAGTGGTGATTCCCAGCATCCCTCAGTGCCCTCAGTCAGTATGGCCGCCCTAGAGTCAGTGGTGATTCCCAGCATCCCCCGGTGCCCTCAGTCAGTATGGCCACCCTAGAGTCAGCGGTGATTCCCAGCATCCCTCAGTGCCCTCAGTCAGTATGGCCGCACTAGAGTCAGCAGTGATTCCCAGCATCCCCCGGTGCCCTCAGTCAGTATGGCCGCCCTGGAGTCAGTGGTGATTCCCAGCATCCCCCGGTGCCCTCAGTCAGTATGGCCGCCCTGGAGTCAGCGGTGATTCCCAGCATCCCCCGGTGCCCTCAGTCAGTATGGCCGCCCTAGAGTCAGCAGTGATTCCCAGCATCCCTCAGTGCCCTCAGTCAGTATGGCCGCCCTGGAGTCAGTGGTGATTCCCAGCATCCCCCGGTGCCCTCAGTCAGTATGGCCGCACTAGAGTCAGTGGTGATTCCCAGCATCCCTCAGTGCCCTCAGTCAGTATGGCCGCACTAGAGTCAGCAGTGATTCCCAGCATCCCTCAGTGCCCTCAGACAGTATGGCCGCCCTGGAGTCAGTGGTGATTCCCAGCATCCCCCGGTGCCCTCAGTCAGTATGGCCGCACTAGAGTCAGTGGTGATTCCCAGCATCCTCCGGTGCCCTCAGACAGTATGGCTGCCCTGGAGTCAGCAGTGATTCCCAGCATCCCTCAGTGCCCTCAGTCAGTATGGCCGCACTAGAGTCAGCAGTGATTCCCAGCATCTCCCGGTGCCCTCAGTCAGTATGGCCGCCCTGGAGTCAGTGGTGATTCCCAGCATGCCCTGCGGCCCCGGAACACTTTGCTGTTGACAATATGGCGGGGGCTGGTGCTGCGGCCGGAGGAAGGAGGAGGAAGTGTCATTCATGCTGAGGCTGCGGGGACAGCGGCTCCGGTAACCGCACAGCTCCGGAGCGGAGGCCCCGGCGGCCCGTGTGAGGTAGCCGGGGGCCCCACTATGCGCTGAGGGAGGCGGCGGATCCAGGAGCCGGCGGCGCCATGTCCTTCTTCCGCAGGAAAGGTAAGAGGTGCGGGGGACAGCCGGTGTACAGGGGGCGGCTCCCGGTGTACAGGGGGCGGCTCCCGGTGGTCCTGGGACAACCGAGGGCACCGGACTCTTAAAGGGCCAGTGCACCTGCAGGCTTCTCATAGTTCACACTGGTGACAGCGGAGCTCCCAGGTCTCCTGACACCATGGAGGGGCCCCTGACATTGGGACCCGAGATGTCACCTGTGATCTCAGGGGATCTGGTGATCCTGTGATGGGATCCCCCATGTCTTAGACCGGTGGCAGCGCTCCCTGAGTGTGGGCACATGGACAGGGCGATAGGTATACAGATGAAGCCTGGAGTCCATGTCTGTGGATCTAAGGGCCACATCACACGCTTCAATCTTGTGAACGATATCGCTGAAGTGATCCGGAATTTTAACCGTTTGAGCGATTTCGTTTGTGCGTCGTTACGTGTAACCGAGCGATCTGTCAACGAAAAATCGCTTGATTGTTTGTTGGAAGATTTGTGACAGGACCTCAAATCCATCGCTCAATTACCCTGCGCTCAACCTGCACCATGTGCTGTGTGACACCTCTCACACCATCTCAATCTCCACTTCGCCTATTCCTGACTCTAGATGGTGTCGATCGCTGAGTCGTGCGAATGATCGCTGGCGCGTTAATAAATTTAACATCGTTAAACAGATCGATGCTTATGACAACGTACAAACGATATCAATACATTGTTCTAACGATATCGATCACGTGACTTTTCAGCCGATATCGTTCACAAGATTGATGCGTGGGACGTGGCCCCTAGACTGGTCATACGTGTCAGCGATGGCGGGCAGAGGATGGTGTATGATGGAGGAGCCACCAATGGATGACCAGCGGAGACCGGACCAGTTAGGGGTGTGACAGCGGAGACCGGACCAGTTAGGGGTGTGACAGCGGAGACCGGACCAGTTAGGGGTGTGACAGCGGAGACCGGACCAGTTAGGGGTGTGACAGCGGAGACCGGACCAGTTAGGGGTGTGACAGCGGAGACCGGACCAGTTAGGGGTGTGACAGCGGAGACCGGACCAGCTAGGGGTGTGACAGCGGAGACCTGTCCAGCTAGGGGTGTGACAGCGGAGACCTGTCCAGCTAGGGGTGTGACAGCGGAGACCTGTCCAGCTAGGGGTGTGACAGCGGAGACCTGTCCAGCTAGGGGTGTGACAGCGGAGACCTGTCCAGCTAGGGGTGTGACAGCGGAGACCTGTCCAGCTAGGGGTGTGACAGCGGAGACCTGTCCAGCTAGGGGTGTGACAGCGGAGACCTGTCCAGCTAGGGGTGTGACAGCGGAGACCTGTCCAGCTAGGGGTGTGACAGCGGAGACCTGTCCAGCTAGGGGTGTGACAGCGGAGACCTGTCCAGCTAGGGGTGTGACAGCGGAGACCTGTCCAGCTAGGGGTGTGACAGCGGAGACCTGTCCAGCTAGGGGGGTGACAGCGGAGACCTGTCCAGCTAGGGGTGTGACAGCGGAGACCTGTCCAGCTAGGGGTGTGACAGCGGAGACCTGTCCAGCTAGGGGTGTGACAGCGGAGACCTGTCCAGCTAGGGGTGTGACAGCGGAGACCTGTCCAGCTAGGGGTGTGACAGCGGAGACCTGTCCAGGTAGGGGTGTGACAGCGGAGACCTGTCCACCCAGGGGTGTGACAGCGGAGACCTGTCCACCCAGGGGTGTGACAGCGGAGACCTGTCCACCCAGGGGTGTGACAGCGGAGACCTGTCCACCCAGGGGTGTGACAGCGGAGACCTGTCCACCCAGGGGTGTGACAGCGGAGACCTGTCCACCCAGGGGTGTGACAGCGGAGACCTGTCCACCAGGGGTGTGACAGCGGAGACCGGACCAGCCAGGGGTGTGACAGCGGAGACCGGACCAGCCAGGGGTGTGACAGCGGAGACCGGACCAGCCAGGGGTGTGACAGCGGAGACCGGACCAGCCAGGGGTGTGACAGCGGAGACCGGACCAGCCAGGGGTGTGACAGCGGAGACCGGACCAGCCAGGGGTGTGACAGCGGAGACCGGACCAGCCAGGGGTGTGACAGCGGAGACCTGTCCAGCCAGGGGCCTGACAGCGGAGACCGGACCAGCTAGGGGTCTGCAAGTCCCATTGATGATCAGCTGTTATTTACTTCAACAAGAGCTGACCTGCAGGACACGAGGACGGCCACCACACCGCCAGCGTACTGCAGAGTCCCTCTGTATTTCTAGGATTTCCTATTGGCTAATCATCAGGGGCTGTGTTGGACCCAGCAATCTGATATTGTAGATGATTAATGTCGCTGTCCTGGTCATTGTTTTCTTTATTCCATAACGAACCTTCTTCTTAGCTGAGTCTTGTATTTGCCCAGAAGTCGTCTTCACCCATCCACCTCTTTGTCATCCATAGTCAGCAGTGCAGATTTGTCTTCCTCCTGTTGACTGTCTCACATTAGTGTTACATCTCATCCTCTGCTGTCACTTTTCACATCTGTCCCATCTCAGGCACATTACACTGTGATAGGAGGGGTTCCGGGCACTTATGTTCTTACATGACACAGTTAGTTGTCATATATCTCTGTCATTATATCATGTCCTTAATGGCAGGTCTATACCCAATGGGGGGCACAAAGATCCTCAAAAAAGGGGTTTTTACCTGAATTAGATCTGTCAGTGTTTGGTGTCAGTCATTGGAGGTTTAGGTCGTGCTCTCAGGTAGTATAAGACTTGTGTGAAATTCTCTGCACCAAATCTGCATCTTCTGGCACCAAAAACGTGGTTTGGTTTCTCCATTTATTTTAGAGCATATTTGTGCCGTTTGTTTTTCTTAATGAAGACAATGGCTGGAAATGGTGAAAAACGCTGGCAATCGCACCAAGAACTGACATGCTTCAGGTTATTTTCTGCAACTTAATATGCATGGGAAGAATAAGCAACATGTGCACAATTCTCATTGACTTTGCTGGATATAATACATAGATTTGTATTGGTTATGCTGGCCGGCTGTGGAGCATGCCCAGTACACCCGATAATCCCATACAATGCATCGGCGGACCGGAAATGAGGAGCAGCGGTGTCATATCCGGAAGGAGCCGCCCATGGATTTCAAACTCCCGGACCGCACTCCTGAATTACATTAGGAGAATGATCCCACAGAGCAAGGAGAGACATAGACCCAGAGCGAAACGCCCACACGTCTAGGAACGCCCTCGAAACGGGGGAAAATGTAAGCTATAAATAGCATTTTTTCCACATTTATACTACAGATTTAGCTCAGACAGGGATGCTTAGGGATATAATATGAAGCTGTGGGGACGGGTAGTGATAGGTTAGAACAGGGATGGGGAACCTTTTTCTGTTGGGAGTCATTTGTAAATTTCTACCATCATTTGGGGGCCGCACAAAATGATCTCCTTGAAAATATCCTGCTATATTTGTTTAAACCATCACCTTACCCCTACTGGGGTGGCTGGAGCTGCTTCTCTTTGGTGCGGCTGTCATGTTAGTTGATATTAAACATGTTTCTCTACTCATTTTCCAGGTTTTCAAGGGCCGTAGACATCACAGGAGAGGCTGGGAGCGTACACATCACTGGGGAGGCTGGGAGCATACACATCACTGGGGAGGCTGGGAGCATACACATCACTGGGGAGGCTGGGAGCATACACATCACTGGGGAGGCTGGGAGCGTACACATCACTGGGGAGGCTGGGAGCGTACACATCACTGGGAGGCTGGGAGCGTACACATCACTGGGGAGGCTGGGAGCGTACACATCACTGGGGAGGCTGGGAGCGTACACATCACTGGGGAGGCTTTGAGCGTACACATCACTGGGGAGGCTGGGAGCGTACACATCACTGGGGAGGCTGGGAGCGTACACATCACTGGGGAGGCTGGGAGCGTACACATCACTGGGGAGGCTGGGAGCGTACACATCACTGGGGAGGCTGGGAGCGTACACATCACTGGGGAGGCTGGGAGCGTACACATCACTGGGGAGGCTGGGAGCGTACACATCACTGGGGGGCTGGGAGGTACACATCACTGGGGAGGCTGGGAGCGTACACATCACTGGGGAGGCTGGGAGCGTACACATCACTGGGGAGGCTGGGAGCGTACACATCACTGGGGAGGCTGGGAGCGTACACATCACTGGGGAGGCTGGGAGCGTACACATCACTGGGGAGGCTGGGAGCGTACACATCACTGGGGAGGCTGGGAGCGTACACATCACTGGGGAGGCTGGGAGCGTACACATCACTGGGGAGGCTGGGAGCGTACACATCACTGGGGAGGCTGGGAGCGTACACATCACTGGGGAGGCTGGGAGCGTACACATCACTGGGGAGGCTGGGAGCGTACACATCACTGGGGAGGCTGGGAGCGTACACATCACTGGGGAGGCTGGGAGCGTACACATCACTGGGGAGGCTGGGAGCGTACACATCACTGGGGAGGCTGGGAGCGTACACATCACTGGGGAGGCTGGGAGCGTACACATCACTGGGGAGGCTGGGAGCGTACACATCACTGGGGAGGCTGGGAGCGTACACATCACTGGGGAGGCTGGAGCGTACACATCACTGGGGAGGCTGGGAGCGTACACATCACTGGGGAGGCTGGGAGCGTACACATCACTGGGGAGGCTGGGAGCGTACACATCACTGGGGAGGCTGGGAGCGTACACATCACTGGGGAGGCTGGGAGCGTACACATCACTGGGGAGGCTGGGAGCGTACACATCACTGGGGAGGCTGGGAGCGTACACATCACTGGGGTGGCTGGGAGGGTACACATCACTGGGGAGGCTGGGAGCGTACACATCACTGGGGAGGCTGGGAGCGTACACATCACTGGGGAGGCTGGGAGCGTACACATCACTGGGGAGGCTGGGAGCGTACACATCACTGGGGAGGCTGGGAGCGTACACATCACTGGGGAGGCTGGAGCGTACACATCACTGGGGAGGCTGGGAGCGTACACATCACTGGGGAGGCTGGGAGCGTACACATCACTGGGGAGGCTGGGAGCGTACACATCACTGGGGAGGCTGGGAGCGTACACATCACTGGGGAGGCTGGGAGCGTACACATCACTGGGGAGGCTGGGAGCGTACACATCACTGGGGAGGCTGGGAGCGTACACATCACTGGGGAGGCTGGGAGCGTACACATCACTGGGGAGGCTGGGAGCGTACACATCACTGGGGAGGCTGGGAGCGTACACATCACTGGGGAGGCTGGGAGCATATACATCACTGGGGAGCTGAATTTAATAGGCAGGCAGTCAGAAAAATGCATCAGCCAGCCTGAGCACTGAGGTCCCCAGGAATCTGCCCGGGGGCTGCAGAAAAGATCACCACGGTCCGGCCGGCACTGGAGCCTGAGGTTCCCCACCCCTGGGTTAGAAAATCCAAAGTCCTGACAGGTTCCCTTAAAAGGATTATATTTCTCTGTTAGATTGACTAGTAGCTGAGTTCCAGTCCTCAGTGACGACCAGCATACAGAGCTCTGCTCCATGCACAGATAACAATCGATCCTGCGGGTGCTGGGGGTCAGACCCCAGAAGACTGATATTAGGGACCAATCGTATAAACAAGTCCCCAGTGTTATGTAGCGGACATACCACTTAGAGGGAACCGGTGTGACGTAAAGAAGTTATCTGATATCTTGTATATATACACTGCTCAAACAAATAAAGGGAACACTTAAACAACAAAATATAACTCCAAGTTAATCACACTTTTGTGAAATCATCTGTCCAGTTATGAAACAACACTGATTGTGAATCAATTTCTCCTGCTAGCAAATGGAACAGACAACAGGTAGAAATAATTGTCAGTTAGCAAGATGCCCCTATAAAGGAGCTGTTCTGCAGGTGATGACCACAGACCATTTCTCTGTTCTCATCCTTTTTGGCTGTTGTTTTGGTTACTTTTGCATGTCTTCATTGCTCTCACTTCTTGATGTAACATGAGGTGGTGTCTACAACCCACAGAAGATGCTCAGTTAGTGCAGCTCATCCAGGATGGCACATCAATGCGAGCTGGGGCAAGAAGGGTTGCTGTGTCTGCAGCACAGTGTCCAGAGCATGGAGCAGATACCAGGGGACGTGGAGGGGGCTGTCAGAGGGCAACAACCCAGAAGCAAGACTGCTACGTCCTCCTTTTTGCAAGGAGAAACAGTTTGCCAGAATGAACCCAGGACCTACTGCACCTGGATATGGTCTCACAATGGGTCTGAGGATCTCATCCCGGTACCTAATAGTAGTCACTGTACTGAAAGACACCGCAACCCTTCTCGCCATAGCTCGCATAGATGTGCCATGTTGCATTGTGTTGTTTAAGTGTTCCCTATATATTTTGAGCAGTGTAGATGATACTGTTATGAAGGTGCCCAGCTGCAGCACTGAAAGTGCATGGACTTGGTGGGGGGACTTTTTCCTCTCGGGAGTCACTGGCTTTCAGTCATATAGGTTTGGCCACAGTCACTGCTCTATCCGTTGTGGGCGGTGGCTGTATCCACATCCTGACAATGACTGACAGCCATCTGTACACTGCTGCTCTTCAGCGGATCCCAGAAGGAATAAAGTTACTTTTCCCCTCAAGTCCAGCAGTAAGGGTACTGTCACACCTGGAGACATCGACGGCGAGTCCCCCATGTAACGCAGCGATTTTGCTCCGAAAACTCGGCTGAGAGTGGTCGCCTGGTTTCACAGTGCTGCTGTGAAACCAGGCAACCACTCTCAGGCGATGTGTATGCATCGCCCCGTGTAACATCGCGATCGGCGCTGTTACAGGCGATGGGAGCCATAGGCTCCCATGTTACAGGAACCCTGCTGGGGTTTCTAGACACCCCAACAGCGACATCGCCGGAGGTGTCGCCGGTGTAAACATTGACGGCGACGCTGGCAGGGTGCCAAAAACGTGCGCACTCCCGTGCGTTGCCTGCGATATCTCCGGCGATGTCACCTGGTGTGACGGTACCCTTAGGCATCCTTGTAACACAAGTAACCTGCAGATTATCCCTATATCCGACTTGACAGGTTCTCTTTAAATATCAAATCAGTTACACATTAATATAGTTTATGGCAATCTTATAGAAAGGGTGAATGGACAGGGTGGTTGGGGTATATGGAATTTAACAGAGTGGGTCCCATTGTTGGTAATCCTTTTTTTTTTTTTTTAATTTAAATCAAATATGGACCCAGTTTTAGGTATGGCTGACAGGTAAATGGTCTCATGACAAGTGATGAAGGTAAATGAAGCTACGTCCTCCGCCATCAGGACCCCACTATCACCTCGTCTTGTGTCTGCTTTATAAAACTTATCAGTCAGGTCTGGATGCTGGTGCTATAAGGATTGTGGGTTCACTTACTTAGAGACGTCCCGTACTTATTTACATAGGTATGTGGTCATTATCAGATTACTTTTGGGTGCAGTCTGCAGCAATGATTTAATTTGGTTAATAGCTAAAATAACCTGGCCTATTTATACCGACCTATTTCTGGCATGTAATACGCAACGATCGAATATGTTCTAGTCATTTGGCATTGACTTATTGCCCTAACTATATATAGGCAAGGAGCAAACATGGGGACAGAAGCTTTTACTAATGCGATTGTTCTGTCTCCATATAGTATCACATCGGCAGCACATCTCCTGTTTGTAATCTGCGACCGCAAAGGCGCAAACCATCCAACCACCTGACAAACGGGCATTCTTATATTGCAGATAACTGTTGGCATGTATCCACCGACAGAATCACTCTTATATAAGGGTCTATCCGTTTTCTGACCTGGTTGGTTGAGTGCGTTGATAGCATTGGATGCACACTTGACCTAGATATGGAGACAGGTCACCTTACAACCCAGTGTGTACATGAACAGATGATATATTGGGTGCTGTCCGTTTATGCTGTGAATGCGTCTCTCTGATCCTCTCTCTGAAGATATTTCATTGCCCGGGGCACAGGCAGTGTGAGAGTATCCTCCGCTGTCAGTAAGCCGGTGGGAAAATAGACACAAATAGAGGAATCTTTATAGAAAGCAAAGTTCCACATTAGTGCCATCTTTGTATTAGGGATTGGTATCCGCAGGGCCCGGCTGTCATAAATGGCACTTGTTTTATGTTGATTCTGCCAAGGGAGATTAGATTCCTCTGTGTGTTCCCATTGTTAATTATTTAGGTGATTGGTATATATTAGGACTTAGCTTCTTTTGCATATCCCTAAGGATACAGCCAGACGGGGCGACAGCAATGCAGCCAAAATCATGCAGTAATTGTCCATCGCCATTGGTGGAGCTTTGGCTGTATGTGGCCAGTCGCACCTTATGGTGTACCCAAATAGGTTTATCAGATATATCCAAAGAAGAACCTTTCCATAAGGGGCCATGGTTATTTTCCTCCATTACGGAGTACTGAGGTTGGGCATTCGGCTCTCCTCAGAGAACTGACTTCTAGATTTAACTTAAAGGGGGTTTCTTGAGATCAGTTTTAAGGAACACGACTCCCAAGCCTCCCAGTTTCCCATTCGCCTGGGGTTGTCGTTCTCTTGATTGATTGACCATTCGGGACCAGCTGTGTGGCCGAGTCACTGGCAGTACGGTGCCGCACTGATGTCCGTATTTTCATAGGTCAGTCAAGGTTATGCTGTATGCCCTCTTTTGTCACTTATTCCACAATTGCAGTGCATAGGAGTGAAATCTGCATGTGTCACATGATTATTTTGCCCGAAATTGATGAAGATTTGCAATTCTCACATGTGTGGACTTTGGACTCCCTTATGTGACAGTAATCCTGGTTTATTTTCTTAAGTGGCTCCAATGTCCCAAACAAGGGCCAGATTCAAGGAGACTGGCATTTTTCACTCCAGCCTTAATGAAGAGATAGGAGTAAGGCCCAGTTACACACACAGATATTTGTGCAGATATTGTTCACAGATCTCTGGTTGCAGTGAAATCATGGACACATGGTTCCATTTTGTGGCTGTGTACAAATGGAGCAATCTGTCCATGATTTCACTGCAACCAGAGATCTGTGAACAATATCTGCCCAGATATCTGTGTGTGTGACCCCAGCCTAAGATACACAGAATTCATTAAGAGGTGTGCACATTTTTTATGACTTTGGCACATTTTTCAAATTACAGGAGCCACTGCCAGGGCTGTAGAGTCGGTAAAAAGGACCGACTCCGACTCCTAAAATATATATAATAAATTGGGTACAGTAGTTAAATGCATAATGTGCTGAATATTATTATGAATTATTATGTTCTGTTTAAATATATTGATTATTGTATCACAATAATGATCCAGGGGTCCTTGGTGTAGCCTTGGAATTGTGCTTCTCTGTATAGTCGGCCGGCTGGATCTGGCCACCATTGACCCCCTGTGCTCCTCCAATGCTGCAGGGGTAAACAATACCTTTACCAACATTGTAGAACACACTGCGTCAGCAGGTCCACCATGCACCTGGTCCAAAATGACAATTCTTCAGGGGCCGGTATATATTTCTATTGTAGTTTACACTATATTATGACATACATTACAGTGAATTTGTTGGCTCGTATTGGCCACACCTTGTGCTTCCCATCATATGCTACCATTTACAAAAAGTGGGTAAAGCTAACCCAGACTGGCAGCATAAGGCTATGTGCACATCAGTCGGTTCTGCATTTCTGCAGACCGACCGGGAACCGGAGGACACTGGCAGAAACTGAGTTTTCTGTGCTCAGCAGTGTCCCTCGTTTTTTGCTCGTTTTTTGCTCGTTTTCCGCCCGGTTTTACAGCGTTTTGTCGGCGGTTTTTCTGAGCGGTTTTAAAACTGAGTTTTTAGTGCACTTGTTCAGCTGAAACCGGTGGAAAAAGGGAGGAAAGAAGTCACTTGCTCTATTTTTGGAAACCGGTGAAAAAACTCAGTTTTGACTGAAAACGACCAGAAGAAAAATGTTGTAATGTACACAGCGTTATCTAAACTCCATTGACTAGCATGTTAATCCAACCGGAGGGTAGGATTAACATAAATTAACATAAAACTGAGCGGAAACCGCAGACGGAAAACGTCCAAAAGCAGCCCACAAAACGACTGATGTGCACATACCCTAAGATTGCCAACTCAACATTTGTCATCTTTGCTTTGCACAAAAATGGTGTCATTTCAGGCACTTGTTAAGTAGTACTGCCTTTTCAACTGGTCCCCAACAGTGTCACATGTAAAATATGGATGATAATCTGCCATAGCAGTGTATGCTTTAGCTATGAACCGGGTCCACATGGATCAGGCTTTGTGCAGTATTTGCAGCTAATTGGCCCAAGACTCCTCGCCCGAGCCGAGCCATCATGTGTATGGAGGATTCGGCATCGTATATAGATGCAGCCTTTGACTGAGAGCTATATCATCTGCGGCAATGCTTTAACCTTTTTGTTATCAACCCTTCCTCTACTGTGACGGAGGAAGATGCCCCACCCTGGCCACAGAGAGTACCGTAATTGTGCTTGGATAATAGTCTTTTCTTAGCATAGTCCTTCCAGTTTGACTGGGTTGGAGATTCCCCGTCACCACAAGTTTGTCTCTGCAGCTGTATATGCCTGGTTGATATTTAAATGGCATCTGTCACCAGGTTTTGGCACCTAATCTGAGAGCAACATAATGCAGGGATAGAGACCTTGATTCCAGCAATGTCAAGTACTGGGCTGCTTGCTGTAGTTTTTTATAAAATCACAGGAGATAATTACTAGAGGACTAGTGATCCAGCTGCTGTGTAGTCCTCGATATTCATGAGCTCTGTGTAACCTGCCCACACCACTGATTGACAGATTTGTGTCTATGTACAGTGCACACAGCTGTCAATCAGTGGTAAAGGTGCTCAGAGAACTGCTAGATCTTCAGCAGATAAACAATGATTTTATCAAATGTGCAACAAGCAGCCCAGTATGTGACACATCACTGGAATCAGGGTCTCGGTCCATACATTATGAGCTGGGGGAAGGAAAAATCTGGTGACAAATTCTCTTCATTCATCCACTGGTTAGCATTCATCAATACTCCATTATTTAACCCCTTAAGGAACGAAGCCTCATTTTGCAATTCTTACCAGTGTCACTTTATTAGATAATAACTCTGGAACGCTTCAACACATCCCAGTGATTCCAGGACTGATTTTTCATGACATATTGGACTTCATGCTAGTGGTAAATTCATAATGATATTTTCTGCATTTCTTTGACCAAATAATGTTTACACGCGGTGACAGTTCAAAGCCATGACTGGTATAGCCATCATTAGGCCAAATCTGCAGAGAGTAGTTTGATGTATTTTCAGTATCTATTTGGCTGGAGGTTAACCCCATACAGCCTTATATAAGTGTAACAGTTTCTCTGCATCCAACACACAGAGGCCGCACAGCTTTGAGAGGCACATGGCTGTCCGCCATCGGTGTCTGTCCATACTGAGGACAGATCTCTGTACAGCCGCGTGTCCTGTACTGCTGGTGACATCCTGGAACAGATTCTTGTAGAACAGCTGCAGACCTCCTGGTGTTTGTGTTCTCCATCCTCGCTGCTCATAGTCCCACACTGACTGCACTATTCACAGGGCTTTCATGTAACTGTTGGTATAAGGACACACATTACATGGCGGACAGCTGCACTTTGAGCCCACACAATTTTGTTCTCAAAGTTTTCACTCAATGTAGTTGAATAAACTATACATACACCTTACATTAAACCATGTGCTCCTTATTCTACCAGATTGTCCTTAAATTTACTTATACCCATGGAAACAACATTTACATATTTATATCTATAATACTAATAAATCTTTGTATAGCGCCAACATATTCCGCAGCGCTTTACAATACAGTGGTTCATATACTAAAAGTATACATTACAGTAAGTTCAGTAGAGAAAGGCTACGTTCACACATTGCGCATTTTTGATCACTTTTTGCGTTCGCTTTTCAAAAATGCGCAATGTGCCTTGTGTCTGCCGGCAAAGTGAATGTGAAAATCACTTTACCGTACAGACACTGCGTAAAAATACGCCGCACTTTTATGGGAGAAAGCGCGGGCATTAAAAGAATTGACATGTCAATTCTTTAAGCAGCAGCGCCGGAGCTTTATCCCATAGGGGGCGGCGCTGCTGGATCTGATGTCACAGAGGGGGTGGAAGAATCGTGTTCCTCGTCCCCTCTGTGACATGTGTGACCGCCCCCATTTAGGTTTCGCAATGTATTAATATAAAATGTCGAACCCAAATTAAAGTTAAGCAAATGTATTAAAAATAATAAAAATTAAATGCTTACCTGTCCGAAGCTGTTCGGGTTACCGGGAGCCGAGGCCAAGGCAACCGCAGGTTATGAGCTGTTAGGACCTTGCATGATGCCATCAGGCGCTGTGATTGGCTGCTCACGGTCATGGGAAATGTGATATCACATGACCGCGAGCGACCAATCACAGCGCCCAATGACATCATGCAAGGTCATTGCAGGTCGATACCTGCAGTTGTGTCGGCTCCTGGCTCCCCGTACACCCGCCGGAGGGTAAGTATTCATTCTTTATTATTTTTAATACATCTGGCTTTCTTTAATTTTGATTTTGCAGTGTATATTAATACACTGCAAAATCAAATGGGGGGCTAGCAGACATGTCACAGAGGGGAGGAGGAACCAGGATTCTTCCTCCCCTCTGCGACATCACTACTCCCCAGTGTCCATTAAAAAATGTGCTGTCTGCACTGTGCTTTTTTTGCGCGGCCACAATATATGGGCTAAAAAAAAAGAAGTGTGTGAACGTAGCCAAAGTAAATAGTACAATAATTGGATACAATACAATAAGCATAGAATCAATGTAAAAAATACAATACAATAAATAAAGCAAAAATAAAGGTGGCCCTGCTCAAAAGAGCTTACAATCTACAACAGGATAGATGTTTACACAAAGTACAGAAGTACAGGGGCTTATTACACTGAGGGTCCAGGCATCTTGAGAAAATTGGGCTAAAAATAAAGTTACATGAATGGTCATCAGATAATCTGTGAAGACCTTTTGGGTTTGGTGGAGTTTGAAGAAGAGTTATGTCGAGAGAGAGTGAATGGGCTATGTACAGTACATGGACTTCTATTAGGCCTATGATAGGCCGCCTTAAAAAGAAATGTTCTTAGGGAGCGTCTGAAGCCATGCAAGTTGTGGATACTCCTGATTTCTTAGGTTAGAACACTCCAGAGAATTGGTGCAGCTCGGGAGAATTCTTGGAGCCGGGAGTGGGAGGATCGGATTAGTGCAGATGTTAGTCGAAGGTCATTTGTAGAACGTAGAGAACGGGTGGGGTGACAGACAGAGAGAACAGGCAGTTCTAAAGGGACGTAAGAGCACCTTTAAGAGAATCTGACAGATGACTGAAATTGGGGAGGGCTTCTATTAAATGATTTAGGCTATGTGCACATCATCGTTTTGTGGGCTGCTTTTGGACGTTTTCCGTCGGCGTTTTCCGCTCAGTTTTATGTTAATTTATTTAATCCTATCCTCCGGTTGGATTAACATGCTAGTCAATGGATTTTAGAAAACTCTGTCTTCACTAGAACGTTTTTCTTCTGGTCGTTTTCAGTCAAAACTGAGTTTTCTCAGTCAAAACTGAGTTTTTCCACCGGTTTTCCAAAAATAGAGCAAGTGACTTCTTTCCTCCGTTTTTCCACCGGTTTCAGCTGAACAAGTGCACTAAAAACTCAGTTTTCAAAAACCGCCGAGAAAACCGCCGAGAAAAACGCTGGAAAACTGGGCGGAAAACGAGCAAAAAACGAGGGACACTTCTGAGCACAGAAAACTCAGTTTCTGCTAAAAAAACCCATGTTATTGGACGGACTGCAGAGATGCACAAACGTCAGATGTGCACATAGCCTTACTAATACTGATATAGTGTGCCCTGGGCCCGCGCCGCACCCAGGGCCCGCGCTCTACCCAGACTCTGAAGGAGGAACACACAATCACTTATATCTTCTCTGGAGGACTAAGCTGAAGAGGAAGCTATTTTACAGATTGCAGATCTTTACTGTTCCCCAGTTTAAAGGTTTTGATCCAGTCTTTGCACTTTTCTTCTTCATTAAAAACTAAATCCTGATACAGAGGCAGTTCGATGATAGACCTCACCAGCCGCTAATGGACCTTACTGAGCTAAAATGATGTCTGCTGAGATGTCAGTCACTTGGTAAGTGGAGCCTCCAGCAGAGATTCTGAGGATCAGCGAGTTAATTTACTCTAAATAAGGTAGTTTATGGGGTCACCCAGTTGCTGCTCTTCTCTTTGCTGGGGTCACCCGCTTGCCGCTCTTCTTCTTCTGGGTACCCGTCTTGCCGCTCTTCTTCTTCTTCTGAGGTCCCCGTTGCCGCTCTTCTTCTTTTCTGGGGTCACCCCGCTTGACCTCTTCTTCTTTTCTGGGGTCAGCCCGTTGCGCTCTTCTTCTTCTCTGGGGTCAGCCCGTTGCTGCTCTTCTTCTTCTGGGGTCACCCACGTTGCTGCTCTTCTTCTTTTCTGGGGTCGCCCGCTTGCGCTCTTCTTTCTCTGGGGTCACCCGCTTGCCGCTCTTCTTCTTCTTCTGGGGTCACCACGTTGCCGCTCTTCTTCTTTTCTGGGGTCGCCCAGTTGCCGCTCTTCTTCTTTCTGGGTCCCTGTTGCGCTCTTTTTCTCTGGGGTCGCCCGTTGCCGCTCTTCTTTTCTTCTTTTCTGGGTCGCCCACGTTGCCTGCTCTTCTTCTTTTCTGGGGTCGCCGTTGCGCTCTTCTTCTTCTCTGGGTCCCCGTTGCGCTCTCTTCTCTTTGGGGTCGCCCAGTTGCTGCTCTTCTTCTTTTCTGGGTCGCCAGTTGCGCTCCTCTTTTTCTGGTGCCCAGTTGCGCTCTTTTTTCTTCTTTCTGGTCGCCCGTTGCCGCTCTTCTTCTTTTCTGGGTCGCCCGGTTGCTTTTTTTTCTGGGTCGCCAGGTTGCCGCTCTCTTCTTTGCTTGGGTCACACAGTTACCTTTCTTCTCGGCTGTGCTGCAGTGTGAAAGTTGGTCGCGTGCTATGCTGACAACTAATAGTTGACGTTAGTGGACTAATCTTAGCTCATTGTTTTTTTATGTAGTCACTTTCCCTAGTCGTGTTCTGCAAAACCTAATATCTGACTTATTTATTCCCTGTCACCAGCTCAGAAGTGGCCAGTTTTTGATCTTTTATTCCCACTGCTACAGTAGACATGTATTTTTTTTTTTTTTTTTTAATCTGCCATATAGTTCCATAGATATAGGCCATTTTATTTGGTTCTAATTTTTATGGTCTTTACCGAGGGGACGTGGTAGTGTAATAATGCAGACCAACCTAGAAATACACCTCCTTGGTGAAGATTGAGAATAATGGCGCTAAATAAAACAGCCCAGATCTCTGGATCCCTGTGGTGGACACAAAAAAATAAAGAACGGAACAGCAGGAATAAGATAAGAGCACACACTGTCTACTTTTGACCTGGTGACTGGTTCTTTAAGTGAATTTGTTATTTTTTTAGCTGACATGTAATGGTCAACCTAATTCCTGTTTGTTAAGCTTGGTGCAAACCCATGTCCTGAGACCACTCGCTGGAAAGAAAAGGCGCCTTTAGAGAAGAGTGTATGTTATTAGGAGGGTGAAACACAGACCGCTTTGTTCTGTCCTCTTGTTACTTACAGATTAGTTGCGGAGCGGCATCATGTGAGATCGTACAGCTGGAGACACATTACTGTGGAGAACGAGGAGAATCGCTGTGACCTGTAACTCGGCCTCCAAGTTACACATTTTACTGATGCTCTAATAGTGTCCCCACAGCAGATAAGCCTCCTTTACTGTAGTGTGTCTCTGCATACTATCAGGGGCCGTGAGCTCCCTGGCGTGCCATCAGGGGCCGTAAGCTCCCTGGCGTGCCATCAGGCGCCGTGAGCTCCCTGGCGTGCCATCAGGCGCCGTGAGCTCCCTGGCGTGCCATCAGGGGCCGTGAGCTCCCTGGCGTGCCATCAGGGGCCGTGAGCTCCCTGGCGTGCCATCAGGGGCCGTGAGCTCCCTGGCGTGCCATCAGGGGCCGTGAGCTCCCTGGCGTGCCATCAGGGGCCGTGAGCTCCCTGGCGTGCCATCAGGGAGCCGTGAGCTCCCTGGCGTGCCATGAAGGAGCCGTGAGCTCCCTGGCGTGCCATGAAGGGGCCGTGAGCTCCCTGGCGTGCCATGAAGGGGCCGTGAGCTCCCTGGCGTGCCATGAAGGGGCCGTGAGCTCCCTGGCGTGCCATGAAGGGGCCGTGAGCTCCCTGGCGTGCCATGAAGGGGCCGTGAGCTCCCTGGCGTGCCATGAAGGGGCCGTGAGCTCCCTGGCGTGCCATGAAGGGGCCGTGAGCTCCCTGGCGTGCCATGAAGGGGCCGTGAGCTCCCTGGCGTGCCATGAAGGGGCCGTGAGCTCCCTGGCGTGCCATGAAGGGGCCGTGAGCTCCCTGGCGTGCCATGAAGGGGCCGTGAGCTGGGGAAGCTGAGGATATGGGGCATAGATGTCCCTGAAAAGGCTGGGGACATATATGGAAGCTGAGGTTGGGGGATAGAGATCACCGGGGAGCTGGTATTTATAGGGCAGGCAGTCGGCAAAACGTGGCCAGCCTGAGCACTGCGGTCCCCAGGAATCTGCCCGGGGGCCACAGAAAAAGTCATCGAGGGCCGCATATGGCCCAGTGGCCTGAGGTTCCCCACCCCTGCTTTATGGGAAGTACAAGGAGCATATTGTATATTCCTCACCCTATACCCAGCACTATTTCGATGGAATCTACCTTGAGCATGAGGTCTAAAGTCGTTCGCAAGTTTGTGAGAAGTTACGTGACAGTCGGGATCCTGTGAGGTTCATCTACTCCAGGGGTGCACAACTCCAGTCCTCAAGAGCCACCAACAGTGCACGTTTTCCAGACTTCCTTAGCATTACACAGGTTATTGAAATCATCACCTTTGTAGATGATTAGACATTAGACAGATGATAATTTAAACATCAAATCAAATCTCAGTAGCTTGGTTTCTATTGCCATTCATGATTAATGGGTGGACATCACCTTTTATGTAAAAAAAAAAAGTCAAGGAAATCCTGATAACCTGCACCGTTGGTGGATCTTGAGGACTGCTGTTGTGGATCTACACGAATCCTGTGCTTGGTTTGGCCATTATCACTTGCTGGGTATTTGTGGCAGCATGGCTCTTTCTATGGTGGTGCTGCCAGTCATACCCATCTCTGGACATGAATGAGCGCTTGAGTGTGTGGTCACTGCTCAATGGTAAAAGCCGCCAAACACATCACACCTAAGCGTTCCAGTGGACGGTTATCTAATGTGTATGTGGCCAGAAGTCTTCACAGGATGAAAATGTTGGAGATTTTACAATCCACACCAAAATATAATGGCTGATAAAGTTCATCAGTAACATTTGTAGAGGATGGACCCAACATGTGGGTTGAGCAAGAAAGTCCTCCAGTCACTCTGAACTCACTAATGGGGGATTTTGCGACTAAAGAATTTCTTTAACTGTTTTTTTTCCCTCTCGCAGTGAAAGGAAAAGAACAAGACAAGCCAGATGTGAAGATAATAAGAGGTAATGCTGTTTAATTATTTTACTATTACTTAGGGGGGTATTAAACAATGTGCCCTCTGCTACTGATGCTTTGTAACCCTGAGGTCCTGAGTTCACACCTGAACCAGGATAACATCTTTAAGGACTTGCCATATTCCCCCCATGTTTATGAAGCTTCTTTACAAATACTCCAGTGTTTTCTTAGGCCGGCTTCACACCATGATTTTGGAGCTGTCAGGCTGTGTCCGGTGTTTTGCAGGATGCACCAGACACAGCCTGACAACTCTGGACAAACCGAACCGGAGGGCAAATATGCCCTCCGATCCTGTCTTCTCCCGGAATCGGCTCTGCGTGGCTGCTGCCACTGTCCAGTGCAGAAATTTCAGAATCATGTCTAGCGGGAAGCTAGCCGCGTTTCTGAAATTTCTGACGGGAGCTCTCTAGGTGCTGAAGTTCAGCGCTGGCCACCGCTGAACTTCAGCATCCGGTGTCCGGAAATCAGAATGATTTTATGTCGTATCCGTCGCGATCTGGTGCCCGTACACTCCCATGTTAGGGTGTGATGTTGCAGCGATATTGACGCGTGTGACAAGGTGCATCAACCAGCGATAAATTGCTGGTTGATGGTCGCCAGGTTTTCGGACTGGACCGAAAACCTGGCGATGATCGCCCGGTGTACACGCAGCATCGCTGCGTGTGACACCGGGAGACGTGCTAAGCCAGCTCCCAGCGCCTCTCAGCAAGCCCTGGGAGCTGGTATCCATGGTACACTGCGGGTAACTAGGCAGCGCGCGCTGCCTAGATACCAGATGTATATCTTGGTTACCAGCCTTCTCCGCTCACCGGCTGGTATCCAAGGTACACAGTGGGTAACTAGGGACCCTAGTTACCCGCTATGTACCTTGGATACCAGCCGGTGAGCGGAGAAGGCTGTTAAACAAGGTATACAGGGGGTATCTAGGCAGCTCGCGCTGCCTAGTTACCCGCAGTTTACCCTGGATACCAGCCTGCAGACATCATGGATACGATATTTAAATAATTTCCACGATGTCGCTGCTCCAATGATCGCTGGTAAGTCTGCCTGTGTGACCGCTCACCAGCGATGTGACAGCTCACCAGCGATCAGCCGTCAATGTCGCCAGCGATCAGATTGCTGACGACATTACTGTGTGTGACGCCGACTTTACAGTCCAAAAGATTTGATGATTGGAAATGTATATAGTGAGCCTCAATAGGGGCAGTGATGATAATGGTGGGGCAGCATTAAAGCACCACTCCCGTGTTTGTGTTTTTATTATTAGTTTGGTGCTGGAGTGCTGCTTTAAATCTAAGTTACTTATAGATGGCAAGTACACAAAGGCAAACTTTCAAATTGATAGAACCTATCAATTGATAGAACACATAAAAGGGGATATACAGTGAAATGTATACCCACTATGAGGCACACAAACTGAAATCATGCATGAGAGCACCTATGAGCAGTATAGTGAACACTAGCTCATACAGAAATAGGATGTGATATAAAGGAGTATCACTAGGGGTCACCAAAGTCAGCTATAAGGCATAAATATACAAGAAAATGTACCATATACTTAGTCCCTCTAATAAATACCAAAATAGTATCATGCAGTAACTCAAATGTTGAGAGAAAAGTATAAGACAAAAAAATATCCATGGCTATAAAGTAAAGCAGATAGTCAATATCCAGCGATAATAACACTGGTCAACAGAATTTTTGGTGCCAAAGATATTTCATTGAATTTAGGGTAACTTTGGGGTGCTGATTCTGAATATGTCATCAGTTTTGCCAGATTGGCTCAAGTTTTTGAGATTTTTCGTAAAATGTGTAAAAAAAAAAGACGTTTTTTGCTACACGCACATTAACTTTATTGATATTGTCATGAATACAATAAATTTAACAAAGTAAATGTTGATTTTAGTTTATTTTAACTAGTTTTAGAAAGTAATCTTCAAAAATGAACAAGACATGAAAGATAGACATTTAATCGCTGGAAAAGCGCTTTTTATATGATTTCCTTCTATGTGAGCTATTGGGGCAGTCACGCTGTAGATTCCAGCAGTAATCAGCCATCATATGTCTGTCCCATCTGCCTTGGTACCTTTCCTCCATCACCATAATATCCTGATGAAATCTCTCCCCTTGTTCTTCGCTAAAATCTCCAAGGTTTTCTGGAAATCTGTCCAAGTGACTGTGAAGATAATGCAATTTAATGCTCATGTGTACACCCAGATTTCTAAATCTCAATAGCATGTTTTGTACCAGTTCTTCATAATTGTCTGCCTTTTGATTTCCCAAGAAGTTCTTCACTACCAACAAAAAACTACACCATGCAGCAGCTTCAATGTCATTCATTTCCTTAGGAAAATTTGAATCTTTAATGAGTTTCCGAATTTGAGGACCATCAAAGATTCCTGCCTTCAGTTTTTCGCTACTAAGACCAGGGAAAGATCTGCAGATGTACATGAAGCAATTACCATCTTTGTCTAATGCCTTGACGAACTGCTTCATTAATCCTAACTTTATGTGAAGTGGTGGTAGAATGATTTTTTCCCTGTCCACCAAAGGTTCGTTCACTATGTTTGATGCTCCTACTGTCAAGGTGTCCCATGGAGGCCAATTCAGTTTCTCCCAGTGCTGATGTTTTGCTCTACTATCCCACATGCAGATGAAGCAAGGATACTTTGTGTATCCACTTTGCTGTCCAAGTAAAAAGTTGACCATTTTTAAATCAACACATATCAGCCACGAATGTTCATGGTAGCACAGTTTCTCCAAGACCATTTTGACATTTTGGTATTGTTCTGCAAGTTTAGTTGAGTGAGCTACTGGAAGAGATGCACACTGATTGCCATTGTTCAACAAAACACATTTCAAACTCCTTTTAGAACTATCTATGAAAAGCCTCCAGTCTACAGGACGATATACTTGTAAACCCATTTGCAGCATCAGGCCAGGAATATCCTTACAATATACAAGTAGGTCATCTTCACAGAAAAATGGAAGAAGTGCTTCTTCTCTGGTCCTGTAAGATGTAATTTTAGTTCCAGGCGTCAGACAATTTTTTTCACTTAGCCTTGAAGCTAAAAGTTCGGATGCACTTTTTGAGAGGTTGAGGTCTCTTATTAGATCGTTGAGCTCTCCTTGGGTAAATTGCGTAGGTGTTCTGAAACTTCCTTCATATTCTAGTTCACTTCCAGAACTAATGCTTAGCTCCATACCCTGCATTTCATCATCATCATCAGGTGGGGGAAGGTCAGGTAACATGGTAAACACAGGTACAGGCACATCTTCACAATGAGGGACAGGCCTTCTTGCAGATTCCATGTTAGGATACTCCCATTTTCGTTTCTTATGCTTATTGAATCCTTGTACTTGCACTGCACAGAAATAACAGTCATCATGATGATTTTTTTGCTCTCTCCACACCATTGGAACACCAAATTTGAAGCTTGTTCTTTGTCCTTTGCTCCATTTTCGTAATAATTCGATACATGCTTTGCACACTATGTGTGGTGCCCAAAACTTGTCTTGGTCCCCAAGCATAACCCCAAAATAGGCAAAATACACTTTTTTAACGAAGTCTGTTATGTTTCTTCTATGTTTTGTCAGTGTATATTCACCACAAATGTAACAGAATGAGTCTGGATCGTTAAGACAACTTCTTCTTGATGAGTTCATGCTTTTCACTGGAAAACAGACAACAACATAAAGTTAGTGCAAAAATCAAGCTATGAACAAACTTTTAGAACACTAATTAACACAAAACTATATTGAGAACTGCTCAGTTCAAGTACTAATCCAAAGAAATTAATGAGATGATGCGTCGCATTTACCAACAAGTGCTATAAATAAGATACCAAAAATCTCAAAAACTTGAGCCAATCTGGCAAAACTGATAGCATATTCAGAATCAGCACCCCAAAAATACCCCAAATTCATTAAAATATTTTGGGCACCAGAAAAAAAAATTTTTTTTGTTGACCTGTGTAATGAGTGTTGCATGCATCTTACTTGACTCACCCAGCCCCTGCCTCTCTGAGCGGGTGTGTGGAGGTGATTGTATTTTTATGGAGCTCCATGTGCCTGTCCACAGAGATGGCAGCCGGGCCAGGTGAATCATGTGAGATGCACGCGAGATACACACTCATGCAAGCTGCATGTGAGTATCTGCCCAAAATCTGTATTCAGTGAAGACTTTCCCAATACTGAGCGAGGAGATGGCAGTGATCAATCCTGGCTTAGAGTGAAGCACATTTGTCCAGTAAGATCTATTACAAAGTTACTTATTTTCATGTGTATTACTAATTTATGAAATAACAATTAGGCTATGTTCACACACAGCGGTTTTTTTTTTTTTTTTTGCACGGGCGTTTTTGCAGCGTTTTGCACCCATGCAAAAAAAGTCCTGTAAAAAAACGCGGTGCATTCACACACCACATTTTTTTATGGGCTCACTTGTTCGCCTAAAGCGCAGGGGAGAAGTGATGTCACACAGGGAAGGAACAATTCTCCCCTCTGTGACATCTGTGCCAGCCCCTTTTAAGTTTCGTAGTGTATTAATATACACTGAAAAACCCAAATTAAACAAAGGCAAATGTGTGAAAAATAATAAAGAATGAATACTTGCCCTCCGCCGGGTGTTCCGGGAGCCTGGAGATCCACAGGTATAAACCTTCCAGGGCCTGGCAAGATCGCTGATTGGCTGCTCGCGATCATGTGATATGTGACGCGCTATGACGCGCATATCACATGACCGCAAGCGGCCAATGAGCGATGACAGGTCCTGGAAGGACAGTACCGGTGTACCTCTCTCGGCTCCCGGTAACCGGAACACCCAGCGGAGGGTAAGTATTTATTCTTTATTATTTTTCACACATTTGCCTTAGTTTAATTTGGGTTTTGCAGTGTATATTAATACACTGCGAAACCCAAATGGGCTGTGACAAATGTAACATAGGGGAGGAGGAGCAGGATTGTTCCTCCCCTGTGTGACATCAGTGCCGGCATATTCCCGCTGGACTTGCGCATGGTCTGAATGGTGATGCCTAATTCCAGCGGGGATAATGGTCTACTATGGGAGAAAGCGCTGTTGCGTAAAGAATTGACACGTCAATTCTTTTTACGTCCGCACTTTCTCCCATAAAAGGGCAGTGTATATTTACAGTGTCTGCACGGCAAAGTGAATTTCACATTCCCTTTGCCGGCAGACACAAGGCACATTGCGCATCTTTGAAAAGAGCGCTCTAAAACGCGCTGAAAATGTGCAAAGTGTGAACGTAGCCTTAAGATGACTGTTGTGCTTTAAGTTTTCATGGTCCGAAAGTGACCATATTTCTAAATATGCCCCATTGTATGTAAAACACTGTGGAAGATATTTGCACTATATAAATATGGATATTAATCTGCCCTCTGATGTCGGCGTGCAGCTGTCCATATCCATTGTAAGCACTTGCTGTAGCATTCACAGTCAGCTTGTATTTCTCTTATCTTTTGGTTACAAACTGCACAGATTCAGCATTCATCTCCTAGCACCTCCTTTAAATTGGAGCTTTCCGATGGCCTTTGTTGCAGAATTTTTTTTTCTTTAGTGCCCAAAATTTAACTGATGTGGTCTATGATCTGCTAGGATAACATATTTTGTTTTGTCTGAGATGTATAACTTTTTATAATACTGATAAAAGTGTTAAAAAAGTCTTTTTTTCCTCTCTTTAAGAAATAAAATCTACACCAGTACATTCCCCATCACGAAGTCCAAAAAATAATGCCTTGCTGGAGGCCGCTGGACCAAGCCATGTGGCTATTAATGCCATATCGGCCAACATGGATTCATACTCAAGTAGTCGGACTGCTGCTCTTAAAAAGCAGCCAACTCACATGGAAGCCACGCATTTTGGAGACCTTGGTAAGAGACAGATTTAGTCTGCCCCCCCCTCCATGAACATGCCTCTTAGTTTGGCTAAGCATGTGTGTACTCTCAGTGGAGAGGGGGGGGGGAGTAAGCTGCTGCCACACCAAAGGATCGAGCATATTGAAATCCCACTTGCTTGACCCTTGACTGATTTACCCCCGTGTTATACTTGCCTACACACGTGGTCAAAACTGTTGGTACCCCTCGTTTAATGAAAGAAAAACTCACAATGGTCACAGAGATACCTTGATTCTGACAAAAGTAATAAATAAATCTATGCAAATAACAGATGAAAGTCAGACATTGCTTTTCAACCCTGCTGCCCTTGAATTTAAAAAAAAATAAATCTCATGAAATTGGCCTGGACAGAAATGATGGTCCCTTAACTCACTATTTTGTTGCACAACCTTTTGAGGCAACTACGATCAAACGATTCCTGTAACTGTCAATGAGACTTCTGCACCTCTCCACAGGTGTTTTGGTGATTCCTCAAGAGCAAACTGCTCCAGTTATCTGTTATTTGAAGGTTGCCTTTTCTAGACGGCATGTTTCAGCTCTTTCCAAAGATGCCTAGTACGATTTAGGTCAGGACTCATAGAAGGCCGCTTCAGAATAGTACAATGTTTTCCTCTTAGCTATTCTTGGGTGTTTTTAGCTGTGTGTTTTGGCTCGTTATCCTGTTGCAAGACCCATGATCTGTGACTGAGACCAAGCTTTCTGACACTGGGCAGCACATTTCTCTATAGAATCCCTTGATAGTCTTAAGATTTCATTGTTCCCTGCACAGATTCAAGATACCCTGTGCCAGATGCAGCAAAGCAGCCCAAGAACATAACAGAGCCTCCTCCATGTTTCACAGTAGGGACAGTGTTCTTTTCTTGACATGCTTCATTTTTCCGTCTCTAAACATAGAGCTGATGTGCCTTGCCATCTGTCCATAGGACATTCTCCCAGAAACTTTGTGTCTTGTCAACGTGTAGTTTGGCAAATTCCAGTCTGACTTTTTATTATTTTGTTTCAACAATGGTGTCCTCCTCGGTCGTCTCCCATGCTGTCCACTTTGGCTCAAACAACAACGGATGGTGCGATCTAACACTGATGTTCCTTGAGCTTGAAGTTCACCTTTAATCTCTTTATGAGTTTTTCTGGGCTCTTTTGTTACCATTCATATTATTTGTCTGTTTCATTTGTCATCAATTTTCCTCTTTTGACCACGTCCAGGGAGGTTTGCTACAGTGCCATGGAACTTGAATTTCTGAATAATATGTGCAACTGTAGTCACAGGAACATCAAGCTACTTGGAGATGGTCTTATAACCTTTACCTTTAACATGCTTGTCTATAATTTTCTTTCTAATCTCTTGAGACAACTCTTTCCTTCACTTCCTCTGGTCTGTGTTGAGTGTGGTACACACCATGTCACCAAACAGCACAGTATCTGTAGCCTTATATACAGGCCCACTGACTGATTACAAGATTGTAGACACCTGTGATGCTAATTAGTGGACACACACTTGATTTAAAGGGAACCTGACCTCTAAAAATTAGCCACCAGCCTCTTAAGACCTGTCCCTGCACCATCCTTATACATTTCTAGCCATCCCATTGTGCTAAAAATGTGTATTTAGAAAGTTCATAAAAGTGACTTTATTACCTTCAGCAATGTGACTTTTCAGATTTTGAGAAGTCACAAAAGGCATTGCCTGATGCTTCTCCCCGCTGCCTGCATGCACGAGTTCCACAGTACACCCAAATGGGTGTACTGAGGTCAGTATAGTCAGATATGACGCGTTTAGCGTCATAGCGGCTAAACCACCCATGTAATGTGACGTGGCGGCTCTCTGCTGATTAGCACGCCCATCGGGGTGTGAACAATTAGAGTGCAGGCGGCGGGGAGAAGCATCAGGCAACACCTTTTGTGACTTCTCAAAATCTGAGAGGCCACATTGCTGAAGGTAATAAAGTCACTTTTATGAACTTTCTAAATACACATTTTTAGCACAAAGGGATGGCTAGAAATGTATAAAAATGGTGCAGGGACAGGTCTTAAGAGGCTGGTGGCTAATTGTTAGGGGTCAGGATACCTTTAACATGTCCCTTTTGTCACATTATTTTCAGGTGTACCATCATTTATGTCCAGGTCTATTTCATGAGTTTAATTATTTAAAAAATTCTGTGGAAACAGGGTTGAAAAGCAATGTCTGACTTTAATTTATTCATTTTCATAGATTTTTTAAAATGTATTATTACTTTTGTCAGATTAAAGGTATCTCTGTGACAATTGTGGGTCTTTCTTTATTAAATGAGGGTACAAACATTTTTGACCGTGTGTATAGCCAGCAGTTCCACAGAATATGAATGATGCACAGTTGCACATGTTCCCCCTTAGCTGCATTTTCAGCATTGCTGGTGCTCTCAGCACTCGCAGCCTTAGCAATCGGTAAGTTATTTTCTATCCAATAAATAAGGGATAACTTACAAACTTGGTAAAAACATAACAGAATTGTCCTTTTAAAGGGTTTCACCAAGAATGTAATAAACAGGGCTCCTCTGATATAACTCAATCTACAGTTGTCCCAGTCCCAGGACATCTGCACACTGAAGAGACGGAGCTCGATGTCCATCTCCGCTGTCAGAGGAACTGACATGAGATGAAACAAATCTTGACTGAGCACAACCGGTGACTAGAGGGATTCTCCATCTTCATTGCTCAGACAGTGAAAAGATTTATTTCGTCTCATTTCACTGCTTCTCCTCAGCTGTGAGAGGTGTATGTGCTGATGGCAGCAGCTCCTCTGATAGTTGATACGTCTCGAGTTCTGTCTCTTCATCTTGCAGACGTCCTGACAAGTGACTCGAAATGCTGCAGTTTGAATTAAATCACAGGCGCCATGTTTCTCATATTCTCGGAGAAGCCCCTTTTAAAGGGAGTCTGACAACATAGATTGAATGTTCCAACCAAGTAGAAACCCTTGGTGCACTCATATAAATACAACCTGCTTGTTCCCTCCATCTCCTCACTCCTCTTTGATCGGCAGCTTTGGCCTCATAGAGCTAGATAAGGACGGAGATAGATGGAAAACAAGCAGGTGGGAAGGTGTACTTACATGTTGGCCCCGCCATGAAGCACTGAGCACCTGTTTGCTTTGAGCAGTCATTCTAAAGAAGTAGGCCATATTCACCCTGTTTTATTCCCTGTTGCTGGTCCCTGACTGGCTCTGCTTACCTCCTGCAGATATTAGATGTATCCATGTGCATGTTATCGCTGTTCCTAGTCACTAGCCGCAAAGGTAATGTCTGCACATGCACCATGACCTCTGAGCCAGTGAGCGCCTGCAGCAGTAGGGTACGTATGGACGTATCATTACGGTGGAGAGTGAGCAGTGACCGATGGGGCCGCCTCAGCGGTGATAACATCATGATCATAGTTTACTTCCTATTTGTTTATAATACACCATTTCCTTCTCATGGGCAATTTTCTTGAAATACCAGAAAACCCACACTTACTCTCAGCACAATATAGCCATGATAGGGGTTATGTCGGGCAGTAAGGAGCATGTACCTGTTTGTTCCCTGTAGTTTTGGTTCAGTTACTGGTAAAGGGGTATTCCCTTCTCCATAATCCTTATCAATATGTAGGAGGTGTAATAATAACATTAATATTGCAATTACCTCCAATTAGAAATATAGCATAGTTCTTCTGATTACTGTCACTTGCCTCATGTGCAGGGACATTACAGCTTAGCTATCCATGGTTGCAATTACTCATATAGTGATAGTTAGTAAAAATGGATACCTACACTGTAATGACCTGCACATGAGGTAAGCGACAGATCATCAGGAGACCTATACTGAATTTCATATTGGAGGTATTGGCTAATATTTTATTTTATTGATTATTATTGCACCTACTACATATTGGGAGAGGATCTTTGAGATAGACCCATTTAAATGTATTTATCAACTCGTCCATCTCTGAACAAGAGTAATTGGCAATGGCATATAGCTGGTGGCATTATACACTTAGGAGCAGTTGTGTGTGTATATAGTTTTCATTTCCTTTCATGTGTTTTCTCCTTCAGGCCGATCTTGTCTGAACTACGAGTCTCAAGATGCAAAGTCGAGTCTTTCAAAAACTCTGGAACAAGTTCTACAAGACAACTTGGCTCTCCCTTATTTTATTCAGTTTATGGAGCTCCGGCGGATGGAACATTTAGTCAAGTTCTGGCTGGAGGCCAAAAGTTTTAACTCCACTACCTGGTCCCGAATTAGAGCGTACAGTCTAAATACAGTCAAGCACAGCACTTTGGCGGAGCCCGTGTCCCCATCTCCAAGGCGGCCAGATCAGTCCGCAACCTCTCCGGCTTCTGGTAATCAGCAGGTCCCACAGCATATGGCCAGATTGAAAGTGTTAGGTTCTGAAGGAAATCAGCGCAGCGCTCCACATCAATCACAGACTAAGCCGAAGTTGGGCAGCGCACCGGCAATACAGCTAGAACTGTCTAAGGATCAGACCCTATTCCCCTATGAGCCGTCTTCCAAGCTTAATGCACCGAACAGGAACAGCCCAATACATGAAGGGCTAGGCGACATGTCCCAGAAATTAATGAAGAGTAAGTCAATCACCTCCACACATACAAATACTGTCTTTTTTTAAATGTGCTAAGCAGCAAATCTATAATTAGGAGGTGTCTGCTGTGCAGAAGCGATAATTGTAATGGAATATAACATACGCTATGTGCCCATGGTAAGGATCCTGTAACTAGTTTTGGGCTGTATAAACCCTGTCAATCACCTTTAACTTGATGTAATTGGGGTTCCTGTAACTTTTATATCCCGAGACGTCCCCCTGCATACCTCAGAAAACAAATTTTATTCTCTCGTGCCATGTGCTAATTTCATCATTGGGTCATATAGGGGTCTGCAGATTGTCGTCAGCACTCCCCCACTCCATGGACAAATCACCCCTCCTGAATGTGTGCAAGTGGAAGACATCGCTCTGCCATCCACACACTTCCCACGTCTTGCGCCTGCCCAGTGGCGCCTCACTGTGCCCTAATGAACAGCCAGTGATCCCACTGCGCAGGTGCGAGACTTCGGGCACTGTGCGGCTGATGAGAGACCAAAGTCTCGCAGCTGCGCAATGGAATCACTGGCTGTTCATTAGGGCACAGTGAGGCGCCACTGGGCAGGCACAAGACGTGGGAAGTGTGTGAATGGCAGAGCGACGTCTTCCACTTGCACACAAGGGCGGTGTTTGCATGGAGCGGGGTGTCGCTGACCACAATCTGCAGACCCCTATATGACCCAATGATGAAATTAGCATATGACATGCGACAGAATAAAACTCATTTCTTGTGGTATGCAGGGAGACGTCCGGGATATAAAGGGATTATAGGAACCCCAAGTACATCATGTTAAAGGTGCTGGGCAGGGTTTACAACCCCCAAAACTGGTGACCGGTTCCCTTTAAATATCTGCTGCAGACATTTTGGCTTCAGAAACGAGCCTCTAGTCAGGAAAAACACTCCATACAACAAGAGTCTTCTGTTTCTGTGCGTTTTGGATGCGTTTTTCCCTTTCATAAGAATGGCGGAGAATTATTTCAGCGTTTTTGCAGTGACATGAAGCAATTTTGAAATTGCTTATTTTTCTTGCAGATTTGAATCAACGTGTATGAGATCAGGAATCTCTGTACAATAAAAGGCTGCGTTTTTGCAGCAAAATGGCGCAGCAAAAACCATCTTGCCTGTAACGCGACATGTGAACACACCCTACTGATGAAGGGTTTCTTTTTATATTTGCACCAGTCGTCATTAAAGTCTTTGCAGATAATCAGTTTTTCAGGGGATCTAAGGAAGTAGAAATGAATGGCTACAGGATGGGCTCGTGCAGCCACTGTCCTTACAAACTCTGTTCTTTCTACCATTGCACTAAAGTAAATAAAGCATAGATGTCATCAGCAGCGAAAAGAAACTGATGGCATCTATTAGGACAGATGTTACATCGAAAAGCTGAACGGTATGTTTATGGTCTGGATCTTTTGGCTTAAATGATCCTCAGCTACTTCACATTGTGCTTGTCAAAGGGAAGAAGTCATCAGAAAATGACCTATAGTTTAAATCACGTTTTTAGAAAAATAGTTATCAAAAAAATACCGTTAACACTAAAATCCCACATCCTAGATCTCAATGAATGAAATATTCCAGTTGCAAATCTTTACTCATTACATGGTGGGATGCGTTGAGAACAATAAATCATAACAATGATCAATGCAAATCAAAATTAATATCCTATGGAGGTCTGGATTTGGAATGATACTCCAAGCAGAAAATCAGATTACAGGCTAATCCAAGTCAGGGTCATTCCATGTCAAGTGATCCAAAAATGAATATTTTTTTTACCTGACGTCTTCAGATTTTTTTTTTTTTTTTCTATATGAAGTACAACTTTAGTTAATAACAAAAAAAAGTTTTGAATTGTTTTTCGTCATCAGTTAATTTTTTACAGATTTTTAAAGTTTTAAAAAAGCGCAAATTTTGGCCTGTTATGGCTTTACGTTTTCTATCGATAAACACTGTTCTACTCAGAACTGTACAGGCTTTCACCAGATATGTCACAAGGGTATCTTTGTTAATATTTTACCCATGCAAACGCAAAATTTTAAAACGCATTTCTCTTTATATTTCAAAAACTGCCCATGTGTCTGCTGTGCTCCTAGCCACATCTGTACCAAAATTCAAGTTGGGATTGCAATGGGATCATATTTTAAAATATTTTACTATTAATAGCGTCAATGGGTCATTCCATTTCAAGTGATCTAAATATGAATATTTTTTTTTTACCTGACGTCTTCAGATTTTTATTTTTTTTTTTTCTATATGAAGTACAACTTTAGTTAATTACAAATTTAAAAGTTTTTTTTTATTTTTTTCTTAATCAGTTAATTTTTTACTGATATTTAACGTTATAAAAAAGTGCGAATTTTGGCCTGGTATCACATGGGTAAAAAATTAAGAAAGATACTCTTGTGACATATCTGGTGAAAGCCTGTACAGTTCTGAGTAGAATGGTGTTTATTTTGTTTCTCTATCTTATTTCTAGCCCGAGACATGATAGAAAATGTAAGGTCATACCAGGCAAAAATTCGCGCTTTTTTAAAACTTTAAAAATCTGTTAAAAATGAACTGATGAAGAAAAAAATTCTAAACTTTTTATTTGTAATTAACTAAAGTTGTTCTGCATATAGAAAAAAATAAAAAAAAATCTAAAGACATCAGGAAAAAAAATATTCATATTTACATCACTTGATCTGGAATGACCCATTGACGCTATTAATAGTAAAATATTTTAAAATATGATCCCATCGCGATCCCAACTTGAAATTTGGTACAGATGTGGCTAAGAGCATAGTAGACATATGGGCAGTTTTTTGAAATATTTAAATTATGCCGATTTTTCAGAAATGCGTTTTAAAATTTTGCATTTGCATGGGTAAAACATTAACAAAGATCCTCTTGTAACATATCTGGTGACAGCCTGGACAGTTCTGAGTAGATTGGTGTTTATTTTGTCTATCTTATTTCTAGCCTGAATTATGAGGAGAAATGTAAAGGAAGGCAACACCGAAATTCACACTTTTTTCGAACTTTGAAAATCATTTAAGAAAAAAAAAATATTTTTTTTTAATTCTTGTTTTCACATTTTGCATTGTCTGACATGGTATTATCAAATAACAAAATCTCAAAAGAATTAAAAATATAGAGGTAATAATCATTGGCTCACTTACAGTGGAAATGTCTGAAGTCAATGAAATGAGGCTCAGTGTGTGTGTGGCCTCCACGTGCCTGTATGACCTCCTCACAATGCCTGGACATGCTCCTTAATGCGCTAAGCAGTGTGTGTGTGTGTGTGTGTGTGTGTGTGTGTGTGTGTGTGTGTGTGTGTGTGTGTGTGTGTGTGTGTGTATGTGCGTGCGTGTGTGTTGTGGACCTCATGTGTCTGTATGACCTCCTCACAATGCCTGGGCATGCTCCTGAATGCGCTAAGTAGTGTGTGTGTGTGTTTGAGCGTGTGTGTGACCTCCACGTGTCTGTATGACCTCCTCACAATGCCTGGGCATGCTCCCTAATGCGCTAAGCAGTGTGTATGTGCGTGCGTGTGTGTTGTGGACCTCATGTGTCTGTATGACCTCCTCACAATGCCTGGGCATGCTCCTGAATGCGCTAAGTAGTGTGTGCGCGTGTGCGCACGTGTGTAACCTCCACGTGCCTGTATGACCTCCTCACAATGCCTGGGCATGCTCCCTAATGCGCTAAGTTTGTGTGTGTGTGTGGGGTGTGTGTGTGTGTGCGTGTGCGCACGTGTGTGACCTCCACGTGCCTGTATGACCTCCTCACAATGCCTGGGCATGCTCCCTAATGCGCTAAGTTGTGTGTGTGTGTGTGTGTGTGTGTGTGTGTGTGTGTGCCTGTATGACCTCCTCACAATGCCTGGGCATGCTCCTGAATGCACTAAGGAGTGTGTGTGTGTGGACTTCATGTGTCTGTATGACCTCCTCACAATGCCTGGGCATGCTCCTGAATGCACTAAGGTGTGTGTGTGTGTGTGTGGCCTCCACGTGTCTGTATGACCTCCCAACAACGTCTGGTCATACTCCTGAGTCAGGGTACCTCTCCCTAGCACATGAGGTCTCTCCAAAGAAATGCCTTCCCACGCCATTACTGACCCACTGCCAAACTGGTCATATTTGAGGATGGTGCAGTCAGCAGAACGTTCTCCATGGCATCTCCAGACCCTGTCCCATCTGTCACATGTGCTCAGTGTAACCTGCTCACATCCGTCATGGTCGCAGAGCACCAATGTTGAATCTGTCAATCTTGGTGCTCTCCTGCACATGCCAATCCCCCTGTACGGTGTAATCACAGCCCCCACCTGTACCAGTGACACCTACATATTTTTATGTGTGGTACGTCTATCTAGTTGGGGAAAAAAATGCTTCCCCCCCAGAATGTATCATAAAAACTTTAGGCTGTTTGTGCATATGCAGTGGCTCCCCCAACACATTACACTTACTAAACACAGGTTTGCAGCCTCTGACCATCCTCCTGTTCCTAATAGATGTTCCCAGGATTTATGATGTTGCTTTTTCATGAAGCCTTTGATGTCCATAGCGAGAAACCGAAATGTAATTTTTCTTTTATTGCTTGTCTCCGTTAAAGTATGTTAATCTGTTACGTTGACTGTAAATTGACATTGCTTAGAGCTCTCGACATGTTCAGATTGAAAATCAGTAAGACTTTCAGGAGAAAGCTGAATATAAAGCTGAATGTGTAAGAACAAGCAGCCTCATAGTCCAGCTGTTTCTTGTTTCATATAAAGTCATATATGTTCATTGTCTTTTTTCATTTGGGGACTCGGGAATCTTAAAATATCAACGTTAAAGCACCAGTCCTCTGTTTTTTTTTGCTTAGTTCTGGAGTGGTGCTTTAAATGTAAATCCTCTGCTCCCCATCATATATTCACCTTCCAGTGGCTTCATCAACTTGTGTCATGTAGTCTCAATGCATCCCTATGAGAGCCAGAATAACACTCTGTTACACTGAGTTGTGACGTCTGGCGCGCTATGATACACTGGAGCTGACGGCAGGTCACAAATTACAAGAGACCAACCAGAGCGTTGGTGGAAACAGATCAGGACACCGGAGGGTGAGTATCAGGTGAGGCAGGGGATTTGTATTTAAAGCACCACTCCAGCTCATTCAACCTCCAAATTATATATATTTGCAAGTATCTCTATTGAAGACAAGTCCAGAAATTACATTACATGACGAGTCTGTTCATCCTTTATAGGGAATGCAGCTTTTGAATTGGTTTGTAAATGGCTATGGTATATCTGAAGCTTCTGTCACTCCAGCTCTATTTCCTACCCAGTGCCACTGTCTCCTGCCTTATTGATGGCTTCTATATTGTGTGACATCAGATAAAGGAGTTGTCAGTCAAACAAGAGGAATCAGCACTGGGCGGAGTATAGAGCTGGAGTGACAGAGGCTTAAGGTCTACAAATAGCTCTTCAGTCTCAAACCCTGATTTCTCAGTAATAGAGTAACTGGCCATTTGTAAGTATTTCTGGACTTCTGTTTTATATAGACACTCTGTAGCTCTCGGCGTTGCCTGGGATGTTAGATTACTGTTCTTATTTAAACCCAATTAGAATATGTTAACAAAGTCTTGCTTCTTTCTGCTGAGATACATGGACTGCAAGTGTAATACAGGCGCTATGTGTGGGCTCCTGGTGTAATACAGGGGAAATGTGTGGGCTCCTGGTATAATACAGGGGTTATGTGTGGGCTCCTGATGTAATACAGGTGCTATGTGTGGACAGCAGGTGTAATACAGTGGTTGTGTGAGGCACAGGCTGTTAGTGTAATACAGGGGCAATGTGTGAGCTCCAGCCTAATACATGGGGCTACGTATGAGCTCCTAGTGTAATACAGAGGCTATGTGAGGCCTCCTGCTGTAATACTGTGGGTTGTCTGTGGCCGCCTGCTGTATACTGGAGCTGTATGTGGCCTCCTGCTGTAATACTGTGGGCTGTGTGAGGCCTTCTGCTGTATACTGTGGCTGCCTGCTGTATACTGGGAGCTGTGTGTGGTCTCCTGCTGTATATTGAGGACTGCATGCAGTCTCCTGCTGTATATTGAGGGCTGCATGCAGTCTCCTGCTGTATATTGAGGGCTGCATGCAGTCTCCTGCTGTATATTGAGGGCTGCATGCAGTCTCCTGCTGTATATTGAGGGCTGCATGCGGTCTCCTGCTGTATATTGAGGGCTGCATGCGGTCTCCTGCTGTATATTGAGGGCTGTATGTGGCCTCCTGCTGTATAGTATTGGCTGTGCGCTGCCGGTTGTTAGAAGAATAGCAAAGTGTGTTAGTTGCTTTGGTGTGTGTGTGGCTGCCTCTTCACTCAGTCATGTCCCATTGTGCAGCATTTTCCACAAGTCCTTGTCTCTGGAAGCTTCAATGAATGTTTCGTAGTTATTCATAAGCAGTGTAAGGCTGCGTTCACACATTTGCATATTTTGCTGCGCTTTTTTGCGCGCGCTTTTTGCCGTGTTTTTCGGCCGCGCAAAAAAGCGCAACAAAATACACAGGGGCTTTCACACACTGCGCTTTCTTTACTCCAGAAAGTGCAGTGATTCACAGAGGGGAGGAAGAATCCTGCTTCCTCCTCCCCTCTGTGACAGCCCCATTAGATTTCACAGTGTATTAATATACACTGTGAAATCTAAATTAAACAGAGGCAAATGTATGTAAAATAAAAAAGAATGAATACTTCACCTGTCCGACGCCTTCTCCCTCTGTCTGGTGCCTTCTGCCGCTCTCCGGTTCCAAGTGAGAGGTGTACTGAGAAGACCTGTGGTGACGTCAGAGGGGGGGCGTTCCCGGGGCGTTCCCAGCGCTGATTGGCTGTTCGCGGTCATGTGATATGTATCACATGACCGCGAGTGCCCGGGAACGCCCCTCTGACATCACCACAGGTCCTGTCAGTACATCGCTCACTTGGAATCGGAGACCAGATAGCGGCAGAAGGCGTCGGAGAGGTGAAGTATTGATTCTTTTTTATTTTCCATACATTTGCCTCTGTTTAATTTAGATTTCGCAGTGTATATTAATACACTGTGAAATCTAATGGGGCTGTCACAGAGGGGAGGAGGAAGCAGGATTCTTCCTCCCCTCTGGGACAATACGCAGAAGTAGCTGCGTAAACAATTGACATATCAATTGTTTACGCAGCTGCGCTTTCTGCCATAAAAAGCACTGCGTATTTTTACGCAATGTCTGCACTGCAAAGTGAATTTCCCATTCACTTTGCAGGCAGACAAAAAACACATTGCATATTTTGAAAAGCGCGAGTAAAAAAACGCGGCAAAATACGCAATGTGTGAACGCAGCCTTACACCATGAGTGTCCTTCGTTGCCTATAGCAACTAATCAGAAGTTGAGCTGTGATTGGTTGCTATAGGCCACCTGATAAATATTCAGGCCAACTGTCAAAACAGGCATAGCAGGTTATATTACTCACCCATACAAACAGTAAATAGATTTTTATTTTTTAATTTTTTTGGTGACTTGATGTAAAGCTCGGGGTTAATTCCCCCCACAAAACCTATTCTATGGTGTTCCCTGAGTATGGGGGTGTGTGCAAAATGTTGTGATTGTAAATGCGATTAACCCTTTTAGGTATAGAAGCTGTCTGACCTCTCACCTGCGGTTGTGATGACTGTGACACAGTAATGCCGATCTTCTGTTGCAGGTATAGAACGGGACGCTGTAAACACTTTCACCAAATACATTTCTCCGGATGCTGCTAAACCTATACCGATCAGTGAGGAGATCAGGAGCGACATTGTAGGTGAGTGCTCCTGGACAGTATTATTTTGATTAATTAAAAAAGAAAGAAAGAATAAACTAAGATGAATAGGGATTATGAAGGTAAAAGTGGTTTTGCTTTGATCCCAAGTTTCTGTTTTGCATTACACAATTTTCCACATAGGGCCACTGTCCAGTGTATAGAAGGGGACCGATCATACAGAGATTTCCTAATGTTAACCCCATCACGACATGCGCCGTACATGTAGAACACAGGTCTGAAGCAGGTATAGGGAGCGGGCACCTGGTGTGAATTCCCTGCCCCTCTGCCCCCCCAAGATTAAATCACCCCCAGTTTCCACCTTTACGGATGATATATAAAAAACAAACACATGCTAGCGTTATGTTCACAAAAGACAGAGCTATCAAGATATAAAAATGTTATTAACCAATCGGAGCATTCTGGAAAAAAATAATGAATGAGAACAGAACGGTAGGTTATAATAAAAAAAGAAAAAAAGGTCACTCCCTGATAAATCCCTCATTGCTCCATCAGTTTCCAGTGATTGGTGTCCTGTATCGGGGAGGTAGATCCACATGACTGTGGGTAACTACAGTACAGGGCCACGGGGGCTATTGATTGGCTGGTGCAGGTGTGTGGATCCACTTCACTCCTATAGAAAAATCATCACGGGCTGATGAAGGAATTGATCAGGGGAGGAATGTTGTTGTTGTTTTTAATGTTTAACTTCCATGATAACTGCTGTAAGTTTTTATGTTTTATTCTGGCAAGCCCTCCAATTCTTTAACTGCTCCAGGACCACCCATACTCTTTAGGCGTCCTGGTGGTCCCGTGCCTACTCTGCAGTAAAACATGCAGCTTCACGTGTCGTCATGTGCCTGCACCATCGGAGTGCTGACCTAGACCCTAGAGATACACAAATGTATCACTGTACATGCACAATATTAAAGTCATGCTATATATGGAGTCATAGGGAGCACTGATGGTGCAGCAGTGCCTCCGCCATACACAGCGGCCGTGTGATTACTGAGTGTATGGAGGAGCAGGAGGTGCTGGATCATAGGAAACCCAGACCTCTCTGCTGGGCCACCAGGAGGCTGCATCGCCTCTATCACTTGGGCCAATACTGTGTATTAGATCCACTTATAAGGGAAATAAGGTGGAATTAAAAAATACTTCAATATGCAAATGCCCCCCAAAGGTCTTTTATGACCTTATGGGGGTGGGGAAAAACATGAAAAATAAATTAAAGCTTTAAATACAAAAAAAGGTAAAAGTACAGTAAATAATAATGCAAATGTCAATCCAAACCGCTTCTACTATCAACATCCCCATAAAAAAAAAAAAAAAAAAGTGTCTGATATCTAATAATATTTGTTGCCGAGTAGGGATCAAATTTGTAAATGTTTTAGTGGTCCTATAAAGTTGTTAAAAGAAAAATGGCACTTATTCCCTTTCTTATGTTTTTATTTTTCCACTGATATTGACTGATATCGGCATAATAAAATAAAAAAATATATATAACGGCAACGAAAAAATAAAACCGACGCAAAATGAAAAAAAGATGCATAAATTGCTTGAATATCCAATCCAGAAAGTTGTTTTTTTACAGCTCTTTAACTGCACATGTGAAAAGGCCAAAAAAATGTGCCTGGTCTGGAAAGAGGGTAAATGGCCGGTGTTCAGCTAAGAAACAGTCTGTTTAGCTGTGGTGGGGTCCCATCATTCTAAAGAGGTATATATAAGTTCAGGATCTCTGCATCGTATTCTGAAGGAGACAATCTATCATGATACTGCCATTAGTCTTTATCACTACTAAAAAGCTTTGTAATGGTAAATGCCAATAATCAGCAAGACAGCAAGGCGACAAACATTTTTGCGTTTTCATACCCCAATTGGCAGAGACTTTTTTGGCTTAACAAAATGAATAAGGTCCCATATCTAAATATTCTTTTGATTCTATGCCATATACCTTAGGCTGGGTTCAAATGGGCATATTTCACCCTCTGTAAACAGACCGCGGGTTTCAGTCCTGAACTTAAAGCCTAAAATGTGACACTGTAAGTTTAGGTCATGAGACCCACGGACTGTCTGGGAATTGCAGCGTGCATACAGACCATAAAAGATGCCTATCTAAAGTCAGCCTTATTTAGAGCATATAACAAAGGTTTGTCTAAAGGTGGGCAACGTGTTCCCCCCCCCCCCCCCCCCCTCAGAGCGGGCGGAGTGTTCCCCCCCTCGGAGCAGGCGACGTGTTCCCCCCTCGAAGCGGGCGGCGTGTTCCCCACCCACCCCCCTCGGAGCGGGCGGCGTGTTTTCCCCCCTCGGGGCGGGCGGCGTGTTTTCCCCCCTCGGGGCGGGCGGCGTGTTTTCCCCCCTCGGGGCGGGCGCGTGTTTTCCCCCCTCGGGGCGGGCGGCGTGTTTTCCCCCTCGGGGCGGGCGGCGTGTTTTCCCCCTAGGGGCGGGCGTCGTGTTTTCCCCCTCGGGGCGGGCAGCGTGTTTTCCCCCTCGGGGCGGACGGCGAATTTCCCTCCCCCTAGGGGCGGGTGGCATGTTCCTCCCTCAGGACAGTCAGCATGGTATCTGTACATATCTGCTCTACTAGTAGTCACTAGATACCTAGTTTGAGCAGGGTGGATTCTTGAGAATGGTTCTCCTTGCACCTCTCCTTACTCCTCTCAGTAATGAGTGATTGTATATCACTCTCGGCCTGGTAATCATTGTCCTCATGAATACCTCATGCTCAATATCTGTAGGTTTATAGACATTCCTCACACTGCCGACATTGTCTGATGACAGTAGAGCTTGAATATGTTTAGTTAATTATATAACTGTCTGTTATTATTTACAGCAAAGATCTGTGGTGAGGACGGACAAGTGGACCCCAACTGCTTTGTTACTGCACAGTCGATAGTATTTAATGCCATGGAGCAAGAGTAAGTTATTGAGGGGTTTTTTGACTATTAAATACTCCGGCACACTGGCTGGTTTCCCCTCATCTGGTACAGAGATGCCTGGCATCAGGGGGATTACTTTTTCAAGTAGTTCAGCCATTAATCCTTTCAAAGGGTTTGTCTGGTGACCACACATCAGTGATCTATCCCTGGGATAGCTCATAAATATCAGATTGGGGAGGGTCTGACAACTCCACCGATCAGCTGATACAAGTCCTGGCATCAGCCGGATGTAAACACATTAAACTGATCTGCGATGTACAGCTCTATTCAGTGTGTAGTGCTCTCTGCTGGATACTGCAGAACAACTAATGTTTAAGATCTGACATTGATGACCTTTCCATTTAATTGAAGTGAAAATGCCTGCAGTGCCAGCTATGGCAAACCTCCCCCGTGTTATGTCATACAGAAGAATAGGTGGCGCTCTGAGAAGTGTCTGTTTTTCGTGCAACAGTGTTCTTTGTGTTTCCAGGGAGTTTGGCTGGCCTCATATGTATTCAGAGTGTGGACCCTGATGTACAGATCAGCTGTGGTCTCCTGGATATGCCTGTCTGACTGCTAGTATTGTGTCAGGAGACCCGTGACCTGTACAGCACTGTGCATACTTGCACCGTTATACAGAAGTGTGTCTTACCATATTAGAAGGGTAAACGTTTTTTTTTTTTCTCTTGTAACTTACTTTGGCGTTGCTGTCACATCTTGTGTTCTAATCCTCCTTCACAGATATGACAAATGCATTTTCTAACAGACTCTAAAAGATCCCCTTGAGTAATGTTGTGTCTATTAAGACTCGTTATGAGCTGGAATCACAAATGCAGTTTATTTTTTTGGCCAAAGCCAGAAGTGGATACAGGAGGAATGATAAATATATAATTGATCCCAAGCCGTATTGTCTAAAATTGTGATGAGCACTCCTGGAAAACAAATGTTACAGAGCCGAATGTAAACTGTTAGCACACTGACTGGAACTGTCTGTTTATAGTATATCACAAAACAGAACACCCCTCACATTACTTGGTCGACCATGGTGGAACCTGTCTTGGTAAGCTGTTGTATGGTTTTGGACTCCATGCTGCAGGTCAATTTCAGGGTGATGGCAATCCTCTTATAGCCTACGGTATATTTATGTAGAGCAACAATTCTTTGCCATTAGATTCCCCTCACATTTATGTGCATAATTTGGGTGTCCTCACTTTTGTGTTATACTGTATGATGATGTTACCTTACTGCATCCATGGCCAGCCTGGCACAACGTCATCGCTGCTGCACGAGTCACTGTGCCAAGTCAGAAGAGCCGTGGATGTCATGGGGTAAGGGACGGTTCAAACTGCTCCAGCCCAGCGGACAGAGAGCACTGTCACAGTCAGTGGATCCTGGGGATCGGTTTGCACCATCTCTAGTGGTAGTTTTGTCTGATGTGCTATGTAACTCCACAGAAAGCACATCTTGATATGTTAACCAGATGAGTAATGCCTCATCTTACAAGGGCAGCACAGCATAGTGTGAGGAGACAATCCGAGCACATTGTGAGGAGAACATTTCTCCATCTTCTCCTTTGTGTCAGTGTTCAAAAATCAGACTGCACTCATCTGTGCATCCAATGGTCTCCACGGACTCACTGAACTGCATGGCCGGGTGTGGTTAGAGTATTGATTAATGTAATGATAATGAGGATAGAGCTTAACCTTCAAGCTAGCTGCACCACTCACAGGCCTCATCCTCTATGGCCCCAGTTTACACCAAGAAACCTAAAATCTTATACTGAAGGTGCGCTACAATTAAACACTCATTAATTAGGCAGTTAATGGATTCAACAACTATTTCTCAAACACAAAACACAATCTTTATTTCTTTTTCGCTCCATTTGGAGACCCAGACATTGGGTGTATAGCTTCCGCCTCCGGAGGACACACAAAGTATTACACTTAAAAACAAGAAGTGTAACTCCTCCCCTACTGCCTATACACCCCTCTAGGAGGAATCCCATCAGTTCTTAGCTTTGTGTTGAAGGCGGCACACTCTGCACTCATGCACTCTCACTTAGTCTTACTCACTCTCCTCGGAGAGTGTCGGATGGAAGCAAAGAGGATCCTTTGGGTCCCCAGCATGTCTCCTTCCTCACCCTCGGGCAGAGGCGGTTGAGGTACCCTTGGGGTACGACGGGCTGGAGCCCTCATGCTGCGTTTTCCTTTTCCATCCCCTCGGGGCTCTGGAGAAGTGGGATCGGTACGGGCTCCCAGAACTTCTGGAGCTCTGACTCCATCCACAGCCCCTAGGGATCCTGTCGGCTGGTGTCGTGGACCACAGGGCTCGGTCCCCTGCACCTAATTAAGGTACTCTGGGAGTTATGCTTGCCCTGCCTGCCCTGCTGCAGCCCGGTCCATCCACCTGGGGAGGGAGTAGCTCCCTCCAGGCTCTCATGCCCTTTTCAGTGGGCTCTTTAATGTGTTTGCAGCTGCTCACACTCTAGAGGGGCCCCTGGTGGTATTTTCCCAGTCCCTAGCGGCCTGCCACTGCAGCGCCGCGGGTTTCCCGGGGGTCGCTGGTACTACCGCGCTCAGGTGCTCCCGAGCGCGGGCCGGCGTTCTAAATTTAGGCCCCGGCTTCATTGAGGCCTTGTTTTCCTCCATGAGCCCGGGCTCCAAGGGAGGCGGGCCCGCCCGCCTTTGGGGGCGGTCTTGGAGCTCGGCCGCTCCCAGCCATGGCTTGCATCAAACCCTGGCTGGGGAAGGGGAGTAGCCCTCCAGATTCCCGGGCTGCTAGGCCACGCCCCCTCGCTCGGCTCCGGCGGCCATCTTATGTAGGGGCTGGAGACTGCTGATCCCATACTCCCAGCGTCTCTCCCTGCACTCTGCAGCTGCCAGTACAGAGCGGAGCATCCGGAGGGCACACACACACTCCCTGGTCGGTCTGGTAAGTCACCACAGGTCTCCTGTTGGTGCCTTTCCTTCTCCTATTCCCCCCTCTGGCTTGTTTCCCTCTGGGAGGATTAATTCTAAGGGCGACATGTCTTCCACCAGGAGCAAAGCCCCTAGGGTGAAGGCATTTTACTCTTCTTGCACTGCCTGCAAGATTGCCCTGCCTGCTGGGTCTATTTACCCTCATTGCACTGTCTGCTCTTTACATGACTCTGTAGAGGCTCAGGGGGCTCCCCCAAGCTCTGCTACATCAGAGCCTTCCCCGAGTCAGGGGGACCAGGATGTCCCTCCTTGGACTGTAGCTTTCACTAGGACCTTTTCAGAGTCTTTTGCCCAGTCCATGACGGCTCTGACCAGGGTCTTGCAGGAATCTTTGCAGGCTGGTCACCGGGAAAGCGCCCCCGGTCCCTCTGCCTCACGCCGCAGGCACCTCAGCGAGTCGTCCCCTGCTGGGGGTGTGGACCCTGGAGACAATACAGGGGTCTTGGACGCAGATCCCTCTCCTCGGCCACCTAAACGCCCACGTAGAGCACTCTCTCCGGCCTCCTCTCTTCGCACGGAGCAGACTGAGGGTTCTCAGATTGAGGGGGCTGATGGTCAGGAGTCCGTGAGGCCCTCGGACGAGGCCTCAGAGGAGGATTCCTTCGTGGATTACTTGGTGTCCTCCATTAATACGGTATTGGACCTCACGGCTCCCCCTCCCACGGTGGACACCTCGCTCTCAGAGGAACTGTATCAGTTCCTTCCTCCATCCAGACCCCGGGGCTCTTTCTTTGATCATTCAAACTTTAGATCAACGGTTCAGACCCCCAGAGCTTGTCCTGACAAGGGCTTTTCCAAGAAACAGAAGGATACTCGGTATCCTTTTCCCTCTGACGTTGTGAAGGGTTGGTCGGCCTCTCCTAAGGTAGACCCCCCGGTCTCCAGGTTGTCGGCCAATACTGTCATGTCGGTTGCAGATGGCTCCTCTCTTAAGGACCCCACTGACCGACAGATTGAACTTCTGCAGAAGTCAATCTATGAGGCTACAGGAGCCTCGTTTGCCCCGGCTTTCGCTGCAGTCTGGGCTCTGCAGGCTGTTTCTGCCTGCTTGACAGAACTGAATGCGGTAGCTCAGGATCTTCCTGAGGTGACTACCCTTACTGCTCAAGCGTCTGCTTTTACTGACTACGCCAGATCGGCCGTCATGGAATCCGCCAGCCGTACCGCAGTGGCCTCGGCTAACTCTCTTGCAGCCCGCAGGATGCTGTGGCTGCGTGACTGGAAGGCTGATGCCACGTCCAAGAAATTTCTACAAGGCCTCCCGTTCGCGGGACACAGGCTCTTTGGCGAACAATTGGACGACATCATCAAGGAATCCACGGGTGGAAAGTCAACTTCTTTACCTCAAACCAAGGTACAGAAGTCTGGTCAGCGTCCGATGCACGCCAAGTTTCGTGCCTTTCGTCCCTCCTCAAAGACGTCGTCCTCCTCCTCCTCCCGTACGGACAGGGATCAGAAGTCAGGCCGGACGTGGAGGTCCAAAAATCAACAAAGGAAGCCAGCCAGCGCTACAGCTGCCAAGGCGGCCTCTTCTTGACTCGCCGCCTCTCCCAGCAACATCCTTGGTCGGTGGCAGGCTCTCCCACTTTGGAGACATCTGGCGCTGCCAGATCCAAGACCAATGGGTAGTCGACGTCGTCACCCAAGGCTACAGAATAGAACTGACCTCACGTCCTCCGACTCGTTTCTGTCTCTCTTCGCCCCCGCCAACCAGGGCCTTGGCCTTTTGTCAGGCGCTGGACGCTTTGAGACGAGACGGGGTGGTGACCCAGGTTCCCTCCGGGGAACGATTCCGGGGGTTCTACTCGAACCTCTTCACGGTTCCCAAAAAGGACGGCTCGGTACGACCGGTTTTGGATCTCAAACTTTTCAACCGGCACGTGAAGGTCAGGTCATTCCGCATGGAATCTCTGCGGTCTGTGATAGCGTCTCTATCTCAGGGGGACTTCCTAGCCTCAGTAGATGTCAAGGATGCCTATCTTCATGTCCCCATCGCTCTGGCACATCAGCGATGGCTGAGGTTCGCGGTAGGAGAGGAGCACTTTCAGTTCGTGGCTCTGCCCTTCGGCCTGGCCTCCGCACCAAGGATCTTCACCAAGGTGATGGCGGCGATGGTGGCGGTTCTGCATTCTCAGAGCCATGCAGTGACTCCGTACCTGGACGACCTTCTGGTCAGGGCCCCCTCTGCGGAGCAGTGTCAGCGGAGTCTCTCGATTACTCTAGACACGCTGCAGCACTTCGGGTGGTTGATCAACGTACCCAAGTCTGTTCTTCTGCCTGCTCAGTCTATAACTTATCTGGGCATGGAGTTTCATACTGCCCCGGCTCTGATCGTCCTTCCGGTCGACAAACAGATCTCGATCCAGGAGGAGGTCCAGTCTCTCATGCGGTCAGACTCCGTGTCCATCAGGCGTCTGATGCACGTTCTAGGGAAGATGGTGGCGACCATGGAAGCAGTGCCATTTGCGCAATTCCATCTCCGTCCGCTGCAATTGCAGATCTTGCGCGGATGGAACAAGAAGTCCTCCTCCCTCGACCAACACATCCCTCTGTTGTCGGAAACAAAGGAGTCTCTTCGTTGGTGGCTGCTTCCCTCCTCCCTCTCTCGGGGCAGATCCTTTCTGCCCCCCTCTTGGTTGGTGGTGACCACGGACGCCAGTCTTTTAGGCTGGGGCGCCGTTTTTCTTCACCACCGGGCACAGGGCACCTGGACAAAGCGGGAATCCTCCCTTCAGATCAACGTTCTGGAGATTCGGGCCATTTATTTGGCTCTTCTGGCTTTTCAGAGATTCCTGACGGGGAATCCGATTCGGATACAATCCGACAACGCCACCGCGGTCGCTTACATCAACCACCAGGGAGGCACTCGCAGTCCTCAGGCCCTTGCAGAAGTCCACCGTATCCTGCAGTGGGTCGAGGACAACGGCTCGTCCATCTCAGCAGTACATATTCCGGGAGTGGACAATTGGGAGGCCGACTATCTAAGTCGGCAAGGTATGGACCCAGGAGAATGGGCTCTTCACCCAGATGTCTTTCGGCACATCTGCGACAGATGGGGCACTCCAGACGTGGACCTCATGGCCTCTCGGTTGAACCACCAGGTCCCGCGGTTCATGTCTCGCTCGCGGGACAGCAGGGCGGTGGCGGCGGACGCTCTGGTCCAGGATTGGTCCAGGTTTCGCCTTCCGTACGTGTTTCCTCCAATCCCTCTATTACCCAGGGTTCTTCGGAAACTCAGGATGGAATGTCATCAAGCCCTGCTCATCTCCCCAGACTGGCCCAGGAGGGCCTGGTATCCGGATCTTCTACAGCTCTCGACGGGGATTCCGTGGAGGCTCCCTCTCCGGCCAGACCTTCTGTCTCAAGGGCCGTTCTTCCACCACAATTCAGCGGCCCTCAGCCTGACTTTGTGGCACTTGAAGACTGGTTGCTGACATCCTGTGGCTTTTCTTCGGAAGTCGCCGCAACCATGAGACAAGCCAGGAAACCTGCCTCGGCAAAAATTTACCGTAGAGTCTGGAAGATTTTCTTTTCTTGGTGTCGTCTCCACAGAAAGTCCCCCTGGCCTTTCTCTCTTACAACCCTGCTTGCTTTTCTTCAGTCCGGGTTGACCAAGGGGTTGGCTCTCAGTTCCCTAAAGGGCCAGATCTCCGCTCTGTCTGTGCTTTTTAACAAGCGTCTGGCTAACCTGCCTCAGGTCAAGACGTTTGTACAAGGGGCAAATCACATCGTTCCCCCCTACAGACGTCCTCTGGACCCATGGGACCTTAATATGGTTCTCGCGGCTTTGCAGAAGCCGCCTTTCGAACCCTTGAGGGAGGTGTCTCTCTTGAGACTTTCTCAGAAAGTGGCCTTTCTGGTGGCTATTACATCTTTGCGCAGAGTTTCGGAGCTGGCAGCTCTGTCCTGCAAATCTCCTTTCCTGGTAGTTCACCAGGATAAAGTGGTACTCTGTCCTGTGGCGCAGTTTCTACCGAAGGTGCTGTCCCCGTTCCACCTGAATCAAGACATTGTCCTGCCATCTTTTTGTCCTAATCCGGTTCACCAGTATGAGAAGTCCCTCCATACTCTGGACCTGGTCAGAGCGGTCAGGATTTATATCTCCCGCACGGCTGCCTTTCGCCGCTCGGATGCCCTGTTCGTTCTCACGACGGGCAAGAAGAAAGGAACGCAGGCTTCCAAGTCCTCCTTGGCTCGGTGGATCAAGGCTCCCATTCAGGAAGCCTACATTCTCTCTGGTACACCTTTACCTGCTTGGATTAAGGCGCATTCCACAAGAGCTGTGGGTGCCTCGTGGGCCCTACGTCATCAGGCCACGGCGCAACAGGTGTGTCAGGCGGCCACTTGGTCTAGCCTGCACACCTTTACGAAACACTATCAGGTTCATGCATATGCTTCGGCTGAAGCTAATGTGGGTAGACGGATCCTTCAGGCGGCGGTTGCTCACATTTGAAGTTACTGTCTTGCTTGGGTCTCTTCCCACCCAGGGATAGCTTTTGGACATCCCAATGTCTGGGTCTCCCAATGGAGCGAAAAAGAAAAAGAGAATTTTGTTTACTTACCGTAAATTCTTTTTCTTCTAGCTCCTAATTGGGAGACCCAGCACCCACCCTGTTGGCCTTTGGGCATTGTTCTTTTATGTGAGTGACTGGTGTTGTACATGTCGCTCTTTTGGCCCTGTTGGCCGACAATGTTTAACCGGACCTTTTGGTCTTGATGTGGGTTTTATCCTCCTTCCTGCTTGTGCACCGAACTGATGGGATTCCTCCTAGAGGGGGTGTATAGGCAGTAGGGGAGGAGTTACACTTCTTGTTTTTAAGTGTAATACTTTGTGTGTCCTCCGGAGGCGGAAGCTATACACCCAATGTCTGGGTCTCCCAATTAGGAGCTAGAAGAAAAAGAATTTACAGTAAGTAAACAAAATTCTCTTTTTGCATCTCCCTCCCATATAGGTAAATTAGCAACGTCCGGAAGTTTTATCCACCTTAAAAACAGACATAAAACACTTCACATAAAATTATGACTTGCACTGACCTCCTCTACACCTACAAAATTACGACACTACACTGACACAGACCTACAAGGTACCTTTACACGCCGCCACTGTGGCTAGCAACAGGTATCCACCGCAAGCGCACGTTTTTAACGGTGGATACTGATCTCTAATGCCGCACATACATGCCGCCATTACGTTCTCCACTGAAGGTATCTTTGTTCCCCGGAAGTGCCGACAGATCCTGTGGCTTACTTCCTGTGGAATACCTTTGCTACTTCACACGCCGCTACCTCAAAGGAATATGGGCGTACATATTTCGCGCTGTAAGTACATAGGCGTGACAGAGTTGTGCATTCCGTGATGCACAAGCGTTGATTGGACAACGTAATAGCATCATGATTGGACAGCCTGCGCAGGAAGGCTGGCTAATACATGACGCCATTGCAATTGTGGACTGTGAATGGTCAGCTCTTTAAATATGGCGCCCTGTGAAGGGACAGCCAATGGTAACACAGTAGCCCCCACCAATGATTGCTGATGGGGCGGCGGTATCCATGACGCCGTGGCACGCCCCTGGAAGTTCACTAGGCGACGCAACATCCATGCCTGTGTCCCGTTTAGACGCCACTACCATGGCAATTGTGCCTTTCTGTTGTCGTCGGTTTTTGAGCACGGCTCAGCAACAGGTATCTGAGTCAACTGCTGGACACTGGGAGGAACTGCCCTATTTACACGCCGCCATTTCGTAGCAATTTCATAGCAACAGGCACAATTATCCCCAATGCCCGGCAGTTGCTGCCTTCCTGTGGTGGCGTGTAAAGGTACCTACAAAGCTGTCCACAACCTGTCCCCTCCCTACATCTCTGAACTAATCTCCCAATATCTTCCCTCACGTAATCTTTGATTCTCTCAAGACCTCCTCCTCTCCTCCACACTTACTCATTCCTCACACAACCGTCTCCTATATTTCTCCCAAATATCCGCCATCCTCCGGAATTCCACGCCTCAACACGTCCGATTATCCACCACTCTGATGCTTCAGACGGAACCTGAAAACCCTTCTCTTCAGGAAAGCTTATAGCCTGCAATGACTATTTTGCCGCCTCACCACCACTGGATCTGCCACCTCGCCGCCACTGGATCTGCCGCCGCACCCCAACCTTCTGTCTTTTCCCCATTATTCATTAGAATATAAGTCCGCAAGGGCAGGGTCCTCTCCCCTCTGTACCAGTCCGTGGTAAATTTTTTTTTTTACTGTAAACTATATCTATAACTTTGTATGTAACCTCCTTCTCATGTAGAACACCATGGAATTTATGGTGCTGTATAAATAAATAATAATAAATTACAGAATTAAAAATAAAGATAAAAAGTACCGTATATGTACTACTATATAGTTGCATTGATTCCGTTATCTGGATATGTTGTGGGGATCCTTCAGAGTACTTTTTATTTGTTTCTCATATAATTGTATCCTGTACAGTTCTTTGGTTTGTAAAATATACACTCAAATTGTTTGGCATCAACTTATTATGCTTATACGGACCTTTATAAGCAAAGTACTAGTAATGGTTAGATCAGTTATTCCTGAGAGATTCGGAGTCTAGTAGAAATGTAACAAGTACATGTATGTATGAGGAGAGCAGATTCTCCAGATATCCTCCGCTCTAATTAATGAAGGTACATGTATGTATGAGGAGAGCAGATTCTCCAGATATCCTCCGCTCTAATTAATGAAGGTACATGTATGTATAAAGAGTGCAGATCCTCCAGATATCCTCCGCTCTAATTAATGAAGGTACATGTATGTATAAGGAGTGCAGATCCTCCAGATATCCTCCGCTCTAATTAATGAAGGTACATGTATGTATAAAGAGTGCAGATCCTCCAGATATCCTCCGCTCTAATTAATGAAGGTACATGTATGTATAAGGAGTGCAGATCCTCCAGATATCCTCCGCTCTAATTAATGAAGGTACCTGTATGTATGAGGAGTGCAGATTCTCCAGATATCCTCCGCTCTAATTAATGAGTGTTTAATTGTAGTGCACCTTCAGTTTAAGATTAGAGTATTGGATCATATTCTGACACGCTGCAATCAATCCAAGGGAAAAAACTCTGAATAAGATTGGTCCAAGTGTAATCCAATGTCTTGTTGGATCAAGCACGCTGCTGTCTGCCCCCGCACGTAGGGGTATTAAGTGGCTGAGGGATTATAAGATCTGTGACACTCTTTTCCCCTTATTTTCCAGGCACTTTTCTGAATTCTTGCGGTGTCAGCACTTCTGTAAATACCAGATCGAGGTGCTGACCAGTGGGACCGTCTACCTGTCTGATATCTTATTCTGTGAGTCGGCGCTCTTTTATTTCTCAGAGGTGAGTGGATCACAGTAGAGGATGGTGACAGCTCGTGTGTTCTTCTATTACGTGTGCACTGTTTCTGTTCTTTCACCCCAGATCCTCTGTTCTTTACACTGTTCTCTTTTTCTTTTATTACACAAACTTATCTAAAAGAGGAAGCAGAGATAATGCTCATTACAGGGAAAGACAAACAGCCATTGCTGTAAAGACATCATGATAATAGTAATGATTTATGGACCTCTTTAAAGGGATAGTGGAGTTTTAGTAAAGAAATTATATTGTATAAAGAAAGCTACAATTCTGAAAGCAATTCTTTTGATTATAAATATCCAAAACATTATATTAGGCGAGGTCATCAATGGATCACATTTGGCCACCACTGGTGCCGAGAACAGCTGAATGGTGGAAGTACCAAGTTTCATACCGCATCGGTCAGATATTGATGATTAATGACAGACCACTAATAAAAAGTACTGGATTATAGCATCTCTGCTTGCTGGCATTCAAGAGTAGCTTTCATTGCCATCTTTCAGTGGATAATTTATCTGTCCAGGTCATGTGATGGTGCACAGGTAAATACAGACTGAAAGCTTTTTATACCTCAGGAAGCATTGTGGCTCAGTGGTTAGCACTGTATGGAGGAGCTCAGTGGTTAGCACTGTATGGAGGAGCTCAGTGGTTAGCACTGTATGGAGGGGGCTCAGTGGTTAGCACTGTATGGAGGAGCTCAGTGGTTAGCACTGTATGGTGGCTCAGTAGGTTTAGCACTGTTATGGAGGAGCTCAGTGGTTAGCACTGTATGGAGGGGGCTCAGTGGTTAGCACTGTATGAGGAGCTCAGTGGTTAGCACTGTATGGAGGGGCTCAGTGGTTAGCACTGTATGGAGGAGCTCAGTGGTTAGCACTGTATGGAGGAGCTCAGTGGTTAGCACTGTACGGAGGAGCTCAGTGGTTAGCACTGTATGGAGGAGCTCAGTGGTTAGCACTGTATGGAGGAGCTCAGTGGTTAGCACTGTATGGAGGAGCTCCGTGGTTAGCACTGTATAGTAGGAGCTCAGTGGTTAGCACTGTATGGAGGGCTCAGTGGTTAGCACTGTGTGGTGGCTCAGTGGTTAGCACTGTATGGAGGAGCTCAGTGGTTAGCACTGTATAGAGGAGCTCAGTGGTTAGCACTGTATAGAGGAGCTCAGTGGTTAGCACTGTATGGATGGGCTCAGTGGTTAGCACTGTAATGGTGGCTTAGTGGTTAGCACTGTATGGGTCTCAGTGGTTAGCACTGTATGGAGGGGCTCAGTGGTTAGCACTGTATGGTGGCTCAGTGGTTAGCACTGTATGGTGGCTCAGTGGTTAGCACTGTATGGGGGCTCAGTGGTTGGCACTGTATGGTGGCTCAGTGGTTAGACTGTATGGGGGCTCAGTGGTTAGCACTGTATATGGGTGGCTCAGTGGTTAGTGCTGTATGTTGGCTCAGTGGTTAGTGCTGTATGTTGGCTCAGTGGTTAGTGCTGTATGTTGGCTCAGTGGTTAGCGCTGTATGTTGGCTCAGTGGTTAGCACTGTATGGAGGGGCTCAGTGGTTAGCGCTGTATGGTGGAACTCGGTGGTTAGCACTGTATGGAGGGGCTCAGTGGTTAGCGCTGTATGTTGGCTCAGTGGTTAGCGCTGTATGGAGGAGCTCAGTGGTTAGTGCTGTATGTTGGCTCAGTGGTTAGAGCTGTATGTTGGCTCAGTGGTTAGCACTGTATGGAGGGCTCAGTGGTTAGCGCTGTATGGTGGAACTCGGTGGTTAGCACTGTATGGAGGGGCTCAGTGGTTAGCGCTGTATGTTGGCTCAGTGGTTAGCACTGTATGGGGGGACTCAGTGGTTAGCGCTGTATGGAGGGACTCAGTGGTTAGCGCTGTATGGTGGAACTCGTGGTTAGCACTGTATGGAGGGGCTCAGTGGTTAGCGCTGTATGTTGGCTCAGTGGTTAGCACTTTATGGGGGACTCAGTGGTTAGCACTGTATGGAGGGACTCAGTGGTTAGCACTGTATGGGGTGCTCAGTGGTTAGCACTGTATGGTGGCTCAGTGGTTAGAGCTGTATGGTGGCTCAGTGATTAGCACTGTATGGAAGGGCTCAGTGGTTAGCACTGTAGGTGGCTCAGTGGTTAGCACTGTATGGTGGGTCTCAGTGGTTAGGACTGTATGGAAGGGCTCAGTGGTTAGCACTGTATGGTGGCTCAGTGGTTAGCACTGTATGGTGACTCAGTGGTTAGCACTGTATGGAGGAGCTCAGTGGTTAGCACTGTATGGAGGGGCTCAGTGGTTAGCACTGTATGGAGACTCAGTGGTTAGCACTGTATGGAGGGACTCAGTGGTTAGTATGTATGGAGGGGCTCAGTGGTTAGCACTGTATGGAAGGGTTCAGTGGTTAGCACTGTATGGAGGGGCTCAGTGGTTAGCACTGTATGGAAGGGTTCAGTGATTAGCACTGTATGGAGGAGCTCAGTGGTTAGCACTGTATGGAGGGACTCAGTGCTTAGCACTGTATGGAGGGGCTCAGTGGTTAGCACTGTATGAAAGGGTTCAGTGGTTAGCACTGTATGGAGGGCTCAGTGGTTAGCACTGTATGGAAGGGTTCAGTGGTTAGCACTGTATGGAGGGGCTCAGTGGTTAGCGCTGTATGTTGGCTCAGTGGTTAGCGCTGTATGGAGGAGCTCAGTGGTTAGCACTGTATGGAGGGGCTCAGTGGTTAGCGCTGTATGTTGGCTCAGTGGTTAGCGCTGGTATGTTGGCTCAGTGGTTAGCACTGGCTCAGTGGTTAGCACTGTATGGAAGGGCTCAGTGGTTAGCACTGTATGGAAGGGCTCAGTTGTTAGCACTGTATGGAAGGGCTCAGTGGTTAGCACTGTATGGAGGGGCTCAGTGGTTAGCACTGTATGGAAGGGCTCAATGGTTTACACTGTAGGGTGGCTCAGTGGTTAGCACTGTATGGGGGGCTCAGTGGTTAGCACTGTATGGTGGCTCAGTGGTTAGCACTGTATGCTGGCTCAGTGGTTAGCACTGTATGCTGGCTCAGTGGTTAGCACTGTATGGTGGCTCAGTAGTTAGCACTGTATATGGTGGCTCAGTGGTTAGCACTGTATATGGTGGCTCAGTGGTTAGCACTGTATGGTGGCTCAGTGGTTAGCACTGTATGGTGGGGCTCAGTGGTTAGCACTGTATGGAAGGGCTCAGTGGTTAGCACTGTATGGTGGGTCTCAGTGGTTAGCACTGTATGGTGGGTCTCAGTGGTTAGCACTGTATGGTGGGGCTCAGTGGTTAGCACTGTATGGAAGGGCTCAGTGGTTAGCACTGTATGGTGGGTCTCAGTGGTTAGCACTGTATGGTGGGTCTCAGTGGTTAGGACTGTATGGAAGGGCTCAGTGGTTAGCACTGTATGGTGGCTCAGTGGTTAGCGCTGTGTGGGGGCTCAGTGGTTAGCGCTGTATGGTGGCTCAGTGGTTAGCACTGTATGGAGGGGCTCAGTGGTCAGCACTGTATGGAGGGGATCAGTGGTTATCACTGTATGGAGGGGCTCAGTGGTTAGCACTGTATGGAGGGGCTCAGTGGTTAGCGCTGTACGGTGGCTCAGTGATTAGCACTCTATGGAGGGGCTCAGTGGTTAGCACTGTATGGAGGGGCTCAGTGGTTAGCGCTGTATGGTGGCTCAGTGATTAGCACTCTATGGAGGGGCTCAGTGGTTAGCACTGTATGGTGGCTCAGTGGTTAGTGCTGTCCAATGGCTCAGTGGTTAGCACTGTATGGAGGGGCTCAGTGGCTAGCACTGTATGGGGTCTCAGTGGTTAGGACTGTATGGAAGGGCTCAGTGGTTAGCACTCTATGGTGGCTCAGTGGTTAGCACTGTATGGAAGGGCTCAATGGTTAGCACTGTATGGAGGGGCTCAGTGGTTAGCGCTGTATGGTGGCTCAGTGATTAGCACTCTATGGAGGGTCTCAGTGGTTAGCACTGTTGCTTTGCACCATTGGCGTCCTGAGCTTAAATCCAAATGGATATCATCTGCAAGGAGTTCTCCCTCATAGAGGACAATATTGCTGATGTATGCAAAGTGCTGAGGAATTAATGGCGCTATGTAAATGAATATTATATATAGGAAGTAAGGGCCACGTCACACACATCAATTTACTGAACGATATCGCTTAAGCGACCTGCTTTTTTGACTGCTTAAGCGATATCATTTGTGCGTTGCTGCTTATAATCAAGCGATATTTCTTTGAAAAATTGCTTGATTGTTTGATCGCAGATTTGTGAACATGTTCACAAATCCATCGCTGGTTGGCCGGTGGACACGCAGCATCGCTGCGTGTGACACTGGCAGACCAACGATGAAGGAGCTCCCAGCACCTCGCATCCTATGCTGGGAGCTCGTATCCGTGGTAAACAGTGGGTTACTAAGCGCCGCGTGGCGCCTAGTAACCCGATGTGTACCATGGTTACCAGCGATGTCGCTGGTCCACATTGTTGGTGAGTCTGCCTGTGTGACAGCTCACCAACGATGTGAACGATATTGTTAGCGATCGCGCGTGCATGTGATCACTAACAATATCGCTCACGATATTGAACCGTGTGACGTGGCCCTAACAGTGAGTGTTCCTATTGACTGACAGTGGGTATGGATCTTGAAATTTGTATAACATTTCATTATACAAAGTAATATATATGTTTTTTGTTCAAACTTTAGTACGCCATTATTGCTATCTTTTGACTATACTAAAGGCCCGGTTAGGGCGGCTCACACATCTTATTCACATGCCTAGATGCCCTCCAATTTTTTTTTACTATTGATGAAAAAAGACTTTTGGTAAAATTTGAAGGTACTAACCAGTTGGAAAGCAGTGCTCAATTAAACACTTATTATTACATTGAATTTGGCAACATCTTTTTTTCGTCATCTGGTTTGGAACCACTATTTTCAGTTTTCTTCACTTGCAGAAACCAAAATATAAAAACAGCAAAAAATATCACATTTTTAAGATTTGTATGTCATTGAGCATTAATTTTTACTCTACCTAGGATGCTGAAATGTTAACTAAAGTGAAAAAAAGTTAGGGGGTGCTCAGTGATATAGGAGAAATCTGGATTATTTGGGCCACTCTAGGCCGGGGCAGAGTCGGGAGACCTCCCGTACATATTACACTGTTGGGCAATCCCACCAGTATTTTGGCTGACTTTAATCTGAGCTTGAAGACCCTAACCATCACTACCGTTATCAGTTTAAAGTGGTATTCTCAGGTTTGAAAATGGGATGGGGGATAATTCCTGATTGCTGGGGGTTTGACCTGTTGGACCACCACCGATCCTGAGAATGGGGGCTCTGAAGATCTACATGTCAATGGAGCACTGGTTGATCATTCATTCGTAAGGGGAGCCACGGAGAAAATAGAGTGCAGCTCTCTTCTGGTCTCCAGCACTCACATTAAAATGAACGGTGTGGCAGTGTGCATGATCAGTCTCAGCCCCATTATCATAGGGATCTTCACAGCCCCGGTTCTCAGGATCGGTGGGGTCACAGTGATTGGGATGTTCTACCCTATCTCATGGATAATGTTCAAAACTCGCTAATTCCCTTTTAAGGGTGCATTATAAATGGTGAAATCCACAGGACGGATAGTGTCAAATTCTTGGCCTATAACATCCACCGCACAGATCACTTTTGCTGCAGATCTTTTGCCCATTGTGTGGATGAGATTTCTTCTCTCTTACATCAGAAATGTCTTTACCTCTATGAATAGTGAAAAAGGTTTATGTTTATGTTTGGTAACTCTTCCATTCCATATTTGGCCTGTATTAATATGCGCAATACGTTTGTCTTTTCCTCCAGTACATGGAGAAGGAGGATGCGGTGAATATATTACAGTTCTGGTTGGCCGCTGACAACTTCCAGTCTCAACTTGCAGCCAAGAATGGACAGTATGATGGACAAGAGGCGCAGAACGACGCCATGATCCTTTATGATAAGTAAGACCTGGATCTTCAATTAAATGTGGTTACATAAAAAAAAATATTGTATTTGTTATTGTGCAGATACTATCAGTTGTAGGAAGCCTCTATTAACCCCTTCACGACCCAGCTTATTTTGGTCTAAAGACCTTGGCATTTTGTCAATTCTGACCAGTGTCCCTTTATGAGATAATAACTCTGGAGCGCTTCAACGGATCCTAGCGATTCTGAGATTGTTTTTTCATGACATATTGGGCTTCATGTTAGTGGTAAATTTAGGTCAATAATTTTTGTGTTTATTTGTGAAAGAAATCAAAAAGTTGGTGAAAATTTAGAAAATTTCGCAATTTTCACATTTTTATTCTGTGAGACCAGAGAGTTATGTGACACAATAGTTAATAAATAACATTTCCCATATGTCTACTTTACATCAGCACAATTTTGGAAATAAATTTTTTTTTTTGTTCGGAAGTTATAAGGGTTCAAAGTTCATCAGCAATTTCTCATTTTTCCAGCAAAATTTACAAAACCATTTTTTTTTAGTGACCACATCACATTTGAAGTCCCTTTAACCCCTTCAGGACCCAGCCTATTTTGACCCTAAAGACCTTGGCCTTTTTTGCAATTCTGACCAGTGTCCCTTTATGAGGTTATAACTCGGGAACGCTTCAACCGATCCTAGCGATTCTGAGATTGTTTTTTCGTGACATATTGGGCTTAATGTTAGTATTAAATTTAGGTCGATAATTTTTGCGTTTATTTGTGAAAAAATAAAAAATATGGCAAAAATTTAGAAAATTTTGCAATTTTCAAATTTTGAATTTTTCTTCTGGTAAACCAGAGAGTTATGTGCCACAAGATAGTTATGAAATAATATTTCCCACATGTCTACTTTACATCAGCACAATTTTTGAAAAAAAAAAAAAATTTTTATTAGGAAGTTATAAGGGTTCAAAGTTCATGAGCAATTTTTCATTTTTCCACCAAAATTTACAAAACCATTTTTTTTAGTGACCACATCCCATTTGAAGTCCCTTTGAGGGGTGTACATGACAGAAAACACCCAAAAGTGACACCATTCCAAAAACTGCACCCCTCAAGCTACTCAAAACTACATTCAAGAAGATTATTAACCCTTCAGGTGCTTCACAGGAACTAAGCAAACTGGAAACAAAAAAATGGATATTTTAATTTTTCTAACAAAAATGTTCTTTTAGCCTCAATTTTTTCATTTTCACATGGGCAACAATATAAAATGGATCCTAAAATTTGTTGGGCAATTTCTCTTGAGTATATCGATACCTCATATGTGATCATAAACCACGGTTTGGGCGCACGGCAGGGCTCTGAAGGGAAAGAGCACAATTTGACTTTTGGAGCTAATTTTCCATTCAAAAAGTGAAATGGTGCTCCTTCACTTCTGAGCCCTGCCGTGCGTCAAAACAGTGGTTTATGACCACATATGAGGTATCGGTGTACTCAGGAGAAATTGCCCAACAAATTTTAGGATGAATTTTATCCTGTTACCCATGTGAAAATGAAAGAATTGAGGATAAAAGAACATTTTTGTGAAAAAAAAAGTACTTTTTCCATATTCACAGATCAATTTGTAAAGCATGTGGAGGTTCAATATGCTCACCACCCATCTAGATAAGTTCCCTGGGGGGTCTAGTTTCCAAAATGGGGTCACTTGTGGGGGAGCTCCAAAGTTTAGGCACACAGGGCCTCACCAAACACGACATGGTGTCCGCTAACAATTTGAATGGAAAATCACCTCAAATTGTTAGCGGACACCATGTCGCATTTGGAGAGCCCCTGTGTGCCTAAACATTGGGGCTTCCCCACAAGTGACCCCATTTTGGAAACTAGACCCCCCAGGGAACATATCTAGATGCATTGTGAGCACTTTAAACCCCCAGGTGCTTCACAAATTGATCCGTAAAAATTAAAAAGTACTTTTTTTTCCACAAATATTTTTTTTTTCATTTTTATGGATTAATTTATGAAGAACCTAGGGGTTCAATATGCTCACTACCCATCTAGATACGTTCCCTGGGGGGTCTAGTTTCCAAAATGGGGTCACTTGTGGGGGAGCTCCAAAGTTTAGGCACACAGGGGCTCTCCAAACGCGACATCGTGTCCGCTAACAATCTGAATGGAAAATCACCTCAAATTGTTGGCGGACACCATGTCGCATTTGGAGAGCTCCTGTGTGCCTAAACATTGGGGCTCCCCCACAAGTGACCCCATTTTGTAAACTAGACCCCCCAGGGAACATATCTAGATGCATCGTGAGCACTTTGAACCCCCAGGTGCTTCACAAATTGATCCGTAAAAATTGAAAAAGAAAATTTGTGTGAAAAAAAGTATTTTTTTCCTTATTACGTATCAATTTTTGAAACACCTGGGGGTTGACAGTGCTCACTATGCATCTAGATAGGTTCCTTGGGGGTCTAGTTTCCAAAATGGGGTCACTTGTGGGGGAGCTCCAATGTTTCGGCACACAGGGGCTCTCCATACGCAACCTGGTGTTTGCCAAAAATTGGAATTGTTAGCGGACACCAGGTTGCGTATGGAGAGCCCCTGTGTGCCTAAACATTGGGGCTCCCCCACAAGTGACCCCATTTTGGAAACTAGACCCCCAAGGAACATATCTAGATGCACAGTGAGCACTTTGAACCCCCATGTGCTTCACAAATTAAGCCGTATAAATGAATAAAGAAACTTTTTGTGAAAAAACATACTAGTCTAGTAGTTGCAATTCGCAGCATAGGGGACCCAAAACATTTGGGTCTCTCCATGCTGAGGATTCCAGCCCCCTAGCTGCCTCGTCATACCTGACTGGAACCAAAAATACAGCGAAGCCTATTTTTTTTTTATTTCTAGAATTATTTCTAGAAAAAAATGACATAGGGCTCCGCCATATTTTTGGTCCAGCCAGGTACAACTTGGCAGCTACGGACTGCCACCAGCCCCTAGCTGCCTCGTCATACCTGGCTGGAACCAAAAATACAGCAAAGCCTATTTTTTTTTTATTTCTAGAATTATTTCTAGAAAAAAATGACATAGGGCTCCGCCATATTTTTGGTCCAGCCAGGTACAACTTGGCAGCTACGGACTGCCACCAGCCCCCAGCTGCCTCGTCATACCTGGCTGGAACCAAAAATACAGCGAAGCCTATTTTTTTTTTATTTCTAGAATTATTTCTAGAAAAAAATGACATAGGGCTCCGCCATATTTTTGGTCCAGCCAGGTAAAACTTGGCAGCTACGGACTGCCACCCACCCCCAGCTGCCTCGTCATACCTGGCTGGAACCAAAAATACAGCGAAGCCCATTTTTTAAAAAATTTCTAGAACTAATTCTAGAAAAAAAATTACGTGGGGCTCCGCCATATTTTTGGTCCAGCCAGGTACAACTAGGCAGCTGGGGGCTGGAATCCTCAGCATAGAGAGGCCCAAGCGTTCTGGGCCCCCCATGCTGCGAATTGCAGCCCGCAGCTGCCCCAGAAAATGGCGCATTCATTGAAGCGCCATTTTCTGGCGCTGTACCCACGCTCTTCCAGTTGCCCTGGTGCCGGTGGCTAACTGGGTAATAAAGGGGTTAATGCCAGCTTTTTATTGGCAGCTGGCACTAAGCCCGAGATTCATAATATAGGGCCAATGTTAGACCCGCCATTAGGAATCTCTAGTACGGTAAATAGTCAAATACACACAGAGAAAAATCTTTTTATTTGAAAAAAAAACACAGACACAATTCGGACTCCATCTTTATTATAAAAAGATCCGACGTAGTCCACAACGAAGGTCCCACGACGTTCGATTGTCTCCGACGTAGTCCACAACGAAGGTCCCACGACGCTCAATCACCTCTGCTACATCCAGAGACTGCAGCAAAGGAATCAAGTGTTCTCTTGTTGCAGTCTCTGGTGTCATAGTGATGATGCACTATATGGCAGATCATTGCCATAAAGTGCAGCATCACTGTGCAAACCCAATTCTCAGAGATCAGATGATCTCTGAGGCCTGGGTCAGGTGACTCGACGTTGCATTGAAGTGATCTGACAGCCCTGGCAGAGTGATCACATAATGGATCACTGCACCAGGGCGGTCAGATTACTTCACTGCAGCATGTTCCCCCTGCATCCACATAGTGGATCACTGAGCCTGATCCCCTTGCATGGGGATCGAGCTGTAGAAAGTGATCTGACAGCCCGGGCACAGTGATACTTATAGTGGATCACTTCGTCTAGGCTGTCAGATTGCTACTCTGCAGCCCGATGCCCCTGCATGAGGATCAAGATGCAGAAAGCGATCTGACAGCACGGGCGCAGTGTGGGCTGTCAGATTGCTACTCTGGAGCCTGATCCCCCTGCATGGGGATTGAGCTGCAGAAAGCAATCTGCAGTGATCCACTGGATCACTGTGTCCGAGCTGTCAGATCACTTTCTGCAGCTCGATCCCCATGCAGGGGTATCCACCTGCATGCGGATTGAGCTGCAGAAAGCGATCTGACACCTTGGATGCAGTGATCCAGTAGATCACTGCACCTGAGCTGTCAGATGACTTTCTGCAGCTCGATCCCCATGCAAGGGTATCCCCCTGAATAGGGATCAAGCTGCAGAAAGCAATCTGACAGTTTGGGTGCAGTGATCTACTGGATCACTGCACCCAAACTGTCAGATTGCTTTCTGCAGCTTGATCCCTATTCAAGGGTATCCACCTGCATGCGGATTGAGCTGCAGAAAGCGATCTGACACCTTGGATGCAGTGATCCAGTAGATCACTGCACCTGAGCTGTCAGATGACTTTCTGCAGCTCGATCCCCATGCAAGGGTATCCCCCTGAATAGGGATCAAGCTGCAGAAAGCAATCTGACAGTTTGGGTGCAGTGATCTACTGGATCACTGCATCCAAACTGTCAGATTTCTTTCTGCAGCTCAATCCCCATGCAGGGGGATCCCCCTTGCAGGGGGATCCTCCCAAGGGGGATCAAGCTGCAGAGAATGGATCCCACAGGATGACAGGCACCGAAGGAGGAAGACTGCAGCAGCGGGGAGCAGATCGCCGGAGGAGGAAGACCCGGCTGGCGGGGAGCAGAGCGCCGGAGGAGGAAGACCCGGCTGGCGGGGAGCAGAGTGCCGGAGGAGGAAGACCCGGCTGGCGGGGAGCAGAGAGCCGGAGGAGGAAGACCCGGCTGGCGGAGAGCAGATCGCCGGAGGAGGAAGACCCGACTGGCGGAGAGCAGATCGCCGGAGGAGGAAGACCCGGCTGGCGGGGAGCAGAGTGCCGGAGGAGGAAGACCCGGCTGGCGGGGAGCAGAGAGCCGGAGGTGAGCGGAAGAGGCGGCAGGAGGAGGTGATCACGGGTCCGGTGAACACCTCCTCTTGCCGATCACCGGCGGTGGCAGAAGACGGGGGATGAGCGGTGGGGGGGCCGGAGACAATGGGGGACACGGCAGACAGGCAGGGGACAGGGCAGATGAGCTGGCGATAAGCTGGGGGTCCGGAGACAGAGGGGGACAGGGCAGATCAGTGGGGAACAGGGCAGATGAGCTGGGGGTCCGGAGACAGCGGGGGATGGGGCAGATCAGAGGGGGGGCCGGAAACAGCGGGGATTAGAGCAGATGAGCTGGGGGGGGGGCCGGAAAGAGGGGGACAGAGCAGAGATGATCTGGGGGAGGAACAGGAAGAGATAGGGGGGAACAGGAGGAGCCAGGCAGGGAAGCAAAAAGATGGAGACCGCAAAATCAATACAGTCGCGGTAATTGCGGTTTTCATTTTTAACCCCCCAATTACCGCGACTGTAGCCTCGGGGGGGTAAATCCACCCCCCCTGGGGTGTAGCACAGGTCCCCAGCTACCTGCAGCTCAAGTGAGAGGTCAGTGACACCTCTCACTAGAGCTGCAGGAGCGCGATTACACCAGGACGCAGCATATGCGTCCAAGGTCGGGAACGAACTTGTTTTGATGACGCATATGCTGCGTCCTGGGTCGGGAAGGGGTTAAGGGGCGTACCTGACAGAAAACACCCAAAAGTGACACCATTCCAATAACTGCACCCCTCAAGCTACTCAAAACTATATTCAAGATGATTATTAACCCTTCAGGTGCTTCCCAGGAACTAAAGCAACGTGGAAGAAAAAATGGACATTTTAATTTTTCCAACAAAAATGTTCTTTTAGCCTCAGTTTTTTCATTTTCACATGGGCAACAGGATAAAATGGATCCTAAAATGTGTTGGGCAATTTCTCCTGAGTACACCGATACCTCATATGTGGCCATAAACCACTGTTTGGGCGCACGGCAGGGGTCAGAAGGGAAAGAGCGCCAATTGACTATTGGAGCTAATTTTCCATTCAAAAAGTGAAATGGCGCTCCTTCACTTCTGTGCCCTGCCGTGCGCCCAAACAGTGGTTTATGGCCACATATGAGGTATCGGTGTACTCAGGAGAAATTGCCCAACACATTTTAGGATCCATTTTATCCTGTTGCCATGTGAAAATGAAAAAATTGAGGCTAAAAGAACATTTTTGTGGAAAAAAAAAAATATATACTTTTTAATTTTTACAGATTTCTGGTATAAACACTAATGAATCTGACACACACTATTTATTTGGTAGATCAGGTTAGGTATCCATATTTGCAGTAGAGGCCAACGTTTCTGTCCATCTCGGCCCCTGGTCACGGCCTGCGTTGGTGTGTTTCCCTCTGATATCCCGTGGTCATGTGACACTGGGCATATTGATGATGTTTCCTACGAATAGGTGGGGAGGTAGTGTAAACCCTTACTGGTCTATGGCGCACCTCTCTTGCTACTTGAGTTATTCACATCAAACCCAACATTTCAGATTACATTTTTTATTGGCAGAACTCGTCTGTTTTTTTTTTTTCCTGAGCATCGATTATCTTGGCACATAACATGGCTGTGTATAGTGAACACTTCTGTAATATTGTATGGCTCAGTGTATAGTGAACACCTCTGTAATATTGTATGGCTCAGTGTATAGTGAACACCTCTGTAATATTGTATGGCTCAGCAATATATGTCTTGTGTTTTAGGTATTTTTCCCTACAAGCAACGCATCCCTTAGGCTTTGATGATTCTGTGCGGCTGGAAATTGAATCCAACATTTGCCGGGAAGGAGGCCCACTCCCAAACTGCTTCACCACTCCATTACGTCAGGCTTGGACCACCATGGAGAAGGTCAGCTCATTGCACAGATGCTCCACTGCGGTTTTATTTTACAACATCCACTTGTGTTAACAAACAAAATATTGTAATGCATTTACATTTATGGCCGTTATACAATATGTGGTCTCGGGTTAGGATTTCTTCTGATGTTTGCTCCAGCCTGCTGAAGAGTTGGTTACTTACTTACGTTCCTCTCGATAATTAATATGCATTGAATATTGGTATTTCAGGTATTCTTGCCTGGCTTCCTCTCAAGCAATCTGTATTACAAGTACTTGAATGACCTGATTCACTCAGTTAAAGGTGATGATTATAGTTGGACTGGAACAGGAAACGCGGGTCATGGAAACCAAGGCACTCCCAACCACGAGCCGTACACAGGGGCCACGGACAGCTCCTCTAGTCAGGTAACATTATATTCTGCATGTATATAATTATTTAGGCCACTGTGCTATATAGAAAGGGTATGTGCCCACGGTTAGTATCTTCAGCAGATTTTTCTGAAATAATACATAAAGAATGTACTTTTTTTTATTTTGACGCTCTTTTTACCTGCATTTTTTCACATTCATTTGGGTTAGCCATGTTGCAGAAACACTAAAGGACGTGACTGGCTGCAGATTTGAATTAAAAAATGAAAAAAAAATTGAAGCTTCAAAACTACAAGGAAAAAAATAAGCGGCGTGTGCACGAGATATCAGACATCTCATTCACTTTGCTGGTACTGTGAAGTACTGCGTTTATGTTCCACTGTAAACATGCAATATGTGAACAAGCCAAAAGAGTGGAATCTAAGCATTTAAAGGGAACCTGTCAGGTAACAAGCAGCTCTTGGTGCATATCTTATATCCCTGCCTGCTTGTCCCAGCATGTTGCAGCACTCACAAGGCTGGTTTCACACTGCAGGATTTTCCCTGATCAGGTTCCATCCAGTTTGTGAGCCAAAACCAGGAGAGGAACTTCCAGAGAAAAACTATAATTGAAAGATTGACACCAGTTCTGGGTTTTGGAGACACTCCTGGTTTTGACACACAAACCTGATCAGGAAAAAAACTACAGTGTGAAACCAGTCTAACCCGATCTTTAGAAAAGGTATTTCTAAAGATCATTGAGATGCTAATGATAGCAATGACTAGTCGCAGGGGCGTTGGTTTGCCCAACTAGCCAGCCTCATAGCATGTTATCATGCCCCATCATCCCTATGGCATGAGCATGGCTGTCTATCCCTCACCATTGAGTGTTTCTGTATCCAGGTGTATGTACCTCCAGCTTCAGAGAGGCTCACAACGCATGATCAGAAGTCGCCGCTTTTCTGGTCATGCGCGCTATGTCTCTCTGAAGCTGGGATACATACATTCGGCCATAGAGTGCTGCCCATGACCGGAAGTAAGGACGACTTTTTTCTGACGTCGCTTAAGGCCGGTTTACTCGTGTCTACATCGGTAACGATGTCGCTGCAACTTCTGACTTTGCAGTGACCTTGTAGCGATGTCGCTACGTGTGACATCCTGCAACGATCAGCGATCAGCTCACTGATCGTTGGTATAATGGCCAAGGCCATTTTTCGATCGTTGGTCTCCCGCTGGGCGGCCAGCATCGGCGTGTGTGACAGCGGGAGACCAACGATCAACAACCTCCCGGCCGATGCCCAGCGCTGCACAGTACATGCTGGGACATGGTAACTAGGGTAAGCATCAGGTAACTAAGCGCAGTGCTATGCTTAGTTACCCAATGTGCACCCTGGTTACCAGCGTGGTCGCTGGTGAAGTCTGCCTGTGTGACAGCTCACCAGCGATTATATAGTGATGTCCCAGCGATCCTGATCGTTGGTCGGGTCGCTGGGACATCGCAGCGTGTAACCCGGCCGTTTACACCCGGAGACAGAGACTGTCAATTGTGAGGGACACACAGCCATATGCATGCACTGATTATTATAGGTGTTGGGATGCTGCTGCTATGTAAAGCATGTTATCTCACCCACAGGGGCAGAATAAATACTATGTGGGCCGAGTAGTCGGGGTAACTAACGTCCCCCCTATTAGTCAAAGCCCTAATTAGCATCTCATAAACATCTTTAGAAATACTATTTCTAAAGATCAGTTTATGTATGCTACTATATGCTGAGATTTCAGATCTGTAGAAATGCATATCTGTCCGTATTCGATGCTGCCTTTACATAGAGCCATATAGTCTGATGATGGAAACTTTTTAGGCGAAGATCAGACGGCCGTATAACATGGACGGCGCATGCTTTGTAGATCACTGAGTGTCCGGCAGGTCCCCTGACCTGAGCATAACAGCTTAATGAATTACTGTGCAGCTGTCATGTTGGGTGAGGGGAGCTGCCGGACACTCTGCCATTTACAGTGCCAGCATCGTCTGTGTTATACTGTCTTCTGACCTTGGCCTTAAAGAGAGACTGTCAGCACAAAATGACTGTTCAAACAAAGCACAGGCTCCCAGGGCACCTACTAGTTTCCCTTTGTCAGCTCCTGCAAACCCAGCACTGGCAAGAAAAAAAAAAAAGATGAAAAACAAGTAGGTGGGGGTGATGCACTGAAATTCACTGCCACACCAATATAAATGTAATATTTAGCAAAAATAAATTTTCAATCACTTTTTTGCTGATGGCTTCCCATGAGGCGTCATACGGTAATAACTTTACAATCAAAGGCTGCAGAGAATTTTGTAAAAATGGGTTATACAATAGATTGCAGTTTAGGAAATGCCATTTATGTTTAAGCCAAGGACATCTGGCACCAAGCAATCCATAAAAATGTTTTTCTATTTTTTTGCCTTTCACGTACTTGTGAATTGGAAATAAGCAGTTGGGTCATGATTCATTCGAGAAAATCATATTGCTGAAGTGTTTGTTCAGACCTCTTTGGCTCTTAGTTTTTCAGCAGTATGTATTGCTTAAGAGTTTCTTCTGTGAGTCTTTAAAGGGTTACTCCATGGAGATGAAAAATGTTTGTACAGCCCCTGCACTCATACACTATAAAGCTGAGATGCCTAGTGACTTGTATTATCTTTAGAACTCTTGTAATTGACTATGACAGGAGCTGCTTCTCACCCTCCTGTATGGGACGTTGCATCACACATCATTGTTCAGATGCGTGCTGTATCAGTCAGTTTCCTGTAAAAGCTCCTTCTGCAGTTAAAGGGAACAGGGGGCGTGGCGTCTCTGAAGCTGGGCGTTGTAACAGCCAGTCTCCTGGTATTTACCATGCTGCCTCTTCTCAAACTGACTGTTGAGAAGAAGATACCAGCAGACTGATAATCACAGCGGACAGCTTCTGAGACGTCACGTCCTCCTAGCTATTATTATCATGAGACTAGACTTGAGGGGAAGAGGAGCAGCTCCTGTCCCAGTCAATGACAAGAGTTCTAAAGATAATAATAGTGTTCTAGTCATCTCAGTTTTATAGTTTGAGTGCAGGGACAGTACAACTTTTTTTTATCTTCCCGGAGTACCCCTTTGAGAATATCGTTCAGTGATGGTCAAAGATCTCACCAATGTGAGCTCCTCACCTATTTGCAATTTTTAGTGGTTTTTCCCAATACTGTAGGAACATTAAGAGTTCTAAACTTAATCTACGTGATCTTTTTTTTCTTTCAGCCGAACATTAAAAAGGGCAATGTAAAAATTCTCAAAAACTTTGATGAAGCAATAATTGTTGATGCTGCAAGTCTGGATCCGGAATCGCTCTATCAACGAACATATGCTGGGTAATAACACTTCACATGCTTCACTAGAAGTCATTTATTGAAGGGGGTTTTATATTTAGAGAGTTCTTATCTTTTCTTTAAAAGAAAATCAAAATATAAGATCCTTTATCAAATATTTGGGTAAGCAGGAAACTTTAAATCTTTTTAAATATTAGTGATAACTTTAACATCCCAAAGGAAAGGAAGACTTAGGTGGCTCTCCACTGTCTCTCTATTCAGTCAGCTATGTGAGAGCATGTATGTGTCATAATTTGAAGATACCATTGTGTGTGGGGAGGTTGGGAGTGGTTTTTTTGGTGGTGTTCTACATTCATTCTGAATGTTTCAATAATACATGCAATATAAGATTGATTTTTGTGCACTGATTCGGATATGCTAGGGAATTTCGTTTTGGCCAATTTATAATTGCATAGGTGAATTAATTATCCCATTATATTCTATGGACCAGTGATTTGACACAATGGGAAATCCTGCCAGATCTGAGTACAAGGCTCTATATATTTTTCTTCTAACTGATAATCCCTCTTTTGGAGAATCTGTCAGCAGGTTTTTGCTATTTAATCTAAGAGCAGCATGATGTGGGGACATAACCCTGATTGCAGTGATGGATCACTTACTGATGTGCTTACACCTTAATCTAATCCTGCCCACACCCCTGATCAGTGGTAGGGGTGCGGTGACACCGAGGAAGAGGACTAAATAGCACAAGATAACTGGTCCTTCGGTGATGATCTGGTGTTAAAGCACTGGTATAATTGAAACTACAACAAGCAACCTAGTAAGAGATACATCACTGAAATCAGGGTCTCTGTCCCTACCTCTTGGTACTCTCAGATTAAACTGGAAAAATCTGCTGACAGATTCCCTTTAATGTTTTGTCTGTGGGCTGATGGGATACGTTGAGATGAGAGCTATCCTTTAAAGGCCTAGAGCAGGGACCATCACTCTTTGACGCTTCAGCTGTTGTTAAACTACAAGTTCCAGCATAGCATGCCCTGACAGCTGTCTGAACTCAAGAATGCCTAGTTGGAGTTTCACTACCGCTGGAGTGCCAAAACCTGCTGCTGCTCTAGAGTCTCCCAGTACCTTCTGTGAATGCTGTGTCTTCATGTGAACAGGCTCAAGCTGTGAAGTGTACAGTGTCTTTATGGAGGACAGCCCCATTCTGGTCCTGTGACTGGAATTACACGTGGAGAGTCATTTTGTTTTTATGTTCCAGAACATTTTGTTTCTACTCAAAACCCAAGTCATTTGTTATATATGGTTCCCATATAAGAAATATATATTATATTCTCCTTTGAAAGGCAAATTCAACAGCAACTCTTTAACCCCTTCTGGCTGGGCTTCATAGGAAATCGCTACCTGTACTATATACTGAAACTGTGAAGTACTAAAGTATCAAGTCCCCTAAGGACTCTAAAAATAGTTTTTAATATGATAGAAATATGTTTGTGTGAACCGCCCCCCCCCAAAAGAAAATACGGTACCAGTAAATACTACAACTTGGTGTGCAAAAAAATAGCAGTCATACTGCTCCTTCAGCATAAAAATAAGAGTATGGGTCTCAGAAAATAGTGGCCGTATTTGTAAAATTCAGCATGAAAGTCTGATTTCAATCAGTCCTAAGACCGGTTTATTATCTTCTGACATCTCCCCAGAGCAAGTGCATAAATGAGGAGTAAAAAACTGAACGGTCTCCAGACCAGATCTTGCCAGGCCTCGTTCTCTGTGCCACGTGAGGCCTCATCACTGCTAGAGGACCCACCGAGGGCTGATCCATGGTGAGCAGAGGACCGTGGAGGCCCTGAACTGCTGTGCCAGGACTTATTTATCCCCTTTAAGAATCCTGCACAAAGGCAGATTGAATCTCAAAATGTTGAATTCCGGTGAATCCAAATTTTGTTTCGAAAATTCACAACAAATTTGATTTGTTGCAAATGGATTCCCTCATCTCTAATAAACACTTTTTCTTCCAATTCCATAAAGGTATCTAAAATATTTTGTCATTTGTGGGGCTTAAATATTTACATTGATTTTTCTGGCTAAGGCTGGTGTCACACTGGCGTTTTTTATCTGTGTACATCCAGGTTAACCTCTATGCACACACATCCATTTTCGGCCCCATTGACTTTCCATAAGGCCACAGGCACTTGCAGGTGCATCCAGTTTTGCACTTTTGTCCCTGATCCAGGTGTGCACGTTTCTTTTTAGTCCTGAGACCAAAAACACAACTTGGTGACCACCTGGATCAGGGACAATGCAGGATGAATTAAAATGGTGCTCTATGTAACCCGGATATGACGGACTCAGGATCCCACTGGATCCAGATGTTTGGTTTGACCATGCCCAGAACGTGGTTCCAAATGACAGGCCCCTGGGGGACATGTCATTTATCACCGGATCCAGGAAAAGCAGGTAACCACCCAGATGCAACTGTCTGCTCAGCACTGGTATTATCCGTGAGCCCGTGTCAGTGATAATACCGGTGTGGGGGCAGACAGTCACATAATTGCCGGGGAAATCTGGGGGGATGCAGGTTTTTTTCTGCATGCCATCGGATTCAAAGAAATGCTAGTGTGAAACCTGCCTAAGGCTGCGTTCACACATTGCGTATTTTGCCACGTTTTTTTACGCGCACTTTTCAAAATACGCAATGTGCCTTTTGTCTGCCTGCAAAGTGAATGGGAAATTCACTTTGCAGTGCAGACATTGCGTAAAAATACGCAGTGCGTTTTCCGGGAGAAAACGCAGCTCCGTAAACAATTGATATGTCAATTGTTTACGCAGCTGCTCCTGCGTATTCTCCCAGAGGGGAGGAAGAATCCTGCTTCCTCCTCCCCTCTGTGACAGCTGTGGCCGCCCATTAGATTTCACAGTGTATTAATATACACTATGAAATCTAAATTAAACAAAAGCAAGTGTCTGAAAAATAAAAAGAATCAATACTTCACCTGTCCGACCCTTCTGCCGCTGTGCGATCCCCGGTTCCAAGTGAGATGTACTGACAGGACCTGTGGTGATGTCAGAGGGGCGTTCCCGGGCACTCGCGGTCATGTGATACATATCACATGACCGCGAACAGCCAATCAGCGCTGGGAACGCCCCGGGAACGCCCCCCCTCTGACGTCACCACAGGTCTTATCAGTACACCGCTCACTTGGAACCGGAGAGCAGGAGAAGGCATCGGACAGTGGGACAAGGCGTCGGAGAGGTGATGTATTCATTCTTTTTTATTTTACATACATTTGCCTCTGTTTAATTTAGATTTCACAGTGTATATTAATACTCTGTGAAATCTAATGGGGCTGTCACAGAGGGGAGGAGGAAGCAGGATTTTTCCTCCCCTCTGTGACATCACTGCGCTTTCTGGGGTAAAGAAAGCACAGTGTCTGAAAGCCCCTGCGTATTTTGTTGCGCTTTTTTGCGCGGCCGAAAAACGCGGCAAAAAGCGCGCGCGCAAAAAAGCGCAGCAAAATACGCAAATGTGTGAACGTAGCCTAACACCGTATATATTCTTATATTGTACATCATAAGTGACAGGATATAGTTGACGTAATTCCATCCTCATACATTTCTATGTATACATCGCACATCTGGGGCCTTTCTAGTTATGTGATTCCCTATGTGCAGACCTTTATCACTCATATCCAGTCCTGTCTATATTTATCACTAATGTTAATTTCTTTTAATTACTGCCAGGAAAATGAGTTTTGGGACAGTGAGTGATCTTGGCCAGTTTATCAGAGAGTCGGAGCCGGAGCCAGATGTCAAGAAATCAAAAGGTGACTGTCTCTGTTTTATGGTGGAATACGTGTCCTGCTTTATTTTGTTTATTAAGTAATCAATGTGGTCATCTCCATCTAGGATCAATGTTCTCACAAGCGATGAAGAAATGGGTCCAAGGTAACACAGATGAGGTAACAGCGCCTCTCCATACATAATGTTTTTTCCAGTGTGTATGTATATGTTTTTAGAGTTAATTTTTGTTGTTTTTGACGCTTGTGAAATGCCTGTGAAAATTTGAACTGGTTTTATAATATCTTGTATGAGAGGTTTTTGTATCTTTAGTTTTCCCAACATGCCTAGTTATCTAACTCGCCAATCACTGGTGCTCCAGCGTCTGGGATCTCCGGTGATTCCACAAACCGAGCTTCGCAACCTGAACTCAAGGCTCTGCAGAGCGCAGTGTCAATGGGGCTGCTGGAACAGAACTCTGCTTTTTCTGGCAGTCCAATAGACAATGAATGGAACAAAGCCTGAAGCATGCAGATCTCCGCTCCATTCAGACTGAGCCGAATTTTCAGGTTGCAGAGCCGCGTTCTCAAATCCTTGGAGGTCCCTGCAGGCGGACCCCCAGCCATCAGCTATACTTGCTGCTTTGGGAAAAACATTCTAATGTGTAAAATTACTTTTTCATTACCTATAGAGAAGGCAATGGAAAACGAAACTATTTCTATATAGTCGCTTGTATATCTCTATATGGGCTTTATCTGACATCCGCTTTTGTAGCTCCCTTTTCCCCTGGAAACATAGAGAGATGCTGTGTAGAAACCAGGCTTATTATGTATCCATGAACTGGGAATGTTTTGGCTTTTACTTGTGGTGGGGCTTTCTTCTCTTCCATAGTTAAGGTTGAATTCCACAATTGATTTTTATTTTTGTTCCCATGTGACCATACTCATGCAGTGGATTTATTGTGCATATCTCCAGTCTACAATAATGATCACCTGTTCATTAACATCTGTTTATTTTAGGCTCAAGAGGAAATGGCTTGGAAGATAGCAAAGATGATTGTGAATGATGTGATGCAGCAGGCGCAGTGGAATCCGCCCCCAGAATCGCCCACGAAGGTGAGTGTGCTGGGAGTCACCCGCTCTTACCACAGCTTGTATAGGACATCACATTGTACTGCTGTGACATGCCTTCTGTGATCGCATGCAGCTTCCCGTGTAGTCAGGTGTCTTTTCATAGGTCTATTATGTGACATTCACCATCAGTTTTTCACAGTGTAATTACTGCTGTCTTTGACTTCTATTCATATATATAGGGATACCGGGTGGTAGGTGGCAGTCCTCTAGTTCCCTTACATCAGGCAGCACTGGGCTCAGGGTTAGCATCGTTACTTTGCAGCACTGGGGTCTTAGGTCTAAAACACACCATGGACAACATCTGCAAGGCGTTTCGTATGTTCTCCCTGTATTTGTGTGGGTTTCCTCTGGGTTCACTCCAAAGCTGTGGAATATGATGGTGCATAATAAATATTAGATACCTTCTGGTATTTCTGGTGCCCTTTGCTATTGGGAGAGTAGGGGTTGTGATATCCATTTCCATCCATTTCCAAATTTGCTTGCCTCTCTGGGAACACGTAAATGAAGAGTTTTGCATATGTGAGAAAGACCTTTATTGGCTCTTAACTGATTTAAATACTTCTCTAAAGGCCCCTTCACACGCTAGGATCTCGTTAACGATATCGTTGAAACGTCACGGATTTGTGATCATTCATACGATATCGTTTGTGCGTCGTTGCGTGTAAACAAACGATGTAGGATGGAAAAATCGTTGGAACGTTCATCCAGAAAATGAGATCCTGACCTGCAAATCTATCATTCATCGTCCAATTAACGTTCTGTGAACCTTTTTGAACGATGTCGTTCTTGTTTCTCCTATTCCTGCCACTTTGTAACATCGTTCAATCGTTCTTCTCCAAATAGCTGGAGCGTTGCCAAATTTAAGATCGTTAACGATATCCTTGTGTGTGACAACGCAATAACGATGTCGGAAGGAGCACGGTCACGTCACATAGCTAACGATATTATTCACCTGTGAAGTGGATATTGTCTTCTTCATAAGTGGATATTGTCAGTGCTTGTAAAAATGAACAATTTTGCAATTTACTAGTTCTCAAAACTTTCAGCCATTCGAGTCAACATTTAATTTGTTTACTTGTTGTATTGGAGACCGACTACCGCTGCTAGACAGCATAACACAGTCCTGACAGGCTCTTACATTGAGCTATTAAATTGACTGTCAGCACAGAATCACTGTTCAAACCAAGCACAGGCGTTCAGTGCATCATAGTGGGGCCCAACATGTAAGTGTATGTGCCCACAGGACGTTTTTTGAGCAGTCCTGAGCGCAGCAAAACCTGGGGATCCTAGAGTCCTTGACAGGAGAAATGCTATGATCTTGTCTGCGTTTTGCGCGTTTTCTGCTTTTTGCGCGTTTTTACTGCGTTTTTGATTGCTGCGTTTTTCCTGCGTTTTTCCCATTGACTGCACCAAAAACGCAGGAATAATTGACATGTCAATTCTTTGCTATCCGCACCAAAAACGCAGGTATTTGACAGTTCTTGACTTGCAAAACCAATGTGTGGGCACAGCGTTTCTGTGAAACACATTTGGTTTTGCTGGGAAGCCCAACTGCAGGAACAAATTAGCATACATTACCATAAAACCAATAGTTTTCTGCATGCAGAAACGCAGCAAAAGCGCCCTGTGTGCAAATACCCTAAGTGCACCTCATCCTCTTAGGCAGTGAGCTGTGCAATAAAAGTGTTAAAGGGAATCTGTCAGCAGGTTTTTGCTATCTGTTTTGAACACAGCATAATGTAGGGGCAGAGAGCCTGATTCCAAAGATGGGTGCCTCACTAGGCTCTGTACTGTAGTTTCAATACAATCAGCAACAGATTTTAACTATAGAACTAGATCTCCTGCAAACCAGTCCAACTATTCGGTGTAACCCCACCTCCACCACTAAGTGGCAGCTTTCTGGGTGCACTCTGCATAGGCAGAAAGCTTGCCAATCAGTGGTGTGGGTGGGGTTATACAGAGCTCCGTATTCAGAGAACTGCTAAATCTACAACAGAAAAAAAACTGATTTTATCAAAACTGCAGCAAGCAGCCCAATAAGTGATAATCACTGGACATGAACTCATGCTAATCTCAGTTTACATAGCAAAACCCTGCTGACAGATTCCATTTAAAGGGGTTTTCCACTTTCAGGATAACGGACCCCTTGCTCTAAAACAGAGCAGGTCCTCCACCTCCCCAGATCCAGAGTCCCTGCACTATTGCTACTCAGGGCTTAGTGCTCTGACTGCAACGGGGACGTCCCACCACCTCATATCAATGTCAGAATTGCCTTTTCTCACCAGTTCACCTCACTTAGAATATCTTTTTCCAGTTCTCAGTACATTGTGTAGTAAAAGCTTATGGTGTCCTTCAAATCTACAACTTTTACCGCAAAACCTAAGCCTGATATGAGGAAGTCACAGAAAAATAAAAGGTTCATGTTAGAAGAGGACGGGAAAAACAAAAGTGCAGAAATAAGTTTTTTATACAATATAAATAGTCATAATTGAAACTACTATAAATGTTGTAATCGCAAATGGTTCCACAGTGCAGTGATGACCTAATTGTGTCTATCTTTCCTTTTCCTCAGATGTAAGCCCATTACGTCCTGGCTCCACGTGGCTTTCTGTCTATAATGACACTGGATGGTCTTTTGCACTTACGGAGGCTGTGATCAGGCAGATGTGCCCACGGTATAAAGCAATTACAGTCATAGAGGCAGAGTGAAAGCCTTTCAGAAGTACAAGAAGGACACAAGGGTTTTTTCCTTTTTTTTTTATATAATACTGTCCCAATCTACGACGTGAGCAGGTGACAATGAAGGTGAAACACATGAAGTGACGACTCGCTCTGCCGGATACACAAGTTACATTCAGGACATTTTCTAGACACTTTCCTTCCTTCTACACTGGAAATATCATTTGATTTTATCTTGGAAACCATCAGTGGGGTGTTCCTGTAGAAAGCTGATGACCTGAGGCCTCCACAGTCACAGGTCAATCAAGGAACATTCAGAATAACTTTTATCTCTATTATTTTCTTTTCTTTGATGCCATAAATCTGGTTATTTCATTTATCCACCAAGATTATAGCGTATCTCATGACAAGGACCCAAAACTTCATTAAAGCTGTAGATCCTGTTTCTGCATTTCTACACAGTGTACATTGACCACGAGATGTTCCCGCCAGGCCGGCTTCTCTTCTGTTACATTGATTTTAGCTTCCTTATTAGTTCTCCTGGTCGGCAGTGCATGCACGGCTGCGGGGTTCAGAGCTCGGGATCTCTGGCCATTATTTCATCCACTTTCACCACTTCCCCATTCAATATTCAGTATGCAGTCCAGTATCCAAGGACACATTAATCCTGAAGTCACAGGCTGTCTGTGAGGAGAGTGCGGGATCCCTGATTAGAGATGAGCGAACCTTTTCAAGGCTCGGTTCAGGTCGTCGGACTTCCCGATGTTGAGCAAACCTGTTCATGTTCGGAGTTTGGGCACTTTACGCCTGCAGAGCTCTGGAGTGATCATCGCTGTGGTCAGGTGCAGTTGGTGCTCGGCTCAGTATGAGCCATGTTCAGTGTCTGATCGGCTCGCCCTGGGCTTAAAAGCACAGTTTTTGGTTGTAGTCTGTATCCAAAATGAATCTTAAAAAAAAAAAACCTTACCCTCCCATCCCTGGAAGTGTTTTACTTATGGCTGGCTGAATGTTGGTGTAGAGCTAAACTACCAATCAGTGACTTCCATTGAGGTTCGGGTCACGAACAGTGCTCCAAAAGGTTAGGCTGCACCCCCAGAACCTGAAATTCAAAAGGTTTCGCTCATCTCTATCCCTGACACCGCTTCTTCCCGGGTATTCATCTGCTCGTGCATGAATCATATTGCGCCATGCCTATGCAGTGTGCGCCACATACCGAATTCTGAGATTTTTTTTTTTTTTTTTAAAGTGTTGAATTAATAATAAGAAAAACCAAAGGACGAGTATCTAATTAGTTTAGCACCTTAATGAATGCCAACATGCTGAGCTTTACATGTGGGGAATCCCAGCTTGTCATTTAGATTAGCAATATGCATGGCTACATAGAAGGTGGGGAACGTCCCATCACTTATATCCTCGACATCACAGGGCTTGTCTTCAGGAGCGCACTGTTCTCCAGCCTCTCGGCTGCCAGGGAGGGTGAGGGACAGCTCAGGCCGGCGGCTTTGCTGAATTACTTGCCCTAACTATCCATTCTTAGATGCGGTAAGTGATGGCAGCTTTGACCCTGCAACATTGGAGGACCAGAACTGGTCCGATCCAGCGATCCCACCAGCTGCAGAGCTTGGAAGTGCTGCACTCCTTACCAAAGAAATCAGACACCTCTTATAGACTAAAACGGTGGCTGATTGCCTTGGCAACAAACTATAGAATTAAAAATTCCTTTGTTCTTGAGAATAGAGAGGATATTTTGATAAGGGCAGAATTGCAAAGTTTCTTGTTTTTACAGGGACTGTGCAATTTTACCCATTTAATAAATTAAGACAACCCCTGTAAAGGCTTTGGGGAGTCACCGTATATTAAAGGGGCTATCCAGGATTAGGAAAGACGTTCATACAAACACGTTGCACTTGTCCACTGGTTGGGTTCAGCTTAGCCCCATTAACTTTAATAGAGTTATGGAGCAATACCACACACAAGCCATGGACTAGGGTGGCACTGTTTCTGGAAGCAACATCTTGGTTTTTCTAATTCTAGACAATGCCTTCATTACTTAATACCCTTTGTATATGTTACAGTTCACTGCAAAGCTAATAAGGATGGCAGATTTTTAATTCATCATCAAATTGTCTATTTCTAATGGTTTCTGAGGGTATCGTCACACGTGGCGACGGTACCGCCGATTTGTTAGGCGATGCAGGGGCGTGGCGTATCTGCACCGATATCGCCCCTGCATCGCGACGCCTCTTACTGGTCGCCTGGTTTTAGAGCAGTGCTCTGAAACCAGGCGGCCGATCTGGGGGCGATGTGTACACATCGCCCCATGTAAACGGCCGCCGCCGACCTGACAGGCGATGGGAGCCATAGGCTCCCGTTGTACTGCATCGCCGCTGGGGTTTTGAGACACCCCAGCGGCGATGCCGCCTGTCAGCTCGCCGGTGCATCGCCGGAGGTGTCTCCATGTAAACGGGGGGCGGCGCCGCTGACATCTCGGCGATGTGGCACCGTGTGACGGGCCCCTTAGACAATGGGTGGGTTCACACGCACTGTAACTTTGATAAAAATACGCTCCAAAAACTGGCCACCTTGCCTACAGATTCAGGTGCAGAGTTGAGCTTTTCAGTGGGCGATCTGCACAGTTTGCAGTTTTTGCAACAGGTTTATGGTTTAAAATGATGGTACATGTGACTCCATCCTAACATAACAGGTTAGGCCTCATTTCTTCAAAATTCCAATAAAGTCTGGATTTCTGAGTCTTGTACTGTAGAGATGAGGGAAATACAATATGGAAGGTTTCTTTCTCCAGTGAGAAACTGATCTCTCTATGCTGCAATTTCATTCTGGGACACAAGTTCAGGGTCGTTGTCTGGAGGAGACCCCTTGGACCTCATGGTGACGCTGCACCGTAGCATATGGCTGCTGCAGAACAATGATCTTTTGGACCTTGGTTTTGAGATCCTTGGACGAACAAGTATTTACCATGGATTCTTCACTTGCTCTGATAGCGTTGGGTTTGATGCCATTACGTTTCGGGGCACTACCAATGCTCCGAATACTACACTCCGTTACACTGCTGTGCTTTCAGTAGTGACACTATTCCCTCTGTAACACAATTTGGGGAGTTTGTTCCTTGTTTGTATATTTTTATGTTTTCCTTTTTTTTTTATGTCTTTTTCGATTTCCATTATAATATAAATCAGTTTGTTGCGTTTCCAGCCACAGGAATGACATTGATTCAGCAGCAGTAAAGAGATTACCCTGTGTATTGTCTGGTAATATACAAAAGAAGGCTGTGTATAGCGTTTTTGGTACTATGTACCTCCTCCATGACCTTCTCCATACCCAAGTATTCCTGTACTTAATCACTCATCTATTTAAATGTGTTAAATTGAGAATATATCAGAGAAATATTAAAAGTGTTGTCTATCCTTTTCATGGTGTGTGATCTCTGATTCCTGGGCTGGTATAAAAGGAAATATATACGGATTATGTATAGAAGTGTCATAACCAGGGCTGTGGAATCTGTTAAAAATGGACCGACTCCGACACCAGAAATATATAATAAATTGGGTACGGTAGTTCAGTGCCGAATGTGCTGAATATTATTATTGTATTCTATCTAAATATCTTGATTATTGTATCATAATCATGATTGAAAGCCTGATGTTCATTGTACTACAATAAATGTATCACTTACATGAGAGCCATGTATGAGGGAGTCTGAGTCGGAGGCTTGGCTTACCGAGTGTACAGTCCTGGTCATAACTACCAAAGTGGATCTGTACAAGCATGTGATTCCAGGTAAGAAACATGAAAGCTAAAAGGACTTGCCTATTCTACTCAGTTATGACAGATCCTTGGGTAAGTCCCTTAGGAGTGAGTCTCATCTGGCAGCCAATACTAGTTCTAGACTTAAAGGGGTTGTCCCCTGTCACACAGCAAAACAGGTAAAGCATTTTCTTGAAACAGAAACACTGAAAAAATGAGATGGCCGTCCAAAGTCCTGATCTAAACCCAATAGAAAACTTCTGTAAAATCCTTGGTGACCAAGTTATGGCCAAAAAACGCACAATAGTCATAGAACTGTGAAAGAGACTGGAAGAAGAGTGGACCAAAATCCCCCCAGAGCAGTGTGAGAGACTAGTGATGTCCTGTGGCCGCAGATGTGCTGAAGTCACTCAAAGCAAAGGCCCGTACAAAGCAAAGGCCTGTACACTCCCTACTGATTGGTGACTGTTGTAACCTTCACAACATTTAGTTTTAATCTTTATCTGTGCTACAGTCATTACTGTTCTCTAACTATGATCATCACGTTTTGTGTAAAATAAAGGTTTTAAGTTGATAAACTTTGGTTATTTTGGAAATCACTGTCATAATAGCATGGTGTACCCCTTACATGAAAACTGCAAAATGTTCATCAATGTACAGTAGATTACATTCTGTCTGTAAAAATCAGTGATCATACATTGTTCTCTAATTTTGATTGGCAGTGTATATTATATGTCTTCTACAGCTCCCTTAGGTCAGGAGATCCCACCATTAAGGACAAATAGGAGGAGGATAGGAGGGATATTCTGCACAAATGATCTGTGGATTCAAGGAATTGAGAAGACACTTTATAAATCTGACCATGCGGTTTATTCTCTACATCATGTTCCCCAATCTGTGGCTCGTGGCTGTCTTCCAGCTAGTCGCATTAGCACCAGGTGTAGCAAACAGCTATAAGAGAAGGTCTCAAGACTTTTGCTGGTCAAGCCCAACACAGAAGAATAGATCTGAATTGGGGGTGAGGTAGGAACCCCTAAATCTTGGTATACTGCCTCAGTGGGCTTTCTGTGAACATTACACCTGTGGGTGGACCTCAGAGCTGAATGTGGCTTTCAAGATCAGAAAGGTTGGGGACCGCTGCTCTACATGTTTCAAATTTGGATTAAGGCTATGTCTAGACACAATGGTTTTTTGCAAAAACTCCGCAAATCTTAGGGTTTCTAGTATCTCCTGATTTCTTGGCAAGGAGATTTGCTACGTTTTTGCCATAGAACACTGCAATAACACAAAACAACTGACATGCTCATTCTTTTAAAAAATGCAGCAAAACGTGGGGTGTTGATACTTGCTGAAAAACACTAAACGGGCAAAAATCCCCAAAAAAGTACAAAAAAAAAGACAAAAAAAACAAACAGCTAAGGTCTGATATCTATTTCACTTAGCAGGACACAGCAGTCCCCAATGATAAAGATAACACAAGTGCCTAATACCAGTACATCAGTCGCTCAACCTGCCATGACATGGGGAGTGATTGGGGTATTTTTTTTGCACACTGATGAGGCCTCAATCACACTAGCAAGTGTGATGCAAAGTGTCTGTATACAGCTTATTGATCAAGCCCATACTATTTGACCAGGCGGACTGCCCAGTACTATGTATATGCACCACACAGGATTGATGTCCTATAAGGGCCCAGCTGCATCCTGCATAAAGATAAAAAGTGCAAAAACATAATGATAATGTGAGGTGTTGGTGGATATTTTGGCCAAAATACGCCAGCTCGCAACCCATGTCAAGGGTCCTCATGGTTACGAGTCCCAGACTATACATTCAGAAGAAAACACATGACAAAAATTCAGAAACTTTCCAAACCCAGCCAAGGTTTGATATCCATTGCACTTGTAGGACACTGCAGGCCCCTATGAAAAAGGCAACACATGCGTAATATTGGTGCAGCAACCACTCAACCTGCCATAACATGGGGGAGGTGATTGGGGGTGTTTTTATACACACAGATGAGGTTGACAGTTTCTGCAATGAAATGAAATCAATGTGTGTGGACAGCTTTTCCCAGAATCAGAGGGTTTGCTGGGAAACAAAAATGCAGGTTTAGATTAGCATAAAACCTGCATACTGTTATAACAGGCGGCCAGAAGCTGTGGGGCGTGAGCGGCTCAGGCGGTAAGCATGGCTTGCTGTCGGTGGGTGTAATTCGGTGGTTCTCCTAAGAACCGACCGAGCATTCATTTTTAAGTCCATGCGGTTGTGGAGGTGATTATGATAGAAGTGGGGTTCTGGGAGTAAGACCCCCTCCCAGGTGGGAGGGGAGTGAATCATGCTTAAAATGTATTAGTGGGCGTAGTCAGTTTTATTCGGTAGGCGAGGCAGCCAACCGTGCGCTATAATAGATCATGCAAGGGAGGGCTTCACCTGTCCCTGCACCCCCTCCGCCTATATAATCCCCTCCACAACCACATGGACTTAAAAATGAACGCTCATTTGGTTCTTGGAAGAACCGTCAATTCACGTCCACGCCTAACACCTGAGCCGCTCACGCCCCGCAGCTTCCGGACGCTTGTTGTAAACCTATGCCCATAAAACCAAGGTAAAAACTGAGCCCAAAAACACCCCGTGTGAACATAGCCTAACTCCTTCATTAGAAGAACCGCAGTACGGCCCTGTGCACACAGTGCATTTATGGTGCAGTTTTCTTACAAATCTGCATGCCTCATCTTATTCCAGCAAAGTCAGTGAGAAATCTGAAGTGTTGTGCACATGTTGCTTACATTTTACTTACAGATTCGGTGCAGAAAAAAAATCTGCAGCATGTCAATTCTTGGTGCAGATTTGCCTGAGTTGACTTCATTATGAAAAATGCGCCACATTTTAATGTATTTTTCTACCAAAAATGCAAATATTCGGTGTGCGCACATAGCCTAGCCTCACTCACAAGGCTGTATATTCTCTCATTTGAGAGAATCAGTTCAGTTATGTTAATATCACTAAACAAAAGCTCTGCACCGAGAGTGAGTGAGCGGCATTTACTGTGAGCACAGGTGGGAAGATGAACCGAATTTCTCCATCTTCGCCATTGTCTGTGTTGGCATATATTGCACTGCAGTACGATGCCATACGAATGCAGTCTGATATTTTGCACGCACCCATTGACATGTATGGGTGCAGACCATCAAATATATATGCAGCCAATCTCCGCATGAAGAACTTTCTTATGTTGATTCGGGGTCAGATAAAAGGTGCTGGTGGGCACTGCCCCATAAGTTAACATTGGTCCAAGGGCCAACCAACAAAACATCAGAGAGCACCCAGTGGTGTTATATACTCAAGTGAGCGAACATTAAAGGGAACCTGTCACTGGGTTTTTGCAATCTAATTTGAGAATAGCATAGTATAGGACCCGAGATCCTGATTCCAGCGATGTGTGATTTGTTGGGCTGCTCAGTGTAGTTTTGATAAAATCACTGTTTAATCAGCTGGAGGTTATCATTAGCAGTCTACTTGGCTGCTGCCAGGTGGTCTGGCATATTCACAGACTGCTACATCTGCAACAGAGAAAACACTAATTTTATCAAAATGACAGCAAGCAGCTCAGTAAGTGACACACCACTGGAATCAGGGTCTCTATTTCTACATTATGCTGCTCTCAGATGGGATGGCAAAAACCTGGTGACAGGTTCCCTTTAAAGCGAATCAGTCGCCTGACTTGGGGTTTTAAGGTAAAAGTGTCACCTGCAGCAGCACCTATGCTGCACTCTAATGATGGGTTTACATGTCCCTATATCGGCGTCCAACTCTGACCAAAAGTCACGTAGTTCGTGAGTTGGACCCGATATCGTTCCTGCGTTGTACGGTGTGAACATCCGATACAATGCAGGAACGATGGCAAAACGATATCGGGGGTCAAATGAGCATGCTATTCAATGTCCCGATATCGGATGCGGTTGGAGCCGCGTCGTCCTGTGTGACAGCCCAACTCTGATGTGTACTGCCACGTCACCCATTCACTCCCATGTTAAATGGTCGTTCCTGGGTTGTGGGGCGTACACATCGTCGGGACTTTGTATCCCGATATCGCACTGTGTAAACCGGCGATGCAGGGAAAAGCGCGCTCAAGAAGCGCGCTCCCGCGTCGTTGGATACGATATCGGGCCAATATCGAGACGTGTAAACCCACCATAAGAAGGAGCTATTATGCCCTGACTGCCCCTGTACACCCCCTTTAAATAAGTTTTAAAAACGTCCCTCCCTGTATGATAAATACGTGTTTCTGGTCCAATGGGCTTAACTGTAGTTCAGTCCGTCCTTGCTGTCCGACAGTCTCTTCTGAGTGATATCCGAATGCGCAGAAGCTTTTATGGATCGCGCAGGTGCACTGTGCACTTGCTCAGACACTTTAGCAGTCAGCACTTACACAGAAAGGTTTTGGGTTCTGTCTGCAGTAGGGCAGGCATGTGATTCGGATGTCATTAGAAGAGGCTGTTTGATGGCGAGGAGAGGCGGGACGGACAGCCAAGACGGACAGAGAGCAGAGGCAGGACGGATGGCCAAGATGGACGGAGAGGAGAGGCGGAACAGTTGGTCAGGAGGGGGGGGGAAGGAATGGCGAAAAGAGGCGTGATGGAAGGCGAGGAGAGACGGCACAGTTGGTGAGGAGGGGAAGGAAAGATAGCAAGAAGATGGATGGTGAGGAGAGACAGGACAGTTGGTGAGGAGGGGCTGTTGGACGGCGAGGAGAGGTGGGATGGACCTAGCTGCAATCATGTCCATTGGACCAAAAATAGGTAATTATAATACAAGGTGTTTTTTTTTTAAACTAATTTATTCGGTGTACAGGTGGAGTCAGGGCATAATAGCTCCTCCTTACAATGGAGCATAGGCGCTGGTCAGGGTGGGGTTATTAGTTTCATACACCCTGATCTGGTGACAGGTTCACTTTAGGCCACTTTAGAGCAGGGGTCAATCTTTCCCCTATAGTTGTTCTCTGTTTCCCTCCTGCTTTTGCCTTACAAACACTGATGGAAAAAAAAACTGACGTGTGAATGAGACCAAATGAAAGAAAACCTATCAACAAACAGGAACCTCCCACCCTCCGTGTGGCCGCAGGAATGTCTCCTCCGTCCTGTATAGATAGATGTGCATGTATGCAAATTGTCACTTCAATGAAGAAGTGGATGAACTCCAGCACCACCTTTAGGTAGCTCCTCAAAGTCATAATCGCTTTCTGACAAGCCATTTAATATGACTAAGGGATTTATGCCAGATCAGAACCCCAAACTGCAGACACTGCGTTTTGGGGTAACTGCCCCTCATCAGTGAAGTGTGTGGGATATTCTGATCTGGCTGTATGAGAGGCTAAGACAAGGTCTGGAGAACTCACTATCTACCTTATGGAGAGGAGTTTCCCTGCATATTAATGTGCTGCAGATATACATCAGCAGCACATCACACTGCTGTCGGGATCATCTCCTGTATAACAGACTTCACTAATCATCAGTACAGCACACAACTCGGTTTTGTTAATTGTTTCCTATTTTCTATACCAATAAAGCTCTGACGAAAAAAAAACCCTAATGTGGGCCTGCTCTATCCCTGTACATGTTTGTGTCTGTAGCTGTCAGTGCCAGCGCCACCTAGCGGCTCCGTGCGATATCGCTGTGTATCCAGCGTGCTGCTCCCGGAGGTGTCCTGGGCCCCTCATTCCGCGGTAGAGGCGGCATGGTCCGGTGACCCGGAGCCTGAGACACCGGGGACGTCACGGTCAGTCTTCAGTGTGCGACATTACACAGTGTCAGTGCTGTGTAGGGGCAGACACCGGAGCTGTGCACCGTCCGGCCCACAGCAGGTATATAGCAAGGCAGAGTCTGCCCTGGACACGTGTCTGTAATTATAGGGTGGACTGATCGGTGCAGGAAGGGTTAAGTGTCAGTGACAGGGGGCGGGGCTAATAGAACTCTCACTCTTATCCTTGATAAGTGTTCCTCTGACGTCTTGTCAGACATTGCTGTGTGCATGACTTTATACTATTACTGTGATAATCCCACAATCTGGAATCTGATAATCCAGAAATTCCTATAATCTGTACTGGTTTCCATAATCCTGACGCCCACAAGACCAGGAAGAAGCTGTAGCTTGTCATTAAAGATCAGCAGGGATCAAGGACAGCTTTCCATTCTTGCACATATCTATGTTTCATGCGGATAAAACATACTTCCATTAATTTATGAGAAGGCTGGTGGTGTAACTAAAGTCCGATGGGCCCTTTTGCAAGATTTGGATTCCCTTCCCCCCCCCCCCCCCCCCCTCACATATTGATCAGATGTATTGACCCTAGTAGCTTTTTAAATCCTATAAACTCATATGTGTTGCTCCCCCTCCGTCTTCATTATGTTGTAATGTCCCCCAACTGTATGTACATAATAAAGAGGCTCTGGGCTGTATATAATATTTGGAGGCTGCTGCTGGGCTATATATATAATTTGGAGGCTGTGCTGTATATATTTGGAGGCTGTGTTGTAAATATTATTTTGAAGTTGTGCTGTGTATATAATATGAGGGCTGTGCTGGACTGTATATGTTACTTGGAGGTTGTGCTGGGCTGTATATACTATTAGAAGGCTGTGGTAGCCCAGCAGTGGCCTCCAAAAAATACATACAGCCCAGCACAGCCTCCAAATAAAAAGTATAGCCCAGCACAGCCTCCATATTGTATATACAGCACAGCCTCCAAATAATATATACAGCACAGCAGTAGTCTGCAGATATTATATATAGCACAGCCTCCATATAATATATACAGCCCAGCACAGCCTCCAAATAATATATACAGCCCAGCACAGCCTCCAAATAATATATACAGCACAGCAGCAGTCTGAAAATATTATATATAGCACAGCACAGCCTCCAAATATTATATACAGCCCAGCACAGCCTCCAAATACTATATATAGCCCAGCACAGGCGCCAAAGAAAGAATAGATATATAGCCCAACACAGCCTCCATATTATATATACAGCACAGCATAGCCGCCAAATACTATATATAGCACAGCACAGCCTCCATATTACATATACATCACAGCCTCCATATTATATACACACCACAGCCTCCAAATAATATATATATAGCCCAGCACAGCCTCCAAATAATATATATATAGCCCAGCACAGCCTCCATTTTATATGTATAGCACAGCCTCTATATTATATACAACACAGCCTCCATATTATATATATAGCCCAGCAGCAACCTTCAGATAATATATGATATGGTAGATCTGCTATATCTGTCTCTGCTCCTGGTATATATGTTCCCATCCTGGCCTCATCTTGGTACATATAATTGCCCATCATGCTGCACACAGTACAAAAAAACCCAAAACTATTATACTCACCTTCCCTTCACTCCCCTGGCCCGTGTCCTCCGCAGATGCTGTCCCCTCCGCATCCTTGCAGTATGCTCTCGTCTGCGCTTCCTCCTCATTGCCTGCACCAGTGTGATGAGGTTGCAGGGTGATGACCTCATCACTCTGCTGCAGTCAGGAAGCTCCAGTGCCTTGGGAGCCAACACATGGCTAATTTGCATCTGGTAGTGCTTTGGTATGCACTCAGTTGCTGCCTGAGTGTCCCTCATGGGTTCCTGGGCATCAGTGCTGCCTGTCCCTGATGGCGAGTGGGCCCCCATCTGTCCATGGCCCTGGCATTTGCCCAGGTACGCCGGGACCCTGGACAGCTGGGGGGGTTGCACTCGCCATCAGGGACAGGCAGCCCTGACAGCCAGGGTCTCATCAGGGACAGGCAGCCCTTACAATGAGGGGCCAATCAGAGACACTCAGGCAGCATTTGAGTGTGTGCCACTGTACTACCAGTGCACATGGTGCCTGGACCCCCAAATCCCTTCGATCCCTGAGCGGCTGCACAGGTTGCACCAATGATATGTCCTCCCCTGCTGGTATATATATACCCGACCCTGGTTTATACAGTGGTGTGAAAAAGTGTTTGCTCCCTTCCTAATTTTTTTTTTTTTCATGTTTGTCACACTTAAATGTTTCAGATCACTAAACAAATGTAAATATTAGGCAAATATAAAACAAATAAACGCAAAATGCAGTTTACAAATTTATTTATTGTTAAAGGAAAAATGAATCTAAGCCTACAGGGCCCTGTGTGAAAAAGTGATTGCCCTCTAGACCTAATAACTGGTTGGGCTGCCCTTAGCTGCAACGGCAAACAAGCATTTGTAATAACTGGCAATGAGTCTTTTACAATGCTCTGGAGGAATTTTGGCCACTCATCTTGTCAGAAATATTGTAATTCAGCCACATTGGAGGGTTTCCAAGCATGAACCAACTTTTTAAGGTCACACCACAGCATCTCGATCAGATTGAAAGTCCGGCCATCTGATTGTGTCCTCAAGCTGAAGTGCTCTTGGGTTATGCAGCAGGACAATGATCCAAAATACACCAGCATGTCCACCTCTGAATGGCTTAAGAAAAACAACATTGAAGGCCCCGTTACACGGGGCGACATCGCCGCCAATTACATAGGAGACGTAGGGGTGTAGCCTATCGGTGGCAACATCGCCCCTACGTCGCCTCATGTAAAGGGCTCTGAAACCAGGTGACCGATCTGGGGCAATGTGCACACATCGCCCCATGTAACCGGCCGCCGGCGACCTGACAGGCGATGGGAGCCATAGGCTCCCATTGTCCTGCATCGCCGCTGGGGTTTTCAGACACCCCGGCAGCGATGCCACCTGTCAGCTCGCCGGCGCAGGAGATGTTGCCCCATGTAAATGGGGGACTGCGACTCTGGCGGGGCGCCAAAAACGTGCGTGCGCCCCCAGTCGCCGCCAACATCTCCAGCCCGTCGCTAGGTGTGACGTGGCCTTAAGACTTTGGAGAGGCCTAGTCAAAGTCCTGACCTTAATCCGATTGAGATGTTGTGGCATCACCCGATTGAGATGCTGTGGCATGACCATAGGAAGGCAGTTCATTCTCGGAGACCCTCCAAAGTGGCTGAAGTACAACATTTCTGCAAAGATAAGTGCCCAAAATTCCTCCAGAGCTTGTAAAAGACTCATTGCCCGTTATCACAAATGCTTGATTGGAGTTGTGGCTCCTAAGGCTGGCTTCAGACTGCGTTTGAGATCCGATCCGTAGCTGTCCGCTTGAGGCAGACAGCCGCGGACCGGATCAGCACACAGGACTGGGGGCTATTATGCCCTCCGATCCTGTGTGCAGCCGCACGCAGCTGCAGCCGCTGACAGGTCAGGACCGCGGCGCCCGCGGTCCTCGCCTATCAGCAGTGGGAACTGCGTGCGGCTGCACACAGGATCGGAGGGCATAATAGCCCCCCAGTCCTGTGTGCTGAATCGGTCCGCGGCTGTCTGCCTCAAGCGGACAGCTACGGATCGGATCTCAAACGCAGTCTGAAGCCAGCCTTAGAGTGTCCCAACCAGTAACCAGTTATTAGGTTTAGGGGGCAATCACTTTTTCACACAGGGCCCTTTCGGTTTGGATTTCTTGTTCCCATAATAATAAAGACCTTCATTTATAAACTGCATCTTGTGATTACTTGTGTTATTTTTGTCTAATATTTACATTTGTTTGATGATCTGAAACATTTAAGTGCAACAAGCATGCAAAAGAATAAGTGTTCTGTAAGAGGGCAAACACTTTTTCACACCACTTTATATGTCCCCATCCTGGTATAAGGGAAAATAAGTACTTAATACACTGCCGATTTTTGCAAGGTTTCCCACCTACTAAAAATGCAGAGATCTGTGATTGGGAGGGAGCTGAAACTCAATGTTGCCCAGTGATAGCCCCAAAACATGAAGGATCTGGGGAAGATCTGTATGGAGGAGAGGGCCAAAGTTCCTGCTGCAGTGTGTGCAAACTTCGTCAAGAACTACAGGAAACGTCTGACCTCTGTAATTGCAATTAATTATGTAAACATCATACAGTGTGATTTTCTTGATTTGTTTTTATATTTGTCTCACAGTTGAAGTGTACCTACAATAAAAATTACAGACCTCTCCATTGGTTGCAGGTGGGAAAACCTGCAAAATCAGCAGTGTATCAAATGCTTATTATCCCCATTGGGTCCAACCTGGTAAATATGTTCTTCATCCTGGGCCCATTCTGCTATACATGTCCCTCATGCTGGTAAATATGTCACCGCTTCTGAGCCCATCCTGGAATATATATCCCCATCCTGGTCTATATGTTTCCATCCTGGTATATATTTGCCCCATCCTAACCTATGCCGGTGTATGTGTTCCTTATTCTGCATTAAAAAACCCAACACTCTACTCACCTTCCTCCATTCCCCTGCCACATGGCATCAATGTCTACAGCCAGCAGAGGACATGGCAGCTGACATTGGCGTGCGCACCATGGCACATTATGTCGCTGCCATTCGTCCCTAGTCACAGGCATACCAACATCAGCTGCCTGCCTCTGATTGGCTGACTGCATGTATAGTAATACTGGGGCCCAACGTGTATCTGCAACCCTATACATTTCAGCTATCAGCTGGTAATACGTGCTGGGGTCAGTGGGCCCCCCTGGGTCTGTTCCTCTGTGACTATAATCGATGCGCCCCTGGAGAAAGCACATAAATACAGTTTAAGAGTTATTCAAACATTCTTTAGCTTCTCTTTGTCTTTATACATGGGATTTAATTTTCAAGGGAATTTGTGAGTAGGATGAACCAACCTAAGCTGTCCACAGGGGCATAGAAGTCCTGGAATGCTAATACAATGATACCTTGATATCTGCAATCCGATGTCTTACTCTAGAGAAATCCATACTTTTCTTATATGTAAATGAGCTGTTCCAGGCTATGGGCCGGACATAGATTTGTGTGAGAATTTATCTCCAGCGATTGTATGAAATAGAAAGAGGCGTAACCAGTGTGAGACGTAACTAACGCTGTAGAACTGAACTTTGTTTTCTTACAAACACATAAGTAGCTGCAGCTCTCACAGCTCGGCTGTATTACAATAATAATGCAGCCCTTACTGCCTGTGAGATGGAGGCCGCGAGGATCCTGCACATGTGTCAGATAGGCCTCAGTTCCACTGTCGTATGGCATCGGATGAGATCTGCTAATGACCCTCGGCTCAGTCTCCGCTGCGAGCGTCAGCTGATTGTCATCTACTATGATCCAATCACAGGTGCGGATGAGAGGGAGAGCTCAATCTCCCCATCTGTTCCGCTATCTGTCTCGTTGTATATCATGTTGCCCCTGGATGTCATCAGTGCAGTAAGATGTTTCCCTTGCACCTATAGACTTGGTTGTGAGTGACACTTGCAGACAATTGCAGCATGCTGTGGTTATTTTCTTAATATAGAGATTAAGCCTGGCTCACAATCTGCAGCTGTGGCCAGGGAATAATAATCACAGTTATCTAGAATAACCCTGGCACTCAGGAAAAATGGATATGAGTCTAAAATGCTGATTCAATGGTGTATTTATTTAGAAAGAAAAATAGTGCATCCCAGTTGTTATTTGTTAAACGTTTTCAACTCAGTTGAGCCTTCATCAAACAAACTGCTGCACTGACAACCATTATACATAAAAGAAATAGAAAGAGGACAGGTGTAAGTAAAAAATGACAAAATTACAATCATATCATGACATGGAACATAAGATGTATACAGGTAATGTTATGTCTCACAATACAATGCAATACATGACATAAATTACAGAAATAAAGTCATCATAATGGTTAATAGAAAACAATAGATAGGCGGTAAATCTGCTGCATCTGCCGCAAATCAGCAAAAACGATGATGTGAAAGGGGCCTTAGGCTGCTTTCACATTACGATATTCGGATTTCCGATGTTGTCCGATAAAAATCGGACAGCATCGGATCCGAATTTGGCCCCATGCAGCCCTATGGGCATCGAACCGAATCGGATGTGCACTAAATGCCATCCAATTTGGTCCGATCCGATTCTGTCCGATTTTTTTATCGGTGCAAAAATCAGAGACTGCTCTGATTTTTCCACCGAAAATAAAATCGGACAAAATCGGATCGGACCAAATCGGATGGCATTTAGTGCACATCCGATTTGGTCCGATCAATTTAGCATGGGGCCCTATAAAGAGGGGTCCGAGGAAACATCTGATGTCTCCTCGGACCTGATTTTACTGTACTGAGCATGCTCAGTACAGTAAAACTTCTCCAAACTGGGAGAGAAGGGGTTAAAAAAAAAAAAAAAAAGTTTATACTCACCTCTCCCCGAGCCCTCACCGTCTCCCGCCGTCTTCCTGCAGGCTCCCGGTGTCTGCAGAGGTCTTCTACTGCAGTATAGGACCTGTGGTGATGTCACAGTCACATGACCGCGGGTTACCATGGTGTAACCTGGTGTCACGTGACTGTGACATCACCGCAGGTCCTATACTGCAGTAGAAGACCTCTGCAGACATCAGGAGCCTCCGGGAGCCACCGGGAGCCTGCAGGAAGACGGCGGGAGACAGCGGGGGCTCGGGGAGAGGTGAGTATAAACTTTTTTATTTTTTATTTCTTCCTGGAGGCTACGATTTAATGCCGGAATCGGATGCCTATTTGGCATCCGATTCCAGGCATCAGAAGGGAGCCGATGCTGTCCGAATTTATCGGACAGCATCGGCTCCCTTCAAAAATCGTTATGTGAAAGTAGCCTAACAGGACAAATTCAGCCTCCAGCCTGTCCTGCTCACACTGCTGCTCACTGCCAGCACTTGTGCAATCACCTGATTGTGTAGATGACCGGAGGAGGCGCTGATTTTGCTTCTTACACTGTATACATTGCGCTTTTGTATATAGCGGATCAGTCAGGCAGAGACATAAAAAAGGCTGCAGTTTGCGAAAACCCTTCTGGTAAAGCATCTTCTGGACAGATAAGACCAAGATAGAGCTTTATGGTAAATCACATCATTCTACTGTTTACCGAGTGCAGAATGAGGACCTCACAAGGACCCTGAGTGCTCTGCCATTGCCATGTGATTTCACAGCTTGATTTCTCTTCTCCAGCCCATTCGATTACTACAATTTCTTCAAGTATTATTCATTAGTTACATTTCCTTTAATCTAATACATAAAGGTGTGTGTATGTGGTAAGCCCCGCCCACTCCACATAGCCACACCCACCTTACAGCCTGCATCTCTTCATTCCTGGACTATGTGGAGGGGTGGGGCTATACAGGGAGCGTGGCTACCAGGAGGGTAGGCTGTGTAGGGGCGGGGCTACTGGGAGTGGATGGGGCTATGATACATGCACACACACAAACATTACCATATATGGGCGATATTACCATATATGCCGCATATATGATGCAACGGCGGGCTCTACAGCCAGTATCTTTTATATTTTTTAATTTCTTTCTTATTTTGAGATAGGAACTCTTTTTGCCAGTTTATGGTCTCAATTTACAAAGTTCTCGACGTACATTGGTCACGGTGGATTCATTTTATACTGTGACTTAAAGATGTTGTCTAGTGTTGTATCTTCAGGAGCGCACACTCCCCGTTGTGCAGTTCACTAATGATTTGCATTGTAAAGCGCTGTGGAATATGATGGTGCTAAAAAAATACAAATTAGCATTATTATTGGTGACCAATCGAGCCCTTGATACGGCTGAGCCAGCCGCCGTCTTCATAGCAGCACAGATGATTGGTAATCTTGACAATAACCGGTAACATATTAAAATTAATTCCCTCCATTCTTTAGAACAGAGAGGATTATAGTTTGCTAGTTTTTACAACCACTTTGTTATTTTAACCTTTTAATAAGATGAGAAGACAACTTTAAAGGGAATCTGAGAGCAGGTTTTGCTATGTAATCTGACATCAGCTTGGGGTAGGGGCTGAGACCCTGATTCCAGCAATGTATATTTTACTTTACTGGGTGTAGTAGTTGTGATAAAATCACATTGGCTGCATAGCTTGGAATACTGAGCCCTGTGTAACCTTCCCCCTCCCCCTCCTGAGTGTCAACCTTCTGTGTACATTGTGTATTGACATAATGCTGTTAATCTGTGCTGAGGAAGGGGTTGGACAACTAGTCAGATAGTGATAATCTCCTACTGATAAAACACTGATTGTAAGGAAACAGCAAAACAGGCGAGTAAGTGACACATTGCTGGAATCAGGATCTCAGGTTCTACATCATGCTGCTGTCGGATTATAAAGCAAAACCCTGCGAGCACTGAATGTGAGTGGTGCTTAAGTATGAACAGTCCATATGCAATCCTCCCAGTTGGCTGTCCTGGAGAAGGGTGGTGGTTGCACATAGTTTGATCTTTGCACATCTTCACAAATTGAAAATGAATTCCTACATTAATGACCATTTTTATGATTATTTTTTATGTTTATTTTTACTTTTTTTTGGACATCATGCCTTTGTTGCTTTTCAGTGTGGAGATTAGCTGTAATGATCTGGAGAAAAGCTGTGCAATATATTACATATGGAAGAAGGTAATTTGACTTTTCACTTATATAATGAGAAGAGCAGCAGGCACCATTCTAAGAACGATTCATCCTGTGCTCACATGGAAAGATTTTCTGATTTGGTACCTGTAGATATTCTGATATTAATGCAAATTTACTATACAGAAACCTGGGGTGAAGTTCTGCAGAAAGGTCAATTTCCATTGAATCTGCAGCCAATTGATGAGATTTGTAAAAGATTCACTTTGCTGTTCCTATTAAAGGGAATCTGTCAGCAGTTTTGTGCTGTATAATCTGACAGCACCGTGACGTAGAGGCTGAGAACCTGATTCCAGCGATGTGTCACTTCTAGGTTTGTTGTTGTCATTTTGAAACAATCCCTGTTTGATCAGCTGCAGTTGTAGTAGTGCTCAGAATGCTGAGCCCTGTATAACCCTGCCCATTAGGGCTGTGGAGTCAATAAGCCAAACCTCCGACTCCACAGCCCTGCTGCCCACACCACTGATTGGCAGATTACACAGAGCAGATCATTAGGAAATACCAGACACCTGCAGTGATAAACTCCTGCTGATAAAACACTGACTTTGTTAAAACAGCAGCACACAGCCTAATAAGTGGCACAACGGTAGAATCAGGTTATTATCACCTATACCTTGCTGCTCTCAGATTACATAACGAAAACCTGCTCACAGATCCCAGTTAATATGCTGCAAATATGGATGGAAAGAATGCAGCATATGCATCCAGTGTAAACATACCGCAAAGGGGGTTTTACAGGATTAGATGTGGGGATGAGCGAAAACAAATGCTCTCTCAATGTGAAAATATATTTTGCTTTTCTTCATTCATCTAAAGATCCTATCATGATAATATGATTTCTTATATTCCAGGAACCTCTTTCGGCACCTGAGTTCTGTGCGTAGAGAACCAATGAAGTACATACTGGTGACCGGTGGGTCATCTCTGGCATTGGGAAAGGGATCATCGCCAGCAGCATCGGTACCATCCTAAAGTCATGTGGGCTCCGAGTGACCGCCATTAAAATCGACCCCTATATTAATATTGATGCTGGGACGTTTTCACCTTATGAGCATGGTACATTATAATTTATGATCTTACAGGTTTCCTCGTATTCAGTAATCATATTGTCAATGAGTAATTGGATTCACCAATTGTTAGCTCGGCAGATGGAGGACTGTCCTCGCGTTCATAGAGTTAGTAAGAGATATCATGGTGCAATTACAGTCCAGATTTCTGTCCAATGTCTATTTCACCTGACCAATAACAGTCTAGATGAGTCTTACCTGCCATTCGATAGTGTCTGTACCTTAAAATCCCCCAAACAGGCAGGTAGTTTCTAACTAGTTAATAACTACCTGCCTGTTTTATTTGGCTCCGGCTCAGAGCGGTCCCTTCTACCGGCGATTCAACTGCTCCACATCAGCAGAGCAGCTCTTCCTGTTGATGGGGCGTGACGGCTGAGATCAGGCTTCCTACAGTTAGGCAGCGCGGAGCCAGCTGGCAGTCAGCAGGACATCAGCAGTCACACCACGTCAACCGAGCAGGGTGGAGGATAAGCTGCTGCTCTGTAGATATGACGTCAGCAGAATCACCAGTAGAAGGATACGTCATCATGGTGAAAGTAGTGGACAATCTCTTTAAGTTTATTTTCTTAGAAATGCATAGACTTTGCTGTTTTTAATTATCCAGAGACAAAAGCAGAAGCTCCACATTCCAATTCGGTGGGTGCTCATGAGGGAGAAAGTTGACTCAATCTCTGTCCTGTGTCCTTGTGTGTACCACATTGAGCATGGAGAAAAGAAAGAAGACCAAAGAACTGTCTGAGGACTTGAGAAACCAAATTGTGAGGACGCATGAGCAATCTCAAGGCTACAAGTCCATCTTCAAAGACCTGTTCCTGTGTCTACCGTGCGCAGTGACATCAAGAAGTTTAAAGCCCATGGCACTGTGGCTAACCTCCCTAGATGTGGACAGAAAAGAAAAATTGACGAGAGATTTCAACGCAAGATTGTGTGGATGGTGGATAAAGAACCTCGACTAACATCCAAACAAGTTCAAGCTGCCCTGCAGTCCGAGGGTACAACAGTGTCAACCCGTACTATCCGTCGGCGTCTGAAATGAAAAGGGACTGTATGGTAGGAGACCCAGGAAGACCCCACTTCTTACCCCGTAGACATAAAAAAGCCAGGCTGGAGTTATCCAAAACTTACCTGAGAAAGCATAAAACGTTTTGGAAGAATGTTCTCTGGTCAGATGATACAAAAGTAGAGCTTTTTGCGCAAAGGCATCAACAATAGAGTTTACAGGAGAAAAAAAGAGGCATTCAAAGAAAAGAACACGGTCCCTACAGTCAAACATGGCGGAGGTTCCCTGATGTTTTGGGGTTGCTTTGCTTGCCTCTGGCACTGGACTGCTTGACTGTGTGCATGGCATTATGAAGTCTGAAGACTACCAACAAATTTTGCAGCATAATGTAGGGCCCAGTGTGAGAAAGCTGGTCTCCCTCAGAGGTCATGGGTCTTCCAGCAGGACAATGACCCAAAACACACTTCAAAAAGCACTAGAAAATGGTTTGAGAGAAAGCACTGGAGACTTCTAAGGTGGCCAGCAATGAGTCCAGACCTGAATCCCATAGAACACCTGTGGAGAGATCTAAAAATGGCAGTTTGGAGAAGGCACCCTTCAAATGTCAGGGACCTGGAGCAGTTTGCCAAAGAGAATGGTCTAAAATTCAAGCAGAGCATTGTAAGAAACTCATTGATGGTTACCGGAAGGGTTGATCGCAGTTATTTTGGCTAAAGGTTGTGCAACCAAGTATTAGGCTGAGGGCGCCAATACTTTTGTCGGCCCATTTTTGGAGTTTTGTGTGAAATGATCAATGTTTTGCTTTTTGCTTCATTCTCTTTTGTGTTTTTTCATTGAAGACAAATTAAATGAAGATAATAATACCAAAGAATTTGTGATTGCAATCATTTTCAGGAAGAAACTGAGTATTATCTGACAGAATTGCAGGGGTGTCAATACTTTTGGCTACAACTGTATGAGACAAGGATCCAAAATGGGATTCCCCCTTCACAATTTCCTAATATATTATCTAAAAATACGTTTTTAAATCTGGACAATCCCTTTTAGTGATTCAGCAAGTGAAATAGCTGTGACAATATGTTGCATATAGAACTTATCGTATGTCAGGTGTCATCCTTCTTCCTATACTCTCTGGTTATTTCTTGACTCTTATCTGGTTTGATCTGCAGGTGAAGTGTTTGTTCTGGATGATGGAGGGGAGGTAGACTTGGATTTGGGAAATTATGAGCGATTCCTGGATATCAGTCTGTTTAAAGACAACAATATCACTACAGGAAAGATTTATCAGCATGTGATTACCAAAGAACGACGCGGAGATTACCTGGGGAAAACCGTGCAAGGTCAGTGAGGCGCGGGGGTGTGGGGGGTGAAGCGCGGGGGTGTGGGGGGTGAAGCGCGGGGGCTGTGCTATAATAGTGATGCACAATGGATCACATTCTTACTGGAATTTCTTTTTTACCAGGGTAACAATTTTGAACATCATTTTTGTGGACTTCAATTTTTCAAACCTGTGATTAGTTCTCTTTTATCAGATCAACTTATCTTAAAGGGAACCTGTCAGCTCGTCTATGCCCCCCCCCAGCTATCACTGTCTGCACCTGTAGCTTCATAGTCCTATTCTAATCATCCCTGTCTGAGCTCATAGTGTAATGTTAAAGGTGGAAAAAGAGCATTTATAAACTTATCTTTTCTTATGTAAATGAAGCAGTGTGTAGTCACCTTAGAGGACGTAGTCAATATGGCAGGTTAATAGTTAACATTTCTGCCGAATGTCAGAAGATGCTGTGGGACTTGTGTGATGTCACGATCATGTGACTATAATAGGGGCGCTAAGTCTTCATAGACCATAATGATTTTACTTGCTTATCACCACCCACTATGGGCACATGATTGATTATATCTCACAGGTCCTTTATACAGAGAAATTTAATAATGAGTTAACTATTAACCTGCCAGAGTGACAACATCCTCCAAGGTGTAGTCACTGTCTCAGAAAATGTAAGTGCGTAAATACTTTTTTATTCACCTTTAACATTACACTATAAGCTCAGACAGAGATGATTAGACTAGAATTATGAAGCTATAGGTACAGACAGTGATAGCTGGGGGGGAAGGCATAAAAGACCTGACAGGTTCCCTTTAATTTGATTACTCTAGACTGGATGGAAAGTAGCGTAGTACTGTCTGGAGTGAACTCCCCTCGAGTGGGGAGCGGTGGAGGACACAACCTTGGTGACTGGTGACAGGTCATTATTTGTCTAGGCTATTCAGTGACACATGAGACAGTGTAGCGAGACATTGTGTACCATTTATACAATGAAACATATTCCGAACGTCTGTATATAAGGGATTAGCAGATTTTTTCCTATTGAGTGTCCATCCTCAATATGTGATTGCATTCACCATGGACATATTCATATAGCACTCAGGCCATGTGCACATATTGAATATTTGGTGAGTTTGTTCCTCAGTCTTTGCAAGCCAAAACCAGGAGTGGTTAAAGAATACAGATATAGGTCACGGAATGGCGCTAAAAGTCCAATTCTTTTTCTTTAAAAATGTCTGAATTTTTCTTTACCACTTAGATAACAGTGAAGGTACCTTTACACCCGCTACAGGATGGTGGAAACAACCGGTTAGATGAGAGAAATGTATCTTGCACCGCCAAATCAACCCGCGGTGGCGGCGTGTAAAGACGGTTGTTGCCACCCGTCACTTGAGGCACCTGTTTCAGAGCAGAGCTCAAAAACAGGTTGATTTCAAGGCGATGGTTACGGCCTGTATCGGCGTATAAATAAGGAACAGGAGGGTTGTTTCGACACCTTGCTATCTACCTGGGGCGTGACACAGGCTCCGGGATACCGCGCCCCATCAGGATCATTGGTGGAAGCTCCTGCGTTACGATTGGTAGACACTGCATAGGGCGGCATATTTAAGGAGCTGACCAGTCACACTACACAATTGCTCGAGCGTCATGTATTAGTCAGCCTCCTGCGCTGGCTGCCCAATCATGATGTTATTGCCTAGTCCTATCAGCGTACGGAATTCTCGTAATCCACAATTGTGGCACGCCTATGTGTTGTCCCTGCTACCTTTGTTCCGCCCATATTACCTTGTTATAGCAGCGTCTAAATGAGGTAAGGTGAGCTACAGAAGGTAACTTGTGGCACCTGGCGGTGTATCCAGAGATAGATGTAACCTACTGTAGCGCACCTTGTTGCGGCGTGTAAAGGCGATGCGGGTACCGTTTTCAACCGTTTGTGCGTGCTCGTGCACGTGAGGCACCCGTTTGTTTCCACCATCCTGTATCGGCGTGTAAAGGTACCTTAACAGTATACGTGTTTGGTATCTATAAACTCGTGCCGACCCGAGGCATCACATCGAAACGTCAGTTTTACCATATAGTGAACATGGCGAATAAAAAACAAAACAAACGTGTAATATCCCTTTTATTCAATTTTACCACCCTTGTAATTTTTTCAGTACACTATAGGGTAAATTGAATAGTACAACTCGTCCCACAAAAAAAACAAGCCATCATATTGACGGAAAAATAAAAAATGTATGCTTCTTTGAAGAAGGGGAGAGAAAACAGAAAATGAAAAATCGCCCGGGGGTGAAGGGGTTAATAAAGCATTGTCTTATGTGACACCTTACCGTTCTGTTTTTAGTGGTCCCGCATATAACTGATGCCATCCAGGAATGGGTGATGAATCAAGCGAAGGTTTCCAGTGGACAAGGACCATCAGGAGCCTCAGATATGTGTCATTGAGGTAAGTGACCATATCTGTGTATAATAAATCAGCCCGATAATCATATAGAAAAGTTGGATGTGTGAAATCCGTTTGGTATTCCATATGTCATATGAGTGTGATTTTTTTATTGCCTAACATCCGTATAACATGCGTTTCTTTTTCTCAGCGGCTATTAATCAACATTAATTTTCAGGGCCAGTTAGACTGTGTGACTTGCATTGGTGAGTCTCGGCTGTTTTATACGACCATACACAGCATGTTGCAATTTTTTCTCAGGCAAAATACAGCAGAGGAAAGTTTGCAGATCTGCACCTATTTGTTGATCAAGGCTGGTTTTTGAATCGGTGGGGTTATGGAGAAAACTGCACCCCCCTTCCCCCGCAATTGTAAAACCTGATGCAACTGGATGTTCCCACACCATATTATTACTGAACCGGCTGACGGATGCAGCGTAATTGTAACAGTATGTCCCACCCCTGGCATGTGTTCATGGACTGTAATGTAATCTGGTCTATGCCACCATTTCTTGTTTTGCATCTAGTGGGGGTTTCTGCCTTTGTTCTTCTCTGCAGGAGTTTCCTCCAATACACAAACATGTAAACAGGATGGGGTCTGGACTTCTGGAAACTTCTCAATGTAGGCAAAAGTTCAAAGTGTGTGTGAGCACTCCCCCCATCCAGGGGCTGATCCAAGGAGAGAGCCCAACAAACATATGCCTAGTCAGTTGTGTTGTGACTTCCGAAGATCTAGGATCTGAGGCTACAGCCAGATCCTCTTGACGGTGTATGGATGATTAGAAATTGGACATCGGTTGTCTGTTGGATTGTATTATGTTGCTCTCCTGCTGTATTCTAGTACTTCATCTAGAGACTATTGCTATATTTTCTATTGCATCAGATTACCAGGTGGCGCCCCGGATCTGTTCCTTTGTTGTAGACTCATTGTAAACTCTAAGGATCAAGATTCATATGTGATGTTATATGCTCTCTGCTCCAATAAAGCTCTTTGGATTGATTGTCGGCCTGCTGTCCCTTCTTGCTCTGTCGCAAACTCCGTCACAGTAATACCAGCACGTAATCATCCAATTGCATCAGGTTGTGTATGTTTTTTTGAGGGATCTGGCGAAAAATGACGTTTTTGGTAATCCCCATTCCTTCCCCCTTCCATTGGTTGTGTCATATGAAACTGGCTTCTGGGCATGCTCAGTCAAAAAACCCAGATCCAGTGGGATCAGGCTCCCGCTGGATCCTGGTTCCATACAGCACCATTTTATTTTAGGCCGCATTGCCCCGGATCCGGTTGTTTGTGGTTTTTAAAAAAGCACAAAAAAAGTTACAAATTGTATCTTTGGTTTCTATTAAAAACCTTTTTAAGGCCCCTTTCACATCAGCGTTTTTTTCAAATCATTACTGCATACCGGCTGCACTTGCGGCACGGTTGCGGCAAGCCCCATACAATGTATAGGCGGGCTTGCGGCAGGTGCGGCAAGTGCGGTTTTGGCACTTGAGGCAGGTGCGGGCGCGAAAAAAACCGCGGTCAGCCGCGTTTTTTTCGCGGCCACACCTGCCGCAAGTGCCAAAACCGCACTTGCCGCAAGCCCGCCTATACATTGTATGGGGCTTGCCGCAACCGGGCCGCAAGTGCAGCCGGTATGCGGTAATCGCGGCAGATGCGTTTTTCTCCATTCGCCTTCCACTATAGCATTGGAGGATGTGGGGGACAGGAGCACAGAGAGGTTAAAAGCCCCTCCCCTTCCTCAGGACTCCAGTGTCTTCCTGTCCCCCTTGGGGCATGGAGAGGTTCCAGTGCTGTCAGGCCGGCAGAGGCAGCATTGGGGTGTACTTACAGCCGGGCCAGGGATGGACGTCGGGGGCGGCCTCCTCCTCCTTCTCGGGGCTCCCGTGGTGGGACCATCCGGCCTTCCTGGCGTCTTATGGGGAAAGCAGGCCGTGTATTGCAGCGCCGGAGGCCTGTACAGCTCTCCGGCGTCTCCCTCCTCCAGCTGCGGTCCCTGGGGCATGCATCAGAGGTTCCTGCATGGCACTTCCTGTTTCGGGCAGGTGGCTCCTGTACAGACTGGGCGCGGCTCCAGGGAACCCAGCAGGCCTATCGCGCGCTACTGCCTGCGGCCGGTGACCAGGAGGAGGGAGGGAACAGGTGTTCCTCGTTTGGGGCACGGTACTTCTGGACAAGTACCCGCCGGAAGCTACACCCAGTAAGGCTGATCCCTCAAACATGGAGGGTGATGGGCTTCACCTCTGCTTCTGCAGAGCCCAGCGTTCCCCCAGCTCATGTAAGTGTTTCTGGGGGTGGTCACAAGGGGTAGAGTTATTTAGGCCCTGCACTCCCACTGGGACCCCCTTCTTTTCCCTTTTTTTCTATAGGGAGACAAGGGCCACCTGTGAAAGGGAGCAAAAACCCGTCCAGGAATTTTGGCTGCGGCACAATCTTCCCTCTTCCTATAAAAAGGTGTCGGCCATGACTGACAGTGTTGTCAGGATGGACTCCCCATCCCTGCTTGAGGAGCTCCAATCCATTAAGGAAGAGGTGCAGGCTTCTATCTCGGACTGCCGGTTTTTGCTGCAGCTTCCAGGCCTTCCCCTCCGTAAGAGAGGAAGCTCCAGGATTGTGACTCTGTGGATCTCATGGAGGCTGGCCAGAGCTCAGCATCAGAGGACGGCGATGATATTGCCTCTGTTGCCTCTGTCCAGATACGAAATCTGGACACTATATTTTTCCACGGAGTCCATGGGTGAATTGGTGGACACTGTCCACAGTACCATGGGAGTAGAGGTGGTGGAACCCCCTTCTTCTGTGCAGGACTAAATGTTCAGAGGCCTAAAGGCTAAGCGGCAGTTGGGCTTCCCTGTCCATGAGGTCATCCGGGTTCTCATCCGCTGGGAGTGGGAGTCTTCAAAACATCGGCTGCTCACCCCATCTGAGTGGTCTGGAGGGTGATGACTTTGTCTGGGAGGTCCGAAGGTGGACATCCAGGTGGCTGAGGTAGCATATAAGGCCGTGTTGCCTTTTGAAGATTCCTCCAGTTGAAGGACCCCCTCGGTCGTAAGATGGAGAGTGTCCTCAAAAAGTGCTGGGAGGCTGCAGCTATGTCTTTAAAGGTGAACATTTCCTCTACATGTGTGGGGCTGCTCTGGCAGCAACCATGTAGCAGTTAATCACCTGCACCATGCCTCATGTACCCAGCTGTGGCTGTGGGTTCAATCCTGAGCTGTACATCATCCAAGGCATTATGTATAGGTGATCACATGATGGCTGCAGGCTATCCCCCTGGCAGACCCCGTGCTCTGGTGACTGTGGGCCACTAGCCGTGGGGCGAGGCTTTTAACCAAGTCTCTCTTTAAGTGGATCACCCAGCTGGAAGAATTCCTCCTGCAGGGTACTCCCAGGGAGGAGCTTTGGACTCATTTCCACTTCTGAGACGTGCTACGGGCTTCCTGACCGATGCCTCTGCTGAGTCGATCCGCATTGGTGCCAGGTGCGCAGTGTTGGCTAACACAGCTCACAGGGCAGTGTGGCTTACTTTGTGGAATAAGTAGGTCACGTCTAAGCTCCAGCTGTGTGGCCTCCCCTTTCAAAGGTCTTTTGCCTTTGGTCCGGCATTGGATGACATCCTGGGAAAGGTGTCAGACCGGAAAATGTGTCTCCCGGAACAGAAGCCCTTTCGGAGGCAGTCCTTTTGGCCTGAGCGCAGCCAACCCTCCCAACCTAAAGGGAAGGGTAAGTCTGATCGCTGGGCATTCCAGAAAGGGGCCAAGACCCAAATATCTTGCTTCCCCAGCAGCGGCATCACCAGCCGCCCCTAAACAATGCTGCCTTCCCCATTGCGGGGCAGCTCCTGCGGTTTCTGCCACAGTGGCAAGCAATCTCCTCATGCCCTTGGATCCTCTCGACCATTTGGGAGGGTCTGCACTTGGGATTCAAGAGCCAGCCCCTCCGTGTCTTCGAGTCCCCTCGCTTCCTCAGGGGGACTCTCGCACATTTTTTCTTGTCGGGTCTGCGAGACATGTTGGATTCGGGTGTGCGGTCCCCGGTTCCTCCTGGAGAGGAGGGCCAGGGGCGTTACTCCAGGTTGTTTGTGGACCTCCAGAACGCGTATTATCATGTCCCCATTCACCCATCCCACAAGCGCTTTCTGCGATTCGTGATCTCCGGGGCAGGCGGGGCGGTCCATTATCGGTTTAATGTGCTGCCCTTTGGGATTTCGTCGGCCCCAGAGTTTACCAAACTCATGGTGCAAGTGATCGCATTCATCCAGACCCAGGGGATATGTGTGCTTCCCTATTTAAACGACATGTTGGTGGTTGCTCCTTCGGCAGTGGTTCTGCGCACACTGGTCTCCAAAATTGGAGATTCTTCAGTCCCTGGGGTGGGTGCCCAATCTTTGGGAATCGGAACGGGTGATGGCAACCCGTTGTCAATTTTTGGGAGTCTTGCTGGCCTCCTCCAGACAGGCCTCGTTCCTTCCTGCGGCACATCAGCTTCTGCGCTGCGTGCATCTGACCTGCTTCCGGGCAAGGAGGTCGCCCTCCTTGCGGGAAGCAATATCCCTGTTGGAGGCCATGACGGCCTGCATTCAGTCGGTAGCATGGGCTCAGGCTCCTTCCAGTCTGCTCCAGGAACACATACTGAGTTCCTGGGTCAGACTCAGGATTCCTTAAACTCGCGGGTCCGGAACCCGGGGCGGATGGTCGCCTTGCTATCTTGGATGAATTCCGGACACCTTCGGACGAGGGTGGCCTGGCTGCATGCTCCTGTGACCTCCGTTCCCACTGCTGCCAGCCGTTCCGGTTGGAGCGCGATGGTGGATCGCACACAGTTCCAGTGGATTTGGAGTCGCTCAGTCAGTCGCCAATCTTCAAACTTCCGGGAACTTCTGTCAGTGGAGGAAGCGCTTCATGCGCAGCTCACGTTTTCCAAGGTCATCATGTCAAGATCCTGTCGGACACCGTAACTACGGTTGCCTTCTTGCGGCACCAAGGCGGTACTCGAGGCTTACACTTGAAGGGGCTGGCAAGACTGATCTTTTTGTGGGCAGTGCGCCATCTTCTCTCCTCCTCGGCAGTTCATCTGAAGGGAATGGCCAATGTACAGGCAGATTTCTTGAGCCGCATGGAGGTCCACCCAGGAGAATGGTGCCTCCATCCGGATGTATTTTGCTCTCTTACGGACAGGTGAGGTGTCCCTTCGATTGACCTGTTCGCTTCGGGCTCGAATACAAAGGTGCCGCCGTTTTTCTCCCTGAAAGGGTCAGACCATCCTCCGGGGCTGGATGCCTTTGCCCTTCCCTGGGCCTTCCGTTTGGTGTATGCATTTCCTCCAATCCCGCTACTTCCCAAGGCGTTGGGGACTGATTAGGTTGCCCCACTGTCTCGACCTTCTGTCCCAGGGTCCTCTTTCACCCGGGCCTTCAGTGGCTCTATCTGGCGGCCTGGCTGTTGCGGCCGGGATCCTGAGGACCAAGGGTCTCTCCCAGGCAGTTATCCGCACGCTTCAGCAGGGCTGGCAGCCTGTGTCGCACGCTATTTACGGGAGGGCTGGAATCGGTTCCTGTCCTGGTGTGCTCCTTCCATTCCGGCCATGCATCATCCTAATGTGGCCCAACTCTTGGGTTTTTGCAGCGTGGCTTTGATTTGGGGCTTCGGCCGAGCACTCTTTAAGTCCAGGTGTCGGCACTTGGGGCAGTTTTGCCCAGGATCTTAATTCCCATTGATGACTCAAGCGGTTTTTTACTTCTGCTTGGGGGCGGCGTCCCCGGTTTGGCCTTTTGTCCCTCCCTGGGATTTGAAGATTGTTCTCCACGGGGTTTCTCGAAGTCCCTTTGCACCCTTGTTGGCTGCATCCCTTACGTCTCTCTCACAAGGTGGCGTTTTTGGTGGCCATCACTTCTGCTCCAGAGTTGGAGAACTGCAGACACTCTCTGTCCGGGCTCCGTGCCTCGTGGTGTCCGTTGTTCGCATTACGCTTCGGTTGCATTCATCTTTTCTTCCGAAAGTTGTGTCTGCTTTCCATCGGTCCCAGGTTGTGGTTCTACCTTCATTTTGTCAATCTCCTGCTAATGCGGCTGAGGCCGTGTTTCACTCCTTCGATGTTCGTCGGACTGTCCTCCACTACCTTCGAGAGACCGCTTCCTGGAGGTTAGATCAGAACCTGTTTTGTTCAGCATTTTGGGAAAAATACACGGAAGAAGACTTCCTAGGCTACCATCGCTTCCTGGATCACGAAGGTGATCTGTGAGGCCTACGTCGCTCTGGTCCTTGCTCCTCTGGTGGGGTTGAAGGCTCCTTCAACTCGGGCTGCTGCTACGTCCTGGGTGGAGCGAGCGGGCTGGAGCTTCATCGGAGCTGATTTGCAGAGTGGCTACGTGGTAGTCTCTCCTCACGTTTTCTTGCCTCTATAGGTTAGATCTGTCCTTCAGTCGGGATCTGTCCTTTGGTAGGAAAGTCCTACAGGCAATAGTCCCACCCTGAGGAGTATCGGTGGTATTCCTCCAATGCTGTCGTGGAAGGCGAATGGAAAAAACTGAATTAGTCCTTACCGGTAATTCCTTTTCTTGGAGCCTTCCACGACAGCATCAGTTTCCCCCCCTTGTTGGTGTTTGATTCCGGTTTGTATCAGGTAATCCATGGCTAAGGGTGATCTTGGTAAACACTGAGGAAGGGTAGGGGCTTTTAACCTCTCTGTGTTCCTGTCCCCAATAGGGCGTGGACTACATCCTCCAATGTTGTCGTGGAAGACTCCAAGAAAATGAATTACCGGTAAGGACTAATTCAGTTTTTTCACCGCATCTGCCGCGATTTGAAAAAAACGCTGATGTGAAAGGGGCCTAAGGGCCCTTTCACATCGGCGTTTTTTTCAAATCACGGCAGATGCGGTGAAAAAACCGCATCTGCCGCGATTACCGCATACCGGCTGCACTTGCGGCACGGTTGCGGTAAACGCCATACAAGGTATAGGTGGACTTGCGGCAGGTGCGGCAAGTGCGGTTTTGGCACTTGCGGCAGGTGCGGCCGCGAAAAAAACCGCGGTCAGCCGCGGTTTTTTCGCGCCGCACCTGCCGCAAGTGCAAAACCGTACTTGCCGCACCTGCCGCAAGCCCGCCTATACTTTCTATGGGGCTTGCTGCAACCGTGCCGCAAGTGCAGCTGGTATGCGGTAATCGCGGCAGATGCGTTTTTTTCACCGCATCTGCCGCGATTTGAAAAAAACGCTGATGTGAAAGGGCCCTTAGGCCCCTTTCACACTGTGGTTTTTTAAAAAATGCAGCAGTTTCGTTAAAAAAACCTGCATCTGTAGCATTTGCAGCATAACTGTCGAGGTTGTGGCACACTTGCGGCAAGCCCCATGCATTGTTTATGGGGCTTACGGTAAGTGTGCGGCAGTCGCTGCAAGTGCGGTTTCGGCGGTTGCGGCAGATGCAAACGTGAAAAAAACCCGCCGCTGATCGCAACCGCCGAAACTGCACTTGCTGCGGCTGCCGCACACTTACCGCAAGCCCCATAGACAATGCATGGGGCTTACCGCAAGTGTGCCGCGACTGTTATGAGGCAAATGTGGCAGATGCGTTTTTTACCGTAACTGCCGCATTTTTTTAAAAAACCACAGTGTGAAAGGGGCCTTAGCTGGACCGTATGTAACCGCATGAGCCTGTGTCCCCATTGAAAGTCAATGGGGGAGAAAATGGGTGCGGGTGAATACGGTTCCAACCGGATAAAAAAAAACGGTAGTGTGAAAGCAGCCTAACATTGGTGCAAGTGCAATGTGAATATTTTATGGCTCTCGCTGTATTTATATGTAGATGTGAGTGTAGTCATTTTATCTTTCTTCATGTCTGCTCAGTTTTTATATATGAACTCAAACTGGAAATACAATAAGCGCAGAATAGAGTCTTATCGGTGTAAATGACGGTGTAGAAAAAACATGAGGAGCGCACCTCGGGAGGTTGGGTGAGACACAGCCGCTATAAATGCCTGTAACCACGATTGCTGCAGCCACCATGATGAAATAATAGTGTACGTAGGTGAACGTTGCCAATGCCGCACTGTCGGGAATAATTGACTCCCAACATTCAATAGAGTCAATGGAGATTTTAATCAAACGCGTTTCGGAGCTAAAACTTGCTCCTTCTTCATAGGATTTTTCCTGTAATTTTATTTTTGAAACATGTTGAATTAAAATCTCCATCGATTATACTGAATGTTGGAGTGAATTATCCCCGACAGCGCGGCATTTACACCGTTCACCTCTACTTACACTATTACAGTTTTTATGTACACTACAGTTCAAAAGTTTGGGGTCACCCAGACAATTTTGTGTTTTCCATGAAAGCTCATACTTTTATTTATCAAATGAGTTGCAAAATGAATAGAAAATATAGTCCAGACATTGACAAGGTTAGAAATAATGATTTTTATTTCAAATAATAATTTTCTGCTTCAGACTTTGCTTTCGAAAAAGAATGCTCCCTTTGCAGCAATTACAGCATTGCAGACCCTTGGCGGGTACTATTCAATGAAGCTGCCAGATGAGGAGCTGCGAGGCGTTAATTTCTCATACTAGAGACTCTAATGTACTTGTCTTATTGCTCAGTTGTGCAGCCGGGCCTCCCTCTTCTCTTTCCACTCTGGTTAGAGCCTGTTTGTGCTCTCCTCTGAAGGGAATTGTACACACCGTTGTAGGAAATCTTCAGTTTCTTGGTAGTGTCTCACATGGAAGAGCCTTCATTTTTAACACTAGAACTACTGCACTCCTGACACCTACATAGGAATACATAGTGCGAAGTAGTCAAAATGACTACCTCAGTAGTTCTAGTGTTAAGAGCAAGAATAGACTGTCGAGTTTCACATGAAAGTTCTTTTTTTCTGGCCATTTTGAGAGTTTCATAGAACAAACAGTAATGCTCCACATTCTCAACTAGCTCAAAGGAAGGTCAATTTTATAGCTTCTCTAATCAGCAAAACCATTTTCATCTGTGCTAACATACTTGTGCAAGGATTTTCTAGGGTTTCCTACACATCTATTAGCTTTCTTACACAGTTAGCAAACACAATGTACCATTAAAACACTGGAGTGGTGGTTGTTGGAAATGGGCCTCTATACACCTATGTAGATATTGCATTAAAAACCAGACATTTGCAGCTAGAATAGTCATTTACCACATTAACAATGAATAGAGTGTATTTCTGATTCTTAATGTTAGTTTCATTGAAAAAAAAAAGTGCTTTTTTTTCAAAAATAAGGAAACTTCTAAATGACCCCAAAATTTTGAATGGTAATGTATATAAGGCTTTATGCGCAATGCCAAAAATTGGTAAAGATTAGCAATGATTTTATAAAAGTAATTTTTGCTGCCCATTAATTTGGGAAAGTTTATAAGGCCATTTTTAAGTAACTTAGGGCCCATCATACTAGGACAGATGAGATAGAAGATCAGAATTGGAGATGCCTTATGAGAAATATGGACACTGTGTCCTGGGGAATTAATACGAAAGGGACCATCCAGCTGGTTATCGGTGCACAGTCCAAATCCTGCATCTCTGATGGTATGGGGCTGCATTTGTACCTATGGCATGGTCCACATTTTGAAAGTCACTATCAATAATTTGTATAGAAGTTTTAGTCATTGTAAACCATTGTGGCAGTAAAAGTGTAATTCTGTATTAGATTTCATTAAAACAAGCAGGTAGGTTGGGGATCTTGCAGTGTTTCAGTGTACAAAGGCTTCTACCGGTCTGCATGGACTTTTCCAGCATTATACTCCACTCCCTGTGTTCACAGATAGTGCTGAGTTGTTCTCCACTTTTGTCTGCACAATATAGGTTTTAGAACAACTTATTTTCCTCTTCAGACAACTTCTATTTCAGGGAAGACCTTGTATATTTGAGCAGCACAATACTAAACCACACACTGCACCCAGCACAACAGCATGGCTGGAGAGTTCAGCTGATGATCCTGCCGTCCAGACCTTCCACCAATAGAAAACATGTGCCGCATTACAAAACTATAAATGTGGCAAAGACCCTGTGAAAATGTCACATCAGAGAAGAATGGGAAAACATGTTTTCCCGAAATCCAGTCATTGGTCACCTCACTTCTCAGGCATTTACAGAGTATTGTAAAAATGGAGGATGTGAGGTAGCGCACCCTGGGGAACACGCTTGGCAGCAGAATTGACGCACACGGCAATGGATTCTTTACAAAAGTGTATCCGGTTTATTCTAAACTTCTTAAACCGTGCTCCATAACACAAACATGAGGCTTTCCTTCAGCTTCAACCTAAATGTCCATATATCTTCCATAGACCGTATATAACAATGAATAGATTCCTGTACAGGTTGAGGTACACTTCTCCCTAAAGTGTCCCAGGGCAGTATTCACACATGTCTCATTACTCACTGTGATGTGAGCTGTGTTCACATAGAACTCCTCTGCTGCTCCCAGCAACCTCACACAGAGAGGTTCAAACAGTACCTCTCACACTGCGGCTCTGCAGTGTCTCATCCAGGCTCTCAGACCCATCTCATGGTCCTGCACCTTTGCAGGCTTGTGGAAGACTGGCTCTCCTCACAGGTGCAATCCAGTGAGTTTTGTAATTACTCCTTCACACAAACCTCAGCTTTCAGCAGCAGCAGTTAACCCCGTGTGTGCTGCTACCGAGCCAACCTGCACTTACCCTGTGCATGCTGCAGGGTTTAGCAATCCCACATTACCGCCGGTCACGTGAGTCATGCCAGCCACGTGCTATAGCGCCGGCATGTCTCACAAGGGGTACACAATGGCAGACATGGACCTGTCCCAACATTTTTGAGATGTGTTACTGTCAGCAATTAGTACATGAGTTACAGGGACATGATCTGATCATACAGTGTCTCCTGGGCCGGGGAGGAAATAAGAGTGTATACAGACATTACAGCACAGGATCACAAATAATTCCTTCTTTGAGGTAAATTTTTAAATTTAAACCCAAGCAGGGAATTGTTTTACCTCACAGAAAGAATCATCTGCGATCCCATGCTGTAATGTCTGTATTCTCAATTTTGTTTCCTCTCCTGTCCAGAAGATGTAGTATGATCAGACCATGTCCCTGTACAGTCAGCCACATCCATTACACAGTACATAGCAGGGACACATATATAAGATTATCTCAGCACAGGAGATGTGGTATGATCAGACCATGTCCCTGTACGGTCAGACACATTTATTACACAGTACATAGCAGGGACACATATATAAGATTATCTCAGCACAGGAGATGGGGTATGATCAGACCATGTCCCTGTACGGTCAGACACATCCATTACACAGTAAACAGCAGGGACACATATATAAGATTATCTCAGCACAGGAGATGGGGTATGATCACACCATGTCCCTGTACGGTCAGACACATCCATTACACAGAACATAGCAGGGACACATATATAAGATTATCTCAGCACAGGAGATGTGGTATGATCAGACCATGTCCCTGTACAGTCAGACTCATCCATTACACAGTACATAGCAGGGACACATATATAAGATTATTTCACCACAGGAGATGTGGTATGGTCAGACCATGTCCCTGTACAGTCAGACACATCCATTACACAGTACATAGCAGGGACACATATATAAGATTATCTCAGCACAGGAGATGTGGTATGATCAGACCATGTCCATTTATAGTCAGACACATCTATTACACAGTAAACAGCAGGGACACATATATAAGATTATCTCAGCACAGGAGATGGGGTATGATCAGACCATGTCCCTGTACGGTCAGACACATCCATTACACAGAACATAGCAGGGACACATATATAAGATTATCTCAGCACAGGAGATGGGGTATGATCAGACCATGTCCCTGTACGGTCAGACACATCCATTACACAGTACATAGCAGGGACACATATATAAGATTATCTCAGCACAGGAGATGTGGCATGATCAGACCATGTCCCTGTATGGTCAGACACAACCATTACACAGTAAACAGCAGGGACACATATATAAGATTATCTCAGCACAGGAGATGTGATATGGTCAGACTATGTCAATGTACAGTCAGACACATCCATTACACAGTACATAGCAGGGACACATATATGAGATTATCTCAGCACAGGAGATATACTATGATCAGACCATGTCCTTGTACGGTCAGACACATCCATTACACGGTACATAGGGACACATACACCATGTTCCTAATTATTATGCAAATTGTTTTTTTTTTTCAATGAAACCAATTGATGGTATTGTGTCTCATGGTGGGTTTACACACACCAATCATTGTATCCAATCTCTGAACCAATCTCTGGTTGCAGTGAAATCATGGACACATAGTTCCATTTTGTGGCTGTGTACAACATGGAGCAATCTGTCCATGATTTCACTGCAACCAGAGATTGGTTCAGAGATTGGATACAATGATTGGTGTGTGTAAACCCACCATCAGGGTTCTTTGGATCACTGAAATCAATCTCGGATACCTGTGATAATTAGTTGGCAGGTGAGCCCAATAAAAGGAAAACTGGGTGTATAATCCAATAGGAACATTTTTTGACAAAAAAAACTCACCGAAGTTTTGACACTTTTTTTCTCTACCCCTTGCATCTAGCAGGTGGCTGCAGATTTCCCCAGGAGGTGACACATGCATCCAGACACCGGTGCCCAGTCCCCTGCAACCTAAAACATGGGGCCGATTTGTGGCAACCAGGCGACCAGCCATGTATGCAAGGAGGGGCTGGGATGAATACAGACACATGGACACCATTAGACCTCTGCCACTCACATCCAGGTGATACAAAGTGTCTGAGCAGCCTATTGGTGACGCCTCCTTTTAGACCGGGCGGACCGCTCAGCACTGAGGACATGCATCACTGTGACAGACGCCCCTAGAGGAAAACAACCTTAACTGCCATTGATAAAAAGATGCAAGTTAACACTAAAAATAATGATGTAAGGTGTCAGTTGGGTATTTTGGCGCCACAATATCGTAAGCTCGTGACCCCCGTCAAGGGCCCTTACACTCACGAGTCCCTAGCTATATCATAGCTCATATAATTGTGTTTACACCATATAATCCAATAGGAAAATTTTTTGACAAAAAAACTCACCGAAGTTTTGACACTTTTTTTCTCTGCCCCTTGCATCTAGCAGGTGGCTGCAGATTCCCCCAGGAGGTAACACATGCATCCAGACACCCATGTTCAGTCCCCTGCAGTTAAGGTTGTTTTCCTCTAGGGGGCGTCTGTCACAGTGATGCATACTTTCAGTGCTGAGCGGCCCGCCCGGTCTAAAAGGAGGCGTCACCAAGAGGCTGTTCAGACACTTTGTAACACCTGGATGTGAGTGGCAGAGGTCTAATGGTGTCCATGTGTCTGTATTCACCCCAGCCCCTCCTTGCATACATGGCTGGTCGCCTGGTTGCCACAAACTGCCCCCATGTTTTAGGTTGCAGGGGATGGAGCACCCGTGTCTGGACGCATGTCCTACCTCCTGGGGGAATCTGCAGCCACCTGCTAGATGCAAGGGGTAGAGAAAACTGGGTGTTCCACAATATTACGCAGGCCACAGTTTTCAAGTAACATAGGAAAGAAAAAGGATCTCTCTGCTGCCAAAAAGCAACAAATAGTGCAATGCCTTGGATTATATAGTGTAAATACAATTATATGAGTTATCATATAGCTAGGGACTCGTGAGTGTAAGGGCCCTTGACGGGGGTCACGAGCTTACGCTATTCTGGCGCCAAAATACCCAACTGACACCTTACATCATTTTTTTTAGTGTTAACTTGCATCTTTTTATCCATTGCAGTTGGGGTTGTTTTCCTCTAGGGGGCGTCTGTCACAGTGATGCATATTTTCAGTGCTGAGCAGCTCGCCCGGTCTAAAAGGAGGCGTCACCAATAGGCTGCTCAGACACTTTGTATCACATGGATGTGAGTGGCAGAGGCCTAATGGTGTCCATGTGTCTGTATTCACCACCAGCCCCTCCTTGTTAACATGGCAGGTTGCCTGGTTGCCACAAACTGCCCCCATGTTTTAGGTTGCAGGGGATGGAGCACCCGTGTCTGGACGCATGTCCTACCTCCTGGGGGAATCTGCAGCCACCTGCTAGATGCAAGGGGTAGAGAAAACTGGGTGTTCCACAATATTACGCAGGCCACAGTTTTCAAGTAACATAGGAAAGAAAAAGGATCTCTCTGCTGCCAAAAAGCAACAAATAGTGCAATGCCTTGGACAAGGGATGAAAACATTTGATATTGCACGAAAACTTAAGCGTGATCATCGTATTGTGAAGAGATTTGTGGCTGATTCTGAGCACAGATGTGTTCGTGCAGATAAAGGCAGAATGAGGAAGGTTTCTGCCAGTCAAGTTCATCAGATTAAGAGAGCAGCTGCTAAAAAGGCCTTACAAACCAGCAAACAGATATTTGAAGCTGCTGGTGCCTCTGGAGTCCCTCGAACCTCAAGGTGTAGGATCCTTCAAAGGCTTGCTGTGGTGCATACACCTACTATTCGGCCACCCCTAAACAGTGCTCACAAGCAGAAACAGTTGCAGTGGGTCCAGATATACATGAAGACTAATTTTCAACCAGTCTTGTTTACTGATGAGTGCCGAGCAAACCTGGATGGTCCAGATGAATAGAGTAGTGGATGGTTGGTGGATGCCACCATGTCCCCCAACAAGGCTGCGACGTCAGCAAGGAGGTGGAGAAGTCATGTTTTGGGCCGGAATCATTGGGAAGCATTTAAGGTTCCTGAAGGTGTGAAAGTGACCTCTGTAAAGTATATAGAGTTTCTGACTGAGAACTTTCTTCCATGGTACAAAAAGCAAAAACGTGCCTTCAGGAGCAAAATCATGCTCATGCATGTCAATGCACCATCTGATGTTGCAAAGTATACTTCTGTGCCATTGGCTGTTATGGGCATAAAAGGAGATAAACTCATGATGTGGCCACCATCTTCCCCTGACCTCAGCCCTATAGAGAACCTTTAGAGTATAATCAAGCAAAAGATCTATGAGGGTGGGAGGCAGTTCACATCAAAACAGCAGCTCTGGGAGGCTATTCTGACATCATGCAAAGAAATACAAGCAGAAACTCTCCAGAAACTCACAATATCAATGGATGCAAGAATTGTGAAGATGATATCAAAGAATGGTTCCTATATTAACATGTAACTTGGCCTGTTAGGATGTTTTGGAGTTAAATAGCTTTTTATTTCAGTGAATGTGACCTGTTAATGCTGCAAATTCAACAAATCAGCATTTTCAGTTCTTTCAAACATATCAAATGTTTAGAAACTCTACTGTGCCTAATAATTTGGAACAGTGCATTTAGAGGATTTTTTAATTTTGAAAATTATACTGTTATCATTGGGAGGTTTATTCAATAAAATTTGATGCATACTCTAACTGGTGATGACTTTTATTACACTGACTGTCATTTATACCAGCCATTTAGGAAAATCAGAAAAAGAACATTTGCATAATAATTTGGAACATAGTGTATATGAAATTATCTCAGGAACATTTTTTTAAACATCCAATTGTAGAAATGATCATTATTCCAAGATCTATTGATTAAAATCAAGTTTGTCCTTGGGAAAACTCCTTAAGGGTATGTGCACACTGGGCGGGTTTTCGGCGGTTTACCTGTGTAAACCGCCGTTTTGCATACATTAGTTTTATTTAAATTTATGTTAATCCAAACCGGCGTTTGGATTAACATTGAAACTAATGTAACCCGCCCAAGGCTGTGCACATACCGGCGGTTACCCAGCGTCATCCGTTGCTAACCCGCAGGTTTCCCAGCGGGTTAGCAAAGAATGACCAAGTTCTAAAAACCGGCCGGTTCTGCAGCGGCTGCAAGCAGAATCATGTGCTGCTTCCAGCCGCTGCAGAATCGCCGCCGAGAACCCGCTGGGCAGCCGCCGGATACCGCCCGGCTCCCGCAGCTCATACCCGCCAAGAAGCCGGTGCACGGCGCCGGAGCTTCCTGGCGGGTCCCGCCAGCAGCCGCCGACCGAACCGCCGGGTAATGTGCACTTACCCTTAGGTTTTTCAAATGAAAAGGAAAAATGTGCAGCGTTCCCCTTCTGATTTACATTTTACAAGGGCACAACGTTTTTGGAGTTGTGGTTGTGTGACAGCTTTTTACAACTTGTCGTCCTGTAATGTGGCGCAGAAAGTTGTAGGGCTCCACTGTGCTTACAATTGTCTATAGATCTGATAGAAAACACATTGTGGCTTGCACTGTTGGACACTATAACGCATACATATTCTTGGTAAGCCTGGCTTCACTGTACTGTTTTTCGGTATCTGTGTGAATCCTACTGAAACTAGATGCGCCCTTACCCGTTTTTGGCCCCATTGACCTTCAATGGCTCCACAGTAACATGCAGGTAGATCCACTTCTTTACGGTTTCCTCTGACTCGGGTGTCCATGTTTTTTTTTCACTGAGACCAAAAACGCATTTTGTTGTGATTTTGGTGTCTGTATCAAAACTGTGAACACCTGGATCCAGGGCACTATGGGTTAAATTAGAGTGTGGCTCTATGGAACCCAGATCTAGCTGTTGGGTTTGGACGCCGGATCCGGCTTTTTGGACTGAGCATGAGCAGAACCCAGTTGTAGATGACTCACCACTAGGGGCATGTCATTTACAACCAAATCCTGCAGAAAAAGGTACCTAACCTAATGCAACGGGACGCTACCGCACCGGTGTTATCACTGATCCGTGAGACGTTGCGGGTGCATCCAGGTGCATCATTGTGGGGGAGTCTAGGAAGGGTGCAGGTTTTACCCATATTCCCCCAGATTCCAGAAACCGTTAGTGTGAAACCAGTCTAACATTTGCCTATGGAAAATCACCATGTTGCAGCACACAGTGCTCAGGGTTCCCTAGTACAGAGCTGCAGGAACGTCCAGGCTCCATTCATTAATCACTGACTATTTTGTGACTCTTCTTGATTTTGACATTGATCTCATATTTCTCAATAATATTGTTGCATCAACATCATTATGATACAGCACAAGACCGATGTTGCCATTCTTCATGCGGTGCCCGCTGTAACCACTAGATGGCACTGTTGTCCTTACCATGGATCATGTACCCGTAGCTTTGCAGATCTCATTGTGGCTCTTGTTCCTGACTCTGTATATCTTAATAATGCTCTTAAAAATGAAGTGGCGAGTCATACATCACCGAAATTTAATATGGATCACTACTCACCGCCTTTCATAGAAAACGTTATCATACAAGTGTTAGTCAGCTTAATATTTAAAATGAAAAATGTGAAAACGCAAGAACGGATAATAATCATTTTTTTCTATATACAGATACATATTTGCTGATCTAGAGTCAAGGTCTCATAGATTTTAAAATAAAAATAAGTAAGAACATTCTAAGAGCCTGCATCCAGTCAATAAACATAGTGTAATAACAGGCGGTGCAGGATTTGTGTCTTTTAAAGGTGATTTTGGGCATTTTTAAGTTTATAACAAGACTAGCTGTACTACCCGGCTACACCTGGGTCAATAAATAACTGGTGTTAGCTATAACAAAATAGAATTTGAATACGTCATATTAATGACCTGTAGGAAAATAGAAGCTGAGCTGTGATTGGTTGCTATAGGCAGCCTAATAAATCTCCAGCCAACAGTAAACCTTCCCCCTGGCCGGGCAGTATATGTTACCTCACACATACACATAACAGACAGCTCATGTGACTGACATCTGCCTTAATTCCCTATATAGCACATGTGTTGCACATTGGCTGTTTTTAATCAGATGTTTATTTTTGGAAATTAAAGATACGACACACGAGACGAGTTGTGTGAGGTGATTTGTGCACATATGTGTCTGTCTGTGTGGTGTGTGTGTCCCTGGGGTGTGTGTGTGTGTCCCTGGGGTGTGTGTGTGTCCCAGTGGTGTGCGTGTGTCCCTGTGGGGGGGGTCCCTGTGGTGTGGGTCCTTTTGGGGGAGAGCGGTGTCCCTGTGGTGTGTGTCTATCCCTGTGGGTTCTGTGTGTCCCTGTGGGGTGTGTATGTTTGTATATCCCTGGTGTGTGTGTGTCCCTGTGGGGTGAGTGCATGTGTCCCTATAGGGTGTGTATGTGTGTGTGTGCCTGTGGGGGGGGGGAGTCTGTGTGGTGTGTGTCTCTGTGTTGTGTGTGTCTCTTTTTGGTGTGTGTGTTTGTGTTCGGGTGCGTGGTAAGTATCCAATGTTGGGGCTCCACCTTAGCTGTTACTCTTTGTGTGCATGTGGTGTGTATACATGTCCCCGTGCGTGGTGAATATCCCATGTTGGGGCCCCACCTTAGTGACTATATGCTGGTATATGCTGTTAGTCTTTGGTGCTGTCATTAAGCCCCTCTCATTCACAACTGTCAACTGGTAACTCACTTTCTCTCCATTATGTAGTTAGGACTAAAATTGTTTGGTGAATTGGAACGCGCAGGGTTAAAATTTTGCCTCACAACATAGCCTATGACGCACTCGAGATCCAGACGTGTGACTGTGCAAAATTTTGTGGCTGTAATTGCGACTGTGTAGATGCCAATCCCAGACATACATACACACGCACACAAAAACACACACACACACATACACACATTCAGCTTTATACATTAGATATGGTACATTTGTTTCTCTTGTAGTTTTGCTGCTTATTAATCAGATTTAAATTTTTGAATGATAATACCAGGCTTGTGTGTGTTTTAGGGCGATTATGTGGCGAGGTTACTGTATGGGCGGTGAAATGAGTGCTGAGGGTGGTTTATGTGTTCAAGCACGTGGTAATGTGTGGTGCATTTTGTGTGTGTGTTCATATCCCCGTGTGTGGTGAGTATCCTATGTCGGGGCCCCACCTTAGCAACTGTACGGTATATACTCTTTGGCACCATCGCTCTCATTCTTTAAGTCCCCCTTCTTCACATCTGGCAGCTGTCGATTTTCCTCCAACACTTTTCCTTTCACTTTTACCCATCATGTAGATAGGGGCAAAATTGTTTGGTGAACTGGAACGCACAGGGTTAAAATTTCGCCTCACAACATAGCCTATGACGCTCTCGGGGTCCAGACATGTGACTGTGCAAAATTTTGTGGCTGTAGTTGCGATGGTGTAGATGCCAATCCTGGACATACACACCCACACACACACACACACACACACACATACACACATTCAGCTTTATATATTAGATTAAATGATATCAGTGAATGGTGTCTATTTGACTAAAGTAGTCAAAGTGCCATTCACCTTCATTGGTAACCGCTGTGATCCTTTTCTTAGTGGTGCTAAAGGATTGTCCCCTAGTAGTGCCGGTTTGTTATGGGTGAGTGCCCCCAATATTGTGATGCAGAATTATCCCCTTAGTAGTTACATCCAGACTGTCCCCACGAATAAAGACAGATATAAAGAGAAAATACCCACCTGACTACGTATAGTGTGTGGCATTGCAGTTTAGCTTCATTGAAATAGATGGGGCTGAATTGTAGTACCACGCACAGCCTGTGGGCAGATATGGCGCTGTTTTCAAAGAAAAGTTTGTCATCTTTTTCCCGTCCTGTACAATCACTTTAACTCTCAGCAACATTTGCTGTACATACAGACAAGCTTGCCTCACAAACTGCAGGTGGCGGCTATGTGGCAAAGCCGGCACCCGAGAGTAACTGGTGAAATTTGAGCTAGCTGCAATCTCTACAGTTTAGACTCTTAAAAAGGTTTTCCACAAAGTTCATTTTAATCAGTAGATCTTGGAATAATAATAATTTCCACAATTGGATGTGATTAAAACATACATTCCTGTACTTAATCTTATATATGTGTCCCTGCTATGTACTGTGTAATGGTTGTGTCTGACCGTACAGGGACATGGTCTGATCATACCACATCTCCTATGCTGGATAATCTTATATATGTGTCCCTGCTATGTACTGTGTAATGGCTGTGTCTGACCATTCAGGGACATGGTCTGATCATACTACATCTCCTGTGCTGAGATAATCTTATATATGTCCCTGCTATGTACTGTGTAATGGCTGTGTCTGACCATACAGGGACATGGTCTGATCATACCACATCTCCTGTGCTGAGATAATCTTATATATGTGTCCCTGCTATGTACTGTGTAATGGATGTGTCTGACTGTACAGGGACATGGTCTGATCAAACCATATCTCCTGGTCAGGGGAGGAAGTAGGAGAGTATACTTACTTCGATCACTATGTGGTGATGTCCCTCTGATGCTTTCTTATCAACAATCATTTTTTGTCTTGTCTTTGAAGCTATTCCATTGCTCTTGCTGATGTAGAAAGTACTGAAATACAGAGAATTCATTTTGATTTTGCATTTATCTTTGTCCTCTGTGATAGTACATAATGCTGCGTTTCTAGTTTGTAGATGTGCAGCCATTTTCATGTCTTTATTATCAGATGATCTTCATAATAATTTCACCATTCTCACATATCCACTGTGTTAGAATTGCAGGTTAAGTTCACAAGTATTTGCCTTTTGTGTAAGTGAAATATATTTTTGCATATCTATTATACTAATATTAGATTCAATTTAAAGGGATCCTGTCACCTCCAAAAAGGCACCTAAGCTTCAAAAGCATGTCCCTGCACCATCCTATCACAAATCTCACTCTCCTTTTGTCTCCAAAATACTTCCTGTAAAAGTTCATAAAAATGTTTTTATACTCACTCATTAGCCATGATAATTAGTAGGGGCTATATTCTTTAGCCCTCAGGGCGTGTTGGTTTGGTGCCTTGGTCGTCATAAGATCACGCCCTAATGGGAGTGATCTTGTATTCATATTCTAGGCAGGCCCTCTCTGCTTTCCATGGCGCTTGCTGGGCATGTAATGACGTGAATCGCGTCATTTCCGGGTAAGGTGACGTCAGTACACTCACGCCGCTCGTTCGGCTTCAATCACCGCATTGCGCATGCGTACTTGAGGCAGGACAGAGCCAGATGGGTGTACTGATGTCACCCTACCCGGAAATGACGCAATTCGAGTCATTACATGCCCAGCCAGCGACGTGGAAAGCAGAGAGGGCCTGCCTAGAATATGAATACAAGATCACTCCCATTAGGGCGTGATCTTATGACGACCAAGGCACCAAACCAACACGCCCTAAGGGCTAAAGAATATAGTCCCTACTAATTATCATGGCTAATGAGTGAGTATAAAAACGTTTTTATGAATTTTTACAGGAAGCATTTTGGAGACAAAAGGAGTGTGAGAATGGTGATAGGATGCTGCAGGGACATGTTTTTGTAGCTTAGGTGCCTTTTTGGAGCTGACAGGATCCCTTTAAATACTGTATATCACTCTTTATATCATATAACACTGGGTTTGAAACATTTATGAGTAATGTAAATGGTCAGTTTATTTTTTAACTAACTTTATATAAATGAATACTATAAACAGTGAAAATAAAAACAGCTAAAATCCTCCTTGGCCAAACCAGGACTGGGTACAGGTTTACTGAGGGATCAGGTTACAGCTGTATATTGAAGTCTCTAGATAGGGAACAGGAGAAAAGCATAGGTGAGAGAGATGCACAGACACACAAATGTGCTATTGCTTTCTAGTAAGTGTTTATCTCACCCCCAGGCTTGAATTCACAGCTACAAGGATCATTACTGTTGTATAATGTCCTCCATGCTGCTGTTTCCTCTGAACATAGGAGAGCAGGAATCCTTCATATCTCTGTGTATGCTGCAATTACATCCAATAATTAGTACTAGAAACCTCAGCACATATAAAGAGTGTGACATTATATAACCGTTTATGGTCCACACTATAATAAAGAGGATTATAGGGAAATCGCTACAGGAATCATAAATTAACAAAAGAAAAAAAGATCTAAAGCCCATATTGAGAATGCAATTTATTTTATAATTTAATTACAGAGGACCAAGGAGGTGATGATATATACAAACATTATTAACATTTTTGTTTTTCTTTTTAAAGAGTCTTCTACCTACATCTCCAGGGTACTGCAATGGGGGCATCTTTTGTCACGGCATATACAAATTTGTTCCTGGGGCTGTGGGAGAGGGACCTATTCCTGCCATGATGGACCATGTCCTTTTTTGGGCACGGTACATCGATGACATCTTTTTGATTTGGCAGGGATCTACAGAATCTTTGGTTGAGTTGTTTGATCAGTTAAACTCCAATGGGCGCAACATTCGGATTACATACCAGTATTCTACTGAGGGTGATGATTTTCTTGACATCTCTATCAAACGTGACTCCAAAAATGTTTTACAAACAGGTTTATTTAGGAAGCCCACATCCACTAATACTCTATTACACTCCTCTTCGGCACTCCCAATTTATGATAAGAGCTATTCCTGTGGGGCAATTTCTACACCTTTTGGAGATTGTGCTCCACTGTTGAGGACTTCGAACTACAGGCAAAAATATTAAGAGAGAGATTTCTGGAGCGTGGATACAGTAATAGGGTCATTTAGCACGCATACCATCACGCCAAGTACCCCATGCATGATTCGTTATTGTATTCTTCACGCAATAAGAGTGGTAGTAATGATGTCCGCTATGTTACCACATTTAATGCGGAATTTCACACAATGAGGGAATGCCTTACTAAGCCATGGCCCATTTTGTAGGTGGATACAACATTAGCAGAATTATTACCTGATAGACCTATGCTTACTGCTCAACACTCTAGAAATCTGAGACCTTCTGGTTCGGGGTCACCATCGGGGTGAACCTAAAAAAACTTTTTTGGATACATTTATCTGTCCCCTGGGTTGCAGCCCAGGTGGTGGGTGTGTAGTGTGCCCTGATATTAATAGAAGCAATGAATTTTCTGATTCTAAGGGTAAAAGAATATATATCATTAGGCATCAGATTAATTGTAATTCCCAAAATGTAATATACTATGCCACATGCCCCTGCCCTAAGATCTATATTGGCTTAACCACCCGCCAATTGAAGGTATGGGTGAGGGAGCATGTGTTGGGAATTGATGCCACAGCTACCCAATCGGATGTGTCCATGCTTAAAACCATTCCCAGACACTACAAAAAGCTTCACAATTGTGATAGAGGGTTACTACTCGTAAAGGGCATTGATCCTTTGGAGGTGGAGCCTAGAGGAGGAAATGTGAGTCAAAGTGAGCCCAAAAGGAGACTCTTTGGATATGGACGTTAAATACGGTCCAACCCATGGGACTAAATAAAACTTTAAGTTTTATCCCATTTATTGAATGACGCGCTGTTATGTTATGTTGTTTTTAACTGTATGCTTTTAATTTTTCATAGGAATTACTTTGTCATCTGACCTTTCCTTGTGATGACTGATGTGGCGATTATTCGATGTGAATTCTGCGACCAGTCTGCGAAGATAATTTGTAGTTGTTCATATATGTCAAGAATGTGGCTACACTATATATGTATATTTAGAATTAATGTATAATTGTGAACAACTGTGTTGTTACATTGTTAACTGTTCATAATTTGTCGGTGTGGATTACATTATATATATACAGTTAGGGCCAGAAATATTTGGACAGTGACAATTTTCGCGAGTTGGGCTCTGCATGCCACCACATTGGATTTGAAATGAAACCTCTACAACAGAATTCAAGTGCAGATTGTAACGTTTAATTTGAAGGGTTGAACAAAAATATCTGATAGAAAATGTAGGAATTGTACACATTTCTTTACAAACACTCCACATTTTAGGAGGTCAAAAGTAATTGGACAAATAAACATAACCCAAACAAAATATTTTTATTTTCAATATTTTGCTGCGAATCCTTTGGAGGCAATCACTGCCTTAAGTCTGGAACCCATGGACATCACCAAACGCTGGGTTTCCTCCTTCTTAATGCTTTGCCAGGCCTTTACAGCCGCAGCCTTCAGGTCTTGCTTGTTTGTGGGTCTTTCGTCTTAAGTCTGGATTTGAGCAAGTGAAATGCATGCTCAATTGGGTTAAGATCTGGTGATTGACTTGGCCATTGCAGAATGTTCCACTTTTTTGCACTCATGAACTCCTGGGTAGCTTTGGCTGTATGCTTGGGGTCATTGTCCATCTGTACTATGAAGCGCCGTCCAATCAACTTTGCAGCATTTGGCTGAATCTGGGCTGAAAGTATATCCCGGTACACTTCAGAATTCATCCGGCTACTCTTGTCTGCTGTTATGTCATCAATAAGCACAAGTGACCCAGTGCCATTGAAAGCCATGCATGCCCATGCCATCACGTTGCCTCCACCATGTTTTACAGAGGATGTGGTGTGCCTTGGATCATGTGCCGTTCCCTTTCTTCTCCAAACTTTTTTCTTCCCATCATTCTGGTACAGGTTGATCTTTGTCTCATCTGTCCATAGAATACTTTTCCAGAACTGAGCTGGCTTCTTGAGGTGTTTTTCAGCAAATTTAACTCTGGCCTGTCTATTTTTGGAATTGATGAATGGTTTGCATCTAGATGTGAACCCTTTGTATTTACTGTCATGGAGTCTTCTCTTTACTGTTGACTTAGAGACAGATACACCTACTTCACTGAGAGTGTTCTGGACTTCAGTTGATGTTGTGAACGGGTTCTTCTTCACCAAATAAAGTATGCGGCGATCATCCACCACTGTTGTCATCCGTGGACGCCCAGGCCTTTTACAGTTCCCAAGCTCACCAGTCAATTCCTTTTTTCTCAGAATGTACCCAACTGTTGATTGTGCTACTCCAAGCATGTCTGCTATCTCTCTGATGGATTTTTTCTTTTTTTTCAGCCTCAGGATGTTCTGCTTCACCTCCATTGAGAGTTCCTTTGACCGCATGTTGTCTGGTCACAGCAACAGCTTCCAAATGCAAAACCACACACCTGGAATCCACCCCTGACCTTTTAACTACTTCATTGATTACAGGTTAACGAGGGAGACGCCTTCAGAGTTAATTGCAGCCCTTAGAGTCCATTGTCCAATTACTTTTGGTCCCTTGAAAAAGAGGAGGCTATGCATTACAGAGCTATGATTCCTAAACCCTTTCTCCGATTTGGATGTGGAAACTCTCATATTGCAGCTGGGAGTGTGCACTTTCAGCCCATATTATATATATAATTGTATTTCTGAACATGTTTTTGTAAACAGCTAAAATAACAAAACTTGTGTCACTGTCCAAATATTTCTGGCCCTAACTGTATGTTTAATGAGTTTATTAAGGGTCAATTTATTACAAATATACCAATATTAATAACATCAGTATATATTATATAAGATATTTGATGTAATTTATGATATGGTTAGCCCACATCTATATTATTAGTGGTGTAGTAGTCAGATATCGTCCTGTTAGTCCTCCCTGAGCTAGGTCCTGGGACTTCACTTTTTTGGCGTGCAACCTAGTTTTTTTGTTTGATTAACAATGGGTTAATGGTTTTCGTGACTTATGGACACTATAACGATTGTTTTGTGTCCTAGTCACTATCGCTCCCCCTGTGAGGAATCCCGGTCACTGGCTGCGGGGTTGAATATGTTTGTGGCGTCTAAAGGACCTGTGGGCTGATCATATGACCGGCCCACGTGACCGCTGACACCGCTGCACTATTACGCTGCTATGACAACCGTGACGCGCGGTATACTCGTAAGCGGAGGGCAGCGATATGATTGGCTGCACACCTCTTTTAATGTGCACTTCCTGATTGTATGATTGAAGGCTCCACGCTGAAACACATGTAGGGCAGGCAGACAGCGTGTGTGATTCATCCATTAAGGTCCACTACAACATAAAATGTTCATTGGTTAGCTGTATGGGTGGTGGTCTTTATGATATAAGGCTGGTCTTTCCAGGCAACCACTGATTGTTTGGTAGTATTATGATAAATTGTAGTCAATGGTGGTATAATGAATGCTGCAGAATAAAGTGTAGTGACCAATGATGTGTTATATAATCATACACAGCACTTTCTGCCGTTAAATAATTGCACATTTCACTTTAAAATAGACCGACACTATAACCTGTGAATTTACTAACTGTAAAGGTTGTAAGTTGGAAGTTACCTTATAGGTAGTTATGAAATGCTGTCTCTCCACTGTTAATAATGTTTGTATATACCATCACCTCCTTGGTCGTCTGTAATTAAATTATAAATTAAATTGCATTCTGAATATGGGCTTTAGATCGTTTTTTTATCTTGTTAATTTATAACTACATCCAATAGCTGAGTGAGACGTGAAAACGAAGAGACAGAGCAGGAAAAACTGCTGAGAATACAGGATATGATCATGTAATGGCCAAACATTGTTATTCATCATGTCATACACAAGACAACTTATTCTAAATAGTCGCTTGATGCCAAAGATGCTTTATACCTTCTGTATTGTCATTTTAGCTTGGTGGAACCATTGGAGACATAGAGGGGATGGCTTTCATTGAAGCTTTCAGACAGTTCCAGTTTAAGGCCAAAAGAGAGAACTTCTGTAATATACACGTCAGCCTTGTACCTCAGGTAAGTGCGTTTAACTTTATATCTACCTGATCGAGATGTCACATTATTATATTTATTATTGTTCAGCATAGAGAAACTGCTGAATGGGCATTATTAAGGCAGTGATTTCATAATAATGGCTCTTTCTGATGCCTTGGTGCTGTGGCAATCGGCGTAATGGTTTTTGGGGTTGATGTTAGCTGTGTAGTGTCCAGAAAACACAGCTGGCATCAAGCCCTGATGCTAGTAATGGAAAGGTGTCTATCAGACACTTCCATTGCTAACTCAGAAATAAATAAAAAAAAAGATACACACAAAAAATGCCTTCTTGAAACAAACACTCCCTGACCCATTCCCTTTCCACATTCACCATTTTATTAATGAAAATAAAAAAACAAGCAGGTTTGCTGTAGTCTGGGGAGTCTGCCATAGTCCACAAATAGAAACCCGCATTTCATGTGTTGGAGAGCTGACAGCTCATTATTCAAGGTATAATGCACGAATCATAGTGAGGGTGTGTGAGTCACATGACTTTAAAGGGAACCTGTCTTCCCCTTTGGGCATTTTAAATTGTGCCCACCAGCTTAAACATGATGTAAATGGGGTTCTAGTAATCATTGTATGTGCCCAGACATGCCCCTCATACCTGAGAAAAGAGGTCTTATTCTCTGCCATCCTGCACGCTATTAAGTCGGAGGCTACTCTGTGTGTTGATGTATAAAGTCCTTGCCTCCCTTCCGGGCTGCAAAACCCGCCCTGCATTTTTGAAATTCCCACCCCTCCTGTTGCCGACGCGGTGAATGACAGCCGCATTCGCACCTGTGCAGTGGATCTATTGGAGCGGGTCACTGTGCTCCAATGAAGCTAGTGCCAAAGTCTCGCGAGATTTGCGAAGTCTGAGAGATGACAGAATCTACGGTTGTGTGATCCCGGCCGAAGTAACATACTTTGGTGCTATATTAGAAAGACTTACTTCAATGTATCACACATAATGTGGCAGGTCTTACCAGTAAGTAATTTCCAACCTGCACTATTGGAAGGAAGGACAAGTGTTTAACACTTGACTATCTCATTAAATGAAGTCTGCCCACTTCCGTTTTCTATTGGAACATTTAGCTTACCTTAATAATAGGTACTTTAGAGAAGAAGTCTCTTACACTCAGGCGATAGCACATAACACATTAACTGCAATTGTACTCTTCAGGTGTTAAGGACTTCTCCTAAAACTTAAGAGTCTCTTGAGTGTGATGCTTTATTGATCCCAGAAGTAAAAAGGAAAGAAGTAAAATCTTCAGAGGGTTAAAGAGTAGAAATACCAACCTGTTGATTTCCAGCTCATTCCCCACTCAGCAACATGATCAAAAAGAATGTGTTCTTGTGAATATTCCAGTCCTAATCTGCTTAATAATTATATTAAAGCACCGCTACAGTGTATTTTATTGCACTGCTGTAGTGGCGCTTAAAACGTCAGCCTCCTGGCCCTGGTCTTATACTCGCCTTCCATCACCTTCATCCATTCCCAGCGTCGCTCTGCTCGGTCTCCGGCGATTTGTGACCTGCCAGCAGCTCCAGTGTTTCATGAAACATGCCGGAGGTCACAACTCAATACATCTCTGAGAGCCTTGTTCTGGCCTCGTTCTGCCTCTCTTAGATTTGCATTGAGCTCTTGTTATGTAACTTCTGACCTCCGGCCAATCAGACGTTTTGGACACAAGATGGCATCGCAGGATCGTAGCGGTGCTGAAAGAGGATGAAAAAGCTGGAGGGTGAGTATAAGACTTTAATATATCACTCCAGCTCGGAAAAGACAAAGTTGTAGTGGTGCTTTAGAGTAGCAGTCTCTGGACATAAAGAGATAGCATGCAATATTTGGGATGTGTGAAATAAAATAGCTTTGTTGATGATTTTTTAAAAATGATTAAGGTAATTGCATATAAAATAGTGTAAGCTAGCCAAAAGGCAAAGCTAATTCATGCATTCTAAGTACTGTATGAATGTGATTTTATCAGAACTTGTCTAGGCACCTGGAGAAGTTCAAGTTCCACGATAATAGATATAATTACATTACAATTATAATTACTTTACAGTTTTGCTGGTGGAGCTATAAGTTCAGCGCTCAATTAGATTTCTTTATTAGTGATGAGTGAGCACTACCATGCTGGTGTGCTTGGTGCTCTTATTGAGCAGTTGGAGCTCGGTTGGGCGCGACTCGAGTACCGAGTACAATGGAAGTCAATGGGGAAGTCAAGCATTCTTCTGGAAGAATTCCTGGAAAAATGCTTGAGTTCCACATTGACTTCTATTATACTCTGGTACTCGAGTCGCACCCAACTGCTCGTTTCAAGAACCAAGCACATGGGCATGGTAGAGCCCACTCATCCCTAGTCTGTATACCTCGATTTTGTCTACCTTGTTCTACAGATTAGCAGTGGAGTCAAACATCACTGTGAGGTCCAACTACTATAATATAATAATAATATTTATTCATTTATATACCAGACCAGTCTTTGCAATGTGTGAGGAAACTGGAGTGCCCGGAGGAAACCCACGCAAACACGGGGAGAACATACAAATTTTTGCAGATGTTTGTCCTTTGTGAGAATTGAACCCAGGACCTCAGCGCTGCAAGGCTGCAGTGCTAACCACTGAGCCACTGTGCCGCCCACTACTCACATTTATTTCCAGTTTGGAACTACTTACATTACTGCTGCTCTCGTATTATTACTTGTTGAGCTCTATGATGCTCGCTCACCGATTTTCTGGTTTTTATATACCGTATATACTCGTGTATAAGCCGACCCGTGTATAAGCCGACCCCCCTACTTTTGCCCCCCAAAACTGGGAAAACTTATTGACTCGCGTATAAGCCGAGGGTGGACTCCAGCACAGGTATACAACCCCCAGCAGTGAGGTATACAGCAGCCTCCCCAGTGGTAGTATACAGCAGCAGCCCCAGTGGTATATACAGCAGCAGCCCCAGTGGTAGTATACAGCAGCCCCAGAGGTATATGCAGCCCCAGAGGTATATACAGCCCCAGAGGTATATGCAGCCCCAGAGGTATATGCAGCCCCAGAGGTATATACAGCCCCAGAGGTATATGCAGCCCCAGAGGTATATGCAGCCCCAGAGGTATATACAGCCCCAGAGGTATATACAGCCCCATATGCAGCCCCAGGAGGTATATGCAGCCCCATAAACAGCTCCAGAGGTATATACAGCCCCATATGCAGCCCCAGAGGTATATACAGCCCCAGAGGTATATGCAGCCCCATATGCAGCCCCAGAGGTATATACAGCCCCATATGCAGCCCCAGGAGGTATATGCAGCCCCATAAACAGCCCCAGAGGTATATGCAGCCCCATATACAGCCCCAGAGGTATATACAGCCATAGAGGTATATGCAGCCACATATGCAGCCCCAGAGGTATATACAGCCCCAGAGGTATATACAGCCCCAGAGGTATATGCAGCCCCATATGCAGCCCCAGAGGTATATACAGCCCCAGAGGTATATGCAGCCCCAGAGGTATATACAGCCCCAGAGGTATATACAGCCCCATATGCAGCCCCAGGAGGTATATGCAGCCCCATAAACAGCCCCAGAGGTATATACAGCCCCATATGCAGCCCCAGAGGTATATACAGCCCCAGAGGTATATGCAGCCCCATATGCAGCCCCAGAGGTATATACAGCCCCATATGCAGCCCCAGGAGGTATATGCAGCCCCATAAACAGCCCCAGAGGTATATGCAGCCCCATATGCAGCCCCAGAGGTATATACAGCCCCAGAGGTATATGCAGCCCCATATGCAGCCCCAGAGGTATATACAGCCCCATATGCAGCCCCAGGAGGTATATGCAGCCCCATATGCAGCCCCAGAGGTATATGCAGCCCCATATGCAGCCCCAGAGGTATATACAGCCCCATATGCAGCCCCAGGAGGTATATTCAGCTCCAGGAGGTATATGCAGCCCCAGGAGGTATATGCAGCCCCAGGATCTAGGGGATGGGAACGCTGTCCCTATACTCTCCCTATCTCACCCTGCCTTGCAATGGAGTTTTAGACACGTAAAAAATTCTTGCTGGTGTCCCCATACCACGGCGTCTGCCCCTCCTAACCCTGATTGCACACTAGGGTGAGGGGTTGTGGGTCTCACAATTTTACACTAACCTAAAGACCTGTTTGTCTCATATATGTGTCATGGAAGTGCAAAAAGAGGTCCTACTAGCAGAGTCCAGGTCAATCCCTGTTGCTCAGTGGAAAAAGCCACATAGGACGTGTTTGTACAGAAAATCTGTTTCTTGTGATAGGGGATCCCTCTATTACAGGGTGTGTGTATGGGGGCGTGTTAGTGTGGTGACCTATTTTCCAATACCAGCAATAGTTGGCAATAAACCAAATCTCAGATGAGATATATGTCACACTTTACCTATAAACAACACACACCCATAAGATATGTACATAAAAACACTGTCAGAGACCAAATTCTGGCCCAGACCATTGCATGTAGGACCTATAAGACATACAATTGTGCCACTGAGGGCACCTGTAAGGCAGGGGTATAGTACCCAAAGTAGCTAGCCAGTAGTCACTTAGCTTAGCATGATGATGCCGTGTCCTTCACTCTACGCGTTTCCCCCACCGTAGTTCTCGTCGGCGGGTTCCTCAGGAGTGATCCTCCGCAGCATCGGGCACCGGTCTGTGCCCTGGGTCGCCCAGGTTGAAGGAGATGATGATCCTCCTTCTCCCCTTCAGTATGGTAAATGGCGGCCCACACGTGCCTGAATCCCTGCCTTTTATACACTCCTTAGCTGTAATGTTTAATTAGGGGGCGGAGTCAGCGGGTCACCACGCCGACCCCCTCATTATGTCTGATTACCATAACCTGCGGTGCTGCTGGCCAATAGTCAAATGTCCGCACCTCTCAATCTTCCCCCATGTCCAGCGTGTGCATCCAATATCTCCACTACTTCCCCTTTTTTTTTTTTTTCCTGCTCCTTCTCCCTTCTTTCTCTCCCTCTTCCTGTTTACTTCCAAGGATGGAAGTGCATCACAGGCACTCGATCACATGACCACATTCTCATCCAATACATTCCATTGTTTACAACCAGGGGCAGGAAATGCATCACTCGTACCCAGTCATATGGCCACGTCCATCTCCAAAGTCCCTCCCCAGCCCGGGAGTGTGTGGATATGAACAGTGTCCCCCGGGAAATAGGTCTATACTAATTAGTTCCACTCGCGCAAGTCTAGAATGCCTCTCCCGGCACGGCCGCCAGCTCTGTGGGCAAGTGGGCAAAAGTGTGTCAGCTGCATGAAACACAAGCAGCTGACGCATCCCGTCCAGAGAGACGGCGGCAATATATGGTGAGGCATGTGAGACTCGTGCGAGTATCCCACATGCATCTCGCACCACGTGTCTCTGGCCTTATTCTGTGTGTGCATCAACATCAAGGTGGATTACTACATACGCATCTAACCTGCTCCTACACCAATGTGAATATGCAGGGGCCACGTTAGTTCAGACGCCGGTTATCATATGTTGACATGTCCCATCCTGCATTGATGAATGGATGAGTTTGCTGTTACATTCCTAATTCAATCACACAATTTTTATATAGAGCTTATTGTGTTATAAAAAAGAAAGCAGTCAACCCATCTTGTTTGGATAACAGGATAATACTGCATGACACGACACAAACAGCAACACAATTATATCAATCCTATGTATAGGTGACATTTACATCGCAGATGTCATATATTAGATCTTATTTTTTGCCTATGTTTAAAATACTTTCCATATTTGGTTGCAGAACTTTTTGCACCAAATCTACATCTTCTGGCAGAAAAAAATGTTTTTTTTAAGAGTTTTTGACTTACTTTTAATGTGTTTTTCATGTGTTTTTTTTGCATACGTTCTAGATTGTAAAAACACTGCAAGAATTTACATTAATCAGATGTATTGATGTACCAAATCTGCAAGGAGAAAGTACTCAATGTGTGCAGGAGACTTCAGAATTCTCATTGACTTTGCTGGCATCAGGATTCCGTTTGGCACAAATTTGTGACAAATCTGCATTCAAAAACAAATAAAAAACTGCATTAAACATGCAAAATGTGCACACAGCCTTACAGTATTGCTGCTTGTGCAAGGTCATTTACCTACACAAAGAATAAAGATATAACATACCTGCACACAGTATAATAAATCTACACAATAGTGCAATATGACTGCACTAATGTGTAACAAGCCACAATAATAGTTTACTAAACTTACACAAAAGAGTAAAGTACCTACACAAAAGTGTAATAAGCCTACACTAAAGTTTAATAAACCTATGCAGAAAATGTGATGTGCATATTTAAGAGATAACCTACACAAATGTATGGTGTATTTCCAAAATGGCATAAGAGAGCTTGCAAAAATTATAATAAACCTACACAAATATGAAATAATAAATATACACAAAGGTGTAATTTACCAATACAAATGTTTAATGTGAAGTGTGAAAAACCTGCACGAAGACGTAATACATATACACAAAAGAAACCTATACAAAGTATAACTAACCTTACACACCGGTGTAATGGCAAAATATATACCGTAGATCATATGCCAGTAATAAATAGTAAGAGTATAAATCCTAAAATAGATAATGTATATGGGGTAATGTATAATTTAGTATGTTTATAGAAAGGACAAATTAATGTCTGCCAAATGAGAAACCTCCCGACGCACGTTTCAGCAGACGTGCATTCGTTCCAAACGCACAACAAGCCACAAAAACAGGTAACAAACCTACACAAAACAGTAAAGTACTATACACAAAGGTGTAATAAACTCAACAAAACTTAGTCCACATAAAACGTGTAATGTACCTACACAAAACTGTAATAAACCTTTGGATGTAAGATATAATAAGCCTGAACAATGGAGTAATGTGCTTACACAAACCTTCCCCCTGTACATTTTTCGGCAGCTTGCTTTCTGGCAGGTTGTGAATTTTGGTGCAGGATTTCCACAGATTCTATCCAATGTGTAGCAAATGGTGACATCCACAGTAAAATATCCGTACGTTGAAGTCCTCCTCCACCGGTCAGACTCTGCTGCAGATATTCTCCCGGCTGTGGATGGACTTGGGTAGAATCTCACTTACTTTGCTGTTAGTCTGAACACTGCCTTACACTATGTCCTATTCTGCCTTTTTTAACTCCAAAAAGATGCTAAAACAAAGCATGAAAACATGATCTTATTATTTCTTCTGGAAAAACGACGCTGTTCATATGTTAAAGCTTTCGCGCTTCCTTTACACACTTGAGACTTTCAAAAGCCGCCGAGCATTTAAAAGAATTAAAGTCTATTATTCAACATAGTTGTCAACGGGAGGGCCAAAGAGAGTCCCGGGGGGCCAAAGACAGGGACGGACAAAGACAGGGACAGGAGGGCCAAAGAGAGGCCCTGAAGGGCCAAAGACAGGGATAGGAGGACCAAAGAGAGGCCCGGGAGGGCCAAAGACAGGGACGGGAGGGCCAAAGACAGGGACGGGAGGGTCAAAGAGAGGCCTGGGAGGGCCAAAGATAGGGACGGGAGGGCCAAAGAGAGGCCCCGGAGGGCCAAAACATGGACTGGAGGGCCAAAGACAGGGACGGGAGGGTCAAAGAGAGGCCCGGGAGGGCCAAAGACAGGGACGGGAGGGCCAAAGACAGGGACGGGAGGGTCAAAGAGAGGCCTGGGAGGGCCAAAGATAGGGACGGGAGGGCCAAAGAGAGGCCCCGGAGGGCCAAAACATGGACTGGAGGGCCAAAGACAGGGACGGGAGGGTCAAAGAGAGGCCTGGGAGGGCCAAAGATAGGGATGGGAGGGCCAAAGAGAGGCCCGGGAGGGCCAAAGACAGGGACGGGAGGGCCAAAGACAGGGACGGGAGGGCCAAAGACAGGGACGGGAGGGTCAAAGAGAGGCCCGGGAGGGCCAAAGATAGGGACGGGAGGGCCAAAGAGAGGCCCGGGAGGGCCAAAGACATGGACTGGAGGGCCAAAGACAGGAACAGGAGGGTCAAAGAGAGGCCTGGGAGGGCCAAAGAGAGGCCCGGGAGAGCCAAAGAGAGGCCCGGGAGGGCTAAAGACAGGGACGGGAGGGCCAAAGAGAGACCCGGGAGGGCCATAGACAGGGACGGGAGGGTCAAAGACAGGGACGGGTGGGCCAAAAAGAGGCCTGGTAGGGCCAAAGACAGGGACAGGAGGGTCAAAGAGAGGCCCCGGAGGGTCAAAGAGAGGCCCAGGAGGGCCAAAGACAGAGACGGGAGGGCCAAAGAGAGGCCCGGGAGGGCCAAAGAGGGGGACAGGAGGGACAAAGAGAGGCCTGGCAATGCCAAAGTGTTTTTTAAAACATTTTGTAAGCAATTCAGCTGCAAAAAAATACTAGCGTTTTAAATATAGTACAAAAATGTTGAACAATCCTGGAAACAAAGTGCAAAAAGACACTAGGAAACATGCCTAAAATACGCTGGACAAAATGCCCAGAATACTAAAAAATGCTAGCTGCTAAAAATATTGCAAAATCGCTCAGAAAATGACCAAAAGGCTTCAGGTTTGTACAAGTCCTGAGAACAGGAGAGTTTCCTGAAGTGTTTTCCGCTTGAAAAATTGTTGTTTTTAAACAGAAAAGACGCAGTGTGAACAAACCCCTATATGCACAATCCTCAGTCTGTCTGCCAAGTGTGAATGTTCCCTAATGGCTCCAGGATTACACTCGTGTAGTAAAAGTATAATTGTGCCCAATGACGTTTTGATAACCCTAAGCATTATCATGGACGGTGTACTTTGTTTAGCCAACAGCTACCGGAGAACAGAAAACCAAACCAACGCAGAACAGCGTCCGAGCGCTCAGGGGCCTGGGATTATCTCCAGACTTGGTATGTCTTTTAAATCCTGTATAGAACTTTGGAGACTGATGGGTTAATACTGTGCAAAACATTTTGGCAGGTGTAGAAAAAAATCTACAAAATAAGAATGCTTTGAAAAAATGGAAGTGTTAATGATTTATTCTCATCAATTAATAAAATGCAAAGTGATGAACAAAGGAGAAATTCCCATCAAATCTTGGAGTGACCGAGCTTTGCCTAAGAAACAACATTAAATCATCCGTTTTACACAGGCTTTGAAGGGTCTTGGCAGGAGGTCGTTCCAAACATCTTGTAACTCTAACCACAGATGTTCAGGCTTCTTTTCGTTCATGTAACCACTGACAGACTTGATGGTGTTGAGATCTGGGCTCTGTAGGGCCATATCATCTTCTCTAAGACTCCTTGTTCTTCTTTATGCTGAAGATAGTTTTAATGACATTGGCTGCATGTTTAGGGTTGTCCTGATGCAGAATAAATTTGAAGACAATCAGTTGCCTCCATGATGGATAGGCGTCCAGCTCATTTTGTAGAATATGTTTTACACAACTGTCCAAAACTTTTGCATATTTGCATTAGTTCTATGGATCAAATGTTCACCTGTAACTAAAACATTTCATAGACATCCCTGTATAGGCGCCCATACACCAAGACAGGCGTTCCTTCCAACTCCCGCTGTACTTCACGTTCTTTCAGTAGGAAAAGTAGGAAAAACTATATTTTGGGGAAAAATGCTGGTAGGATGCATTGATGAAGTAGATTCTGGAGGAGCAGTTTGGAAAACCTGTAGGAAGCAGTAACCATCAATGATCGCAGAGCTGCTCCGATAAGCTTGTGATCAAGCTCGGGGTAGATCTCGTTGTTCTTAATATATGAGTTAAAGCAGAAGTCCAGACAAAATCTTCATTTTGAAAACTGCTGTCGTAACTGCTATATGTGAAGATGTGTAAGGCTGGTTTCACACTACGATTTTTTGCAATCCGACGCTGTCCGATAGAAATCGGACAGCATCGGATCCAAATTGATCCCTGCAATCGGATGCCAAATAGGCATCCGATTCAGACATTTTGCGGGATCAGTTTGGCCAGCTCCTCCTGTCATCTGCTCCTCTCTGCCTCCTGTCACCTGTTCTCCCCTAGTGCTCCCCGCTTCTCCCCTGGTGCTCCGCGCTTCTTCCCTGGTGCTCCGCGCTTCTCCCCTGGTGCTCCCAGCTTCTCCCCTGGTGCTTCCCGCTTCTCCCCAGTACTCCCCGCTTCTCCCCTGGTGCTCCCCGCTTCTCCCCTAGTGCTCCCCACTTCTCCCTGGTACTCCCCGCTTCTCCCCTGGTGCTCCCCGCTTCTCCCCTGGTGCTCCCCGGTACTCCCCGCCTCTCCCCTGGTGCTCCCTGCTACTCCCCTGGTGCTCCCCGCTCCCCGGTACTCCCCGCTTCTACCCTGGTACTCCCCGCTTCTCCCCTGGTGCTCCCCGCTTCTCCCCTAGTGCTCCCCACTTCTCCCTGGTACTCCCCGCTTCTCCCCTGGTGCTCCCCGCTTCTCCCCTGGTGCTCCCCGGTACTCCCCGCTTCTCCCCTGGTGCTCCCCGCTACTCCCCTGGTGCTCCCCGCTCCCTGGTACTCCCCGCTTCTCCCCTGGTACTCCCCGCTTCTCCCCTAGTGCTCCCCACTTCTCCCTGGTACTCCCCGCTTCTCCCCTGGTGCTCCCCGCTTCTCCCCTGGTGCTCCCCGGTACTCCCCGCTTCTCCCCTGGTGCTCCCTGCTACTCCCCTGGTGCTCCCCGCTCCCCGGTACTCCCCGCTTCTACCCTGGTACTCCCCGCTTCTCCCCTGGTGCTCCCCGCTTCTCCCCTAGTGCTCCCCACTTCTCCCTGGTACTCCCCGCTTCTCCCCTGGTGCTCCCCGCTTCTCCCCTGGTGCTCCCCGGTACTCCCCGCTTCTCCCCTGGTGCTCCCCGCTACTCCCCTGGTGCTCCCCGCTCCCTGGTACTCCCCGCTTCTCCCCTGGTACTCCCCGCTTCTCCCCTAGTGCTCCCCACTTCTCCCTGGTACTCCCCGCTTCTCCCCTGGTGCTCCCCGCTTCTCCCCTGGTGCTCCCCGGTACTCCCCGCTTCTCCCCTGGTGCTCCCCGCTACTCCCCTGGTGCTCCCCACTCCCCGGTACTCCCCGCTTCTCCCCTGGTACTCCCCTTCCACTCCCCTCTCCTCCGGAATAAAAAATAATAAACCATCTATTCTCACCTGTCCACGAGTCCCCCGGCGTCTCCAGATATATCTTCTGATCCTAGGACCTTGCGTGATGTCACAGTCACATGACAGTTTACCGCGGTAACCGATTATGTGACTGTGACATCACGGCAGGTCCTACAGGCAGGATGTGCTGGAGACGCCGGGGGACTTGTGGACAGGTGAGAATAGATGGTTTATTATTTTTAACCCCTGCTTTGCTTAATTTTACTTCCGCAATGTATGTATATACATTGCGGAAGTAAAATTAGATGGTTAGGAGCAGTTTTAGTGTACTGAGCATGCTCAGTACACTAAAATCGGGTCCGATGAGACATCAGATATTTCCTCGGACCCTGCTCCATAGGGCCCCATGTTAAAGGAATCGGATCGGATCGGATTTGGCATAATTGCCATCTGATCTGTCAGATCTGATTTTTTCCGATTTTTGATTCGGATGCAAAAATCGGAGCAGTCTCCGATTTTTGCACCGGAAAGAAATCGGACAAAGTTGGATCGGACACGATTCGGATGCTATTTAGTGCACATCTGAATCGGTCCAATCCCCATAGGATTACATGTAGCCAAATTCGGATCTGATGCTGTCCGATTTCTATCGGACAGCGTCGGATTTCAAAAAATCGTAGTGTAAAACCAGCCTAAGTGTGTTGCTATACTTACCGACTGCCGTCTTTCCCCATTTCCATCTCCGTTCCGGTCCCTTGTGAGCTTTCCTCTTCTCTGCCGGCTCGTACAGTGACCGTTGTGTGGGGGAAGGTATTTCCTTCAGTGTAAGTCTATGGAGCATGAAACCGACATTCCATAGACTTACACAGAGAAGGCAACATCTGGGTTACACATAAACTCCAATGTGAGCTGCTCAGTCTGATTCCAGGTCATGTAAGCAAGTAGAGCACTGGAGTAACGCTGGAAACTGGAGAAGACGGTGATCGGTAAGTATGTTAATACACTTACACATATTTACATGGGTGAATAGGACAATTGATGAAATCAAAACTTTGTTGGGACTTATTCTTTAATAATTAAACAGATATGGCCTCTGATTCTTAAAATTTTTTCCTGACAGATTGTATGTAGAAGTACCAAACCCATAGAAATGGCGGTGAAGCAGAAGATCTCAATGTTCTGTCATGTGGAGCCAGAGCAGGTCAGTTTCTTAATAATTATCTCACATGTCTGTGAGAAAATCTTTCCCATGTAGTTATACTGTGTACTGTGTAATGGATGTGTCTGACTGTACAGGGACATGTTCTGATCATACCACATCTCCTGTGCTGAGATCTTATATATGTGTCCCTGCTATGTACTGTGTAATGGATGTGTCTGACCTTACAGGGACATGGTCTGATCATACCACATCTCCTGTGCTGAGATAATCTTATATATGTGTCCCTGCTATGTACTATGTAATGGATGTGTCTGACTGTACAGGGACATGTTCTGATCATACCACATCTCCTGTGCTGATATAATCTTATATGTGTCCATGCTATGTACTGTATAATGGATGTGTCTGACCATACAGGGACATGATCTGATCATACCACATCTCCTGTACTGAGATAATCTTATATATGTGTCCCTGCTATGTACTATGTAATGGATGTGTATGACCGTGCAGGGACATGGTCTGATCATACCACATCTCCTGTGCTGATATAATCATATATATGTGTCCCTGTTATGTACTGTGTAATGGATGTGTCTGACCGTACAGGGACATGATCTGATCATACCACATCTCCTGTGCTGATATAATCTTATATATGTGTCCCTGCTATGTACTTTGCAATGGATGTGTCTGACTGTACAGGGACATTGTCTGATCATACCACATCTCCTGTGCTGAGATAATATTATACATGTGTCCCTGCTATGTAATGTGTAATGGATGAGTCTGACCGTACTGGGACATGGTCTGATCAAACCACATCTCCTGTGCTGAGATAATCTTATATATGTGTCCCTGCTATGTAATGTGTAATGGATGAGTCTGACCGTACTGGGACATGGTCTGATCAAACCACATCTCCTGTGCTGAGATAATCTTATATGTGTCCCTACTATGTACTTTGTAATGGATGTGTCTGTGTACAGTCAGACACAGCCATTACACAGTACATAGCAAGGACACATAAATAAGATTATCTCAGCACAGGAGATGTGGTATGATCAGACCATGTCCCTGTACATGAGACACATCCATTTCTCAGTACATAGCAGGGACACACTTATAAGATTATCTCAGTACAGGAGATGTGGTATGATCAGACCATGTCCCAGTACAGCCAGACACATCCATTACACAGTACATAGCAGGTACACATATATAAGATTATCTCAGTACAGGAGATGTGATATGATCAGACCATGTCCCTGTATGGTCAGACACATCCATCACACAGTATATAGCAGGGACACATATATAAGATTATCTAAGCACAGGAACATTTTTTTAAACATACAATTGTGGAAATGATTACTATTCCAAGATCTATTAAGTAAAATGAGCTTTGTGTGAAAACCCTTTTAAGCAAAAAAAAAAAAAAAAAAATCGATGTTCTTACCACAACAGACTAATGCACTTTAAAGTGATTTTTTAGATATGGTAATTTGTGTAGCATATGTAAATATGTACTACAGCCACAGACCTTCCATCAGTTGTAAAGTACTACAAAATATGTTGGTGGTATATAAATAAAATTATTATTATTATCTTGTACTAAATGTGTCAGTGTGGTTAATATATACTGTGTACAACTTCTTTTTAGGTCATATTTATTCATGATGTGTCGTCCACGTACCGTGTGCCTATTTTATTAGAGGAACAAGGAATTATTACATATTTTAAACACAGACTGAACCTTCCTGTGGATGATAAACCCACTGCACAGCTCCTGAAATGGAAGAGAATGGCTGACAGGTACAGTAGTCGAGGCTTTACTGTCCTATTGTAACTCACACTGAGGGGCAGCGAGTGTCCAAGGTCAGCCGACTAGGTCAGGCTAGGTGATAGCAGGACAGGGGGCTGGCCAGAGTCCTACACGGCTGGCACAAGGGTACAAACAGAACAGGAACAGATACATGGGTACAGTCATGAGGCATTGGACAACAGGGAGAAGTCATCAGGCTCCAGACATTGAGCGGAGGTCATCAGACACTGACAGGTTCCAGACATCAGGTAGAAGTCATCTGGTGCTGGCATGGATAGAAGTCATCAGGCATGGACATCAAGGTGAAGTCATCTGGCGGCTGACGCAGGCAAGGGCAGGTGTAATGGCATCGCAGGTGCGGACCGAAGCAGCCTGGTGTAGGCTCATCAGGTGCGGACTGGAGCAATGTAGGCACATCAGTCACATGCTGGAGCAGCCTGATGTAGGCACAGCAGGTGCAGACTGGAGCAGACTGGTGTAGGCACAGCAGGTGCAGACTGGAGCAGACTGGTGTAGGCACAGCAGGTGCAGACTGGAGCAGACTGGTGTAGGCACAGCAGGTGTAGACTGGAGCAGACTGGTGTAGGCACAGCAGGTGTAGACTGGAGCAGACTGGTGTAGGCACAGCAGGTGTAGACTGGAGCAGACTGGTGTAGGCACAGCAGGTGTAGACTGGAGCAGACTGGTGTAGGCACAGCAGGTGCAGACTGGAGCAGACTGGTGTAGGCACAGCAGGTGTAGACTGGAGCAGACTGGTGTAGGCACAGCAGGTCGACATGGAGCAGACTGGTGTAGGCATAGCAGGTGCAGACTGGAGCAGCCTGATGTAGGCACAGCAGGTGCAGACTGGAGCAGACTGGTGTAGGCACAGCAGGTGCAGACTGGAGCAGACTGGTGTAGGCACAGCAGGTGCAGACTGGAGCAGACTGGTGTAGGCACAGCAGGTGCAGACTGGAGCAGACTGGTGTAGGCCAGCAGGTGCAGACTGGAGCAGACTGGTGTAGGCACAGCAGGTGCAGACTGGAGTAGACTGGTGTAGGCACAGCAGGTGTAGACTGGAGCAGACTGGTGTAGGCACAGCAGGTGCAGACTGGAGCAGACTGGTGTAGGCACAGCAGGTGCAGACTGGAGCAGACTGGTGTAGGCACAGCAGGTGAGACTGGAGCAGACTGGTGTAGGCACAGCAGGTGCAGACTGAGCAGACTGTGTAGGCACAGCAGGTGCAGACTGGAGCAGACTGGTGTAGGCACAGCAGGTGCAGACTGGAGCAGACTGGTGTAGGCACAGCAGGTGCAGACTGGAGCAGACTGGTGTAGGCACAGCAGGTGCAGACTGGAGCAGACTGGTGTAGGCACAGCAGGTGTAGACTGGAGCAGACTGGTGTAGGCACAGCAGGTGTAGACTGGAGCAGACTGGTGTAGGCACAGCAGGTGCTAGACTGGAGGCAGACTGGTGTAGGCACAGCAGGTGTAGACTGGAGCAGACTGGTGTAGGCACAGCAGGTGTAGACTGGAGCAGACTGGTGTAGGCACAGCAGGTGCAGACTGGAGCAGACTGGTGTAGGCACAGCAGGTGTAGACTGGAGCAGACTGGTGTAGGCACAGCAGGTGTAGACTGGAGCAGACTGGTGTAGGCACAGCAGGTGCAGACGTGGCAGCGAGACTGGCAATGTTAGGGCAGAGCAGCTGGTGTAGGACCAGTAGCAGCAGACTGGTGTAGGCACAGCAGGTGCAGACTGGAGCAGACTGGTGTAGGCACAGCAGGTGCAGACTGGAGCAGAACTGGTGTAGGCACAGCAGGTGAGACTGGAGCAGACAGTGTAGGCACAGCAGGTGTAGACTGGAGCAGACTGGTGTAGGCAACAGCAGGTGCAGACTGGAGCAGACTGGTGTAGGCACAGCAGGTGAAATGGACTGGAGCAGGCTGACTGTGAGCGCGCACAGCAGGTGCAGACTAGTGGCCAGACAGGACCTGGTGTAGGCACAGCAGGTGCAGACTGGAGCAGACTGGTGTAGGCACAGCAGGTGTAGACTGGAGCAGACTGGTGTAGGCACAGCAGGATGACAGACTGGGTCAGCAGCAACTGGTGTAGGCACAGCAGGTGTAGACTGGAGCAGACTGGTGTAGGCACAGCAGGTGCAGACTGGAGCAGACTGGTGTAGGCACAGCAGGTGTAGACTGGAGCAGACTGGTGTAGGCACAGCAGGTGTAGACTGGAGCAGACTGGTGTAGGCACAGCAGGTGCAGACTGGAGTAGACTGGTGTAGGCACAGCAGGTGCAGACTGGAGCAGACTGGTGTAGGCACAGCAGGTGTAGACTGGAGCAGACTGGTGTAGGCACAGCAGGTGAGACTGGAGCAGACTGGTGTAGGCACAGCAGGTGTAGACTGGAGCAGACTGGTGTAGGCACAGCAGGTGTGGACCGTAGCAGACAGGTATAGATACAGCAGGTGCAGACCTGAGCAGACTGGTAAGGGCTCAGCAGGTGCAGTGCAGGACTGGTGTAGGCACAGCAGGTGCAGACTGGAGCAGACTAGTGTAGGCACAGCAGGTGTAGACTGGAGCAGACTGGTGTAGGAACAGCAGGTTCGGACTGGAGCAGACTGGTGTAGGCACAGCAGGTGCAGACTGGAGCAGGCCTGATGTAGGCACAGCAGGTGCAGACTGGAGCAGACTGGTGTAGGCACAGCAGGTGCAGACTGGAGCAGACTGGTGTAGGCACAGCAGGTGTAGACTGGAGCAGACTGGTGTAGGCACAGCAGGTGCAGACTGGAGCAAACTGGTGTAGGCACAGCAGGTGTAGACTGGAGCAGACTGGTGTAGGCACAGCAGGTGCAGACTGGAGCAGACTGGTGTAGGCACAGCAGGTGTAGACTGGAGCAGACTGGTGTAGGCACAGCAGGTGTAGACTGGAGCAGACTGGTGTAGGCACAGCAGGTGCAGACTGGAGTAGACTGGTGTAGGCACAGCAGGTGCAGACTGGAGCAGACTGGTGTAGGCACAGCAGGTGTAGGACTGGAGCAGACTGTGTAGGCACAGCAGGTGTAGACTGGAGGGAGACGGTGTAGGCACAGCGGTGTAGACTGGAGCAGACTGGTGTAGGCACAGCAGGTGTGGACCGTAGCAGACAGGTATAGATACAGCAGGTGCAGGACCTGAGCAGACTGGTAAGGCTCAGCAGGTGCAGACTGGTGAGGCACAGCATGGTGCAGACTGGAGCAGACTGGTGTAGGCTCAGCAGATGCAGACTGAAGCTGTCTGGTGTAGGCACAGCAGGCGCAGACTGGAGCAGGCTGGTGTAGGCACAGCAGGTGCAGACTGGTGCAGACTGGTGTAGGCAGAGCAGGTGCAGACTGGAGCAGACTGGTGTAGGCACAGCAGGTGTAGACTGGAGCAGACTGGTGTAGGCACAGCAGGTGCAGACTGGAGCAGACTGTGTAGGCACAGCAGGTGCAGACTGGAGCAGACTGGTGTAGGCACAGCAGGTGCAGACTGGAGCAGACTGGTGTAGGCTCAGCAGGTGCAGACTGGAGCAGACTGGTGTTGGCACAGCAGGTGTAGACTGGAGCAGACTGGTGTAGGCACAGCAGGTGCAGACTGGAGCAGACTGGTGTAGGCACAGCAGGTGCAGACTGGAGCAGACTGGTGTAGGCACAGCAGGTGTGGACTGTAGCACACAGATATAGATACAGCAGGTGCAGACTGGAGCAGACTGGTGTTGGCACAGCAGGTGTGGACTGTAGCACACAGGTATAGATACAGCAGGTGCGGACCTGAGCAGACTGGTAAGGGCTCAGCAGGTGCGTCACAGGCTTCTGATGCAGGACACAAGCAGGACTTCAAGTGCTGGGCCCAGACATGACATGTCCAGGAACAAAGACCAGGCAAACACAGAAGTATAGGGACAGCAGCAGGCACAGAACTGGTAGCAGGCAGGCCTGGTGCTTGATATGGACAACCAGAGCATCAAGCTGGACTAACACACAGGGCTAGGTTATGAAACCTAATGGGTTGCTCAGCAGAGAAAGGGAACTTTAAATACCTGGTGCCTCCCAGCAATAGGCTGGGGACACCAATTTAAGGTGTGCGCACCACCTTTTTAAGAGAGGCGGAAGAAGTGTGGGCACCCTAGGCTAATAATTAGGAACCCCAGCATGAGAAGCACAGGGCACGGGACCTATGAACCCGGGGAGCTGAAATACATGTGAATGTCAGTACAGGAGAGCAGAGGTCCATTCAGCACGTGGGCGGCAATGCAGCAAAGCAAAGGACCAAGCAAGCACCCAAAAAAGTGACGGTGCTGGGTAGGGAAGAAGACTTGCAAAGACAGAAATAAATAACATTTTGGCTACCTGTTGCCTCCACTAGAGGGAGCTTAGGAGAGGACAGTCCTTTTGTTCATATAGTGGATTTGTGTTGACACTAGTCATAAATGTACAATATTACAGTTTAAAAATGGTTTTGTGTTTCGTGGCTATTAGGAAATGCTGTTTTTCTTGTTGGTTTTAAGCTCAATTTGTTACTATTTTCCTTTCTCAGGCAAAGTTTTTCCCCCGGTATATTGGTCCATCATATGACAGACAATACATAGGGCCCTAGTTTCCTGATGACTGTTAAAGTGTCCTTTTGGCCTAAGTCAGGCCATTATGTGTCTCCATACCATCTGTCATATACCTTCTGTACAGTAGACTGTAGTCTGCTGCTCTTTCCTATACCGAGGGCTCAGTAAAAAGGCTGTACTGTTAAGTGTACCCCATATACAGCACAACCAGGCCTGTTGTTCACTCCTCTAGAGCTATTGTCTGAGTGATTGCTGGTAAGAAGGCTGTACTGTTCAGTGTACTCCATATACAGCACAACCAGGCCTGTTGTCCGCTCCTCTGGAGTTATTGTCTGAGTGATTGCTCATAAGAAGGCTGTACTGTTCAGTGTACTCTATATACAGCACAACCAGGCCTGTTGTTCACTCCTCTGGAGCTGTTGTCTGAGTGATTGCTGGTAAGAAGGCTGTACTGTTCAGTGTACTCCATATACAGCACAACCAGGCCTGTTGTTTGCTCCTCTGGAGCTATTGTCTGAGTGATTGCTGGTAAGGCTGTACTGTTCAGTGTACTCCATATACAGCACAACCAGGCCTGTTGTCTGCTCCTCTGAAGTTATTGTCTGAGTGATTGCTGGTAAGGCTGTACTGTTCAGTGTACTCCATATACAGCACAACCAGGCCTGTTGTCTGCTCCTCTGGAGCTGTTGTCTGAGTGATTGCTGGTAAGAAGGCTGTACTGTTCAGTGTACTCCATATACAGCACAACCAGGCCTGTTGTCCGCTCCTCTGGAGTTATTGTCTGAGTGATTGCTCATAAGAAGGCTGTACTGTTCAGTGTACTCTATATACAGCACAACCAGGCCTGTTGTTCACTCCTCTGGAGCTGTTGTCTGAGTGATTGCTGGTAAGGCTGTACTGTTCAGTGTACTCTATATACAGCACAACCAGGCCTGTTGTCTGCTCCTCTGGAGCTGTTGTCTGAGTGATTGCTGGTAAGGCTGTACTGTTCAGTGTACTCTATATACAGCACAACCAGGCCTGTTGTTCACTCCTCTGGAGCTGTTGTCTGAGTGATTGCTGGTAAGGCTGTACTGTTCAGTGTACTCCATATACAGCACAACCAGGCCTGTTGTCTGCTCCTCTGGAGCTGTTGTCTGAGTGATTGCTGGTAAGAAGGCTGTACTGTTCAGTGTACTCCATATACAGCACAACCAGGCCTGTTGTCCGCTCCTCTGGAGTTATTGTCTGAGTGATTGCTCATAAGAAGGCTGTACTGTTCAGTGTACTCTATATACAGCACAACCAGGCCTGTTGTTCACTCCTCTGGAGCTGTTGTCTGAGTGATTGCTGGTAAGAAGGCTGTACTGTTCAGTGTACTCCATATACAGCACAACCAGGCCTGTTGTCTGCTCCTCTGGAGCTGTTGTCTGAGTGATTGCTGGTAAGGCTGTACTGTTCAGTGTGCTCCATATACAGCACAACCAAGCCTGTTGTCTGCTCCTCTGAAGTTATTGTCTGAGTGATTGCTGGTAAGGCTGTACTGTTCAGTGTGCTCCATATACAGCACAACCAGGCCTGTTGTCTGCTCCTCTGAAGTTATTGTCTGAGTGATTGCTGGTAAGGCTGTACTGTTCAGTGTGCTCCATATACAGCACAACCAGGCCTGTTGTCTGCTCCTCTGGAGCTATTGTCTGAGTGATTGCTCATAAGAAGGCTGTACTGTTCAGTGTACTCCATATACAGCACAACCAGGCCTGTTGTCTGCTCCTCTGGAGCTATTGTCTGAGTGATTGCTCATAAGAAGGCTGTACTGTTCAGTGTACTCCATATACAGCACAACCAGGACTATTGTCTGCTCCTCTGGAGCTATTGTCTGAGTGATTGCTGGAAGGGAGACTGACCGATGACTTTTCATGAATAATTCTGTCAAGTTAGCTAAATTCGTAAGCTGAAAATCCTGGCTTCTCTGCCCTATTGTGACACTATATCAGTCACTTTAATGTGACGCTCAGGGCGATTTTCTCTAGAGATTTTTCTGTCTTTGGTAAATTGATTTTTATGGCTTTGTTCTCCATTCATCAATTTACATAACAACGAGAACAAAAGTGAAACCCGAGCTCAAATTGGGTGTCTTATAGTGAAATATTGAAAAGTGGTTTTTAATTATAATGTGAAGTCCCAGAGAGATGTTCTGCCATTGTGTGTGATAACTTTGAATGATCTCTTGATTTTATGTGCAAAGCGTCTCATTGATACTAAGTCTGACTTATGGAAAGGGTGTCACGTGTAGACTGCTCTGCAATCTCTGTAAATTACTCTGCAGTAGTTAAATGCAGTTAATTTCCTTTAGTCTATTAAGGGTTAATTTCTGTAGCTCTTCAGGTGAGCTGCTCCTGTGTGATTGTCCACTCCCCCAGCTTTTAAATAATCGCATTCTCCATCAGCTGGTGTCCATGAAAGAGTTTATTCTCTGCAAAGACTAAGTGCTGTGTAGATGCTATGTGCTGTTCTGCTGAAGCTTTGCTTTGTAGCTCCGTGGAGATTGCCATTGTGGCGCCCCACTATGTAGGTGCCACAGAGGGGTACTACACCCGTAAAAGAGGTGTAGTCACCCCAGCTGCAAAGTAGATTGATGGATGGTAGGCGGAACCCTAAACCCACATCCCACATTAGATCAGGCAGTGGGAGGGAACCCAGGAGGGTATATAGTCACCCCCAGGGGGGACTACGGCTGGTCTAGGCAGTCTGGAGTCTAGGGCTCAGGGAGAAAAGAGGGTCTCCTCGGCTGAGGGACCCAGGAAGCAACCAAAACAGATCCCAGACACAGAGAAAGGAGCAAGAAGCTCGGAGGGAGTTCGCTCAAAGAAAGAAACCGGGTACCGGAGCCCGCACCTGTGGAACCTTTAAGGCCACAGAAAATCCGCAACACTGGGGTATCTCTAGATACGACCCTGATTCCTAAGCGACCATTAGAGGGAACCAGACACCGCTGGCAAGCCACTGTGCAGAGAGCCACAGAGTCCCGGGCGCTGCCGTGTTCAATTGAAGGTTACCTGACGGGAGCAAGGGAAGGAAAGAGAGGCAGCAGGAGGTCAGACTTACTCTACATGAGGTCAGGCTTTACACAGCTACTGGGAAGCAGGGAAGAAAAGGAACACGAAAGGTACATAAAAGGAGGTTCCGTCTATCTACCAGAGATCCGCTTGCAGCCACCTGTAGCCACTTGTCGTTGTTAGGGTACCTTTACACGCGGCTACATTTCTTGGGTGGCTACAGGTAACTTACTGGTTGCAGTGAAATCATGGAGACAAGGTTCTATCTTGTTGCTGTGTACAAATGGAATAATCTCTCCATGATTTCACTGCAACCAGTAAGTTACCTGTAGCCACCCTAGAAATGTAGCCGCGTGTAAAGGTACCCTAACATCCAACTTCACTGTGAACGGTAATGACTCTGCAAAAGTTCCAGTAAAGTACCCGGTGAAGTGACTTATGACTCTGCTACATCTTTCCTTGCATGAACCCATTCCTTCAACAGATTTCCTGCCCCGGAGGTCCTAGTCCTGCCTGCGGAGGACTAAACCATCCCAGCCGCAATACCACCGACCTCCGGAGGACTGGAGCGGCGCTGGTGATATCTCGCCAGGTATTGCAGGTGGCATCACGAACAAACTTTATCTTATTTTATTTTTCCCTTAATCATTTACCACCAGGGCCACAGCCTCAGGCAGCCACCCGTGTCCTCCAGACTGAGCCTGAGATCTGAGTACCCTGCCCTGGGTGAGTCAATCTGGAGTCACGAACAGGATCTCGTGCCCGATACCACCGGGTACTGTGCGCCTTTGAACTTGGACTTAAAACTGACTTCTTCTGCCATTGCTAGGCGCCAAAAATGGCTTCCCGCCATTATCGCACGAGGACCCAAGATGGCGCCGTAGCCATGTACTAAACACCATGTGCAGGCTCGGGGCTGTGCCTCAGCCCCTAGAAGAAATAGGGCCTAGACAGAGGCGCCAAAATGTGTGGCCACCCCGATTGCCATCAATCAATCAGGCGGGCAGCCCACAGGAAGTTCCCAGGGAGTGCCCGCCTATAGCTGGACAAACTGGAAAAAAAGGACAGAAACCATCAGACTCCTTTGTACCCGGCAGCATGGCAGCACCCCGGTGGAGAGACGTTGTGCGGGAGTTGGAGGAGCAGACCCACGCCGAGCAAGGCGATCCGGCAGCGGCGTCCCTTTTAACAACTGAATTTTCCTTTAATCATTGATTACCACGGCCACAGCCTCAGGCAGCCACCCGTGACCTCCACACTGAGCCTGAGATCTGAGTACCCTGCCCTGGGTGAGTCACCATCTATCTGGAGCTGCTGTGCTCATCCTGGTCCTTGGGTGGAGGTGAGGGGGTTAAAGCCTAGGGCAGGCCAGGAGCAGGGCAAGAGTGGCGACAAAGATATCCTGAGAAATGATGGGAGTGTAGGTGTGTCACGGTCCGCTCTGCTCCAATGCAAAGAAAACTCACCAAAGAGCCAGAAAATCATCAGTCAGATTTCCATCCTTTTATTTCTTTCTCCTACGCGTTTCAGCGCCCCACCTGGCGCCTTCCTCAGGGATATCCCTGAGGAAGGCGCCAGGTGGGGCGCTGAAACGCGTAGGAGAAAGAAATAAAAGGATGGAAATCTGACTGATGATTTTCTGGCTCTTTGGTGAGTTTTCTTTGCATTGGAGCAGCGCGGACCGTGACACACTTACACTCCCATCATTTCTCTGGATATAACCACTGGTTAATGGTCGGTGGAGGTCCAGCAGCAGCTTGGAATATCTTTAAACGCCTTCAAACCAGTTGTGGGAATCACAACTGAATCAGGTGAGTGGCTCCTTAGCACCACTCCACATCTCTTAGTGTCATCAGTGATAGGGCACTATTGCGCCTCTTGTCCCCCACCCTCTTATATTTTTACAGACCTAGATATCCTCACCTTTAGAGGTACTTCTGGGAACAGGGTTAGCTAGGGACCCTCAGTCTAAGGGTCAGACTAGTTCCCTGGTCGCCTTTTGCCCATCACTGCAATCCTGCTACCTAACACCTTTGTCCTCTCCTATCTCTCCCTCCCCCTCTCCTATCTCTCTGTCCCCCTCTCCTATCTCGCCCTCCCCCTCTCCTATCTTTCCCTCACCCACCCCTCAGAAGCAGCTTGCAGAAGCCAAAGATTTTCAGTGACTGACTTCAGCATGGGGGTGAGCCAGGGAATACCATCTAGGATAGGCATAGATAATTTAATAACACTTGCATGCGATTGACTGTTCAGCAGTGAAAGTAATGGACTGGAATAATGCAGCAGCTGCCTGTAGGGTGTAAAGATGCTTAAAACTAGAAAACTACAGAGGGTACAGTAATGATTTTTACATGTTTTAAAAGGGCTGCCAGAGCGCCATTCAAAGGTAATATTAGTATCATTCTGAAAAATGACCTGACAGAGTCCCTTTAAATATTCACTAAATTCAAAAGAACTTTCCTGGGTGCTAAGTTCATTACTATCATTCTCCAGCAGCGCAAAGACAACCACTCTGTTCATCTGGTTCCGTTTGGATCATAATTAGTTTTGCACATATGCATTGTATTTGGAGAAGACAAATAGACTTTTCCGTAATTATGTATATAGAGTCTGCATCACTCGTCCATAGGAGAGACAGAAAGTAGTTAATCAGCTGCAGCTGTACCTGTTTAGTACAGGAGAGCACTTTTCAAACATTCTTTAAGTCTGAATTACCATCCTGTTTCTTCTGTCAGTCATTATTTGCTCCATCTCCTTGGACCTGCCGGTGATAGCTGTAAACATATGTTCCTGCTGCTGACTTCGCACCATAAAAGAGAATAATTTCTACAATGCCAGACTCTGATTTTTTCACTATGAGATTGATATTATGTCCAGATGTTCCAGAGGATTTTTTTATAATGAGAAATATGGATTTGAAATGTTTCAGAAATCAGTGGGAAAAAATAGCATTAAAATGGGTTTTCTGGTTTTGCAAAACTTTTGTCCCCTATGTGGAGACACGGGGGTCAGTGGGTGCTCTCATCCACTGGTCCGGCCGCCTTTAGAAAGACCACATGGGCCAGGGCTCCTCCCACTGAATGTCCGAACACCTTAACCGTGGGCAGAACATTACTCAGACAACACAGGGTGAAGGAAGCAAACATTGATTAGACATTATTGGACCCCCAACAGTCAAAGGCATATAACACATATTCAACAAGAGCATACGATGTAACAAGCAACAGAGTCTCTCCCTTCTGCTGGCTCTCTAGGGATTAGAATATTCTTGCCTTCGGGGCTTCCAGGGCCAACTACCCCAGTCCAGCAGCAATGCTCTTTTGGCGGGCACTCACCAAGAAAGGAATAGCGGCAAGCTTAGGAAGCTAACCAAGCACAGCATAGTCTGTAGCCAGGTGACCGAATTGTCGCAACCTGGCTATCTTCCAGCCGAATCCTAGGATCCTAGGCTGAACTCCTGTAGGAAATGATCCAGTGTTATGATCTTCTAGCTGGAACAGAAGCTCCTAGGCTGAAGTCCTGTAGAATATGAAGCCTCGATGTGATCCTGGCAGCCGGAACCGAAATTCTTAGGCCGAAGTCATGAAGATGCGATGTGATCCTGTAGCTGGGACCGAAGTCCCTAGGCTTAGACCATGTAGCATATGATCAACTGGAGACTGAAGCAAGTCCTTTTATATAACCCAAGCCTTCACCTCAGGGTATATTGTGTTCTTACAGGATTGTTGGGATAAGACTGTCCTCTTATTGGTTGGCAGTTCAATCCAACTGCATAATTCTCCGAATTATGTAGACAGAAGGGGGCTGAGGTAAATTACATTTAGTTTGCAATCCACACACAAAGACAATAGAGGCTTTGAGCAGTCTGGTAAGGAGCAATGACTTAACAAACAAAAGGCTGATACGTCTGGCCTAATTAAGATTATTAACCCACGACGCGCATTGAAAAAGGCTGTGTCATCACACCCTACACGTTTGTGCTTTACTCACTCACTCTGAGTCCAACATGCAGTAAAGCACAGTTTGCTTAATATAAACAAACTGCAAGAGGGGAGAAGAATGTTCCACAAAACTCATTTACGCTGGCCATACACCCTAAATTGATGTCAACCAAACAAGGAATTTCACTAAAACTGGTTGAATATGTATTCTGTATGTTGGTATCCCCTGACACCAGATTTTGAGGAAATAAAGGGTTGTGCTGTTGAATTTCATTAGTTTTCAGGGATTTATCTCCCTTTTCCGTTCAGTATGCATGTAACAGTGCTGCTCTATTTTGTTAATTATCCGAGATCCAGGAGGTCGAGTGTTGATTGACTATCCTACAGAAAGGCCATTAATGTTATTATTCTGGAGAACGAATTCACGAGAAACAGAATAAAAAGAAGAATTGCTAAAATAATTGAAACATTTATTTAGAAATATTTAAGTTTCTCTCAGATTTGTGGAGGAAAGCGGTAATCATGGGAGAAGAATTTATTGTCAGTAATCTCATTGAGGAACACAACTTTGTCTCTTCCCAGCCCTATATGGCCCCTACCAAATGAACATAGAACTTTACCTTAATTACAGGTCATTGAAGGATGTGAATACAAAAAAAACACAATAGGGTCTTAGACTGTGTTCAGACAAGGCGTTTTTCCTGCGGTGTTGGTGCGTTGTTACCTAGGTTTTATGTTAATCTAAACGTGCGGTTATGCGGTAATCGTGGCAGATGCAGTTTTTTCACCGCATCTGCCGCGATTTCAAAAAAACGCTGATGTGAAAGTACTCTAAGGGTCCTTTCACATCAGCGGTTTTCGCTGATCGCGGCAGATGCGGGGAAAAAAACGCAACTGCCGCGATTACCGCATAACAGCTGCACTTGCGGTTTACTTGCGGCAAGCCCCATGCAATGTCTATGGGGGCTTGCGGCAGGTGCGGCAAGTGCGGTATCGGCACTTGCGGTATGTGCGGCCGCAAAAAAAATGCGGTATGCCGCGTTTTTTTTGCTGACGCACCTGCCGCAAGTGCCGAAACATTCTATGGGGCTTGCCGCAAGTAAACCGCAAGTGCGGCCGTTATGCAGTGATCGTGGCAGTTGCGGTTTTTTCACCGCAACTGCCGCGATCAGCGAAAACCGCTGATGTGAAAGCAGCCTGATTCAGACAAAGTTGTGCACACACATTGGTTTTATTTCCTGCATGGTATTTACTGCATTTTTGAAAGAATGATCATGTCAATTCTTTGCTGTGTTTTTGCCTTGGTTTTGTAATGTTACAGCTTGAAAATCACAATATTTTAATTGTAAAATTAGAAAATCATGGTAAGATTGCAGCAAAACCTTGATGATGTGAAGGGGGCCTTATAAAAAAAACGCAGGAATACGACTGTGAGAGAATTAATATTCAATCATCTCATCTCAGTTTTTGCTGTGGTTTTATTGCAGAAAAAACTACTGATGCTACAATTCTACCGCTAACCTACTCCACCTCCCATACAATGACCTTTGTCCATAGTATACTATGTGTAGACTGTACTTCTGCACAAACAAATAGGGTCTGGGTCCATTACTGCTAACGTCCATATGAAGAACAGAAAATGTACCTTAAGCCTTATATTAGGCTTAGTGGCTTAGTTGAAATATTGCAATATTTTGTATTATATTTTGTATAGATAGTGATATGAAATATAAACAAAATATCAAAATGTGACTTACACAATACATGCGTTTTTAATGACACATTCCTTTTAAATGAAAAGTGCAAGATGCATAAAGGTGTGCACTACTAGTACTTGTTAAACATGTGCCCTATACCTTAAAAATGTAACAGAGAGGGCAAAAAAAGGGTATATCGGGTACCACGATGAACAATTAGATAAGCTCCCTGAAATGAACAGAGGCATAGAGGGTGGTATTCACGGAAAAAGCATGTACAGAATGTATTTATATAGTAGCAGTGGAATGGTACCACCTGATGAAGATAGTGTCACACTATCGAAACACGTTGTGTAATGTGAAGGGTTAATAAGGGTTTGTTAACCAGAATTTGTCCTAATATTAATCCTTTACCCCAGCGCTCCGCAGACCGTTACTTTACATTGCTTCTGTATTTTCTATCCCTCGTCTGAGGAAGAGCATCAGGAGCAGCTCCAGGATGCGACAAATACATGCTGAGACGTCTAAAGGACCAGTGATAACCTAGCAGCACCCATAACAAGGAACCACTGGCTAGGACCTGCGGTGACGCACTTCCGGTGGCTCCCGGTTATGTGACACACGGAAGTGCTGTTGAAGTGGCAGAGGCCAGTGGACCCCAGTGGTCACCCAACCATCCTCCCTTAATTAGCTCAAACTGGGGTTGTGCAGGGGTGCACAACCCCATTAGGTGAATGGCCACTTGGCCCCATTTAGTTATAATTCCACTAGACCACCAGGTTCTTCACATTTGCGCCCCTTGTTCTCTTATTTTTCAAAATGTATTTATAGGAGCACACACAAAATACATACAGAAAAACAATGGTCAGTTAAAAACACTTAAAAAAGGCACAAATGTGCATTGGGGGCCGTGCTATCTTACATAAAGCTAACAATACACCTGTAAATAGGCCATAGAAGAGTCACTGTGTACAGGTGCAATACAAATCTATACGTTTAACCACAAAGCAGAAAGAGAGATGAAAAATACTGGAAAAACATCCCTAGGCTTCAAGTTCTACAACAGTGACATAGATCAAATGATTATATGCTGATAGATAAACAAGGTATTGACCAGGCTAGAACCCTTTATGATGGAAATAATGTCAATACTGAAACCTCATTATGATAGAGTAAACCTGATGAGACTTATTAGACAACAAAATGATGTAAGCTCATGGTTAAAAGGGAAACACGGAATTAACCTCATTTTGTGCACAAAGGCTAGAATATAAAAAGTACCCAAATAATCATCACAGTCAGTGACCCCTGACGAAGCCTTTCCAGGCGTAACGCATAGGGTCTTGGGTCTGTGCAATTTCTATATATTATGCTGAGGGTATTGTATTTTTGACTGTGATGATTATTTGGGTAGGTACCGTATATACTCGTGTATAAGCCGACCCATGTATAAGCCGACCCCCCTACTTTTGCCCCCAAAATCTGGGAAAACCTATTGACTCGTGTATAAGCCGAGGGTGGACCCCAGCACATGTATACAGCCCCCAGCAGTGTGGTATACAGGCCCCCAGTGGTGTACAGGCCTCCCCAGTGGTAGTATACAGCCCCAGAAGTGTGGTATACAGCAGCCTCCCCAGTGGTACATACAGGCCCCAGCAGTGTTACAGCAGCCTCCCAGTGGTATATACAGCAGCAGCCCCAGTGGTAGTATACAGCAGCCCCAGAGATATATACAGCAGCCCCAGAGGTAGTATACAGAAGCCCCAGTAGTAGTATACAGAAGCCCCAGTGGTAGTATACAGCAGCCCCAGTAGTAGTATACAGCAGCAGCCCCAGGGGGTATACAGAGCAGCAGCCCCAGGGGGTATACAGAGCAGCAGCCCCAGGGGGTATACACAGCAGCAGCCCCAGGGGGTATACACAGCAGCAGCCCCAGGGGGTATACACAGCAGCAGCCCCAGGGGTATACACAGCAGCAGCCCCAGGGGGTATACACAGCAGCAGCCCCAGAGGTATTATACAGGGGCTCCAACTGTATACAGCAGCCCCAGCTGTATACAGCCCCCCGTGGTATCCAGGGCCCCCCTTGCTGCAACCTGTAAAGGAAGATGTCCGTATACTTATCGCTGCCGCCGCCGCTCCGCTGCTCGGTCACCGCGATGCTCCGGGTCTTCATGCTTCCTGTTCCTTCGTCGGCGCTCGAACAATGACATCATTTCCTGAGCGCCGGAGAAGGAACAGGAAGCATGAAGACCCGGAGCATCGCGGTGACCGAGCAGCGGAGCGGCGGCGGCAGCGATAAGTATACAGACATCTTCCTTTACAGGTTGCAGCAAGGGGGGCCCTGGATACCACGGGGGGGCTGTATACAGCTGGGGCTGCTGTATACAGCTCGGGCTACCGTATATACCCCGTGTATAAGCCGAGGGGGGACTTTTCAGCACATTTTTTGTGCTGAAAAACTCGGCTTATACACGAGTATATACGGTACTTTATACTGTATATTCTACACTATGTGTAGAATTATTAGACAAGTCACCTTTATTTTTGCTTTATCTATTGTATTGTATTTTTTACATTGATTCTATGCTTATTGTATTGTTTCCTATTATTGTACTGTTTTCTTTCTCTACTGGAATTACTGTATTATATTGTGTATTTTCTTACTGTATTATAGTGTGTATTTTTGTCTATTACCCACTGTATTGTAAAGCACTGCGGAATATATTGGCGCTATAAAAATAAAGATTTATTATTATTGTTATTAAGTTGTATTTTAGAGGATTATTTTTATTATTGATCAACATCTATGTTCTCGACCAAAAAGACTCAAATATCAAAGCTTAATATTTTTGGAAGTTGGAATGGGTTTTAATAGATTTGGCTATCTTAGGAGGATATCTGTTTGCGCAGGTAACTATTAGGGCCACTTTACACACACCAACTTCTGTGTTCAACTTCTGAACAGATCTCTGGTTGCAGTGAAATCATGGACACATTGTTCCATTTGTACACAGCCACAAAATGGAACAATGTGTCCATGATTTCACTGCAACCAGAGATCTGTTCAGAAGTTGGACACAGAAGTTGTTGTGTGTAAAGCGGCCCTTACTGTGCAGAATTATTAGGCAACTTAATAAAAACCAAATATATTCCCATCTCACTTGTTTATTTTCACCAGGTAAACTAATATACGGTAACTGCACAAAATTTAGAAAAAAACATTTCTGACATGCAAAAACAAAACACAAAAAAATGAGTGACCAATATAGCCACCTTTCTTTATGATGACACTCAGCAGCCTTCCATCCATAGATTCTGTCAGTCGCTTAATCTGTTTATGATCAACATTGTGTGCAGCAGCCACCACAGCCTCCCAGACACTATTCCCAGAGGTGTACTGTTTTCCCTCGCTGTAGATCTCACATTTTATGAGGGACCACAGGTTCTCTATGGGGTTCAGATCAGGTGAACAAGGGGGCCATGTCATTATTTTTTCTTCGTTTAGACCTTTACTGGCCAGCCACGCTGTGGAGTAGTTGGATGCATGTGATGGAGCATTGTCCTGCAGGAAAATCATGTTTTTCTTGAACGATACCGACTTCTTCCTGTACCACTGCTTGAAGAAGTTGTCTTCCAGAAACTGGCAGTAGGTCCGGGAGTTGAGCTTCACTCAATCCTCAACCCGAAAAGGTCCCACAAGTTCATCATTGATGATAACAGCCCATACCAGTACCTCACCTCCACCTTGCTGGCGTCTGAGCCGAAGTGGAGCTCTCTGCTCTTTACTGATCCAGCCTCTGCCCCATCCATCTGGCCCATCAAGAGTCACTCTCATTTCATCAGTCCATAAAAGCTTTGAAAAATCAGTCTTAAGATATTTCTTGGCCCAGTCTTGACGTTTTATCTTATGTTTCTTGTTCAACGGTGGTCGTTTTTCAGCCTTGCTTACCTTGGCCATGCCTGAGTATAGCACACCTTGTGCTTTTTGATAACTGAGTAACGTTGCAGCTCTGAAATATAGCAAAACTGGTGGCAAATGGCATCTTGGCAGCTTCACGCTTGATTTTCATCAATTCATGGGCAGTTATTTTGTGCGTTTTTTGCCCAACACACTTCTTGCGACCCTGTTGGCTATTTGCCATGAAACGCTTGATTGTTCGGTGATCACGCTTCAAAAGTTTGGCAATATCAACACTGCTGCATCCCTATGCAAGACATCCCACAATGTTGGACTTTTCAGAGCCCGTCATATCTCTTCTGACCCATTTTGCCTAAGGAAAGGCATTTGCCTAATAATTGAGCACACCTTATATAGGGTGTTGATGTAATTACACCACACCCCTCCTCATTACAGAGATGCACATCACCTGATTTACTTAATTGGTAGTTGGCTCTCAAGCCTATACAGCTTGGAGTAGGACAACATGTATAAAAGTATCATGTCATCAAAATACTCATTTGCCAAATAATTCTGCACACAGTGTAGCCTTCATGCACAAAATGGAGTTCATTCCAGGTTTCCCTTTTAACCTTGACCTTACATCATTTTGTTGACTAATAAGTCTCCTCAGGTTTACTCTTATCATAATGATGTTTCCATATTGACATTATTTCCATCATAAAAGGTCTTCTAGCCTGGTCAATACCTTGTTTATCTATCAGAATATAATCATTTGATCTATGTCACTGTTGTAGTACTTAAAACCTAGGGTTTTTTCCAGCTGATTTCATCTCTCTGCTTTGTGGTTACACCTGTAGATTTGTATTGCACCTGTACACAGTGACTCTTCTATGGCCTACTTACTGGTGAATTGTTAGCTTTATATAAGATAGCACGGCCCTCAATGCACATTTGTGCCTTTTTTAAATGTTTTAACTGACCATTCTTTTTCTGTATGTATTTTTGTGTGTGTTCCTATAAATACATTCTGTACATGCTTTTTCCTTGAAAACCACCTTCTATGCCTCTGTTCGTTATAGGGAGCTTATCTAATTGTTCATCATGGCGCCCCATAATCCCTTTTTTCCGCATTCTCTGTTAAATGAAAAGTGAGTGTTATTAAGATAACATCATTGATACATGATTAAACTAAAGGGTTAAGCTTTCCATCCATCACCAAGAACAGGTTTTGTACACTACAGCTAGGCAGCGCCCACTGGGTAAACCTTGTAAAATTCACAAGAAACCATGTGACTCTAGGTCTGCCCATTGTTCCTCTATGTATAGATGCCCTTGTCTAAAGTAGACCCATCTTTTCAGACCAAACCTGTAGAAAAGCATGGTTTAAAGCCCTCATCCTCCATTACATATTAAAACGGCTGTTGGTGCCATTGCTCGTCTATTACCGTATATTAGTGACTGTCCTGATTCTCTGTTATTTGCATTGTATCCTACAGAAGTGTTTTCAAGCCTTGTCAAAAGATAACTCATCGCTATGAACAGCAAAGTGGATTCTTCATTTAATTGAATCGGAGGCGTGGTATTCTATTTAACGCTATCATTTCCAGAGTGCACAATTTATGGGATGAAAGACTGTGTATCCCTCCTTTGATTTGAGTAGTGGCCCTACATTGATCGATTGGGTGTGTTTTCTTGACTGATGGAAATAGCCGTGAGCCTAAAAGCTGCTCCGGTACCCGGAGGATGAGAGGATCTACTGTACTCAGGTGCAAGAACTCTCTACTTTTTATGCAGGAGATAACATGTTAGTTTTTTGCTCTACTACATCGTGTCTCCTATAAATGGTGCTATTATCCTTGCATTTAATTATTGTTACTGTGCTGTTGTTTCAGTTTTCTTGTCATTACACGGTGGAGGTCTATCTGGGACCCTTTAGTTTCTAGTTACAGCACTACACTCAAGTATCACTGTGTGTCACATAGACATTGAATGGAGCAGTAGGGCACATGCTCTACTCAAACAGGCAATGTGGGGCCCTCATTCTTGTGATCAGTGGGGGTCCCTGTGATCACATGTTTGGTGGATCGATGATAAATGCTTTTGATTGGACAATCCCCGTATTTTGATTGGTTGATTCTACTCTTCTCTATATCTGCCCCATTTTCCGACTTCTAGAACCAGCACTGGATGTTCAGAAGGTGGACACATCCTTTGGAGTGGGATATTGGACAAGCCTAAGAAGAAATATTATAAGTTTTACTAGTGTTTTGCTTTTCTTATGTCTTTTTATAATAGTATAGTCGTGACGTTCCCATCACAGTTGACATGGTGGGTTCATGCCTTTGTTGTATCTCGGCTTGTTTCCAGCACAATCTCTTTCTATAGTGCACGTTCGGGTTGAGGAGAGACGCGACATTTATACTTTGGCTCCAACATTTCTAAGGTCGAACTTGTTTTTCTCCACTCTCAGCAATAGCTTTTAGTTATCACTGGAGAATTGTACGTCGTAAATTGTCTGAGCTATAATTACAGTCCATTTGTTACATCCACGTGTAGGTAATTCTATGTTTTCGCTGACTTTTATGCTGTCATGTTCCAATGACAGAATCAATAGGAATAAGTTTTACTTTTTGTTGTTGCTGTTTATTTACAAGGAATGTAGAAGGAATATGGAAATATAATGCACTTTCCTATCACTCCATACAAAGACCTGTCACATGTAAGCAAATGAAATATCTCCAGTGACTGACATTATTTCTTCTAAGAGCTTAGAAACCTGTCCATGGACCAGTGGCCCCCATTTAGGATGCTCTTAAGATGTTCATATAACTGTACGGTGCATGGAATGACATGGTCATAGGCATTTATGGATCATAATGGATCACTGATACATATACATGTACAGTATACAGGTGGGCCATTTATAGGGTGAGCCATTTATATGGATACACCTAAATAAAATGGGAACGGTTGGTGATATTAACTTCCTGTTTGTGGAACATCAGTATACTATATACTATTGTGCCACAAACAGGAAGTTGATTTCACCCATTTTATTTAGGTGAATCCATATAAGTGGCCCACCCTGTATATAGAGCAGAGGACGAGACATAATTTAATGATTCCTACAGCTATGATGCCTCTACTATTCTACTATGAATGTTCCTGGTTAATCAGTCGATCTGCTCAGGATGATTTCACACTTACATTTTTGTGTCCAGTGTCCTAATCCGGCTGAAACCTGATGTCACCTGATCAAGTCCTCTCTAGATGGAGATGCAAGCTCATCAGGTGGCACCAGGTTTCCACCAGATCCTTACAAATGCATCCTTTTGACCTCCTCCCCCGATGCACAAAGTTGCAATTTTGCAGCTCGTTAAAAAGTCTGATGTCTCCAGATGTGGCACACTGTGGCCAAAATAGAATGGCTTCAATGGGCTAGGCTGGATCCAGGTTTTCCCACTGAACATGCCCAGAGCTCCTCCCAAAACCCTCCCATTAGGCGTGTCCTATGTAAAGTTTCAATTCTCCGCGAATCAGGCAAAAAAAACAGATGCAACTGTGTGCAACTGCAGCATTTTTTTGCCTGATCCGACACTCGGGCATAAAATACCGCTGCAAACAAACCCGCATACAGTCAAATCGTTTTAGCCTGAGCACACCTGAATGCTAGTGTGAAACCAGCCTCGGTTTCATATACTGTACTTACTGCAACATGGCTTCATGAATTTTTGATATTCTGTTATTGACAGTAGCAGTTTAGGTTATTCCTAACAAGTCCTGTTTTTTTATTTGAAGGAGTCCTACGTGAATGTTTAACAAACCTTAAAGGGGTTGTCTACTTTTATCTCTTTTAATAAATGTGTTTGGGACATGATTTTATATATAAGTGTTACAGCAGGTTCTCCTCCTCCATTTGTCATTGCCATCTTCCTCACAGCTCTCCTGATTGCAAAGCTTCTTCTAGTGAAGGAGCTTGTGACCAGACCTGTCCATCAGCCGCCTCCAATACAGAAACACTGCACACTTAGGCTCCTTTCTCCTCAGCATTTTTGCTGAATTGCGGCAGATCCGGCAGATGTACCGCATCTGCCGCGTAACGATTGCATTTGCGGCAAGCCCCATTCATACACAATGGGGCTTGCAGTCAGGTGCGGCAAGTGCCGTTTGCCGCATCCGGCAAGTTCGGTTTGCCGCATCCGGCAATTGTGGCTGGTCAAAAAAACCTGCAGCTATCAGCATTATTTCCCCCACGCCGCAAGTGCCCGATCTGCCGGATCTGGCAATCTGCACTTGCCGCACCTGACCGTAAGCCCCACAGAGAATGAATGGGGCTTGCCGCAGGTGCGACCGTTATGCGACAGATGTGGTAAATCTGCTGGATCTGCCACAAATCAGTGAAACCACTAATCTAATGTGAAAGGGGCTTAAAAGGTATTATTATTGGAATTGGCTGATTGACTGGTCCGCCCACATACTCCTCCATCGGCAGTTGTTTTGTGATCAGGAGAGCAGTATAGACTGTAAGGAATGTTGTACAATCAGACACTGGAAAAAAACCTGTAGTACATATATATTAATAAGTGCCACAAAATCAAGTCCTAACTGAAGATGAGCGAATCCATTTGGGGTAGGAGTGTGGGAGCTTTCGGTATCCAATGCACGTTTTGGACTCGAACAGAAGGTGAACTATGTCTGGCTTCACCACCTGAACCTGAACGTCCTTGGGTCCGTTCATCTCTAGTCCCAACCTATTAATTAAAATAAAGATGAAGTGGACATTCTCTTTAGGGGTTGAACAACCAAAAAAATGTCCTATTTTGTGGGATTTTCCCCTGTTTATGTGCTTCTGACCTTTTCTGTGCCACTCCTCGGTTGTAGATGGAGTTGCGACTTAGCTTCACACCTCATAAGACGTTCTGTTTTCGTAAGGCAACAGCCACCTCTTTGTGTCTCTGGGATACCCCTTTAATCCCCAACATCCTGCAGGATCTTTTCCAGGGACTTTTTAGTAATACTACAAGTTACAATCAGTAGGAGCATAGCCCCAGATTTATTATAAAAATTTGAGTGAAGGCTACGCGTACTTTATTGACAACTTATAATGGGACTTGCCTTATTTGATAAATCTGTTAATCATCTATCAATAAATTACACACAGATTAAAGTGTAGGTACCATTACTGCACCAGGTCTGATGAGGCTGCAGAGGTGACACATTCTGTCATTTATGGTACTTTCTTTTCTTTTTTGCAACTTTCTTTAAAAAAAAAAGCCACATTTTATATGTCTAAATCCTGTCCAAATGGTAAACTACATCCACTTTTGACTCCACTTTATCAAATTGCCTTATTCAGGCTTCTAAGAGTAAAACAGAACGTTTATCATCAGAACGACAGATCAGATTTTCAGCTATTTTCATCCTTGTGTCCATTTTTACCACCAGGGTCATTCCATGTCAAGTGATCCAAAAATGAATATTTTTTTTTCCTGACGTCCTCAGATTTTTAAAAAAAATTTTCTATCTGAAGAACAACTTTATCTAATTACAAAAAAAAAGTTTTGAATTTTTTTCTTTATCTGTTAATTTTTTACAGATTTTTAAAGTTTTAAAAAAGTGCGAATTTTGGCCTGGTATGGCTTTACATTTTCTATCATATCTCGGGCTAGAAATAAGATAGAGAAACAAAATAAACACCAATCTACTCAGAACTGTCCAGGCTTTCATCAGATATGTCACAAGAGGATATTTGTTAATATTTTACCCATGTGATCGCAAGCGCAAAACTTTAAAACGCATTTCCGAAAAATCGGCGCGCTTTAAATATTTCAAAAACTGCCCATGTGTCTGCTGTGCTCTTAGCCACATCTGTACCAAATTTCAAGTTGGGATCGCAATGGGATCATATTTTAACATATTTTACTAGTAAGAGCGTCAATGGGTCATTCCATATCAAGTGATCTAAATATGAATATTTTTTTTTACCTGACGTCTTTAGATTTTTTTTTTTTTTTTCCTTTATGAAGTACTACTTTAGTTAATTACAAATTAAAAGTTTGGAATTTTTTTCTTCATCAGTTAATTTTTTACAGATTTTTAAAGTTTAAAAAAAGGGTGAATTTTGGCCTGGTACGACTTTAAATTTTTTTATCTCAGGCTAGAAATAAGATAATGAAGTGGGCATCATTTTACTCAGAACGGTAACAGCTTTCATTTGAGATGTTACAAGACTATGTTTCTTTATATCAAATTCAAACTATTGACGGGCAATTGTGAAAAAATGACTGATTGTGTTCTTGGTGACTTTTGAATTGACACTATAATAGTTAAATATTTTGCACTTAGGTCCAATGAATGCGTCCATGGGGTCAAGCTGGGACAGAGTCATCACAAATTAGCCTTATTTGCAGATGACCTGCTACTTTACATCTCCCAGCCCCTGGTCTCCATCCCTTCGGTCTTAATGGAGTTTGAACGGTTCGGACAATTGAGCAACTTTAAAGTGAATTGCTCCAAAACCGAGGCACTCAATATTTCTTTGCCTGGAGAATTGGTTTCTCATCTATCTAAACAGTTCCCATTTAAATGGAAAGTAGAAGCCATTAAGTACTTGGGAGTCCTTATACCAAAAGATCTTAAACAAATATTCAATTTAAATTATCAACCCCTTTTGACTAACGCGGAATCGGCATTTACCTCCTATAGACAATTAAAGCTATCCTGGTTCGGGAGAATAAACGTAGTCAAGATGGATGTCTTGCCCCGACTCTTATATACTTTTCAGACAGTTCCTGTTCTATTGGATAGAGGTTTCCTCTCCAAAATGCAATCTATGATCCTTAGATTTGTCTGGGGGGGCAAGAGGTCCAGATTGCGAATGAATATCCTATCCTTGCCCGAGACCAGAGGAGGGGTTGGACTACCCAACATACGAGCGTACTTTGAGGCTTCCTCTCTTGTTAGAGCTCTAGATTGGCATTATCATGCGTCCTCCAAGAAATGGGTAGGGGTGGAGCAAGAGGGTTTGGGGATTCCGCTGAAACACCTGCTTTGGATTTCCCCTAAAGACTCCACAGACCTAGTACCTTTGACAGACATGACCAGAAACACCTTGAAGGTATGGCACCTAGTGACGAAAACCCTCCGCTTAAACGACAGACTTAGCCCTTTGACTCCCCTTTTTTCCAACCCATCTTTCCCACCCAGATTTGACAGGCAGAGATTTTTATGTTGGCGGATTGTGGATGACACCCGAGTAGGACAGACTCTGTCCAGTGGTGGTTTGCCCCCGATGGCAGAGCTACAACTCAAAGAACCTACGAGACCTCTTAAGTGATTCGAATTTCTCCAATACAGAGCATAATTATATTCAGCTGACCACTCTTGCAGGGTAAGATTGACGCCCAACGTATTGGAGAGGTTATTCCAACTGGAGGCTCCACCGAGGCGCAAAATATCATTTCTATACCAGGCCTTAGGGTCCATGAGAGAGCAGGGCACCCTTTACTTCCAACGTGCTTGGGAGAGGGAATTGGGGTGTAGCATTTCAGAAGCTAATTGGCAGAAATGCTTTATATTTACTCACTCACTAGCTAGCGCTTGTTCTGCACAAGAAAGAAGCTATAAGCTGCTCACTAGATGGTACTTGTGCCCGACGACACTCCGGAACATGTTCCCTGGAACCCCTGATACCTGCTGGCGCTGTGGGGAAGAGAAGGGTACAATGATACACATTTGGTGGAGTTGTGGGGAAATCCGGCGGTTCTGGTCTGAGGTTTTCAATGCATACGCCCGGATAACAGGTAAAGAAGCCGAATGCTGCCCAGAATCGGCAATGTTATCCATTTTTCCAGGTCCTATTGGGCTACAGAAGAGGGATATTCTCCGCTTTTGCATCTCGGCTGCTCGTGCTGTGATCCCGAGGTTCTGGAAATCAAGCCGGGCTCCATCTCTACTTGATTGGTTCAAAGAATTGATGGACACATATCGAATGGAGGAGCTCGCAGCTGATGCGTCGGGATCTCGGAACAAATTCTTAGGGATTTGGGTTGAATGGATTCTTTTTCACGACTCTGCAGAATTTAGGAGTATCTTTTCCAGCACAGATAATATGGCTCGACCTCTGGCTGATGGGGAGCCAGTGGGATGAGTACCCTTTCTCCTTCCCATACCTCACCCGTCCCCCCCCCTCCTTTTTTTCTTTTTTTCTTACGTGGCTTTTCTTTCCCAGTATAACTTTTTCTAATGGTTTTTGTTTCTCTTCTCTCTCTCTCTTCTTTTCTATCTCTCTTTTCTTCCCATCTGATACATTCAGTCTAGGTACTTCCTTTCTACACCTATACCTTCAGAATTCTAGTGAACATTAGACAGGTATCGAAAACTCTGAGCTGTGAGTAGATCATTAATATTTCGGCCTTCCTTTCCGGTACACCAGTCGATAGACTATTCCAACTAGGCCTCAACGGGTAATGACCCACTTACGTGGTCAACCTGTTAGAAGGGGCCAAGTGATAAAAATCATTCTGCTGGGGCTGCTTGTCCCCTTGACATCAGAACATCTCAAAACCCTGAGAAAGGTTGTATACTTGAGTGTTTGGAATTATATTTAGATTGTAGTATATATTGCACCAGAGATAAGCGCAAAAGTAAATTTGCAGCTTATCTTAAAGTTACTAATAACTTTGTGAATTCTCTTTTTGTATATTTTATATGTCTCAAGATTTTGTTAAAAGATTGAATGTATGTCTTTCATATGTTTTTTCAAAATTTAATAAAAATTAGATTAACCATAGTTAAATATTTTAAAATATGATCCCATCACGATCCCAACTTGAAATTTGGTACAGATGTGGCTAAGAGCATAAAAGACACATGGGCAGTTTTGGAAAATTTTTATTAAAATGTTTTTTTCGGAAATGCGTTTCAAAATGTTGCGTTTGCATTCGCATAGGTAAAAAATTAAAATTAACAAATATACTCTTGTGACATATCTGGTGAAAGCCTGGACAGTTCTGAGTAGAATGGTGTTTATTTTGTTTCTCTATCTTATTTCTAGCCCGAGATAAAAAAATTTAAAGTCGTACCAGGCCAAAATTCACCCTTTTTTTAAACTTTAAAAATCTGTAAAAAATTAACTGATGAAGAAAAAAATTCCAAACTTTTAATTTGTAATTAACTAAAGTAGTACTTCATAAAGGAAAAAAAAAAAAAAAAATCTAAAGACGTCAGGTAAAAAAAAATATTCATATTTAGATCACTTGATATGGAATGACCCATTGACGCTATTAATAGTAAAATATGTTAAAATATGATCCCATTGCGATCCCAACTTGAAATTTGGTACAGATGTGGCTAAGAGCAAAGCAGACACATGGGCAGTTTTTGAAATATTTAAAGCGCGCCGATTTTTCGGAAATACGTTTTAAAGTTTTGCGCTTGCGATCACATGGGTAAAATATTAACAAAGATCCTCTTGTGACATATCTGGTGAAAGCCTGTATAGTTCTGAGTAGAATGGTGTTTATTTTGTCTCTCTATCTTATTCCTAGCCTTAGTTATGAGGAGAAACGTAAAGGCAGGCAACAGCGAAATTCACACTTTTTCCGAACTTTGAAAAACATTTAAAAAAAAAATAAATTTTTTAAAAAATTTTTCTCTTCACATTTTGCATTGTCTGACATGCTATTATCAAATAACAAAATCTCAAAAGAATTAAAAATATAGAGGTAATAATCATTGGTTCACTTGACATGGAATGACCCACCAGTTTTCTCATATCAAAAAAATAAAAAATTAAGGATTACATCCAGAAACATTTGGACAGAGGCCGAATCTTCAGGATTTGGGCTCTACAGGCCACAATTTATGATTTCAATGAAACAACTGAGATGTAATTGAAGTTTGTATTTCAGGTTTAATTAAACTGCAATCATTTTCCTACAAAGCCTCCTCATTACAGGGGCTCAAAAGTAACTGGAAAAAAGTAATTTTACCCCAAATAAAATGCTCATTTTTAATACTTTGTAGAGAATCCTGTGCAGGCAATGACTGTCTGAGGTCTGGAAGCCATGGACATAACCAAACACTAGGCCTACTCTTGTGTGATGCTTTACCGCCTTTACTGCAGCGACTTCAGTTCTTGCTTCTTTGTGGGCCTTTCACCCTTAAAGGCATTTTCCCCAAAAAAACATTAATTTTAAATTTGATTTAAATCAATAGATCTTGTAATAATAATAATAATTTCCACAATTGGATGTTTAAATTTTTTTTCCTGTGCTGAGATAATCTTAAATATGTGTCCCTGCTATGTACTGTGTAATGGATGTGTCTGACCGTACAGGGACATGGTCTGATCATACCACATCTCCTGTGTTGAGATAATCTTATATACGTGTCCCTGCTATGTACTGTGTAATGGATGTGTCTGACCGTACAGGGGCATGATCTGATCATACCACATCTCCTGTACGGAGATATTCTCATATATGTGTCTCTGCTATGTACTGTGTAATGGATGTGTCTGATCGTACAGGGACATGGTCTGATCATGCCACATCTGTGGCGCCCCAGGGTGTCCAGTCACCACAGAGGTTCTGCACCTCCGCCAGAAGTGTAGTGCCCCATTCTTGGGTAAGGAGGGGCCAATGACCGGTATTCAGACACCCATAGCCAACACTACACCACTCTGGGTCAGGGTTAGGGCGAGATTGCTCCTAAGGGAGAGCACAGTCCCTAATCCTGTCTGGAGGGGAGGAACCAAGGTAGAAGGGATGGGTGGAGAACAGAGTTTAGGGGAGCACCCAGGAAGTAGTGAAGTCAATGAGGATGTTAGTGACGTAGGACAGAGAGTATTAAAGGCTGAGTAGAAACATCTTGAAGGCAGTTGGTGGGTGGCTGGTAAGAGCTACAGGAGTCTGTGAGGTTCAGAGAGTTTGTCAGAGAAGGACAAGAGTGAATACAAGAGGTCCTGAGGACTGGAGCCAGTGGGAGCTCATCACAAGACCTGATGGTGAAGCCGAGAAAGAGAGGGTGCTCCCAAAGACAGAAGGGGGCCCGAGTAGAGAGCAATCAACCCGTGGGCGCTCGCATACACATTGACCGAAGCTATGTGGAGGGACTACGCCGCAGTGAAGGGGGACCAGCCCCAAGACAAGTGGAGAGCAATCAGGCTCAGCTAGCAGCCCGGAGGCTGCGGTATCTCCCAAGTGTCGCAGCCAAGACCGCATTCACCCGCCGAAAATGGAGCCACGTAGGGTCCAGGGGATTGAAAGAGAAGTTGCCCAAAAAGGCCTGGAGCTGTGTGCGCAGGGCAGAAGGGCGAAGCCAGCCCAGAAAGAGACAACCAAGAGGGGACAGTTGAAGGGGGTACCGGTTGAGTGCCACCAAGCTACCCATGAGTCAGCTGGATCCCCTCCTCCAAGAACTCAGCGCTCAGCGGGCTGGTGCATTGGTGATGATTGTTGTAACCTGGAACAACGGAACTGTGAGTAAACATCTCGAGACTGCACCCCGCTGTGTTTGTGAACTTTATTGCTGCACCATCAGCCCTGCGCTGTGACATCAGTACTAACTCACCATAGTAACATCTGCTGCCCTTGGGTTAGCCCTTCCCGTGGAGAGCTTTCCAATTTAGTTGCATTGCCATCTACCCCAGAGGAAGTGTTTTGCAGTGGCAGCCATCAATAGCCGCAACGCATGGGTGGCATCACGAGGACAATTATCCCTGAGTCCCAAGTCCAGTAAGTACCCTTAAACAACAAAAACATCCCTTTTATTGACTGCTCAGGGGCCAAGGACAGGGGCACGCCACCGTGACATCCCCTACAACTTCGAAAGTCCCGGCACCGAGTACCCCATGGCCCCCACGGAGCGCGTCACATCTCCTGCGCTGAGATCTTATACACACATGTGGTCAGAATTGTTCATACTCCTCGTTTAATGTCACCATGTCACCATGTAATGGATGTATACCATATTTGAAGGACAGCGCCTCAGACAAAGGTGGTGATGAAAAAAAGTTTCTCCTTTATTTCATGGTCATACACAGCAGCGACGTTTCGACCAGCAAAGTGGTCTTTATCAAACTCCATGGAATAAAGGAGAAACTTTTTTTCATCACCACCTTTGTCTGAGGCGCTGCCCTTCAAATATGGTATGTGTCTAATATCCGGATGCAGACTCTCTGGAGTGGACGGGCACCCTGTGATGGGCTTATATACATAGCCCTGTGTTCCAGGAGGTGCTGTGACCGATTCTAAATTCTATACATGTAATGAATGTGTCTGACTGTACAGGGACATAGTCTGATCATACCACATCTCCTGTGCTGATATAATCTTATATATGTGTCCCTGCTATATACTGTGTAATGGATGTGTCTGACCTTACAGGGACATGGTCTGATCATACCACATCTCCTGTGCTGATATAATCTAATATATGTATCCCTGCTATGTACTGTGTAATGGATGTGTCTGGGAGGGGGGTGCTGAACGGGAGCTGGAGGAGGCTGCGGGAGGCTGTAGAAGGAGATCATGTGACCCCACTTATATACATAGCCCTGTGTTCCAGGAGGTGCTGTGACTGATTCTAAATTCTATACATGTAATGGATTTGTCTGACTGTACAGGGACATGGTGTGATCATACTACATCTCCTGTGCTTAGATAATCTTATATATGTGTCCCTGCTATGTACTGTGTAATAGATGTGTCTGACCGTACAGGGGCATGATCCGATCATACCACATGTCCTGTGCTGAGATAATGTTATATATGTGTCCCTGCTATGTACTGTGTAATGGATGTGTCTGACTGTACAGGGCATGGTCTGATCATACTACATCTCCTGTGCTGATATAATCTTATATATGTGTCCCTGCTATGTACTGTGTAATGGATGTGTCTGACCTTACAGGGACATGGTCTGATCATACCACATCTCCTGTGCTGAGATAATCTTATATATGTGTCCCTGCTATGTACTGTGTAATGGATGTGTCTGACCATACAGGGACATGGTCTGATCATACCACATCTCCTGTGCTGATATAATCTAATATATGTATCCCTGCTATGTACTGTGTAATGGATGTGTCTGGGGTGGGGTGCTGAACGGGAGCTGGAGGAGGCTGCGGGAGGCTGTAGAAGGAGATCACGTGACCCCGCTCATTAGTCTGATGTGATGTGCATTGCATCCCCCTGTCCACCATATTACATTAGACTGCCCCTCCATCACTGTTTATGGCCCCCATGCTGGCGATCACTATAAAAAAATAAAGGTTTGAACTCACCCTCTGGCGATTCTATGCCGGCACCGAGCATCCGCGCTCCGGTCTTCCTGCTGCTCCGGTCTTCCTGCTTCTAAGGTCATGTGACCGCACAGCAGTGATGTCATCACTGTGAGCCCGGTCACATGACCTTAGAAGCAGGAAGACCGGAAGGAGGACGCTCTGTGCTGGCATAGAAGCGTCAGAGGGTGAGTTCAAAGCTTTATTATTTTATAGTGATCGCCAACATGGGGGCCATAAACTGTGATGGGGGTGTGCAATGATTAGGGGCTATAAACCAGGGATTGAGGTCTATACACCAGGGATGGGGGTATATATACATGTGATGTGGGCTGTAAACCAGTGATGGTAGGTTATTTACAGTAATGGGACTATAAAGCATTGATGGGGGCTGTAAACCAGTGATGGGGGTGCTATATACAGTGATGGGACTATAAACCAGTGATGGGTGTTCTATATACAGTGATGGGGCTATATACCAGTGATGGGAGGTTATATCCAGTCAAGACACTTATCGTTGGTCGTTGATACGTGTCACACGCTACAATGTCGTTTCGACATCGCTGCAACGTCACCAAAATGGTGGCGTTGCAACAATATTGTTAACGACAAGTTGTAACAGGGCCTTCTTAACTCTCATGGTTTTTAATGGGACTGAATGAGAGAAAAGGGTGACATAAATGACTTCATTGGCATCTGTAGGAGAGTGTTGTGTGCATGCTCTGTCTCCTGTGCAGAGAACCTTGTGCAAGGAGGGGGGAGGTGAATTATGACCTACTGTGACTGATGCCTCCTATGTTATCAGTGCTATCTTTCATTGAACTTCTGCCTGTGTTATTAATGAGATAATTGCTTCAAATCTGTACTGAACAGAATGTATCAGTCTTTTATGAGGCTCATTAGCCAAAAAAGCAAGTTTTAAGGATTTTTTCTAAATATAGACAATGACATAAGAAATCAAAAGAAATCACAAAAAACATCTTAAAATGTTTAACTTAAATACTTGATTTAAACAATTAGTAACTTTCTGCCATGTAATTATGACCATTTCTACCAGGTACGAACGACTCCTGCAGACCTGCTCCATAGCTCTGGTTGGAAAATATACCAAACTAAGTGATTGCTACACATCCGTCTTCAAGGCCCTCGAACATTCAGCGCTGGCCATCAATCATAAGCTGAATTTAATGGTAAGTCATTGTAGTCCCCAGTGGGAGTATTGTATATTTGTCAGTGTCATCACTGCGGCTAAAGTAACAATTCAGAAAAAGTCCCGGTCTGTGAAGAATCATCTCACTGCCTCTCAGAACGTTAAGTTTGGACCTCTTCTGACTCGGCAAACAAGATAATCGTGTAATGTAAATGGGGGGAACGACCGAACGATACGTCCAAAAATGCTCATTCATGAAATAGTTTAGCAGGTGAAAAAATGATTGTTGATTGTGCAATGTAAATTCAAATCTTTATTGTTTCTGCTTTGTTCAATTAATGTGATTTATTAATGATTTATTACAAGAATTATTGATCAAAATTATTGTCTGCGATCACAAGCTAGTCAGAAATTGCAGCTCTCTGGTGCCCACTTATCATGCTGGCCAATCAGGGTATTAACACAGGATAAGAAAATGAGTGCACCTCCATAGTATATCCAGCTTTTATGACTACCTGTCCCTCCTACCTAGTGATCTCAAGGGGCTGAGTTTTGGAAGAGGCTCAGCCCCGGTGAAATGTTATCAGATTACCGCTCTTTGCCATATCTCAGCGTTTGAGCATGGCTTGTGAAAGATATTCACGTCATCTTGTGGGTGAGAAATTTATCATTTGTTTGAGACTAAACATGATAGGGTGGTGACTTGCAAATGGGCAGAAATTAATTTCCTAGGTTTCTGATACTCTCCCAAGAATGCAATAGGATGCTGTTCGATCCCCAAGATGTGTGCACCGCAAAAATCTGGTTTATGTAATTATTGCACTATTATGTATTATTAAAAGTGACCATAAGTGTCTGTGTTTTACAGACAAAGGACTTGGATGTCCTGGGATTTTGGGGGAAACACATTGGCTCTGCTGATGACTGGGCCATAAAACTCAGCATTCCTCCAGGTTGTAAATAGCTTGGGCTAATAAACTACCTGACGGGTGGGGGAGTGAGTGGCAGCCATAGAAAATATTCTAGAGACCTGCAGGAGGCATAGATGTTTGTCAGCTCTGGTTGTACTGCTAGAAAAATGGAAGATATTTCATATTTTCCTGACATCAGCCATCATGTACAGATCATTTATTCTGTTTGTATAATTGATTTCTTACTTTAGTATCCATAGCTGTAGAGCCCGGCGTTGCCCGTGTATAATTCCTATATATGGTAATATATGTAAGTGTACTATTGCATGTATCATAGCTCCGCCCCCTCCAGTAGTCCTGTTCCTTCATAGCTCTGCCCCTACACATACCCCATCCCTTTATAGTAGTGCCCCGCCTGGTAGCCCCACCCCTTCATAGCTCTGCCAGTCCACATAGCCCCACTCCTTAGATCTGCCCCTATGTTAGCCACACCCCTCCCAGTAGCTCCACCCCTTTGGTAGACCCACCTCTTCATAGATCCACCGCAGGGCAGGGCTATGGGAGGAGGTGGGGCTACCAGAGCGGGTGGAGCTATGATACATACACACACTCATACCCACACATACACTCAGCTTTGTATATATAGATTTCTGTAAATGGAGCTTAAAAGAGAACCTGACACTTGATTCATGCTGCCCCATCCACAGGCAGCATAGATGGGAGCAAAAGCGCATGATTTGTTTAGAAAACATATTTTAAAGAGCCATCTGTGGAATGTTCAGAGAGACCTGGTTAGTTTGACATCACCCTTTGCCAGTTGATTGACCAGTTTTCTTGTACCTAGGGAACAATATGTGAATCAGTAATAAGACTCTGTGCCCCAACATCATGCTGCTCTCAGAATAAATTGCTGACATATTTTCATTAAATGGGTTGTCAACCCCTTCTGATTCCACTTGTTTCTCCCACTTAAAATAAAAGACCCTGCAATTGACTCCCATACTGCTGCCATTCCAGGGCTGTCTGTAATTGTGGATCAGGGCTCACTTGACGTTGTGACGTCACTTGAACCCCGCATCCAATTACCGCCAGCTTCTCTCTTTACGCCTTCAGACCAAAAGGACAATCAACAGGAAGTGACTCTGCAGCTGCCATTCACTTCCTGTTGATTGCTCATTTGGTCTGAAGGCGTAAAAGTGAAGCCGGCGGTAATTGAACTCGGGGTTCGCATTACATCAAAATCTCACGTGAGCGAGATTACCGACAGCCCTGGAACGGCAGCAGGACAGGAAGTGCGTACAGGGGCTTGTTTATTTAACTGGGGGAAACAAGTGGAATCAGAAGGGGTTATCCTAATAGTGACAACCCCTTTTAGTCTGTTGTCAGACAGCCATATTTTCTCTCATACAAGAGAATCTGCCTGATCATTCTAATGACACTCAGCTCAAACTCTGGTCAGAGCCGAGTGTAAATTATTGTTATCTGATTCTCTTGAATACAACAGATGCAAGGTACATGGCGAACTTAATTTCTCCATCTTCTACATTGTCTGTGTTGGTGTAAATCAGACTCCACTTTGATGATATCCGAGTACAGTGCAATGATTTCCATGCACCCATAAGGTTATATGCGTGTTCATCGTCCCATACACACTGCCACTCGCAGCATGTTGAATTGACATGAAAAAAAAACCTGTTCAGCACTGCCCCATAGAACTTTAGTCCTCATTTCTGTTATACGCTTGTCAGCGAGCTCTTAGCTGGCTATATACACGCAGGTTTGGTCCAATCTTATAAATCTGAAACTTCTCTGTGTTTGCCATTTACTCCAACAGGTATTCTCTTCCTCATCTGTGCAATCATCCTAAAATGAAACCTTCCTGTTCCTCATAATGGAGTTGTCTTCTTGGACCAAATTTATTACTTGCATATTTATAAGCCATGTGTCTTTTCTCTTGTGATATTCAAAGCAGCTTTTGCAACAACTCTGCCCTTCACTTCACCAAACAGACCTACTTAACCACCCTAGTCTTCTCACTGTCCAACAATCCAAAAAACTCTTTGACACCTTTCACTCCCTTCTCAGTTTTAAAGTGCAGGCCCCCATCACTGACCTATGTGCTGATGATCTGGCTGCTTACTTCACAGAGAAAATAGAAAACATCGGTCAGGAAATCAACTCCCTACCTAAAATCGCTGTTACCCCTACCTCTCCTCACATTTCCTCCAGCTCACTCTCCACTTTTGACCCAGTCACAGAAGAAGAAGTCTCCAGGCTACTCTCTTCCTCTTTTCCCACCACATGCACTGCTGACCCCATCCCCTCACACCTACTCCAGTCTCTCTCTCCGGTGGTCACCACTCACCTGACCAAAATCTTCAATCTCTCCCTCTTTTCTGGCATCTTCCCCATCTCCTTTAAACACTCTATCATTACTCCATTACTAAAGAAAACTTTCTCGACCCATCCTGCACAAACAACTACAGACCAGTCTCCAATCTCCCCTTCATCTCTAAAATCCTGGAGCGCCTGGTCTACTCCCGCCTTACTCATTACCTCTCCACTCACTCTCTTGTAGTCCCATTACAATTTTGTTTCCGCTCCTACATTCTACAGAAACTGCCTCTCCAAAGTGACCAATGACCTTCTGGCAGCAAAACATAATGGTGACCACTCTGTGCTTATTTTTCTTGATCTCTCTGCAGCCATTGACACTGTGGACCATCATCTCCTACTCTCGATGCTGCACTCCATCGACATCAAGGACATGGCTCTCTCCTGGTTTACTTCCTATCTTTCTGACCGCTCTTTCAGTGTATTATTTGCTGGCTCCACTTCTTCCCCTCTTCCTCTCACTATTGGGGTCCCTCAGGGTTCAGTCCTTCGACCTCTTCTCTTCTCTCTGTACACCGCCCTTATTGGACTGACCATCAGCAGATTTGGCTTTCAATACCATCTTTATGCTGATGACACACAACTATACAATTTTTCCCCATGACCTTACTCCCGCTGTAATAAAGAACACCAATGACTGTCTAACCGCAGTTTCCAATATCATGTTCACTCTCTATCTGAAACTCAACCTTTCAAAAACTGAACGTCTTCTGCTCCTGCCCTCCACTAACCTCCCTAAATATGACATCTCTCTCAGTGTGCGCACCACAGATAATGCCTAGTCAGCAGGCTTGCTGTCTGGGTGTTATGTTTGACTCTGATCTTCCCTTCACCCCATATATACAATCTCTCGCCCGCTTTTGCCGCTTGCACCTGAATAACATCTCTAGATTTCGCCCCTTTCTCACCTTAGAAACCACAAAAACCCTCACTGTGGCCCTGATTCACTCCCGCCTTGATATTGTAATTCTCTTTTAATTGGCCTCCCCCGCACTAGACTCTCCCCTCTCCAGTCCAGTCTTAATGCAGCTGCCAGGATCACCTATCTAGATAACTGTTAAGGTACTGTCACACGGGGCAACATCGCCGGCAACTCACGGGAGCGCGCATGTTTTGGGAACTTTGCCAAGATCGCTGTGGAGATGTTAGCACGAGAGACATCGCTGGCAACGCAGCAGCAATGTTGAAAGCACTATCCATGCAAGGGTTAAACTCAACCAGGCAGCGATCATTTAACATTGCAGTGAATGGGGGAAGTTGCTTTCAACATCGCTGTTGCGGTGTCACACAGAGCGATGATAGCAGATCCCTGTCAACATCACCTGGTTTCCCAACATGTGGGAAACCTGGCAACTCCGCTCAAGCAACTTATCACCGTTTAAATCACCCTGTTAGACGTAGCAATGCACTAACAAGTTGCTGCAACTCCGCCACGCCCCTGAGTTGCCGGCGATGTTTTCCTGTGTGACGGTACCTTTACTCAGATGCTTCTGCTTATTGCCAGTCATTGCACTGGCTGCCTATACACTATAGGATCTAAATCAAACTGCGTGATCTCACCCACAGAGCTCTTCACAGTGCAGCACCCCCTACATCTCCTCCCTCATCTCTATCTATCACCCCACCGTTCTCTTCGCTCTGGAGTGACTTTACACTCACTTCTGCATTAATCCAAACACTCCCACTCCCTGGCTTCCAAGACTTCTTCGAGCGCACCAATTCCTGGAATGCTCTACCCCAAGAAATTAGGTGTATCCACAATTTACATAGTTTCAGGCGATCCCAAAAAACACCTCTTTTTAGGGCGGCCTATCATGATCCCTAATCAAAGTCATCTACACATAGCCACCAGTCTCAAGTGGATCACAAATAATGGTTGGTGGCCACTTATGCTGCTCCTATCTGTTCCCCATCTCTACAGGTTGACTATACCATCATTGTAAATAAGCACTTGTACTTTTTGTCACCTCCACTTCATTGTTACATTGTAAGCTCTTATGAGCAGGGCTGTTATTATTTTGCTCTATTTATTGTATTGTATTATGCTTTGTATTGTATTGTTTTGTTTTTTGTATTGTATTGCATTTTCTGATAACTGTTTCTTATGATTGTTTAAATATGAACCTCTGAATTGTGAGGCGCTGCGGAATATGTTGGCACTATATAAATAAAGAGTATTATTATTATTAACAAATATTTTAAAATATATAACAGATTAAGACTCTGTAGGAGTTGAAATGCGTAGGTTGCCTCCCTGCTCTGGGGTACCAACTGCTTGCACTGTATAATGTTAATATGAAAGAATAAAGAGTTTGGTTTCATACTTACCAGTTCTCCTGGATTCGCTGGAGGATTTCTTCTTAAATACTTTAAAATGGTACAAGCAGTTGATACATTTTGCTCAAGGTAAAAGTTTAACTTTATTTTTATTTACCCTTTCTGAGACTTTTTAGAGCAAAATGTCTCATGCTTTGCAAAATGTTACACAAATTGCACAACATTTTTTATGGCATACGTAAAATCAAGCCAAGAATGTGGGACTGAAGTACATAGATGACAAATGTTGTGAATTTTTGAAATGTTGCAAATGAAGAATTGGATGAAATCATCTATCGACTACTGCAACCTCCTCCTCTGTGGCCTCCCTGCTAACACTCTTGCACCTCTCCAATCTGTACTTAACTCTGCTGCCCAACTAATCCACCACTCTCCTCGATATTCCTCCACTTCTCCCTCTGCAAATCCCTCCACTGGCTCCCAATTCCCAGTGTATCCAATTCAAACTACTAACATTGACTTACAAAGCCATCCACAATCTGTCCCCACCCATATATCTCTGAACTAATCTCTTGATATCACTCAACTCGTAATCTTCAATCCTCCCAAGACCTCCATCTTTCCTCCACACTTGTACGTTCCTCATCTAACCACCTGCAAGACTTTGCCCGAGCATCCCCCATCCTCTGGAACTCTGCACCTCAAAACGTCCGACTGTCCCCTACACTCGGATCCTTCAAGCGGAACCTGAAAACCCATCTCTTCAGAACAGCCTGCAGTGACCCACCTCCACCTGACCTGGCGCCCCACCACACACTGGAGCCAGTGCTTTACCACCGTCGGAGCGGACCCAACCCATTGTCTCCTCCTCATCATCCTATAAAATGTAAGCCCGCGAGGGCAGGTCCTCTCCTCTCTGTATCAGTCTGTCACTGTTAGTTTATTATATTTTTAGGTTTGTATGTAACCCTTTATCATGGACCGCACCATGGAATCAATGGGGCTTTATAAATAAATATTAATAATAATCTATAAACCCTAAAGCACAATAGGGGGCAAAAACAACAATTAGCAAACACATAAAATAGACTTTAAAGGATCCTGTCACCCCCAAAACACCTTTAAAGCTATTAAAACCTGTCCCTACAGCATATTAACACTATCCCTACACTCTTTTTAGCTCCTAAATGCAGTAAATGATATTGCATAAAAACGTTTTATAAGTACCTGCTTAGTGATGATAATGAGTGACTATGCTATTCATAGTCACTCATCAAGACTGCCCCTCTGCTTCATAGCACGCCTGAATAGGCGTGATCTACATCCAGGATTCAAAATCGCGCGTCCCTTCTGTGCCCTGTGTCGTAGGAGGTTGCAGTGTGGCTTGTGACGCGATCCGCGTCATTCCCGGCGCCCTGTGACGTATTTACAGCGGCGCCGCGCTGTGAGCTTCAAAATGTGCACTGCGCATGCCCAATGCGCATGCGCAGTGCGCATTTTGAAGCTCACAGCGCGGCGCCGCTGTAAATACGTCACAGGGCGCCGGGAATGACGCGGATCGCGTCACAAGCCACACTGCAACCTCCTACGACACAGGGCACAGAAGGGACGCGCGATTTTGAATCCTGGATGTAGATCACGCCTATTCAGGCGTGCTATGAAGCAGAGGGGCAGTCTTGATGAGTGACTATGAATAGCATAGTCACTCATTATCATCACTAAGCAGGTACTTATAAAACGTTTTTATGCAATATCATTTACTGCATTTAGGAGCTAAAAAGAGTGTAGGGATAGTGTTAATATGCTGTAGGGACAGGTTTTAATAGCTTTAAAGGTGTTTTGGGGGTGACAGGATCCCTTTAAGCAAAAAGTGCAAATTAATAGAAGGATTGGCTGCAAATGAAAAACGGGAGAAAAAACCCCACAAAAACCAGACACGCTATCATCATTCGGTTTATTAGAAAGATTTTTATTCACATCAAATATTTTTGCAGATGAGGCAGATTACAATCAGATGAAATGGCGAAGACATTGGCATCGAATGTGCTTTTCCAGCTGTTGTAAGTTGCAGTTTAAGGATGGGGGACCATTGTTGTAGGGGCTCCCTCAGATGTCTGTTTTTCACGTACGAGTGCTGTGTTTTCATGGATAGCACTTGTGCCTATGATAATTATCTTATATATATATAATGTATAATTATCTTATTATATTATAATTTATGGGGTATTTAACATGTCAGATTTTTATTTTTCCGAATGAGTGGTCTGCACAAAAGCACAGAGACATGCTTGATATAGATCTGTCCGGTCAAAATCACCAATAAAGTCTATGGCTCTGTGAAATAAAAATCAGGCAGCACTGGATTCCATCCACTTTGATAACTCTCTGCTGGAACTCAGATTAAATACTGAACAAAAACACTAATGAAACTTAAGGGCCCGTTACACGCAAAACCGGTGACGTTGCAGCGACCTCGTAGCGATGCCGCTGCATGTGACATGTACCAATGACCAGCGATCAGCTTGCTGATGGCTGATCGTTGGTAAATATCCAGGACCATTTTTCCGTCGTTGGTCTGCCGCTGTCACGCAAGCATTGACATGTGTGACAGCGGGAGGCGATTGATCAACGACCTCCCGGCCGATGACCAGCGCCGCACAGTACACGCTGGGACATGGTAACCAGGGTAAACATCGGGTAACTAAGCGCAGCGCTATGCTTAGTTACCCAATGTGTACCCTGGTTACCAGCATTCTCGATGGTCGCTGGTGAATGACAGCTCCCCAGCGATCAGATAATGATGTCCCAGCGATCCTGATCGTTGGTTGGATCGCTGGGACATTGCAGCGTGTAACCCAGCCTTTAGTTTGTTTTCCTTATGTGAAAAAAAACAGACATCTGAATGAGCCCTAATCTGTATCGTAGATATTCTATTAGGCAATGCCAGTATAAGGGTGTGTTCACACAGGTTTTTTCTGAGTTTTTATAGCACAAATTCTCCAAAAACCATGAGGAGGTCAAAAATCACAATTTTTGATGAGAAAGTTGGAGAGTTTCTGCTCCAAAAACTCAACAAAAAAACTGACAGTGAGCACACCCTTAGAGTCTATTTTCATTTTTACGACCACTGAGTTTTCCTATTCAAGGCCGGTACAGGGACACGCCGACGGTCATTTTCCTGAGGTGACTTCTCTGGCGACTTTGTCGTTGCTGACGTCTTTGGCTTTGTACCTTCAGTATAGAGCACAATTAGCTAACCAGCAGAAACTCTCCAAAGAATGAAAATTTGCTAAGACGGGTGTTAAGAAAGCAGCATAGCTTAGTATGGTGCGCTCTTATTCCCATTCCCTTTTGTGGGAGATGGAGTTATGAACAATATTTCTCATCTTTCTCAGCGGTTTCCAGAGACGCACCCTCCTGTACCTGGGCTGTAGAGACAGATTTCCCCATCGTTACCGTAATTAGCTAATTTGGGATTAACCCTTTATAATTTGGTTTTTAAAATCTTAAAGGGCTTTTTCCTGGTTTTTAAAATGAATGTCCATCACCAGGCCCTTGTAAACGGCCAATCAGCAGATCGGCCAAAAGTGTAGGCCTTCAATATTAAAAAAGTTGGACAGTTTCATTAACTATACTGTAAAACGTTGAGTACTAATTACAGTTTCAGATATACAGAATGTATCTCTCACTATTATTCCATTTCTTATCATCTTAGTATATAGACTCCGCTGAGCTAGAACCTTCAACCAAAATAGAAGACCCCGTAAAATACCACAAGGCCTGGGAGAAGATGTGCAAAGCTCAGTAAGTCTCATGCCTACAGTACATTCACACTAGCATATAAAACACCGGTGTGATTTACATCCAGAAAAGTCGATTGTTTTCTCATTTGTCATCTGTGTGCAATCCAATTTTTTTTCTCTGCAGCTATTATTCATTTGCAATCATTTACAGTGTCCTATGCTACAGAATAGTAATGTGTTGTGAGGCTACGCTTGCTGGAACTAATAGTGGTATACTCGCTTGGCAACACAAAACAATACACAGCACCGAAATATGATCACAACGGTCCACTGTCGGTTTATTATGCTTCATAAACCGCACTCCAGAATATAAACATGAGCCAATTCTGTACAGTCGTTGTAAAATCATTAATATTCATGACTCACTTTTTTCCCCTTTGCACCATCTGCTGATTGCCAGTTCTCTTCCTCTGTGTAGTAAATGAAGTAACCTGTCAATAAGTTGTGTAGGGAGGGGAAGAAGTCACTACTGACTACAAGGTCTCATTTCTGCTTCTGATTAAGTGGGTCTTTATTAAATATACTGGGAGAGATCTAGTAACATGGGTCCCTGCTAGAGATGGGCGTACCCGCCGATGTTAAGTTCAGTGGATCTGACCTGACTTTTTTTTAAAGTCCGAGTTTGGGACTGGACTTGACAAAACTTGAGCACAAACTCCTGAACCGGACTGTAAAGTTATAAAATGGTAGCTAGGGGGCTGTCACAATAAGCAAAACAGTGATTAAACAGCATCATACTTACCGATTACCACGAGCTTGTACCTCCGGATCCGCTCATTAATTTTCTGGTTATTCACTGCATTGGCTCCAACAGCCAATCAGAGATGCCCACTCTCTGTGATAGCATGTGTGATTGGCTGTTGAGGGCCTCACCCTTTGTGATGGCGTCTGTGTTTGATTGCTAATGACAAAGAACCTACCGTCATAGGGTTGTAAAAATAAAAAAAATTGACGTAGGACTTCGCTGTATTTTTGATTCTCAGTGCAGATAAAGCGGACAGCTGCCACCCTGAACTCTCTGGCTATACCTTGGCTAGCATTCAAAAATTCAGGGTAGAACATTATTTTTTATAATTACTTAAATAAATAATAAAAAAAGTGTGCACTTCATCCTGTCTTCGATTGCTAGCCAAGGCAGCTGAGTGCTGGTATTCTCAGCGTGATGAGGCAGATAGTTATTGGGCCCCCCAGGCTACAGAATAGCAGTCTGCAACCACCCCAGAAATTGGCGCATTCATTATAAGTGCCAATTTCTGGCATTTTACCTAACTTTTTCCAGTACGGTGATGCAGTGGCATCAGGGTGATAGAAGGGGTTAATGACAGTTGAGTATTGACAGTTTTTCATTAAGCCCAGATTGAGACCTGCCCATTATCAATCCTGTGAGTACTTGGCTAAAAAAACACAACACACAGAGAAAAACCCTTTATTTAAAAACACACAGACAACCCTAATTTTCCCATTTATTTATTTTTTTAACTCTTTTTTATTAATTTTATATCAGTTACAACATATTGAACAGTTTAGTGAAAAGATATACAAATGTATATATCCATAATGTAACATAATATGAACAATAGCATGAACCCCTTATGTCTAATCAACTACTATTTGACCAGGTTTATATCCTGACATTTTCCCCATTTATAAAGCACAAACATACCCTCCAAAGGCACTCCACAATGATGTTCTACGAAGCACACAATGCTTCCACCAGAGACTGCAGCAAAGGAACAAACGTCGTCTCGTTGCAGTCTCTGAGATCATACTGACTGCTGCCAGGAGCAGGGACATCACTCACTAAGTAAATGAGGGCTCCACATGGCAGTGAACTCAGGTGCCACATTGCTGGACATGGCAAGTCAGCAGGTCTTCAATCTGACAGCACGTTCAACTGAGTTCACAGCACTAGTTCCCACACCGCAAACTCAGTTGAACCTGCTACAGTCTCTGGATGAAGCAGAGCCAGGGTCGTGTGCTTCATGGGACATCATTGTGAATTACTGTCAGAGGGTATGTTTGAGGTTAATAAATAGGAAAATGAGGTTGTCTGTGTGTTTTATTTCAAATAAAGGATTTTTCTTTGTTGCGTTTTTGTGTAGTCTGGGGAGGGGGCAATAACTATGGGCCTCACCATGCTGGGAATAACAGCCCCCAGCTGCCTGGTTTTTATCTTGGCTGTCAATCAAAATAAGGCTAAGCCCACACATTTTTTTTTTTAATTATTTATTTCAATAATTTAAAAAAAAAATAATGGGCTCCCCTGCATTTTTGATTGACAGCCAAGCCAGGCACTTGGGGGTAGCAGCCCGTAACTGTCTGCTTATCTGCACTGAGAATCAAAACTGCCATGAAGCCCTATGTCAATTTTTTTAAAAGTATTTATTTTTACAACCCTATGACATCAGGTTTGTTCCCAATAGCAACCAATCACAGACGCTGGCACAATGGATGAGAGATGCAAAAGCCAATCACAGACGCTGTCACAGAGAGTGGGCATCTGTGATTGTCTGTTGGACTCAGTGTAGTGAATAACCGGGAAGTTAATGAGGGAAACGCAAGTACAATCGCACGGTCCTTGGTAAGTGTGACGCTGGTGTTTAATCACTGTTTTGCTTATTTTTACATGCCCCCAGCCACACACAAGGTAACAAGGGACTTCTCAGGGAAGTCCGTGTTTGGGGTCCGTATCCAAATACTGGTTGTTCGGTACGTACCTCAAACTTTACAGTTTGTGTTCACCCCACCAATCACTAGTCTCTGTCACTACACTGTGTGCAGAATTATTAGGCAAGTTGTATTTTAGAGTATTATTTTTATTATTGATCAACAACTATGTTCTCAATCAACCCAAAAGACTCATAAATATCAAAACTTAATATTTTTGGAAGTTGGAGTGTTTTTTTTTTTTAGATTTGGCTATCTTAGGAGGATATCTGTTTGTGCAGGTAATTATTACTGTGCAGAATTATTAGTCAACTTAATAAAAAACAAATATACTCCCATCTCACTTGTTTATTTTCACCAGGTAAACTAATATAACTTCACAAAATTTAGAAAAAAACATTTTTGACATGCAAAAACAAAACCCAAAAATAATGTGTGACAAATATAGCCACCTTTCTTTATGATAACACTCAGCAGCCTTCCAGCCATAGATTCTGTCAGTTGCTTGATCTGTTTACGATCAGCATTGCGTGCAGCAGCCACCACAGCCTCCCAAACACTGTTCCGAAAGGTGTACTGTTTTCCCTCCCTGTAGATCTCACATTTTAGGAGGGACCACAGGTTCTCTATGGGATTCAGATCAGGTGAACAAGGGGCCATGTCATTAGTTTTTCTTCTTTTATACTTTTACTGGCCAGCCACGCTGTGGAGTAGTTGGATGAATGTGATGGAGCATTGTCCTGCATGAAAATCATGTTTTTCTTGAACGATACCGACTTCTTCCTGTACCAATGCTTGAAGAATTTGTCTTCCAGACACTGGCAGTAGGTCCGGGAGTTGAGCTTCACTCCATCCTCAACCCGAAAAGGTCCCACAAGTTCATCATTGATGATACCAGCCCATTCTCTACCCCACCTCCACCTTGCTTGAGTCTGAGTGGAGCTCTCTGCCCTTTACTGATCCAGCCTCTGGCCCATCCATCTGGTCCATCAAGAGTCACTCTCATTTCATCAGTCCATAAAACCTTTGAAAAATCAGTCTTAAGATATTTCTTGGCCCAGTCTTGACATTTTATCTTATGTTTCTTGTTCAAAGGTGGTCGTTTTTCAGCCTTCCTTACCTTGGCCATGTCCCTTGTGCTTTTTGATACTCCAGTAACGTTGCAGCTCTGAAATATGGCAAAACTGGTGGCAAATGGCATCTTGGCAGCTTCACGCTTGATTTTCCTCAATTCATGGGCAGTTATTTTGCGCCTTTTTTCCCAACAGGATTCTTGCGACCCTGTTGGATATTTGCCATGAAACACTTGATTGTTCGGTGATCACGCTTCAAAAGTTTGGCAATTTCAAGACTACTGCATCCCTCTGCAAGACATCTCACAATTTTGGACGTTTTAGAGCCCGTCGAATCTCTCTTCTGACCCATTTTGCCTAAGTAAAGGCATTTGCCTAATAATTAAACACTCCTTATATAGGGTGTTGATGTCAGTACACCACACCCCTCCTCATTACAGAGATGCACATCACCTGATTTACTTAATTGGTAGTTGGCTCTCAAGTCTATACAGCTTGGAGTAGGACAACATGTATAAAAAGTATCATGTGATCAAAATACTCATTTGCCTAATAATTCTTCACACAGTGTACTTTATGCTGCCCTCACTTAGGGAAGCATAAACTCACTGGCAGATAATGTTTATGACCTCATTCAGATGTTCGTGGATCTGTGTTTTTTACAGAGAGAACACATACCCATTATAGTCTACGGACCGTTCACTTTATTGTGTTTTTTTAGCAGACTTTTTATCCACAAAATATATAGTAATAATATGATCATCAGAAAAAGACATGAGACATACTCATTTTTGATCCCAGTCAAAAATCAAAATTACCCATACAAGTCTATCGGTCTGTGAAAACGGCATCCGTGCGCTGTCTACGATTGTACGTTACAATATATAGAAGAAGGCTCGCAACATTTTTTTTCATCAATGAAAATGGTAAAAACTGATAACTGCCAAAGAAGTATGGAGCTTGGATGTAGAACGTCAGTGACGCTCCACCGTTTTATTGCGTCCGTGAAGAATCACTGATTTTTGAATCTGGCCTAAAAAGTGGACGGCAAGGGTTTTCAATGAACTACACCATTTTTATTTTTGGGCTGTGTTTCAGTACAGATGCATTAAAGGGAACGTGTCATCCGATTTATGCTGTCCAAACCACCGGCACCATGTATCAGACACTGGTATGGTTTACCCTGAAGCAGTGGAGCAATTCATAGAAGACATACTTTAGAAAGCTGGAAGGCAACTATGTCTTTTGGATGACTTTATAGTGATCAACCCCTATCAGCTTTTTTCCATCCCACTTCCCTTGACTAACATGTCTCTGCTTATGTATGTGAATAGGGGATAGACTGTTAGTCTGGGAGACAGGAAAAGGCAGAATGTATTAAAGGGGTTGTCCATAATTCTGCAAACATGGTTGATTTCCTTCACAAACAGCGCCACCCCTGTCTACAGGTTGTGTATGATATTGCATCTCAGCTCTATTTAAGTGAATGGGCCTAGGCTGTAATACTACATGGAACATGAAGACGGGGTGGCACATTTTTATGATAAAACATGTAATTGCAATAATTTTCTGGGAGGATGACTTTATTTTCTGTAACAATTTCAAGGGTGCCAACACTTTTGCCCATGACTGTATTTTACCAATGAGCACCCATGTTGGATACAGAGAATTTAAATAGACCAAGAGGACACTGTTCGTTAATTGCATAGGAGATGAAGATTTGATCTCTCCACCTCTGTCCCTTTAAAGAATGTAGTACACAGTACACAGCTTTTACAGAAATTAATTATAATACACAGTCCGTACCTTCAGCGGGTATGCCGACGCTCTTTTTAGAAATGTATACAACCTATAGCCAATTGCAACTGCAGATACGTCTGCACACTTTGGGTATAACACCGGAGTGTCCCAGGGAAGCTATATTAGACCTTCACTCACTGACCTGTAACTCACACAATACCCTTTATCTGGGGTTACTTGTGAGAAGCCTTGCAGGCTTCACAGACTGGCGCCAACCAGTTTCGCTGTGTAGGAAGGCCACCTTAGTGGGTTCACTAACCAGGATCCGTGACTTGCTCCACATCTGTAGCCAGTCCAGAAACTCAGAAGGACTCCATCTTCCTGAATTCTCAGAGCCATCACATGGTCTCTTCCTCGTGCCTCCTGGAAGCCTGTCCTTGTACGACCTTCCAAGCCGAGCCAATATGTAACCAAACAGCAGTCTCATTATATCACATGAGACACACCCCTGGATGGGATGTATGTGGATGGTCAGTCCCACCCAGCACTTTCTGACCATGCTGTGAATCTGGCCCTAAATGTATTACTTAAACCTTGCAGATTTACAAGTCCCAGAGCAAACATTCCAGGTTTACATCACAGCAGATCTTCGCCTGTGCGATACATACCAGTCATTTGCAATATAGATAGTAACTATCTCACAATCTACTATGTAAAGCTGAGTGTATGTATGTATGTATGTATGTGTGTATGTGTCATGGCTCGGCCCACTCCACATGGCACTGCTGATTTCATAGCTGATTTCCATATACAGTACAGACCAAAAGTTTGGACACACCTTCTCATTCAAAGAGTTTTCTGTATTTTCATGACTATGAAAATTGTAGATTCACACTGAAGGCATCAAAACTATGAATTGACACATGTGGAATTATATACTTAACAAAAAAGTGTGAAACAACTGAAAATATGTCTTATATTCTAGGTTCTTCAAAGTAGCCACCTTTTGCTTTGAATACTGCTTTACACACTCTTGGCATTCTCTTGAGGAGCTTCAAGAGGTAGTCACCGGAAATGGCCTTCTAACAGTCTTAAAGGAGTTCCCAGAGATGCTTAGCACTTGTTGGCCCTTGTGCCTTCCAGCTCACCCCAAACCATCTCGATTGGATTTAGGTCTGGTGATTGTGGAGGCCAGGTCATCTGGCGTAGCACCCCATCACCATCACATCTCCTCCTCCATGCTTCACGGTGGGAACCAGGCATGTAGAGTCCATCCGTTCACATTTTCTGGGTCGCACAAAGACACAGTGGCTGGAACCAAAGATCTCAAATTTGGACTCCTCAGACCAAAGCACAGATTTCCACTGGTCTTATGTCGATTTCTTGTGTTCTTTAGCCTAAACAAGTCTCTTCTGCTTGTTGCCTGTCCTTAGCAGTGGTTTCCTAGCAGCTATTTTACCATGAAGGCCTGTTGCACAAAGTCTCCTCCTAACAGTTGTTGTAGAGATGTGTCTGCTGCTAGAACTCTGTGTGGCATTGACCTGGTCTCTAATCTGAGCAGCTGTTAACCTGCGATTTCTGAGGCTGGTGACTCGGATGAACTTATCCTCCGCAGCAGAGGTGACTCTTGGTCTTCCTTTCCTGGGACGGTCCTCATGTGAGCCAGTTTCTTTGTAGTTCTTGATGGTTATTGCAACTGCACTTGGGGACACTTTCAAAGTTTTCCCAATTTTTCAGACTGACTGACCTTCATTTCTTAAAGAAATGATGGCCACTTGTTTTTCTTTACTTAGCTGCTTTTTTCTTGCCATAATACAAATTCTAACAGTCTATTCAGTAGGACTATCAGCTGTGTATCCACCAGACATCTGCACAACACAACTGTTGGTCCTAACCCCATTTATAAGGCAAGAAATCCTACTTATTAAACCTGAGAGGGCACACCTGTGAAGTGAAAACCATCTCCGGTGACTACCTCTAGAAGCTCATCAAGAGAATGCCAAGAGTGTGCAAAGCAGTAATCAAATCAAAAGGTGGCTACTTTGAAGAACCTAGAATATAAGACATATTTCAGTTGTTTCACACTTTTTTGTTGAGTATATCATTCCACATGTGTTAATTCATAGTTTTGATACCTTCAGTGTGAATCTACAATTTTCATAGTCATGAAAATATAGAAAACTCTTTGAATGAGAAGGTGTCCAGACTTTTGGTCTGTACTGTAGCTCTGCCTCTTCATTGCCGCCTCTCCACATAGCCTCGCTCATTCCAGTTAGCCATGCCCGCTTCATAGCCTCCCCCACATAACCCTTCTGTTAGCCCCACCCCTATGTGTGTATGTCCACACATAGCACCACCCACTTAATAGCTCCACCCCTCAACATAGGCCTGCCCCTAAAGGGGTGGGGCCAACTGGAGGGTTGGGGCCATATGCATCCATGAAGGGATGGGGCTATGTAGAGGGGGTGGAGCTATGAAGGTGACAGGGCTATGTGTTGACATTCATACAGATATACATATACACACACAGATAAATGGAGGCTGCATTATATTATATGGAGGTTGCCCGTGCATAGTAACTAACTGTCCTTAGTTATAACAAAATAGAATAGAAGGATTATTTTGCACATAGAAACATTTCTGGAGTGGGCGGAGCCATATACATCCTTGAAGGGGTAGAGCTATGAAAGGGGCTAGGCTATGTGTGGGCTTACATACATACATACATACACACACATACATACATGCATACAGCCCTATGCCCAGGCAACGCCGGGCTTTTCCAACTAGCATATATATACAGTGCCTACAAGTAGTATTCAACCCCCTGCAGATTTAGGTGGTTTGATAAGATGTAAATAAGTTAGAGCCTTCAAACTGCAAACGAGAGTAGGATTTATTAACAGAAGCATAAATCTTACAAACCAAAAAGTTATGTTGCTCAGTTGAATTTTAATAAATTTTAAACATAAAAGTGTGGGTCAATTATTATTCAACCCCTCAAACCACCAGCATTCTGTTTGGTCCCTCTAAAGTATTAAGAAGTAGTTCAGGCACAAAGAACAATGAGCTTCACATGTGTGGATTAATTATCTCTTTTGCCAGCCTTTTCTGACTATTTAAGACCCTCCCCAAACTTGTGAACAGCACTCATACATGGTCAACATGGGAAAGACAAAGGAGCATTCCAAGGCCATCAGAGACAAGATCGTGGAGGGTCACAAGGCTGGCAAGGGGTACAAAACCCTTTCCAAGGAGTTGGGCCTACCTGTCTCCACTGTTGGGAGCATCATCCGGAAGTGGAAGGCTTATGGAACTACTGTTAGCCTTCCACGGCTTGGACAGCCTTTGAAAGTTTCCTCCCGTGCCGAGGCCAGGCTTGTCCGAAGAGTCAAGGCTAACCCAAGGACAACAAGGAAGGAGCTCCGGGAAGATCTCATGGCAGTGGGGACATTGGTTTCAGTCAATACCATAAGTAACGTACTCCACCGCAATGGTCTCCGTTCCAGACGAGCCCGTAAGGTACCTTTACTTTCAAAGCGTCATGTCAAGGCTCGTCTACAGTTTGCTCATGATCACTTGGAGGACTCTGAGACACACTGGTTCAAGGTTCTATGGTTTGATGAGACCAAGATCGAGATCTTTGGTGCCAACCACACACGTGACGTTTGCAGACTGGATGGCACTGCATACGACCCCAAGAATAACATCCCTACAGTCAAGCATGGTGGTGGCAGCATCATGCTGTGGGGCTGTTTCTCAGCCAAGGGGCCTGGCCATCTGGTCCGCATCCATGAGAAGATGGATAGCACGGCCTACCTGGAGATTTTGGCCAAGAACCTCCGCTTCTCCATCAAGGATCTTAAGATGGGTCGTAATTTCATCTTCCAACAAGACAACGACCCAAAGCACACAGCCAAGAAAACCAAGGCCTGGTTCAAGAGGGAAAAAAACAAGGTGTTGGAGTGGCCTAGTCAGTCTCCTGACCTTAACCCAATTGAAAACTTGTGGAAGGAGCTCAAGATTAAAGTCCACATGAGACACCCAAAGAACCTAGATAGCTTGGAGAAGATCTGCATGGAGGAGTGGGCCAAGATAACTCCAGAGACCTGTGCCGGCCTGATCAGGTCTTATAAAAGACGATTATTAGCTGTAATTGTAAACAAGGGTTATTCCACAAAATATTAAACCTAGTGGTTGAATAATAACTGACCCACACTTTTATGTTTAAAATTTATTAAAATTCAACTGAGCAACATAACTTTTTGGTTTGTTAGATTTATGCTTCTGTTAATAAATCCTACTCTCGTTTGCAGTTTGAAGGCTCTAACTTATTTGCATCTTATCAAACCACCTAAATCTGCAGGGGGTTGAATACTACTTGTAGGCACTGTATGTATATCATTGAAATAAGGAGGAATAAGTAAGATATTAAAACTGGATGCTAAACACTAGATCCGCTCATGTCTAGTTTTTACTTTCTCTTGCTGCTAAAAGATAGAAGTGGAATATTCCTGAGACTTTCTATACAATATACCATTGTACTCCTTCTGCAGTGGTATATTTCCTTACCATTTATTTGTATTGTATGGCATGTTAAAGAATTAAATGTATTCTAAACAGTAATACCGCATATACTCGCGTATAAGCCGAGTTTTTCAGCCCAAAAATTGGGCTGAAAAGTCCCCCCCTCGGCTTATACGCGAGTCATAAGGCCGCCCGCCCCCCTCATCAGTATACAGGCGCCCCCCCCATCGGTATACAGGGCCCCCCCCTTGCTGCCGCAAACCTGTAAAGTAATAGATCATTATACTTATCCCTGTCGCCGCCGTCGCCGCACTGCACCGCACTCCTCCGGGTCTTCATGCTTCTTCCGGCTTCCTCCTCCGGCGCGCAATGACGTCATTGCCTGCGCCCACCGGAGAAGGAAGCCGGAAGAAGCATGAAGACCCGGAGGAGCGCGGTGCAGAGCAGCGGCGACGGCGGCGACAGGGATAAGTATAATGATCTATTACTTTACAGGTTTGCGGTAGCAAGGGGGGGCCCTGTATACCGATGGGGGGGGCGCCTGTATACCACTGGGACTGCTGCTGTATATACCACTGGGGCTGCAGCTGTATATACCACTGGGGCTGCAGCTGTATATACCACTGGGGCTGCTGCTGTATATACCACTGGGGCTGCTGCTGTATATACCACTGGGGCTGCTGCTGTATATACCACTGGGGCTGCTGCTGTATATACCACTGGGGAGGCTAATGTAACACTGCTGGGGCCTGTATATACCACTGGGGAGGCTGCTGTATACATCACTGCTGGGGGCTGTATACCTGTGCTGGGGTCCACCCTCGGCTTATACACGAGTCAATAGGTTTTCCCAGCTTTTGGGGGCAAAAGTAGGGGGGGGGGTCGGCTTATACACGGGTCGGCTTATACACGAGTATATACGGTAAATAAAGCACGTCATTAATACAAAATGTAAGCAATTTATAATTACTGTGCAATATAAAAACTACAGAAAAAAAAAGAAAATGAAATAAAACATAATCAGACAATACATTCTTTATACACCGTCAATGGCAATGCTAATCATTGCTGCACAAGACTGATATCATTGTTACTTTGAATTGTGAAGATGAAGACTTTATACGATCAGTGAACCAAGACAAAATACTTTTTATAAAAAAAAAAGTAATTGATGAGTCCCGGGAGAGCAGCTGTATGTCCAGGCAGTGAGAGGGTTAAAGTGTCTACATGTGATCTGTATCAATGCTGAACTTCTAGACACGTTAAGTCCATCATTATGTTCTTATTAAACAATCTAAGCAGAAAATAGATTGAAATGTCAGATGTGAGCGTCTCCATCCGTCTTTTATAACTTGGTGTCGTGAAGCAGATAATACAATTAATTGATTTGCCTGTACATACAATGGAAACAGATGTACGTTCAGTATACCTTGGCAACGTATCGGAAGTGATCCATGTTCTTTGTTGGTTAGGAGATGTATATGCCAGTGCACCCGTTATGTTCTGGATGTGGCGGAACCGCTAGCGCTGCTGGGGACACATTCATTTTCTTTGTGTGTTCTCAGTCAGTTCATCTCCATACGAGCTGTTCTGCTCTGCATTGCCAGTAGTCAGAGCACATAATACCAATATAACATTTAGTATTTGATGTAAATCTTTATACTAGGACGAAATTCTATGCTGAATATTTTCATAGCTTTGGGCTTTTTAGGAGTCAGAGCTCCACTTTTTTTTCACAGATAATCAAAACATTCATCTCCATTAGGTCTAAATGTAGCTTGGTATCTTGATCCCTGGAATAGATCCAGTGCATTGTATGTGACAAGTGCTGGTCAAAACGATGTCTTGTCACGCAGGGACTGGTGTGTGTTCACATACACTGTGTGAAACTAGCGCATGGACAACAGGTGTTCGGTGCACTAAGCAAAACACAAGGGAACAACAGGACTACAATCACAACGGTGGGCCCAGTAGGTTGGGAGCGGGGAAGGGACATCTCTTGAACTCACCTCAGGATGTACCCTGATCTCACTGGTGTCCCTATACAGGTTCATTCACCCCGTCGCCGAACAGGATACCTAGTTCCTTGATGGCCCTGTTATTATTCCTCACTAGGGAGCTGGCTGGTGAGAACGCTACTGCCACCACTGCACTAATACCACACAAAAGGAAAGAAGGACAGACAGGGGAAAGCTCCAAATGATAAAGATACTTCACGGCTGCAGCCAAACTGCTAGCACAAATGGCTGCAGACAAACCTCTAGCCAGCAGGCGGCTTGGCACCAGTCAGTTAACTAAGAGCTCCTTCCACCAATCGGTTTGCAATGAATGGAATTCAATCACCAGCACTGGGTGATGGGTCATGTGACTACTTGAAGAAGATGGGAGTAGTCACACCTGAACAGCTCACCAAGGAGCTTACTAGCAGCAGAACTAACATTAACCTATAGTGTCAAAAACATGAAGAAAGGTGCACTCACCCGTTTGACGTTGCGCTTGAACTTTATTTTTGCGGTATCATATTTAACACGGCGCAGGGAGGGAGGGGAGGAATGGACAACGAGTCATTTCGCGCTAAGTGTGCACTTCCACTGGTCCTGAACCTGTGACGTGACTTCCCCTTATTTAAACCAGTTGGGTGGGTTTGTCTACGTTACAGGTACATATAGGAAATATAAAGTGAAATTAAAAACAAGAAACACTAAAACAGATGCATACAAAAACAGAAACAAAGAAGTGACTATTACAGATAATTTTGTGCAGAATAAAACTTAAAATACTACACAAGAATTATAATGTTTGAAACCGGCAGTTATTCTACAGAAAACAGGAAAGAAGAGAAAGAAATTGTCTAGTGTGTGTTGCGCAAAAATTTTGCAACTTTTTTTTTTTTCAGTACCAACCAACTTTGCCAAAGTGAAACCAGCTCTGGCAAGACGATCTCTGGGGGAGGTACTTGCCAGTTTTAAGATGCCTGTATTAAGTAAATTAGGACATTTAATGAATTAGGTGCATCTTCATCCAATGGTCCACTTCATTAAGACTGGCATACAAAACACTAGTTTTAATGTATCCGGCCCATCATATCTTACCAGGTAATGCTAAAGAAAAAGAGAAATGAGGCCTTGACCTTTTTTGCAGGGAGTTTGCTTTCTTTTCCTTGCTGTGATGTTGCCTTCTTATGACTGGGCAGCCTCATATAGGGGAAAAAGTAAACGCCCCCAAAGAAGAATCTGTTCACTTGACTAAAGGGAAAATTAGCCCATATCTCCCAAATGCTTTGGAGAAAAATGAAAAGAAAAAAACTTATAATTATCCTCTATGCCTATTTATACTGAGATAAACAGTTTAAAAAATATTAAACATTAAAAGTATAATAATAATAATTTTTATTTCTATTGCGCCGCAGGAGTTTACAATTCAGAGGAGACCGGCAATATCAGGCATTATACATTGCGAATATTTTATATGAAATTCCAATTACACTGACCATGTTGTGTGATGCTTTTACAATACATATAACTCTGTAGGGTAAAGTGTTGTTTTGTGCGGAGCTTTTACAGAGGAGATAATTCCTTCAATACTAAAGCTTTACATGCTGCTGTTGAACAGTTTATCTCTTCACTAATACATTGCCACTATAATGTCATGTGCGAAGCACTATCAATTATCATGAAGAGATGATCTACCGAAGAATAGTACCTTGTCCTTCACGGCTGAGATGACAAAAGACAACTTATGCTAGAGTAATGAAGATGGCGTATTACTGGACTATAATATCTATTATATAATTGCGAATGCTGCGAGTGCCCCTTTGTCGTCATGTGGATACGAACGAAGCATTGGCCGCGCAGCGGCCATTGCGAGCCGGCGAGTCGCTATGCCCGCGCAGCGGGCATGGCGAGTCGAAGCATTGGCCGCGCAGCGGCCATTGCGAGTCGCTCTAAGGCGACTCGCTATGCCCGCGCAGCGGGCATGGCGAGTCGCCTTAGCAGCGCGAAGCATTGGCCGCGAAGCGGCCATTGCGAGTCAGAGACTCGCTCTGCTAGAATCCCGATGCATTGTGCATCGGGCACCCATCTAGTAGAGTATATCTGAGAAAAAGTCATGTACAGTTCTTTAAGAATGATACTTCTACAACAATGCCATATGTATAGTAATTTATACTGAGGATTTTCTTTATCTGATAATAGACTTTTATTACATGTCAGTTCAGCTTATTATTATACACACCTGGGGTGTGGGCAGTGCTATAGGTGTTGCAGGTCTCAGTCCGGTGCCTCCTTTCTTCCTATGGTTCGTGCGGGTGACATAGCCTATGTTGCCTACACACAGTCTCTGTAATGCGCAGGTTCTGGGAAAGGTCAAAGAACACCAGCCCTTGCACACTATGCAGGTGTTCTTTGACCTCTCCCCGCATCGGCTCAATACAGTACTTTGCTCTGACCTTAGCAGATCAGAAAAAAGTACACATGTGCAGGAGCACAATGGAGGAGACTGTGCGGGTGACATAGGACGTGTCACCCACACCAAGCAGAGATGAAGAAGGCATTCATAGGAAGAAAGGGGGTGCCAGTATGAGACCTGCGACATCCAATCTGATCGGACCACCCTCCAGGTGGGTATAATACTTTATTTTTGCATTTTACAGATCGGCCTGTGGACTTCTTTGTATACAGCCTTCTATAAAGCTGTATACAAGGGCTTTGTGCTCGTGGCCATAGCTTATATTATTATTATATGAATAATCTGGTGACAGGTTCTCTTTAACATACATCAGACCTTCTGCCTACTGGATAATTTGTATATGTATGTTGATATTATTGATTACATTATTCATACACAGCTCATTATTCTTCCATGGTCAGTATAGTAATAACATTATGACCACTGCACATAGTTCCTTTGTTCTGCAAAGTTAATATGTACATATAGGCTTCTGTCACACACGTGGGTGTGGACCCACTGCGTCACGGCCAAACTTACCTTGGATGGGTGTGACTAAGTACCTTCCGGGTTTTCACCAGAGTCTCTGATGATGAGGTTGGACTTGGCTGCTAGTAGATACTAGATACCACTACAGGACAGCCAATGGACTGCAGCAACTGACACCAGGGGTCAGGGACTCAGGTTCAGAGGTCAGGGTAACATGCAGGACTGGATCTTGGTTACATGCAAACTAGACACTGGTACTGATTCAAACAGAACGGCTGGTTCAGACAGGTACTAGGTGGGTATAGGTATATAGGCAGGAACGAGATGAATGGAGCTGGATCAGGGTCCTACGAATGGGTAAAAGCACAGGTTAGGGTACAAGCATAGTAAAGACACAGGTTTTTGTAATTCACAAGTTCAAGCACCTGAAAACACACAAGTAGTCACAGGTTTACCAAGACACTAAACAAAGTTGCCCAAGCACCTCCCAAAAGGAGAGAGTGTCTTAATTGCCTAGGGCCTGCCAGCCATTGATTGGAGACACATATTGAATGTGCACACTGCCCCTTTAAAAGGCGGTGAATGCAAACTCTTGCACCATTAGCATACTGCCAGGAGACCTGTGCAGTATTCAAAGTCCCTGAGAGCAGAGAGATGCGTCAGGGAACGTAACAGAAGCAGCTGGGTGGCCGGGGCTGTGAGTGTGTCGTGTCCCTTCTGGGTGGAGTGCAGGGACGCTGGCGGCGTTACAGATTCATACTGGAAAGATTCTCCTGCAATTTTGATATGTGCCTTACATCCTGTGACTTGGGAATGTGGTATTATGGAATAAAGAATCTTATTTTCTACTTACTTTAAAGGGATTGTCCAGGTTTGGGCTGAATGTCTGCAATCACTTTAGCTGACTACAGTCTTCTTAATCTACACAGCATGCGCATGGTACGCTGTCAGGATTCTCCACTGACAGTGGCCAGAAGGTGTAATCACATGACCGCAAGTATGCAATTTGCATACTTCGGTTCACATTTTGACTGGACATACAAAGTCTAGCTAAATACAAGTGAATTCATTGTGGCCAGTATATCTAGTTGGCATGTATTCAAATCACATACTTGTGACCTCCCTCTTTTACTACCCTGGTGTGGTGGCATCGGCTTGATAGGAGGGGTTAATGACAGATGAGAATATTGACAGCTGTCAATGGGTTCCCCTGTATTTTTGATTGTCAGCCAAGGTAAAACCAGGCAGCTGGCCGTGGCAGCCCATAGCGGTCCACTTTATCTGAGTTGAGAATCCACAATTTGTTGAAGCCCTATGTAAATTTTTTTAAATTATTTATTTTTTCTCTCTTATGACAGCTGGTTCATTGCCAATGGCAACCAATCACATATGCCGGCACAATGGGTTTCATGCAACAGCCAATCACAGATGCTGTTATAGAGAGTGGGTGTTTGTGATTGGCTATTGGAGGCAGAGTGCAGTGATAGTGCAGGAAGTTAATTGTTCCTATGCAGACCTGGGTAGAGACATTTTGTAAGCTGTTGATCCTGTACTGCTGCATGGACTTTTTTTGTTTGTTTTACCTTTGTGCCCAAGAGAAGGTCGTTTCTGTTCGTTTATTGGAGATTTAAGCCTTACACTATATCTTCCTGTTTTGCACCAAACAACTTCATGCCTGTGCCTATCTCTAGCGCTGCCATAGTGAGTAATCCTCTACCGAAGTAAAGAAAGATGACTCTTAAGTGCTATGAACTGGTGGAAACTATCCTGTATCTCATTGATTGACCCTTCACCAACCATTTCCATATTACTAAGGATTTATTATGAAACCATAGTCTTCTCCAGTAGGAAAAGAAGTTGATCCACAGGCAGTTGTTATAGTTTTCTTGCCTTGGGTCAGTGCAGTGTAGGATACTGTTTTCTTGGGTGAGAGGCCATTGAGTAACATCTAGTGGCTACTATTATGGACACCTCCAAACTGGCATAGGGAGGCTCGGCTCCTATTATATTGAGTGGGAGCTGAGCTGCAGTTTCCAGCAATTTCTGTTATACTTCTACCAGTACTGAGCTTTCCCAGTTCTGTTCACTATTGACATCGGGCCACTGCTGAAAACAGCTGATTGGTGGGTGGTGGGTGGTCTGACCCTCAACCTTCTGATATTGATGATCTATCCAAAACAGGTCATCAAAATCAGAAGCCCATACAACCCCTTAAAGGGTGGGACATTGATTACAGGGTTGATATATCCAATGAATGGTAGCAGAAAGCTGGTTTTCTCGCTCTTGGAGTAGAGCTACTTTACATACTCACATATATGTCCTCACATATCCTTCATTCTCCCTTCATACTGCTAGATATTAAATGTGTCTGTAAAGTAATATAACATTATATGAATGTTAAATAGAAGATGCATTTATTAACATCAACCATCTTCCGGATCGGTAATATGAGCCATGGGAGAAATAAATACATGTAAAACTATATTACTGGATCTTCACTTAGAGACACTTTTCTCAATTTGTACTGTACATTTAATACATTGTGATAGAGATGGTTTGCAGACTTAAATCGGCACCCTGCTGACGAGCTACCACCAAACCGAATGGTGACAACCGGCAGACTAATCTCCCCACAGTTGGTGGCTCATCCTTCTCAATTACTATATTCTGTTTTCTTTGATGTTTGAGAGCCTCCATTTATTTTCACCTGTTCTCGTCTGCAGTCACAGTAGTCGATATATGTTTAATTTTCACTACATGAAAGGTTTACTGAGATCTGAAACTTTCTGCACAGAGTCGCATAGTCTGAAGTGATCAAACTAGGATACACAAGTTTCATCAGACAGTTATTACCATTCATCAGAAGTACTCAGATCAACATTGTCTCCATCTGATTAATGAGGATTAAGGAACATTAATTATTCTTACAAAGTGCATCCTCCAAAGCCACATAATACAAGTTCTTGTTTCTGCAAAAGTGTTTCTTAAAGCTTATCTTTTATACTCTTATGTGGAATCCCGCTGAGAGCACATTGTGCATTCAGTATGTAAATGGAGGAGCTGATCCTTCTCTTCTGATAACGCACAATCTCCCAGAGGTTCACGGAAACTTAGCTCCGCTCATTGGTGATGTCTATGTAATGACATCTTTCATAATTAAAACTGGTTAGGTTACATTCACAAGGTGTATGGCCAGGGTATGTGTGAAGAAAAGATATAACGTGGCATGCAAACGTTTGGGTGCTACTGGTCAAAATTCATGTTACTGTGAACAGTTAAGCAAGTTGAAGATGAAATGATCTTCTAAAGGCATTAAATTAAAGATGACACATTTCCTTTGTGTTTTAGGCAAAAAAAAAAAAAAAAAAAAATATTTTCATCTATTACATTTTAAAAATTACAAAAAAGAAAATGGGCCAATGCAAGTGGTGGTGCAACCTTGCATGGTTACCTTGTAGCACCCTCTTTGGCAAGTATCACAGCTTGTAAATGCTTTTTGTAGCCGGCCAAGGGTCTTAACGTTCTTGTTTGAGGGATTTTAATCCATTCTTCCTTGGAAAAGTCTTCCAGTTCTGTGAGATTACTGAATTGTCTTGTATGCACTGCTATTTTGAGCCACAAATTTTCAATGATATTTAGATCAGGGGACTTTGAGGGCCATTGTAAAACCTTCAGCTTGCCCCTTTTAAGGTCATCTATCGTGGATTTTGTTGTGGCTTTAGGATCATCCATTTGTAGAAGCCATCCTCTTGTCAACTTCAGCTTTGTTACAGATGGTGTTATATTTGCATCAAGAATTTAATAAAACACTTACAGTTTGCAGGTTAAGGCCAGCACCACCGCTCCCTCCATGCGTCTGTCAGTTCCAGCAGCCCTCCAGGATCCCCTGGGACCTCTCATGCCGGTCCCACACACTGTGAGCCTCTATTCCTGGTGCACACTTCCTCCACACAGTGATATGTCACTTCCAGTTTAGAAAAAGAACAGGACTGCACACAGGATAAAAGTGCTCAATCCATTTATTGCATCACAGGGGTGTTACAGGTGGGGGTGCAAAGGAAGGAAGGCCGGGTAGCCCCGACTGGAAGTTGCATCAAGAATTTGTTGAAATGTCATTGAATCCATTCTTTCTGATACACCTGAAATGTTCCCCGTGACATTGGCTGCAACACAACCCCAAAGCATGATTGATCCATCCCCATTCCTAATGGTTTGCGAGATGTTCTTGCATTGAAATTATGTGCTCTTTTTTTGTCCACACATACCTTTAATCGTTGAGGCCAAAGAGTTCTATTTTGACTTTATAGTTCCACAAGACTTGTTTCCATGCTCTTTTACATAATTCTAACTCTGAATTTTATGGCGAGGACACAGGAGAGGTTTTATTATGATAACTCTTCAATAAAGCCATGTTTGTGCAAGTGTCAGTAGAACAATGTACCACAAGTGCAGAATCTGCTAAATCTTCCTGAAGGTCTTTTGCGTCAATTGGGGTTTCTGATTTCATGCACGTCTCTAGCAATCCTATGAGCAGAAATTTTGCTTGGTCCTTATCTTGATCTCCACTGTTCCTGTTATTTTCCATTTCTTAGTTACATTTTGAACTGGGGAGAGGGCAACTTGAAAACACTTTGATATCTTCTTATAGTCTTCTCCTGCTTTGTTGGCCTCGATCTTTATGGTTTTCACAGTGCTAGGCAGCTGCTTAGAAGATCCCATAGCGGCTGTTTTTTTGGCACAAGGTTAGAGGAGGTTTTTATAAAGCTGTGAAATCTGCATCACCTGACCTTTCCTAATGATGAGAGTGAATAAGTCATAACCCTAACAGGCGAATACCAGGGCCTCACAGAACTGGAGAAGATGTAGACAGTGATATCAGTAGTGAATCCAGTGGTGATAGGAGCACTCGGAGCAGTGACCCCTAAGTTGGAAAAATTACTACAGCAGATCCCAGGAGCAATGTCTAAACTCTATCCAGAAAAGTGAATTGCTGGGAACAACCAAGATCATGTGCAGAACCCAAAAAATGCCCAGCATGTCTCTGGTAGAGGACTCGAGAATAAGGAAGGACAAATAACCACTGCAGAGGAGTGAGAAGGTGGTTATGTTCAACAACATGACTTAAAGAGGACTTGTCACCAAACCAGGCATGGTGATCTAATTTCAGCACTGAATGCAGCGTGTCTGCTGCATCCAGGCAAGGGGTCCCCCATCCCTTGAGCTCCCCCTGTATCCCGAGATAATACACTTTGAAAACTTACATTGTGGAGCCAAATAGGAGGTGACTTGTGGCTGGAGCCAAAGGACAGATTCACACCCCCTGCATGTTTAATCTGCCCACCGCTGGCTCCCTGATGCCAATCATTGTGTCCCTCGCCTGCAGCATAACACAGAGCTTACTGCAGTAATGGCCGCTTAGCCCCGCCCCGTGCAGTGACGTCACCGCTTATACCCGCCCTGCTCCATGGTTAACATGGAGCAGGGCGGGTATAAGCAGTGATGTCACTACAGGAGGTGGGGCAGCCGGCCTCCTGCTCTGACATCACCCCTTTCCCCGCCCTGCTCCATGTTAACCATGGAGCAGGGTGGGTATAAGCGGTGATGTCACCGCAGGGGGCGGGGCAAAGCAGCCATCACTGGAATAAGCTCTGTGTTATACTGCAGGCGAGGGAGACAATGATTGGCATCAGGGAGCCAGCGGTTGGCAGATTAAACATGCAGGGGGAGTGAATCTGCCCTTTGGCTCCTGCCACAAGCCACCTCCTATTTGGCTCCACAATGTAAGTTTTCAAAGTGTATTATCTCGAGTACTAGGGGGCTCAAGGGCTGGGGGACCCCTTGCCTGAATGCAGCAGACATCCTGCATTCAGTGCTGTAAGTAGATCACCATATCTGGTTTGGTGACAAGTCCTCTTTAAGCGCAAAATCTTTAGAATAGTTTTTATTCCCATGCATTGTGAACATTGCACGCTGTTTTGTAATTCAAAACGTGAAGAGAAATGTATATAATTTGTAACTACTTTACAGAAAATAACAAAGATTGAACATTGGGCGGTTCAAAAAAAATAACAGCGTCTGCATTTGTCTTTACAAACTCAAAATCTGTGCTTTTTTTTAAATTTAGCATTCCAGTGACTCATTAAGCAAATATTTAGTTGTATTACCACACTTTTTTTTTAGAACGTCTTCACATCTATGTTTCATAGAGTCAACCAACGTCTGGCACCTGTCAACTGTTGTTTCAGCCCAGGATGCATTGATTACATCCCACAATTTATTTGCATTTGTTGGATTTGCCTCAGAAACTGCATTTTTGATGTCGCCCCACAAGTGTTCTATCAGATTAAGGTCAGGGATTGGGCTGAGCATTTCATAACTTCAATTTTGCTGCACTGGAACCAAGATTTTGCTAATTTACTGGTGTATTTAGGGTCGTTGTCTTGTTGAAACACTTGTTTCAAGGGCATTTCCTCTTCAGCATAAGACAACATGACCTCAAGTATTTTGATGTGTGCAAACTGGCCCATGATCCCTAGTATATGGTAAATAGGGCCGGCACCATAGTAAGAGAAACATGAACATATCATGATGCTTGCACCACCATGCGTCACAGTCTTCAGAGTATAAAGTGACTTGAATCCAGAGTTTGGGGGTCTTCAGTTGATGTGTTCTCTGGCAAATTGTATCCGCTTCAGTACATGTCTATTTTATAACAGTGGGACTTTGCGGGACTTCTCGTTAATAGATTAGCTTCACACAGGCGTCTTCTATCTGTCACCGTCCTCACAGGTAACTTGAGACTGTGTTTGATCATCGTGGAGCTGATCATTGGTTGAGCCTTTGCCATTCTGGCCATTCTTCCATCCATTGGAATGGTAGTCTTCCATTTTCTTTCACATCTCTCTGGTTTTGCTTTCCATTTTAAAGCATTGGAGATCATTTTAGCAGAACAGCCTATCATTGTCTACACTTCTTTTCAATTAACTTTTTAATCAAAGTACCTGTTCTGAACAATGTTTCGAACAACCCATATTTCTCAGGCTTTCAAGGAGAATGCATGTATAACATGTGCTGGCTTCACCCTTAAATAAGGGCCACCTAATTCACACCTGTTTCTTCACAGAATGATTGACCTCACTAATGAACTCCACACTGCTATTATTTTGAATACATTCCCTTTCAATTAATTATTCAAATACACAGACTTCAAAAATGCAGATCATGAATGCTGAGTCTGCTGGTTTTCTACAGCACCAACTGGTAAATTGTTTGACATGCGGTAATCTAATTTATACCAAAAACAGTGAATAATCTGGTTAGTCATAATGGACTGCTATTATTTTGATCAGTACTGTATATTTCTCCAGGTGATGAATGAACCAGTAAGAAGAACTGTAAAGAGAAGCAATATCTGACCATGCTGACCCAGTGACAGGTCCTCTTTAGATTTGTGTATGATGGCCTAGATACGTCAGTTTACCCCAGTTCCAAAGAAGCACAGATTTTTGCCACCAAGTCTGAGAGGAACATAATATAGAAAAGGAACACTGATTTTTTTTTCTCAATCAGCAAAGAAGGTTACTAGAGGACTAGTAAACTGCTGCCTTGTAGTCCTCCATATTCATGTACTCTGTATAAACTTATCCCCACCACTGATTGACTGCTTTCTTCATATGCACAGTGTACATAGAAAGCTGCCAATCAGTGGTGTGGGTGGGGTTATACAGAGCTCAGCATTCAGAGAACTACTAGATCTGCAGCAGAGAAAACAGTGATTTTATCAGAACTGCAGCAAACAGCCCATTAATTGGCACATCGCTGGAATCAGGGTCTCTGCTTTATATCATTCTGCCTTCAGATAGAGTAACAAAAATTAAGCGACAAATTCCCTTTAAAGGGTTGTCCAGGACTATTATTATTTTTTTAAAATTTTTATTGGCCTAAAAACAAGCAGGTAGTTACTATCAGAGGCGTCTACCCAGCGCCAGGCTCAGCGCGGTCTCTTACAGCTCCTGATGGCAGTTCACTTTCTCATCAATAGAGCAGCTCTTCCTCATCAGGGCTGCTATGTCGATTGAGTGTGACTGCCAGTTTAATACTTGACAGCCATCTCCCCGCGGTTAGGCAACAGGAAGCCGGCTTTTCAGTCACATTGATGTCACTCTCCATTATCAGAACAGAACGGACGCCAAGCCGCTGCTGTGTTGAGGTGAGCGGAAGCCGCTGAATCGTCGGCAGGAGCTGCCTGTGACTATCTGTGTCGGCAGAGATCAACACCGGGCACAACAGGCAGGTAGTTAGTAACCACCTGCCTGTTAGTTCATAGACAAATAATAAAATAATTCTAGTATCTCCTTTAATGAAACCAAATTGAAAAAAAAAAAACATTTTTAACCCCAAACACATACAATTACGTAAAAAGATACAAATACAAATTGTCCTGTGCTCAGAGGTTGATAACCCCTCTAATCATGTTCTTTCAGGGTACCGTCACACCTGGAAACTTCGCCGGGGATTTCACAGGCGACGCAGGGCGTGGCCTATCGCCGGCGACAGCGCCAGTGCGTCGCCTAGTGTAAAGGGGCGATAATGAGGCGAAAAATTGCCTTAGAGTGGTCGCTGTTTTCGCAGCACTGCTCTGAAATCAGGCGAGCACTCTGGGGCAATGTGTACACATCGCCCCATGTAACATGGTGATCGCCGATGATACAGGCGATGGGAGCCATAGGCTCCCATGTTACAGGATTTCCGCTGAGGTTTGTGGACACCCCAGCGGCGATGTCTCCTGTAACATCGCCGGTGGTCGCGGAGGTATCAATTGTAAACACGCGACAGCGACGCTGGTGGGGTGCCAAAAACATGCGCGTTCCCGTGCGTCGCCGGTGATATCTCCGGTGATGTGGATAGGTTTGACGGTACCCTCATGTTTTATATTATTCCTCATGTTTCTCTTTTTATCTTCAGATGTCTGATATCACGTGCTCCCAGGGGCATAACTACAATAGGTACAAGTGTTGCAATCGTACTTGGGCCCCAAAAGTCCCTTTGGCCTTTAGAAAAAAGACCGGTACTATTAAAGACTTGCAATATCGGGGGCCCCATTGAAGCCTTTGCACAGGGGCCCATGAATGTAATGTTACACTAGAGCAGTGATGGCGAACCTATGGCACGCGTGCCAGGGGTGGCACGCAGAGCCGCCTCCGCTGGCACGCGGCCTCGCCACTACACTGCCGCTTTGATCAAAGCTGTGTTGGAGCAGAGGAGACATTTCTCCTCTCTCCGACACTCTTCCTAGATGGTGGGCGGGACTTTTCCCTATGGGCCGCCCACCTGTAGGGTGCGGGGGCCGCCCTCTCCTCCAGCCTCAGCACTGCTTTAAATCTGTCACCGAGTGGCCACGGACGTGAAGGGGGCGGGGCCACGGTTTGAAGGGGCGGGGCCACGGTCGTGAAGGGGGCGGACCGTTTCCCCAAAGCAGTGCCCTTCTCAAGCAATCAGGACGACAAGGGAAGTTCTAAGGCCCTCCCAACATCTTCATCTCATTCTGATCTCTCTGAGATGATCATGTGACCCCTGATGCCTCCCCTGATGTGACATCATCACAGGTCCTACCGGTATATGTGAGTATCATATATGTGTGTGTCATTCTGAGTGTTGTTCTGTCTGTCAGGGTGTCTCTATCTGTGTGTTTGACAGTGTCTGTGTGTCTCTCTGTCTCTACACAAGACTATACAGTATATACAGGTCCACACTACATGCTGTACTAGTGTGCCTATATACTGTATATATATATATATATATAGTGTGGACCTGTATATACAGTATAGTGCTGTGTATACAAGATATAACCAACAGTCTCAGATGTGCCCAGGGTCCGCAGCGTGTAAGGTGCCCAGGGTCCGCAGCGTGTAAGGTGCCCAGGGTCCGCAGCGTGTAAGGTGCCCAGGGTCCGCAGCGTGTAAGGTGCCCAGGGTTCGCAGCGTGTAAGGTGCCCAGGGTCCGCAGCGTGTAAGGTGCCCAGGGTCCGCAGCGTGTAAGGTGCCCAGGGTCCGCAGCGTGTAAGGTGCCCAGGGTCCGCAGCGTGTAACGTGCCCAGGGTCCGCAGCGTGTAAGGTGCCCAGGGTCCGCAGCGTGTAAGGTGCCCAGGGTCCGCAGCGTGTAAGGTGCCCAGGGTCCGCAGCGTGTAAGGTGCCCAGGGTCCGCAGTGTCAAAGGTGCCCAGGGTCCGCAGCGTGTAAGGTGCCCAGGGTCCGCAGCGTGTAAGGTGCCCAGGGTCCGCAGCGTGTAAGGTGCCCAGGGTCCGCTGCGTGTAAGGTGCCCAGGGTCCGCAGCGTGTAACGTGCCCAGGGTCCGCAGCGTGTAAGGTGCCCAGGGTCCGCAGCGTGTAAGGTGCCCAGGGTCCGCAGCGTGTAAGGTGCCCAGGGTCCGCAGCGTGTAAGGTGCCCAGGGTCCGCAGCGTGTAAGGTGCCCAGGGTCCGCAGCGTGTAAGGTGCCCAGGGTCCGCAGCGTGTAAGGTGCCCAGGGTCCGCAGCGTGTAAGGTGCCCAGGGTCCGCAGCGTGTGAGGTGCCCAGGGTCCGCTGCGTGTGAGGTGCCCAGGGTCCGCAGCGTGTGAGGTGCCCAGGGTCCGCAGCGTGTGAGGTGCCCAGGGTCCGCAGCGTGTGAGGTGCCCAGGGTCCGCAGCGTGTGAGGTGCCCAGGGTCCGCAGCGTGTGAGGTGCCCAGGGTCCGCAGCGTGTGAGGTGCCCAGGGTCCGCAGCGTGTGAGGTGCCCAGGGTCCGCAGCGTGTGAGGTGCCCAGGGTCCGCAGCGTGTGAGGTGCCCAGGGTCCGCAGCGTGTAAGGTGCCCAGGGTCCGCAGCGTGTAAGGTGCCCAGGGTCCGCAGTGTGTCATGTGTATACAGCAGGCAGTTTCTAATGTTTTTACAGTCTGCAGTCTCTAATGTGTATACGGCCCACAAAATTTTCCTGAGAGTTCTCTCTGTGTTCTTCATGGTGTCTCCATGGATCCTGTTCCTCTCTACGCCCAGCACTGGACTTTCTGCCGCCACCTTTCATCTTTCCCCATCTTTAGGATCAGGCTGAGTCTTGGCTATCTATATACCACAGCATCCTATCTATAAAACACAGCCTTCTGGGTATGCTGGGTATAATTCTCCTGTTTACTGAGTGTAATCCTCAGTATCTGTAGTATTCTGTATATATACACTGCATAGTACCACTTCTCCTGTCCTGTATACTGGGTGTAATCCTCAGTATATGTATAATTCTGTATATATACACTGCACAGTACCACTTCTCCTGTCCTGTATACTGGGAGTAATCCTCAGTATCTGTATTATTTTGTATATATACACTGCACAGTACCACTTCTCCTGTCCTGTATACTGGGTGTAATCATCAGTGTCTATATTATTCTGTATATATACACTGCACAGTACCACTTCTCCTGTCCTGTATACTGGGTGTAATCCTCAGTGTCTGTAGTATTCTGTATATATACACTGCATAGTACCACTTCTCCTGTCCTGTATACTGGGTGTAATCCTCAGTGTCTGTAGTATTCTGTTTATATACACTGCACAGTACCACTTCTCCTGTCCTGTATACTGGGTGTAATCCTCAGTGTCTGTAGTATTCTGTATATATACACTGCACAGTTCCTCTTCTCCTGTCCTGTATACTGGGTGTAATCCTCAGTGTCTGTATTATTCTGTATATATACACTGCACAGTACCACTTCTCCTGTCCTGTATACTGGGTGTAATCATCAGTGTCTATATTATTCTGTATATATACACTGCACAGTACCACTTCTCCTGTCCTGTATACTGGGTGTAATCATCAGTGTCTATATTATTCTGTATATATACACTGCACAGTACCACTTCTCCTGTCCTGTATACTGGGTGTAATCCTCAGTATCTGTATTATTCTGTATATATGTACACTGCACAGTACCACTTCTCCTGTCCTGTATACTGGGTGTAATCCTCAGTATCTGTATTATTCTGTATATATGTACACTGCACAGTACCACTTCTCCTGTCCTGTTCTATTTGTACATGGCAAAAAACGGAACAATGTGTCCATGATTTCATTGCAACCAGTGAGTTGCAAGCAATGTCTCCCAGAGATATCTCTGTGTGTGACAGTACCTTAAGGCTCCTTTCACATCAGCGGTAAACTGATGTTTGCGGCCAATCCATCAGGTGGCACCGCATCTGCCAGGTCAGCCGACTTGCAGCCCAGATGCGGCAAGCCCCATGCATTGTGTATTAAAAGAGAGAGGGGAGGGGGACAAGAGGCGCAATAGTGCCCTTATCACTAGACACTAAGGTACAAAGGTGAGAAACGTGATTCACTCACCTACTCCAGTTGTGCGACCCACAACTGGCTTATGTGCATGTAGGATAGTATCCTGATGGCTGCCGCTGGACCTCCACCGACTCCACGCACGTGGGGTTAGACCAGAAATTTCAGGAAGAAAAGGTGTACTCCGGTCCGCGCTGCCAGAAACATCAAGGAAGACCCAAAACGAAGTTGTGATCCAAGCTTTCTTTATTCTCCTCCTACGCGTTTCAGTGCCCACCTGGCACCTTCATCAGGGATCCCTGATGAAGGTGCCAGGTGGGCACTGAAACGCGTAGGAGGAGAATAAAGAAAGCTTGGATTACAACTTCGTTTTGGGTCTTCCTTGATGTTTCTGGCAGCGCGGACCGGAGTACACCTTTTCTTCCTGAAATTTCTTATGCATTGTGTATGGAGCTTGCAGTCTGGTGCGGCAAGTGGTGTTCTGCCAGGTGCGGCAGATCCGGTACTTGCGGCCGATGAAAAACAATGCTGTAAGTGGTGTTTTTTTTTTTCCGCCGTCGCAAGGGCTGGATCTGCCGCACCAGACTGCAAGCTCCATACACAATGCATGGGGCTTGCCGCATCTGGGCTGCAAGTAGGCTGATCTGGCAGATGCGGTGCCACCTGATGGATTGGCCGCAAACATCAGTTTACCCCTGATCTGAAAGCAGCCTGCGAAAGTGATGAGGGCATGACAACGTAAAAGCAAATTTCACTGTTATAGGCTGATGGGTGATATAGTCTGTGGGCTGGTGGAGCTTGTTTTTCAGGGCTGCTTTTTGGTCCCAGTCCGGCCCTGAAGGTGAGTATGACTTTTTTTTTTCTTTCTATTTACAGCAGGATGGAGCATTACTAAGGGGGCAGGATGGGGCATTACTAAGGGGGCAGGATGGGGCATTACTAAGGGGGCAGGATGGGGCATATTACTCTGCTGGGGGCAGGATGGGGCATTACTAAGGGGGGCAGGATGGGGCATATTACTCTGTGCTGGGGGCAGGATGGGGCAATAGTAACAGGGGGCAGGATTTGGCATATTATGTGATGGGGCATATTATTATGTGATGGGGCTGATGGGGCATATTATTATGTGATGGGGGCTGATGGGGCATATTTTTATGTGATGGGGAATGATGGGGCATATTATTATGTGATGGGGCATATTATTATGTGTTGGGGCATATTATTATGTGATGGGGGCTGATGGGGCATATTATTATGTGATGGGGCATATTACTATGTAATGTGGGCAGGATGTGGCAGATAAATATGTGATGGGGGCAAGGATGGGGCATATTAATATGTGATGGGGACAAGGATGGGGCACATTACTGCTGGATGGGGCATATTACTGCAAAGGAATAAGGATGGGGCATATTACTGCAAAGGAATAAGGATGGGGCATATTAATGGCAAGTGGACAAGGATGAAACACATCACTGCAGGATGGGGCATATTACTTCAAGGGGACACGGATGGGGCATATTACTGCAAGGGGAGAAGGATAGGGCATTACTGCAGGATGGGGCATATTACTGCAAGGAGACAAGAATGTGGCATATTACTGCAGGATGGGGCATATTGCTGCAAGGGGACAAGGATAGGGCATTACAGCAGGATGGGGCATTACTACATGATAGGGGCAGGATGGGGACATTACCACAAGGGACAAGGATGGGACATTACCGAAGAGGACAAGGATGGGGAATACTACAAGGGGATAAGGATAAAGACATTACTACAAGAAGGGGGTCAGGATAGGAACATTACTGCCAGGAGAGGGTCAGGATGGAGCACAACTGCAAGGAGAGGGTCAGGATGGGGCCATAAATGCATGGAGATGGTCAGGATGGATCATATAGCTAGGAGAAGATCAGGATGGAGCACATTGCTACAAGGAGAAGATCAGGATGGAGCACATAACTGCAAAGAGAGGGTCGGGATGGAGCACATTACTGCAAGGAGAGGGTCAGGATGGAGCACCTTACTGCAAGGAGAGGGTCAGGATGGAGCACCTTACTGCAAGGAGAGGGTCAGGATGGAGCACATTACTGCAAGGAGAGGGTCAGGATGGAGCACATTACTGCAAGGAGAGGGTCAGGATGGAGCACATAGCTACAAGGAGAGGGTCATGATGGAGCACATAGCTACAAGGAGAGGGTCAGGATGGAGCACATAGCTACAAGGAGAGGGTCAGGATGGAGCACATTACTGCAAGGAAAGGGACCAGGATTTCAGCATGAAATCTGCTTGCATTCCATGATAAAATCTATCTCCTATCTGTCTAATATTCTGCATTTTTTCCATACAGATCAATCCACCTGCTGTTTCTAGAAAGGGCAGTGGGAGCGGCTCAGCTTCAATGTGCAGTACACATGAGCTGGATGACCACTGCCGAAGAGAAGAGAAGAGAAGACTGCAAAGGTAAGTTTAAAATCAATTAATTGTTAAAATAATTGAATTGATCATCAATGTTTCAGGACTACAAGCCCTGTACAGGGAAGAGAGTTAGCATCTGCTGGCTCTCCCCCCTGTGCAGCGCTTATGATTACTACTGCTGTAATTTAGGTTATATTATCGTATTGGCACTTCGCCATAAATAATTTCGTTTTGGGTTGCGGTTTGGGCACTCGGCCTCAGAAAGGTTCGCCATCACTGCACTAGAGCATGCTTTCCTTACCTGATGAGCTTCCTTATGTTAGTGAGGATTATTTCTTAGTATACTTACCTGTGAGATACCAGTGTGTTTAATCAGGTAAAGATTTACATACTTGCTCATCAGTGAAAATCCATATTTGATGTATAATGTTTTAATAAATGTATTAATCAAAATCTAATCTGATGAGTGAAGTATTCAGTCCAAAGGAATAATGTGAGAAATGTGCAGTAGCTGAAAGGTGAACATTAACAAATGTGTTTTTAAAGGGAACCTGTCACTCCCTTTGGGCATTTTAAACTGTGCCCACGAGCTTAAACAAGTGGTCCGGGAGGTATGCTGTCTGGTCTTGCTGTATAAGATCCTCGCTTCCCCTTGCATGCAAAATCTGCCTTGCAATTTGAAAATTCTCTCCCCTCCTGTGGACGGCATGCTGGGTGACAGGAGCACTCGTGCCTGTACAGTGGAGCGGGTCACCGTGATCCGTTTAACATAGTGCTGAAGTCTCGCAAGACTTCACAAATCTCACAAAACTTCGACACTATCTTCAATGGAGTCCAGTGACCTGCTCCACTGTGTAGGCGTGAGTGCTCCTGTCACTCAGTGAGCCGTCCACAGGAGGGGGCGTCAATTTTGAAAATGCAGGGTGGGTTTTGCTGGCAAGGGGCAGCGGGGACCTTATACACCGGGACCAGAGAGCGTACCTCCCGGACCTAATAGGATGCAGGGAGACAGATAATAAAAGTTGATTTCTCTGGTATGAGGGGCACGTCTGGGTACATAGAGGGGTTTCAAGAACCCCATTTACATCATGTTTAGGCTGGTGGGCACAGTTTACCCCCTTCCTGACTTTTGATGTAATACAAAGTCAAAGGTCGGGTCCCGGTGCTTTATGTGAGCTCCGGTTCGGTGCTCACATCTAAAACCTGACATCTCAGCTGGTCTCATCAGCTGAGATCCGGCATCCGATCGGTGCTGTTAATCCCTTTGATCCTGCTGTCATTCACTGACAGCAGGATCTAAAAAGGGCACCTGCACCAGAGATCCCGAGATAATATCACGAGATCTCCGGTGCTCACGTGACAGCCCAGGGTCCTGCAGAGACCCCGAAAGCTACCAGGGACCGCTTCCTGTGAGTGGTTGGCAAGGGCTGCTAACCTCTCACAGTGCGCATTTGTGACAGGTCCCGATGTGCTGCTGCTCATCGAGATATGCCACAAGCGATCGGACTGTGCAGCAGTGTGCCTCCCTGTGGGGGAATGTAAAATAAAGAATGAATTAGTAAATAAAGTTTTTACAAACATGAAAAAAACCCATAACAGTTCAAATGACCCCCCCTTTTCCCCCATTTAAAATAAAAGTATTAGTAAAATAAAAAATTAGACATATTAGGTATCGCCGCATTCAGAAACACCCGATCTATCAATATATAAAATCAATTAATGAGAGTTGTCAATTGGTCGCGGCATCATTGTTATAAAATGCAATAACGGGTGATCAAAGTATCACATCCACCCATAAATGGTATCATTAGAAACGACAGCTCAAGCCGCAAAAAATAAGCCTTACACAGCCCCAGATCATGAAAAATGAGGAGGTTACGGGTCGCAGAACATGGCGCAAAAAGTGCGATTCTTTTTCTTTTTTTTTTCAAATTTCTGATTTTTTTTCACTACTTAGATACCAGTAAAAGTCTACATGTTTGATATCTACTAACTCGTACCGACCCGAGGCATCACACCGTCATGTCAGTTTTACCATATAGTGAACATGGCGACTAAAAAACCCCAAAAACAAACGTGTTATTGCACTTTTTTTTGCAATTTCACTGCACTTGGAATTTTTTTCCCATTTCCCTGTACACTATATGGTAAAATAAATGATTGCTTCTGAAAGTACAACTTGTCCCGCAAAAAACAAGCCATTACATGTCTATTTTGAAGGAAAAATAAAAAAGTTATGGCTCTTGGAAGCAGGGGAGCAAAAAGCAAAAATGTAAAACGAAAAATTGCCGGGTCATGAAGGGGTTAAAATGCCCAAAGGGGGTGACAGTTTCCCTTTAATGACTAATGAGAAATTGAGCAAAAATATTTGATGCAAAGTTTTCCCCCTTACTCATCGCATTCAAAGACTCGAGAATAATTTCTTATTTAGATATTCAAATAATTCTTACTTTTTTTCTTAATACATATGGGATTACTTTTTATGCCATTTTTATATTGCTTTTTTTCCTGACATCAAAGGGATTTCCTTATAAAAAAAAAGGAACGAAAGTTTGGAAACGTGTGTATCCTTCATAATTTGAAATTCGTGTTCCTTTTTCCATTTACATTATTTTTGTATATTGTTTTTTTCTTATGGGGGCAGATCTATAAAAAGTGATTTGGTATTTTTTTCCCCCCTTATTTTCATTTATTTTACACATTGCAGTAAGACCTTAAAGATCTTTCTGGGTTTTTGAACATTTGAATGCATCATTTTATTGCTGATATCTCGTCTCATTGGGACTGGTTCATTAGCCCCAATTAACCTCTTCCCGATACCCACAGTTACATGTGTGGAGGGAGTTGTGTGAAGGCGGCTGACAGGGTAAGCCCACCCCACACATATCAGAAAATGTCTGCTTGTCGCAGCCAGGATCTGCCTTTGATAGCTGCAGGTGGTGCAGCACTGTGACCATGACTGTTAACCTTAATCTGTCAACAGATTTTTAGTAGACTACATGCTGTAAGGGTTAACACACAGATTTTAGCAATGTGAGGCTGTTTACTTGCAATGTTTGTTTTAGCTTCAGATGATTATCATTGCCCGACCAGGTCAACTAGTCCGGCATACCCTTTGCTTTTGATTCGCAACTCACTGTCTATAGAAATATACATACAGAGCCTGGTGCGGCAGGGGCAGCTTTCTGAGCTTTGCTGCATGTAAATTGAAAAACTATGATTTGTTTCATAACCCTTGTACCTAGTGAACTAAGTGATAAATTGTCGGATTCAGAATCTCTTTGCCTACAAACATGCTGCTCTCAGATTACTGGGTAGTCTTGACTAATTATATTAAGACATGCAGTATTTATTATTCAAATTGTTATACTATCTCAGATGAGGAAGCAAAAACCTGCTGACAGATTCCCTTTAGATGCCATTGTCAATTTCTATATAAAAATATAAGGAGACACAGAGGCGCAATAGTGCCAAATCATTTGGCAGATGGGACTAATCGTACAAACAGGTCTCACTAACTGGTTCAGTTGTGAATCCCACACTGGAATAAAAGCGTTGTTTTAGTAATGTAGGCTGCTGCTGACCTCACCTCCACGGGGCCGTGGGTGCTTCAAAGTTCTGGATCAAAGGTTGTTACAGTCCGCGCTGCCCGATCGTCCAAAGGATCACAAGGAAAACAATGTTCCAACGAAATTCTCTTATTCTTATAAACCGACGCGTTTCGGCGCCAACCTGGCACCGTCCTCAGGGACTGTAACACACCTTTGATCCAGAACATTGAATTTCTGACATCAGCATTGGCACTCATAATATGGGGTGCGCCTTGTAACCGCCGCAACTTTATCATAGGTGCCAATGGCAGTCAGGGCATTGAAGACCCAGTTCCCACATCATGGAGCGCATTGGAACCTGGCCCCGGTGGCTTCAAGTGAACCAAGATTTTCCTTACTGTAATACTGGGACAACCAAATCCATCAAAATGTAAAATAAAAAAATAGCATAAAAAAGTTTTAAAAAATATGAAAAAACTAAAAAAAATATACAAGTTTGATTCAGCCCCTTTTCCCCATTAAAAAGAAAAATTTAAAAAACTACACACATGTGGTATTGTCCCATCAAGTCTGACCTATCAAAATATAACATTAATTAACTGATCAGCAAACAGGATATAAACACCATAATTGCAATTTTTTTGGCCTACAATATCATAATAGTCTACCCCAAAATGTTTTCTCACCCTAAAAAAGTTAAGACATATCACAGCTCCAAAAAACTGAAAATTACTGGAGGACACAGACAGAAGAGGACCCTGTGCTAGGACAGTATATGGGCACTTTGCAGCCCAAGAGCTCATCATAATGCACAGTTCCACCAGTTTTGGATGTAGAAATGGGCTCCCTTACCTCTTGGGACAGGTTGCACCAATGATATGTCCGCCCCGCTAAAATCACAGATTCTAGTGATGTATCACTTACTGCACTGCTGGGTTCAGTTTTGATAGAATCCCTGTTTTCTCTGTTGTAGATGTAGAAGTGGTCTTGATACAATCGGTGTTTTCTCTGCTGCAGATCTAGCAGTTCTCTGAATGCTGGGCTCTGTATAACTCCGCCCACACCACTGATTGGCAGCTTTCTATGTACAGTCAACATTGTCCAAAACTGCCAATCAGTGGTGGGGGCGGGGTTACGCAGATTATCTGTTCTGCCTGGCATGTGAAACCTAGTCCTCTAGTGATAATCTCCTGCTGATAAAACCCTGATTGTATTGAAATTAAGGAGAGCTGCGGAGTAAGTGACACATCTCTGGAATCTCATTATTGGGCGCTCTGCCCCTTCATTGTGCTGCTCTCAGATTAAAAAGCAAAAATCTCCTGATAATTGATATATGATAGGTTCTGTTGAATGTATACTTTAATACTTTTCTAAATATGGTGTGAACAATTTATGGTTCTGCTCAATGTGGAAATGTTAGATGCAGCACAAAGCCTTTGTATTGCACCCATGTGTGGCTTTACTATACCTCTCATTGCCTCCTGTACAAGACTGCAGTCCTTCTGTGAAGTCATTGTCTTCTTGTTTTCCAGGGGTATATTGGTTCCTGGCGGATTTGGATCACGAGGAACTGAAGGAAAACTTCAAGCAATCACCTGGGCCAGAGAAAGAAAGATTCCCTTCCTAGGTACAGCTGAGCCATTTATCTGACTCCAGAAATAGCAATATGATACGCACAAGTGGAGTGAATGTGATGGGACAGGAGTGTGCCGCAGAGGTTCACGCCAATTAACACGTCTGAAAATGAATTATACACTTCATAGAGGAGCAGATTTCCCATTAGAAGTCAGGGGATGAGCAGACAATTGGCTGACCTTGTGCAGAGGAGCGATTAAGATTGGTTTTGTTAGAGGAGGTGAAGCAGTAGAGAGATTTACTTTCCTATATTAGGTGAAGATCAGAAAAAGAAGTTTGAGAAGAAAATATTCAGTAACACAAACATGACTGTATATACAGTCCAGAAATATGTGGACTGACACAAGTTTTGGGATTTTAGCTGTATACCAAAACATTCAAGACAAAGTTATACATATATATATCCCCTGATATACATAGGGTATTCACATCCTAATTGGAGTAAGGGCTCCTTAATGTGTAGCTACTTTTTTTTTCAAGGGACTAAAAGTAATTGGTCAATTATTATCTCAAAAGTGCTTTACTGGGCTGCGGGGGCTATTCTCTCATTAATCCATCACCAATTAAGCAGGTAAAAGGTCTGGAGCTGATTCCGGGTGTGGCATTTGCATGTGGAATCTTTTGCTGTGAACCCACATGAAATCCATAACAGAGATAGTAGAAATGTTAGGAGTTAGGATCAACAGTTTGGTACATTCTGCAAAAAATAAAGCACACTGGTGATGTTGGGAACTCAAAAGGGCATAAACATCCGTGGAAGACCACAGCAGTGGGTAATCACAGAATCCTTTCCATAGTAAAGAAAAATCCTGTCAGAATACCCACCCTAGTGAAGAACACCCTACAGGAGGTAGATGTTTCATTATCTAAGTCTACCGTAAAGAGACTTCATGAAGGCAAATAGAGAGAGTTCACCACAAGGTGCAAACCATTAATCAGCCTTAATTATAGAAAGACTAGATCAGACTTTGCCTAGAAATATCTAAAGAAGCCGCACAGTTCTGGAAAGGCATTCTTTGAATAGATAAAACTGAGCTCAACCTGTAACAAAATGATGAGGAGAAGAAAGTTTGGAGAAGGCTTAGGCTCCTGATCCAAACCCCAGCACATCCTCTGTAACACATGGTGGAGGCAGTGTGATGGCCAGGCCCTGGGTCACTAGTATTTATTGATGATGTGACTGAAGACAGAAGCATCCGGATGAATTCTGGAGTGTACAGGGCGAGACTTTCTGCTGAGATTCAACCAAATGCAGCAAAGTTGATTGGACGGCACTTCACAGTACAGATGGACAAATGACCCAAAATATAGTGCGAAAGCAACTCAGGTTTGGATTATTCTCCAAGGCAAAGAAATGGAATATTCTGCAATGGTCGAGTCAATCACCAGATCTCAACCCCATTGAGCTGCATTTCACTTGGTTAAGAGGAAACCTAAGGGAGAAAAACCCACAATCGAGCAACAACTGAAGTCACTGCAGTAAAGACCGGCAAAGCATCACAAAGGAGGAAACCCAGTGTTTGGCGACATCCATGGCTTCCAGATTTCAGGCAGTTATTGTCTGCAAATGATTCTCTACAGAGTATTAAAAATTAACATTTTATTTGTGGTTAAGTAAATTTGTCCAATTCATTTTGAGCCCCTGAAATGAGGAGGCTTTGTAGGAAAATGGCTGCAATTCCTAAAATTTTTACAGGATATTTTTCTTTAACCCTTTTAATTAAACCTGAAAATCTACACCTCAATTACATCTCAGTGGTTTTATTGTAAAACCAAACTAGAGCAATGCAGAGCCCAAATTATGAAGAATCATTCACTGTCCAAATATGTCTGGACCTAAATGTATGTCCTAAAATAATCAATCACTTTGTCACATATTCATGTCATACACAGCACTATGATCAGCACTGATCTATCGAGTGTCCGCGTTATGTCTCTTCTATCAGTCCATTGTCCCTTCTGATAATGTTTCATGCTTACCACATAGACTTTGCAGCTGATGAGATGTGTCCACGAGGTCGGTGGACTGATGATATTGTTCATATCAGCTTTTAAAGTGAGAACGAGTCTGGATAAAGATCAGAGACTGCATAGTTGTAGATTACCCTGATTTCTAAAAACTATCTTAATAATTAACTGCAGTTACCACTAGTGGGCGCTCACTGTTTACAGACTTATACAGATTCCTGCTCTATAAATTGGTGGATGTAGACAGCCAAACTGACATCATTTATAAAAGAAAACCAATATGCAGATATATATTTTTAATACATTATTCAACAATTGTAGACAATAATTTCAATGGAGTTTCCTAGAAATAAAGAAAAGATAAAAGATAATGGATTTTTAGATGGTGAGTAAGGCTGCCTTCAGACTTGCAGATGCATCTGCAGCGTTTTGCAGATGCATCTGCAAGCATCTGCATGCAGACCGCGGCCCCTATGTTTATAATGGAGCGCACGGCGGTCTGCAGATGCTTGCAGATCGCCGTGCGCTCTCATTGCCCGCCATTAGTGATCTGTGCGCAGGCGGATGCCTGCGTACAGATCACACACTCTCGCCCCCATGCTGCGTCCCGGGTGCGGACGCGGGACACTGGAAGGAGCAGATATGGTCCGCATCCGCACCCAAACGCAGCAAACGCTGCCAAACGCAGGCACTATGCGTTCCTATGTTAAACATAGGAACGCAGTGCGCATGCGTTTGACTGCGTATGGGAACGCAGCATACGCTGCGGCGCCAAACGCTAATGTGAAGGCAGCCTTAGATAACGCAACCCTTTCCTGACATATAGTGTACTGGTGCATAATATGCCGGCTCCTTGACTTTGATGCGAGCTCCAAACAAAGCCAGTATCTTTGTCGGCAGATGATGGCTTTAGATTTAGCCATTAACAGCCACCAGTGGTGCAAAGCTCTGTCCATGGTCGTTAACTTGTTAAATGCCGCTGTCAATCTGTCACAGCAGCATTTAACAGGCACAGTGCCGCAATTGCTGGAGATTTGAAGGGTGGCGATGACAGCCAGGCGTCTGCTGAAGACCCCTATTCTTGTCATGACGATACTAGTATCTGGTCAGCGTTCATAGAAATCAATTATTTTTGCAATATTATAGTATAGCAAAAGTGATCGGCTTATTGCAGGTTCAAGTCCCCTAAGAAAACTAAGAAGTACAATCAAAAATTAAAAAACAAAGTATTTTCAAAAATTTGGAAAAAAAAAAAATTTTACATCAAAATACTTTCTCCCCCTTAACAATTAAAAAACAAAACAAAAAAACACCTGTGGTATTGCTACGATCATAAAAGTCTACAAAATTAAACCAATCAGTAAATGGCATAATGATAAAGAAAAAAATAAAAATTCCAGAATTGCAATTTTTTTGCAACAGTGCAAAATAATGCAATACAAGGCGATCAAAACAGTGTATCTACCCCAAAATATCAATAAACATGTCATCTCAGGGAGCAGAATACAAGGCCTCATATCCCCATCGACCCAAAATGGAAAACATTACGGCTCACGAAAAATGGCAACACAAGCAACATTTTTATTTTATTTATTTATTTTTTTTGGAAATTTCTGATTTGTTTTCCCACCACTTAAATAAAAGAAAACTAAGCATGTCTGATATCACTAATGGTTCTTCACTGGAGAATCATATTGCCAGGTCACTCTTACTGTCTAATGATTACTGGAAATAAATAAAAAATTTTAAGATAATTGCGGACTTAAGCTTGGAATTGCACTTTTCCGCTATTTTGCCGCAGTTGCATTTTTTCCCGCCTTCCAGTACATCACATGATTAAATGGATGTTGTCATTAACTCATCCCGCAAAAATTCTAGACGTCACATGACTATGTTGACGGCAAAATAAATAAAATGATGGCTGTGGGATGAAGGGGAGGAAAAAATGAAAATACAAAAATAGAAAACCATCCTGAAGAAGGGGTTAATGATATAGTCCTATTGGCCTACATGAAGAAGGGAAAGTGCAACAAATCACCCATCAAATCAACCAGCTGTGAAAATGGATGGGGCTGGAGCATTGCGCTCATACCTGGCCGTCGCTACCAGTCGACCCCTGTAGTGTCTACGTGGTGACGAGGAGGAGGGCCGCCGCGGTGAGTGCTGAAGTCCGGGATGAGGGCCTGGATGAGGCCGCCGTGGTGCAGATCTTGGTGGTAGTACCAAATATTCAATTGAGAACTGTGAAGGCCAAAGTAGAGAAGGCTTCCATGCTATCTGGGTGTCGCGTCAGACTAATTCAGCAATGCATGTCTATAGGTGAATGAAAAAATAGGGCACACTTGGATGGATCTAATTTTCATCGACTATCAGAATGGAAAAGGTGGTGGAGAAACATTTAGTTTATTTTTTCTCCACGTAGAAGAAAAACTGATAACACTGTTATCCGCTGAAGTGACAATTTGCATATCACACAGGAGCATTGCGGCTATAACACTCCTTATCTGTCTCCTTATGCCGGCAGGCAGATTCCTCTCCATGTGGAGAATAGCTGTTCCCCAGACCTCATCTCAGCCTCTCATACAGCCAGATCAGAATATCCCACACACTGCACTGACGAGGAACAGTCACACTGAAACGCAGCGTCTGCAGTTTGGCATTCTGATCTGGCACAAATCCTAAGTCATATTAAAAGGCTTGTTAAAGAGTCGGTTATGACTTTGAGAATTGCTACCTAAAGGTGGCGCTAGAGTTCGTCCACTTCCTCACTGAAGTGATAATTTGATAACACTGTAGTCATCCTATGATCAAAAAAAATCACTAATTTTTCTTGTACATTCGACATCTGCATGAGCCCTTATTAAAGTTTTACAATAATGACTCTTTACTTCAAAAAGATATAAAAGATTTGAAAAGTAAAGGTAAGATTTTTCTTAGGACAAGGCCCCCTAGATGGCTCTGTGCTTAGGGCACCGACACACTTGGCGACGCTCCAGCATTCCCGACACCGATCCGACCTGGTAGGGATCGCTGGTGCGTCGCTACGTGATCGCTGGTGAGATGTCAAACAAGTCAGATCTCACCAGCGACGCAGCAGCGATACAGCGGTAGTTGGGAACCTGTCACTCTCGGGCATAGTATTGAGATCGTTAGTCGTTGTCCCTGTGAAACACAGCGATGCACGCTGCCCAGCGGGAGCGCGACGATGAAAAAATGGTCCAGAACAGTTTGTAACGATTAGCAATCTCACAGCGGGGGCCTGATCGCTGCTACGTGTCACACAAGGCGAGATCGCTGCTGAGGTCGTTGTTGCGTCACAAAACCTGTGACGCAGCAGCAATCTCGCTTAGTGAGACGGGGGCTTTAGTGTGTGCAGTGATTAGGAGCTGATACACTCCTGTTGGTTTATCTGTTAGGCTGGTTTCACACTACGATTTTGTGAAATCCGATGATGTCCGATATAAATCGGACAGCATCGGATCCGAATTTGGCCCCAAGTCACCCTATGGGGATCGGACCGAATCAGATGTGCACTAATTGCCATCCAATATGTGTCCGATCCGATTTTGTCCGATTTCTTTCCGGTGCAAAAATCGGAGACTGCTCTGATTTTTGCATCCGAATCAAAAACCGGATTGAATCGGATCTGACAAATCGGATGGCAATTATGCAAAATCCGATCCCATCCGATTCTATTAACATGGGGCCTATGGAGCAGGGTCCGAGGAAACATCTGATGTCTCCTCGGACCCGATTTTAGCGTACTGAGCATGCTCAGTACATGCTCAGTACACTAAACCTATTGTGTGCCGCCTAATTTAACTTCCGCAATGTATATACATACATTGCAGAAGTTAAATATAAGTCAAATCAAGTGTTTAAAATAAAAAAATCTTTATTCTCACCTCCCAGCGCTCCCCGGCGTCTCCATCTGCAGCCACTCGGTAGCAGGACCTGTGATGATGTCACAAACCGATGAGCTGGTCGGGTCACATGACCGGTTACCGCGGTAACCGCTCATGTGACCCGATGACGCGTCTGACATCATCACAGGTCTTGTACACCCGATCGGAAGCTGATGGAGACGCCGAGGGAGCGCTGGAAGGTGAGAATAAAGATTTGTTATGTTGAAATGACAGGAGGAGAGGACAGGAGAGGGGAACAGCAGGGGGACAGTAGGTCACAGCAGGGGGACACCAGGCAAAACAGGGGGACAGCAGGGGGACACCAGGGCAAAACAGGGTGACAGCAGGGGAACAGTAGGGGGACAGCAGGGGGACACCAGGGGGACAGCAGGGGACCACAGGGAGACAGCAAGATGACAAAAGGCAGAGAGGAGGGGGAGCTAGGTGACAGCCCAAACTGATCCTGCAAAATGTCGGAATCGGATGCCTATTTGGTATCCGATTGCAGGGATCATTTTGGATCCGATGCTGTCCGATTTATATCGGACAGCATCGGATTTAGCAAAATCGTAATGTGAAAGTAGCCTTACTTATTACTTTGTTAACTGTTATCTTGTGCTTAGTGTGTGCAGCGATTATTAGCTGATACACTCCTATAGGTTTATCTGCATTACTTATTACTTTTCTGTTATCTTGTGCTTTAGGTGTGTGTTTGGGGATGCAGTTGGCTGTAGTGGAATTTGCAAGAAATTGTTTGAACTGGAAAGGTGAGTATTATTATTATTATTATTTGATGGGGGGAATTGCAGAGGATTTAAGACCGATTTTACATGTCCAAAATTCACAGTCCTGATATCTGGACCGGCTGCCGGTGTCCTGACTTGAACTCACAGCCTCATAGGCATATACAATACTGCTGAGCTCTGGTCTCCAGACCACGACCGCTCTAGACATTGCGGACCGTGTTCTGACTATAAATGACGGTTGTGGTAAACTGGCCTAAATCTAAAAACGTTACTGTCAGTTTTACGAAGCGATCTATTCAACAACAATCAGTGTCTTAAAACAAGAGAAATGTTAGTAAAAGTAAAGGTTCCTATTATAGAAACCTAACAAAAGTAACTGCACAATTAGATAAAGATATAGAGAGAGTGCAAACTGCGGAGAACATGTTATGTTTAAAGAGTTCTCCACTTACATTACAAACATGTAGCCTTGATCTCAAAGTGGCCAATCAGGCCGTATCTTTCGCAGGCAGTATTATTAATCAGATTACTATAAAGATATATTGTGGTGTGTCCTATACCAGTAGCAGTATCTATCTTTATAACTGCTCCTGTCCTCGTGTCATACCTAAACTACAGAATATTTAATCAGTCTTCCGACAAAACAAAATTTAGATAAGTTAAATGTCAAATAAAATGTAAGAGAACGTCCATCACACGTCCTGGAGCAGCTTTACTATTTCTGTCTAATAAAACTTCACTCTGTAGCCATTAAAAGGGATGAGTGAAATGTCACTTACCATGTTACCACAATGTTGAAATGAAATACAGGGTGCCATCTGTGCTGCGCTGCTCTGTACTGCCAGACTCAAATGGTTTAGCATCAACATTATTTTCTATCTGTTATGCTAAGTATCTTCAGAGAGATACAGGACTCAGATTCTCAAATTTGTTAAAGCTATCTATCTATCTAGAAAAAATCAAGAGCAGCATATAGGAAAACCTTCCTTCATGTGCAATGCCTACCTTAAAGCATTAGATGAAAGGTGGTAATTTGTGCGCTGCCGTCTGTCCGTTGGTTCGGCAGCGCACGAATTACCACCTTTCATCTAATGCTTTAACCTGTTTTCCTTGGGCGGAGTGCTGCAAGCCGGCTTATGCTTCAATAGTTGTTGTGACTGTCACAACAACATAAGGTTAGTGCAACAGCACACAATACAACACCCCGGTTACACCCGGATAAGACCCTATGTGCGCTTTTCTACTTTTCTTCTAGTTTTCAATGCCTACCTTGCAATATTTCAATTGATGGGTACATACCCAAAAAAGTTAAGCAGGCTGCACTGTAAACAGAGCCATTTTGAATGCTGCTTGCTTAATTTTTTTTGGTATCTATCTATCTATCTCTTTGTAATAATTTGTGTGGATATCTCCGGAATCTAATGGCGTAGGAGTAAAGACATGACTGATTAAAGATTGCAGAGATGTGTGGTCCGGGCACTACAGCTTGCATTCGAGCTCAGCTGCTTCCCATTTAGGGCAATCCCCCGGTACTTAGGTGTTGCACGCCACATAGACAGTATTCAACATATTAAAAGTTCCAGTGCGGTGGGGAGAGGGAGTGAGGAGCCGGCGGAACGACGGCACCGTTTCGTGGTGAGTAACCACTTCGACGGGTTCTTCGATGGTCCTCTCCCCGCCGCACTGGAACTTTTAATGCATTGAAAAGCAAGCATTAAAGAATACTGAAATCCTGCTATCGGTGAGTGCCGCCTATACATTTTTTCTATTTTTCATATGTTAAAGACATGACTAAGACAAGGTATTTAGGTGAAAGCCTGTATTTAATACACGTGACAAAGTTCAAATGAGCAGGTGCAGCAAACATAGCTAAGTTCATAAATAATGCAAGTAATAGTTCATAAAATGATGCCAAAAAGAAATAGTCTGTTAGGAATAGTTCATTTACAGAGATGCCACATGGAATTGTTCTTAGTAACAGTTCACATTGAAAGAGGCCAATAAGAGAACAGTCTATAAGTAACAGTTCACACAAGGCAAGCCTGGAAGCAGTAAAGTCTCTGAGACACGTCCAGAAAGGATGCAGTGCAGAGCAATTAAGCAAAGTCCCAACAGTTCAGAGCACTGCAAGGCATTAAATAACTACAGGAAGCTGCTGCAGAGCTTTTTAGAGCAACAGAGTTTGTGAAGCAAGGCTGGCGGAGGCTGAACGCGAAACACAGTTGATGCAGGAGACAAATGAAGTAGTGTTGTTAGCTGCACATCAATGCAGAAACTGGAAAGAGTCGAACTGAGTAGTGTAAGAGGAGCACAAACTTGAGAAGCACAAGGAGCCAGGATCAAGCAATATACTCAAGAAGGACTGAAGATGGATCAGAGCTTATGTAGGCAGGAATAGGAAAGACAAACATAGAGAGCATTTGAAGCGAGGGCTGAGCAGATGCGGCATTTGAAGTAATCGAGACCAGTGTGAACTGGAGACAACAAACTAGGTAAGTAATGATGAGTGCTACAAGCATGTCGAGGAAAATCAATAACTTAAAGTTTTCAAAAACTTGGAGTTAGACTACATGGCAATCGCTGTCTTCACAAAGTGACTGGATGATGATTCTGACTCTATCGTGGGCAGGAATCTATACCTATCACCTAGGTAAGAGGGTGCTACATTGCCATTTGGATGGTGCTAGGAGGTAAAAAAGGATCAATTATATTGAGTCTTGCGTGTTGATATCTTATCCTGTTATATTACTGCTTTACCCTGTCTGTCATATTCTTGTTTATCTATCTATCTATCTATCTATCTATCTATCTATCTATCTATCTATCTGTTTCTTCTATCTTCTGTCTATATATCTTACCCTGTCTGTATATCTGTCTATCTATCTTATTCTATCTATCTCTCTATCTGTCTATCTATCTATCTGGATTCTATGGACTCCAGCTCTCTCTCATAAAATGCTCTGAAGTATGCTGGATAGTTGACAGAAGCATAAGGTTGTGTGCTCATGATTGGATTTTAATGTTGTGTATTTTTGCGATGCAAAAAATGCAACAACTTAGGCCATGTGCACATGTTGAGAATTTGGGGAGACAAGGGGCCATGATTGCCTGAATGAATATCCCTTCCTGCAGAGGATGTGCAGCTGACAATAATGTGGAGGGTTTTTCACAAATTATTGTCAAAACATAATTTGTTCGAAATTATCTAAATTAGTGATGGATGATCCCGAACTGTAAAGTTCAGGGTCTGAACTGAACACCAGATCCCGAACATGGACTTCCCTTGGATCATGCAGCTGCAAGTATTTCTATACAACTGCACACTACTGTCCGGAGAGCCAACGGCCTTGCCAAGTGATACGATGTGAGTCTCTTGCAAGTGAGACCCAGGACAAATCTGCTTCTTTCTCTGCCAGAATTGATCAGTCTTTATCAAAATTCTAAATTCTGAGGTAAAATCTGTCTTCAGTGAAGACTTTCCCATCACTGAGATAGGAGATGGCAGTTATTACTGATGAGATTCTATGTAGATAGAAGAGGGGGTGGAAGAGAGGGTGTGGAGCTCTGTGTGCTAGCTCCTCCCTTCATCATAGAATCTCATTAGTAACAGCTGCCATCTCCTATCTCAGTGATGGGAAAGTCTTCACTGAATACAGATTTTCCCCTGGAATTGAGAATTTTGATAATGACTGATCAATTCTGGCAGAGAAAGAAGCAGATTTGTCTAATAAGAAATATTATAAAGTTGTTTATTTTCATGTGCACTATGGATTTCTGAAATAAAAATGAAAACAAAGGATATGCTTTAAGATAACCTGTTATATTGTCGATGCTGTTTTTTTTGTGGGCCTAGTGTCCAGGCTTGGAATGAAAGTCTGCAGTCACTCTACGGAACTGCATACTTCTAAATCCTGACAGTGTGCCACGTTCATACTGCCAGCATTGTCCAATGTTTTCTTAAGAGTGGATGGTCACTTCTATTGAGGTATTAAAAGAGTACAAACATGTCTAGTCGCATGAGACCGTAACTTTGTAAATTGCATGTTTGCATTCACATGACCAGCTGCTCTCATCAGCAGCATCAGTGAATTCTGACAGCATGCACTCCACACACTGTCAGGATTCAGAAGTCTGCAGTCACATAGCTTGCCTGCAAACTGTCTGTCCAAACCTTGGGTAATCCCTTTAAGGAATAAGAGGTGCTTACTTGATCCATATATATTTGGTATTGTTTTTATTTTGATTTCTCTTTATTCTGTGTCTAGTGGGCAGTGCTTATGTGTGATTATGCACAGTTCTACAGGGAAGGCTGCCATTCACTAGCGGAAGCTTAGGAGCTTATTGCATACAGTTTATATATTCCACACCCCCAATAAAAAATAAAATAAAATACAAGAGAAGTAAATTCCCTTCAGAGATGGCAGCAGTCAAGATGGCGTATATGCCATAGCCTTATGCTCAGTGGCAAAACTTGAAGCTCATGGGCCCCGATGTGAAAGCTCCAATGGGGCCCCAATTATTGCAAACCTTTAATAGCATTAATCTTTTTCTATAGGACAAAGGGACTTTTGGGGTCCCCTAGGCTTTGGGCCCGGGTGCAATGTCAACCCCTGCACCTGTTGTAGTTATGCCTCTACCTATGTAGCTCTCATTGATTTTTTTCCTGCAGCAGCCCATGTGCTCGACCGCTGGGTTGGCGTCTTTGTATTGCGCCCCATAGACGAACAGTTATCATCTGTGGGTGCAAGATGATTGATATTTATAGGAAATCCCTTCTTCAGATATAATGCAAATAATGAACATATTGGTGTATAGTTACGGTATAGTTTGCATTTCTCTGAATCTAATCATTTTTTCTCCTGCATAGACGCAAATTCTACAGAGTTTGACCCAAATACAAAGAATCCGGTGGTGAGTGATTAACCAATTACATTTCTTTCACTAGTACACTGATTTAAGGGAATGTAACATTCCTGGGCTGTTCTAAGGGGGGATCCGGCGCCCATAGACTCCCATGTTATGGGTGCCGGATTGGCGAGGAGGTCCGGTTCTGTTTGTTTTTTGCACCAGACACAAAAAATGCTGCAGACTCCGATTTTGTGTCCGGTGCCAAAAGGGGTTAATGGTTGGCAGAGTCTGATCGGGGAGCCCCCTCGGATCAGCAGGACTAGAGGCGGCTGCTGAGTTTACTGTAATGTCCATGTGTGAGCAGCTTCAGGTGAATAGTACTGACGTAGAGCCAACCATAGTGTCAGCCATGTCAGGTCTTTCTGAAGATCATGGTCATGAATTGATTCACTTATATTAAAACAGTGAATAGTAATAAATTCCTTAATAAATATGTTGCAAATATCATAAAAATTAAAGATGAAAATGAATAGATCCATAGTGATCAGTATATGAAAGGAGCCGATAACTACCATAGACCACGTGTTTTTAAATTATCAGAAATTCTTGTAACATTTAGAAAACATAATTAATAAAATAACAGAAAAAATAAGTTTGCAGAGAGTGCGTGAATCCTCCAGATTGTAGGCAGCTTTCACATCAGCGTTTCTCAGCATTCACGGCAGATCCGGTATTTTGCCACATCTGTTGCCAAACAGATCACTTGTGGCAAAACTGCGTTCGTCCTGACTCATTCCCTATGGGACTTGCAGTCATGTGCGGCTCTTGCGGTTTTGCCACGTTCCGGCCAATCTGACACTTGCGGCAACAGAAAAAAATGCTGCTAGCAGTGTTTTTTTTACTCGCCGCAAGTGCAAAACCGCAAATGCCAAACAAGTCCCATAGGGAATGAATTAGGTCAAACGCAGTCTTGCCGCAAGTGATCCGTTAGGCGGCAGATGCGGAAAAATGCCAGATCTGACGGAAATGCCGAGAAACAGTGATGTGAAAGTAGCCTATCTCTGGCTATATTACATACATCTGCCCTGGTGGTTCTCATCATGCCCAGCACCGCTCACACTAGCACTCCTTTATTCTCAGCCATAAAATCTCACAATAATGGCCGGGGTATCACATGCATATGGTATTAGATGTGATTTGGCAATTACACTCAGCTCAGGCTCTGCTGTGAGTTAGGTGTCAGGCAACTGGTGTGGAGAGGAAGCAGAAATTAATCTCCCCATCTCCTCCATTGCCAGTCTCGGCATATATCGCACTGCAATCGGGTGACATCCGAGTACAGTGCCATGTGCCACCCATAGACTTGGAAGGGTGCGTGTGATCTGAAGTCACTGACGCATGTAACACGCTACAAAGTTTTTCTCATGCTATTTTAGCATGCGGAAAAACTCACTTTTCAACAACAGTACGAGTGCAATCTAATATTTTTAAGCGTTATTGTTAATATCTCATAAACGTTATGAGAGTTGATGTTTTCAGTCTGTGTCCCGGATCTTGTGAGATTGTGGTGGATTTTAGAAGTGAGATTCTGCAAATTGGATAATTTACTAATTTGTATTGAGGAATCGAACACTTGATTAGAATATTTGGCTTTACCTGGTGATTACTAAGTCTCTTTTGACCTTATATTAGAGGCAAAAGGGCACTGAATTGACCCGATATTTCAATGCAAAGCCACCATGTTGTAAAAGTTAAAGGGACTCTATCAGCAGGATTTATATGGTTATATAGCTCTTGCAAAGTCAAGTTCACCATTAACTTTACATAATCAATCCATTCCTCCGTTACTGAGAAATCATTGTTTGAATTGATATGTAAATGGATAAGATAGATCTGAAGCCCCCGTCACTCCAGCTCTATTCTCTTTCCAGTGCCGCCTCCTCCTGTTTGACTGACAGCTATTTTGCATGAAGTCACACAGCGTAGAGGCTATCAGTCAAGCAGGAGGAGGTGGGATGTTCTGGGTGGGGAATAGAGCTGGAGTGACAGAGGCTTCATATCAATTCAAAATCTGATGTCTCTGGAATGAGTGAACAGACTGACCATGTAAAGCTATTGCTGGATTCATCTTTGAAAGAGATACATAAGTATATAAACAGTTTGGGGTAAGAAAATCTGCTGATTGATCCTTTTAAATCCAGTATGTTTTCATATGTATAAGCTGTCGTTTCAGTCTCCATCTATACAATTGAAGTATTTTGATTTCCATGATTTTGGGTATTTAGTTCGGGTCATTAGAGGCTGCAACAACCAGTATGTTTTATTTAGTCTTAAGAATTGGTGTTTGATGTGTATTGGTTTACATACAAGACATTCTCAGCTGGTGTTTACTATGTTTCTACGCCAGTTCTTTTTTGGCCTGATCACAGTATATGACATACAGCCAGAACGTCTTTCCAAACTCTACGATTTCTTAGCCCAAATATAGTTTTCAGCTCGCGCTTGGTGAGGTCTGTGGGATGTTCACAGTTTCCGAGCACAAATTAAGTGGATTATCACTGATGCAGAGTTTGAACAAATTGACTAAACTACGAAACGTCCATTTAGAGATGTAGATATGGAAATATTATGGGAAATAATCATCTTACTATATTGCTTTGGCTGAGCTTCAGCTATTAGTATATTAGTTGTAAGTGGGTTTTGCATATTGGGAGTCTTGGCTTGAGGAGCGGTAAGTCATGGTTTGACAACTCCATTGATATCAATGTTATGGTGTAGACCAGTTTAGAGATGCACAGAATAAGGATACGCTCACACTAGCGTATACAAAACTGGTCCGATTTTTATCCCAAAAGAGGAATGATTTTTTTCTGACTTGTCATCCATGTACTGTCTGTGTGCATCATTTACAGGAGCATATACAGTGTCCTCTGCTACAGAATGGTCATGTATCCCTAAAAAAAACGGAGTCCACTAGGACGGTCCATGTGGCTGTTTGATTTATTTCTTACACCAAACACTTGAATAAGCGAGTCTCATCTGATTTATGAGACCACTCACAGAATGCTGAGATTTTTTCCACAGGCCGAATACAGCTGAGAAAAAAACCCACAGATCTGCTTTATCTCAATGAATAATATGGGTCTGAGTGCAATCCCTTTTTGTTTCGCATTACACTAGTCTGAGTTATACACCAGTGTGAGGGAGCCCTATGTGTGTCATCTGTGATTATGAATTCTGTATAGATTGTAAGGATTTGGCTCACTGAGCTCTAGATCAAGGTAGACTCACGAATAGTTTTCATTTAAATCGTCAGCTGGTTTATTTGGCTTCATAAACCAGGAACATAACACAAAATCAAACCGGCTTTACTGGCATAATGAAACAAATAGAACTGAAACAGTCCATATATGCTCACCTCCATACAAAGACACTGAGTGAATCCAGACCTCCAAGACCTTAGGGTGAAGATATGTGAACAGCCGTCCCACCCAACTCTCCAGCTGTTCACAAATCCGGCCCTTATCATTTGGCCTATTAATCTTCTCAGTATCTAAGATGCTAGAGCAGGTCTCCTGGTTCACATCACTAAGATTCATAGCTTCAATGGAACATATCTCTCCTCCAGGACTTCACCAGTATCTTAATATACATACTAGATGGGGGTCGGATTCTATCGCATCGGGCAATCCTAGAACGTGTGTGGTTATATATTATAACATATACTCCCGTTACTAACTGCAGTGCCACCGAGGAAGGCAAGAGGAGCCCGCTGCTGCATCGGATGACCGTGGCTTGGCAGGCACTGTTGCTCGCCATGCCCCTTTGAGCTCCTCTCCCTTGTGCTGTCTCTTCCCTCTGTGCACTCTATATTCCCCCTGTGTGCTCTCTCTCTCTCACCTGTGTGCTCCCTATTCCCAGGGGCTGGCTGGTGCCTCTGGCCCCGGGTGGCAGTGCTGGCCTGCCAGCCCTGGCTTGAGAAGCGGGGGTGGGGGGGGGGTGCTATCGGAAGTTTTTGCTGACCGGGGGGGTGCTATCGGAAATTTGGGATGGCCGCAGCTCACTTACCTTAGTGGGGGCGGCCCTAGATGTGGGCTATACCACCAGCCCAGGGGGCACTTGCCCCCTGCCACCAGGGCCAGTCCACCCCTGCCTATTCCCCTGTTCGCGCTCTCCTTTCCTGGTGCGCTCTCTCCTCTTGTGCTGTTTCTCCTGCCTGTGCTCCCTCTCCCCTAGTGCAGTTTCTCTCCCCTGTGCACTCTCTTTTACTCCTGGGCACTCTCTCCCTTTGTGCTGTCTCTCCCTCTGTGCACTCTCTCTCCCTTGTGCTGGTTCTCGCCCCTGTGTGCTTTCTCCCCTTGGTGTTGTCTCTGTGCGCTCCCTATTCCCCTGTTCGCGCTCTCCTTTCCTGGTGCGCTCTCTCCTCTTGTGCTGTTTCTCCTGCCTGTGCTCCCTCTCCCCTAGTGCAGTCTCTCTCCCCTGTGCACTCTCTTTTACTCCTGTGCGCTCTCTCCCTTTGTGCTGTCTCTCCCTCTGTGTGCTCTCTCTCCCTTGTGCTGGTTCTCGCCCCTGTGTGCTTTCTCCCCTTGTGCTGTCTCTCCCCCCTGTGCACTCTCTCCCTTTGTGCTGTCTCCCCCCTGTACACACTCTTTTCCTCCTGTGTGTGCTTTCTCCCCTTGTGTTGTCTCTGTGCGCTCCCTATTCCCCTGTTCGTGCTCTCCTTTCCTGGTGCGCTCTCTCCTCTTGTGCTGTTTCTCCTGCCTGTGCTCCCTCTCCCCTAGTGCAGTCTCTCTCCCCTGTGCACTCTCTTTTACTCCTGTGCGCTCTCTCCCTTTGTGCTGTCTCTCCCTCTGTGTGCTCTCTCTCCCTTGTGCTGGTTCTCGCCCCTGTGTGCTTTCTCCCCTGGTGCTGTCTCTCCCCCCTGTGCACTCTCTCCCTTTGTGCTGTCTCCCCCTGTACACACTCTTTTCCTCCTGTGTGTGCTGTCTTCCCTTATACTGTCTCTCCCCCTGTGTGCTCTCTTTCCCTTTGTACTGTCTCTCACCTCTGTGTGCTCTCTTTCCCCTTGTGCTGTCTCTACCCCTGTACACTCTCTCTAATCCATTTGTGCTGTCTCTCCCACCTGTGTGCTCTCTTCCCTTATGCTGTCTCTCTCTCCCTGTGCACTCTCTATTCCCTTATGCTGTCTCTCCCTCCATGTGTGCTCTAATTCTCCCTTATGCTGTCTCTCTCCCCCATGTGCTCTATCTCCACTTTGTGCACGCTCTCTCCTCACTGTGCACTGTCTCTCCCCGTGCGCTCTCTCCCCCTTGTGCTGTCTCACCCGCTTGTGCTGTTTTTCCCCCGTGCGCTTTTTCCCCTTGTGCTGTCTCTCCCACTGTGCGCTCACTGTTCCCCCGTTGTGTGCTGTCTCAATCACCCCTGTGCAACATCTCTTTTCCCCGTACACTGAGGAGCTGTGGCACCAGCCGGCTTTCCTTAGTGGAACGGAAATGGGAGGAAGTGCAGCATCTGGATGGGTCTGCCCCAGGGGTATGAAGGAGCGGACCCAAGCGATAATGAATGTCTTTGCTGTGGCCAGTGTCCTGGACTATATTTGTACCCCCATCACAGATGTCCTATTGGTGGCACTATTTTCTTTGACTGATCAACCAAACACATGGGCTTCTTCCCATTCCAGTATAACTGTAATTTTCCAGTTTAACTGTGATTTACACAATGTCTTATAGGTGGCGCTGTTTTGGGGACAAACTTACAAACAGACAGACTGGATAGCGCTTTTATACAGTAGATACTACATACCGTGTTTCCCCGAAAATAAGACACTGTCTTATATTAATTTTTGCTCAGAAAGGTGCACCATGTCTTATTTTCGGGGGGGTCTCTTATATTACCGTATTTTTCGGACTATAAGACGCACTTTTGTTCCCCCAAACTGTGGGGGAAAGTGGGGGGTGCGTCTTATAGCCCGAATGTATGGAGTGTGGGGGCAGGAGAGGTGGGGGCAGCTCTGGAGCGGTGTCGGGGGGGGGGGGGGCTGGAGCGGGCTGCAGACAGAGCGGGAGATCTCCTGCTCCTGCTCATTTAATATGCACTGCCGCTGTCCATCACTGTGGTCCTGAAACTGCACCAGGGTGATAGACTGGGGGAGCAGCACATATTAAACTGTCTGTGCCCCCCCTGTGATGGCACATGCTCCCCCCCCCCATGTTAAATATGGCCCCCCATGTTGCTGCCAATAATAAAATAACAACCACGTTACTCACCTTTTCCAGCGATGTCCTGGCTCCCTCCATGCAGCTGAACTCCTCCACTTCCTGGTTCTTCTCTCTGTGAAGCCGGTCATGTGATCGGCTTAGCAGTCTCATGATCTCTGTGCACCCGATCATATTACTGGCATTACAGAGAAGTGGAGGAGTGCAGCTGCATGGAGGGAGCCAGGACATCGCTGGAAAAGGTGAGTAATGTGATTGTTATTTTATTATAGGCAGCAGCATGGGGGGCCATATTTAACATGGGGGGGGGACTTGTGCCAGCCCTGGGGCATGTGTGCCAGCCCTAGGGGGCATGTGTCAGCCCTGGGGGGCATGTGTCAGCCCTGGGGCATGTGTGCCAGCCCTGGGGGGCATGTGTGCCAGCCCTGGGGGGCACGTGTCAGCCCTGGGGCATGTGTGCCATCCCTGGGGGGCATGTGTCAGCCCTGGGGGACTTGTGCCATCCCTGGGGGGGGGGGTGTGCCAGCCCTTGGGGACATGTAATGGCTCTGGGGGACGTGTGCCAGCCCTGGGGGACATGTGCCAGCCCTGGGGCACTTGTGCCAGCCCTGTGGGGCATGTGTCAGCCCTGGGGGGCATGTGTCAGTCCTGGGGCATGTGTGCCAGCCCTGGGGGGCATGTGTCAGCCCTGGGGCATGTGTGCCAGCCCTGTGGGGCATGTGTCAGCCCTGGGGGACTTATGCCATCCCTGGGGGGCGTGTGCCAGCCCTTGGGGACATGTAATGGCTCTGGGGGACGTGTGCCAGCCCTGGGGGACGTGTGCCAGCCCTGGGGAATGTGTGCCAGCCCTGGGGAACGTGTGCCAGCCCTGGGGGATTTGTGCCAGCCCTGGGTGGCATGTGCCAGCCCTGGGTGGCATGTGCCAGCCCTGGGGGACGTGTGCCAGCGCTGGGGGGCATGTGCCAGCGCTGGAGGGCATGTGCCAGCCCTGGGGGACGTGTGCCAGCCCTGGGGGGCATGTGCCAGCCCTGGAGGGCATGTGCCAGCCCTGGGGGACGTGTGCCAGCCCTTGGGGACGTGTGATGGCCCTGGACATGTGTGATGGCCCTGGGGAATGTGTGCCAGCCCTGGGGAATGTGAGCCAGCATCGGGAAGCATGTGGCAGCCCTGGGGCATGTGTGCCAGCCCTGGGGGACTTGTGCCAGCCACGAGGGACGTGTGCCAGCCCTGGGGGACGTGTGCCAGCCCTGGGAGGCATGTGGCAGCCCTGGGGGATGTGTGCCAGCCCTGGGGGATGTGTGCCAGCCCTGGGGGGCTTGTGCCAACCCTGGGGGGGGGGTGTTACCATCACTTGGGGACGTGTGCCAGCTGTAACCAGAATAAGGGGGCCATATCTAGGATGTGGGGCTATATCCAAGGATGAGGGACCATGTACCAGGATGAGTGGGCTATGAAGGACATATACCCTATATGATTTGTAAGACGGACATTGACATTATAAGACGGACCCCATTTAACATTAAAAATTTATTTTTCCTCTTTTCCTTCACTAAATTTGGGGGTGCGTCTTATAATCAGGTGCGTCTTATAAAGCGAAAAATACGGTAGCCAAAATAAAATTGACAGAAAAGCAGCCTTGCATTATCCCAGTACTGTATCCCACTGCAGCCTCCCATGTGTGTACACACACATACACACACCACACACTTTCACTTTCTTACCGTAATTCTTCCTTTTCATTTTCTTTCCTCTGCGGTGCTGCTTTAGTGGTGCACAGCGCAGTAACCCTGGGCCAATCACAGCCCAGGAACAATCAGAGGCTACTGACGTCAGCTGGCCCATGATTCCTGCGCTGTGATTGGCGCAGGACTCATGGGCGGAGACCAGCACAGAGCTCCGGAGCAGAAGAGCGGTACAGAGTGTTGGGCATCGGACAGCAGGGACAGCGGGGAGCGAGACACAGATGCATGCCCCGGTCTTGTGATGGGTGGCATGCTGAGGAGGTACGCCTTATAATCGGGGGGGTGTCTTATATTAGGAGGTAGGGCGCCCAAGCATGCCTTACTTTCGGGGGGCGCCCTATTTTCAGGGAGACAGGGTATATATATATAGTGATGCAGCGGCTTGCTGTATTGCCATTGTTTATGCTGGGACTTGTAGTTCAGCAAGTTATGCTCTGTGATAGAAACTCAGAAAGGTCACTATGGGACTTGTGGGGCCATAAGGATTAAGTTTGCAAGTTGGTGAGGATGGGTGTGGCTTATACCTGATAAGAGTGTTGTGTGAGCAGATGGGAAGACAGAGTCCATGAATGTCTTTGTGACAAGGAAGCTCTGTGTGTGTGTGTTTGCAAGTGGCTGCAGATGCCATTTTCCTGGAGACACACGGTCAGGAGATTGTGTCTCGGTGCTTGGGAGCAGGTGTCCTTGGAAGGCACGAGAGTTGGAGACCGAAGCTAGAGAACCTGGGATGGCTCTCTAAGTTCAGGAGGCTACAGTCCACTAAGAGTCCGGATCAGATAGGAGTCTGTTTATCCAGAGAGGCAGCTTCTTAAACAATGGACTAAGGTCGGTGGACACTATGATGGACTTAGGGTGCTTTCACATCTGCGTTTTTCGTAATTCGCGGCAGATGCGGTGAAAAAAACGCATCTGCCGCGATTGCCGCATAACCGTTCCACTTGCGGCGCGGTTGCGGTTTTTTCTATGCAATGTATAGGCGTACTTGCGGCAGGTGCGGCTTACTGCGGTTTTTTTCGCGGCCGCACCTGCCGCAAGTGCAAAACCGCACTTGCCGCACCTGCCGCAAGTACGCCTATACATTGCATAGAAAAAACCGCAACCGCGCCGCAAGTGGAACGGTTATGCGGTAAACGCGGCAGATGCGGTTTTTTCACCGCATCTGCCGCGAATTACGAAAAACGCAGATGTGAAAGCACCTTAGTGTGATATGCCAGGTGGCAACATGCTACCAAAGCAAATCCCTAATATATATATATGAAAACACTCTTCATCATTGATACTGCAACACCAAAGGAAAAGTTGATAGATATGTATTTAGTATCGAGTATGAGCGCAACAGACAGAAATCTAAGAAATCTACGCTTATATGCACCTTGGCTGCTATCAGTGAGGTCTTTATTGGTTGTCTGAGGAGTGTTCTGCTATGGTGAATGCACTGGGACAGATCATCAAGATCCACTGCTGGCAGCCCCCTTTGCAATTGTTGCTGCCTACATACTTGCACGATTGCTGGATCATATACTTTTTTAACTATGAACCATGGAAACATATGCAGTAGGTACTAGAGATGAATGAATCGATTCACGTCACCCTTACCCAGTGGTCACATCAGTAGTTTGTGGCCTCTGGATGGCTGCCCTGTAAACTATCTCCTATCTGACGGATTTCCCAGCGGTGCTGTGGATTCAGTAAGCCAAACATCTGAGTCCGACTCTGACTCTTCAATTTCTCTGCATCCGACTACAACTCCACCAAAATGGACACCTATTCCACTCCACGACTCCCAACACCACAACCATGGCTGTGAAGTCAGTAAGCCAAACATCTGACTCTGACTCCAACACCTCAATTTCCCTGAATCCAACTCCACAACTCCAACTCCACAGCGCTGTTTACCAGCACCTTTTCTGATTTTTAGGACTGTGATGACATCATCATTGCGGAGTGAAACACCCATGATGCCTCTCCAGTGAATGTGATTGTGATGCAACAAAAAACATCCAGGGTAAAGGGATTGGAAATCAGTAAAAGTAGAAGCAATTGTCCTGACCTCCCTCCAAATTGTAGTTAAAATCTGGCATTCCCAAACAATATATGAAGGGTTGTACACTCATTGTTAAATCCAAGCCAATGGAATAAGTCTGTAATTTAGATGAGGCTCTATAGAATCTTCATAGAATTTTTGTACCGGCCTCTTATGGTGCCGTCACACAGCACGATCTGGCCAGCGATGTCGGAAGCGATGCGCGGGTGCCCGCTCGGTTCCGACATCGCTGGCCAGCTGTCACACAGCATCGCTGCGGCCGGCGACACCGCAGCGATGCGGGCGGTGACATTGCTCGCTGGGCTGGGCTCAGCCAGCGAGCGATCCGCAGCAACGCTGCGGTATAGGCTGGATCGCCGCCGACATCGCTCTGGCGATGTCACACGGCGCGATCCAGCCTTATCGCAGGTCGCCGGTTGACAGGTTACGGTTCTTCCCGTAAACCTGTCAACCTGCGACCAGCAATAAAAGCAGTCGCGCCTCTGTTTACACAGCGCGACGTCGCTAGCGACATCGCTGATACGTCACTTTTTCGGCGATGTCGCTAGCGACGTCGGCAGGTGTGACGGCACCTTTAGAAATGACATGAGATTGACCTGCCGGCTGGTATAGTCTAACTCTTGCGTATCTGAGAAGGATATATAGGCACCCCTCCTAATTTTGTAAGAACGAAGAGCGAGAGCCCATAATATTGTATTTTTTATGTATATTTTTCTGAGCCCCTTCAGCTGTGGGTTATTTCTTCACTTTGATATCTCTTCTCATTTTTATGTTCATATTGCAGCAGTCTTGCTCTCTATAAATGAGATATGAGATAGAAATAGTTTTTCTAGCTATTATTTATTGATCATCTGGGAGCCTTTCTAGGAGCTTGTGCTGTAAATTGCATTTGGCTTATATATACGTGCTTGTAGTTACTGACATCTATCCAATCTTCTGACTTTGCTTTTGGGACATTGACATTGTAATTGAAGCATATTTATTGAAGCATATTTGCCTTTAGTTCTCCTGACTGAGATTTTGGAAAACTCTTAGATTCTCATCAGTATTTGTAACCAAAACCAGGAGTGGATGATATATACAGAAGTGGTGACGTGCTTCTATAAGACTCCTTTCACATCAGCGGTAGATCTGGCAAGTGGTGCTGCATCTGCCACCTAATGGTCGACTTGCGGCCCGGATAAGGCAAGCCCCATGCTTTGTCTACAGGGCTTGTGGTCTGGTGCGGCAAGTGCGGTTACGCCGGACCTGCCACTTCTGGCCGTGAAAAAAATGCTGCAAGCAGCGTTTCTTTTTCTCAGCCGCAAGTGCGCACTTGCCGCACCAGACCGCAAGCCCCATAGACAATGCATGAGGTATGCTGGATCCAGAGCGCAAGTCGGCCGTTAGGCGGCAGATGCGGCGCCACTTGCCGGATCTGCCGCACATCAGCGAAAACCGCTGATGTGAAAGGGCTCTTAGACGTTTCCTCTGATTGTTCCACTCCTGGTTTTGGCTACAAAAACTGACGAGCAAAAACAGACCAAAAACGCACAGTGTGAATGGAGCCTTAAGACAACGAACCGTACAAGACATTCACAGCTCAAGAAAATCAGCAAAACGTATGCTGCCTTTATTTATCATGAGTGAGTGAATTCAGGCTCTCTCAGCCATATTGCAGTTTGGAGATCAAATTCAGGAATTTATCTGCATCGCTTCTGAATTAAATAAGCAGACGGAATATAGAGCAAATGTCAGTTTAAAGGCCAGCTTCCCTAATCCATGGAAAATAATTATCTTTATTTCTGATATATGCCTTTGTTGTTTATCCCATACAAACAAATTCAAGGTATTAAAGACATTTTCACACACAGATACTCTACAGTTGGTACAGAAAGTATTCAGACCCCTTTACATTTTTCACTCTTTGTTTCATTGCAGCCATTTGGTTAATTCAGAAAAGTTCGTTTTTTCTCAATAATGTACCATATCCTGACTAAAAACAGCAGACATGAAGATATTTGTGCAAATGTATTAAAAAAGTAAAACTGAAATCTCACATGGTCATAAGTGTTCACACCCTTTGCTCGGTATTGAGTATTTGCCCCTTTTGAGCTAGTACAGCCATTAGGCTTCTTGGGAATGATCCAACAAGTTTTCACACCAGGATTTGGGGATCCTCTGCCATTTTTCCTTGCAGATCCTCTCCAGTTCCGTCTGGTTGTATGATGAATGTTGGTGGACAGCCATTTCCAGGTCTCTCATAGGTGCTCAATTGGGTTTAGGTCAGGGCTCTGGCTGGGCCAGTCAAGAAAAGGTCGCAGAGTTGTTCTGAAGCCACTCCTTTGTTATTTTATGGCAGCTGGATACATGGTGACTGGCCAAGATGTATTATAGAGGTTGTTGTCCTCTGTGATGTAAACCTGGGTGTCCGCTCTGGTACCTGTAGTACGATGAGACCTATTAAGTCATTCCCGGGCCAGGTTTTACAGATAGCCGGAGAGATCAGCATGTCTGGCTGTCCACGTACCTCCACCCATGGGTGTGTCTCATGTGTTATAATGGAGACTGTTTGTTTAACACATGGTCCTGTGTTTGGAGGAAGCAGACCTCAAGAGTGTGGCTCTGACGGAGCAGAGCAGAACCCCTATGTTGTTTTGTTTCTGTTCTCACTGGAGTGGTTTATAAGTAGTTAACAAATCTGCTGGAGTTAACCAAAAACCGCCCCCATGCCTCAAAGCTTCAGCTGAACACATAGTTCCCTATAATATAAAGACCAGAAAAGATTAAATGTTCTTTAACACTTTTGAATCAGATTTTTTTTCTTTTAGTTCTATACAACGAAAAGTGATTTTTGTGTTATCTATTTTTGGTTCACTGGTCTTTGTTTGCCATTCTGCTGTACCTGCAATTTGTTCCAGTCTCTCTAGGTCTCCATGTCTCATCCCTAATACATCCTGTCCCTGGGTTTATCACACTCTGGAGCCTATTTTTATGTCAGAACATTATGCTTTTGTTATGCTGTCAGTGTGACATGTGAGATTTAATGTAAGAGCTTCAGCCCGCAGGGCGTATCTGTAAAACCAAAACGGTTTCCATCCACAAAGTAAACTTTTTAAAACCTGATATTATTTTCCCGTTCAAATAATAAAATTGATAAATTCACATAAAAGTGCAAAATGAAGCAGTTTATCAGTATCGGAGAGCAAAAAGCCAAAGCATATATTCAATTTATACAATAATTTTTCAATTGGCAACATTGGTTGTTCACCGGGATAATAGTAATTGGAAGAGGTGGTAAAGAATAAATGGAAGAAATGATAAATTGTGTCCAAGGCTCTGTGATAGAGTTCCCAGTGCACATGGGCCAGACATCTGGTGTTAAATAAGCGAAAAGGAAGATTAAGGCCCCTTTCACATCAGCGTTTTTCGCTGATTGCGGCAGATGCGATAGATTTACCAAATCTACCACCTAACGGCCGCACTTCCGGCACGCCCCATGCATTGTCTATGGGGCTTGCGGCAAGTGCGGTATTGCTGTGATCTGGCAGTTGCTGCTGCGCATTATAATCATAGCTGACCGCGTTTTTTTCCGCAGCCGCAACTGCCGGATTTGCCGGATCGCAGCAATACTGCACTTGCCGCAAGCCCCATAGACAATGCATGGGGCATGCCGGAAGTGCGGCCATTAGGCGGCAGATGCGGTAAATCTGCCAGATCTGCCTCAATCTTCGAAAAACGCTGATGTGAAAGGGGCCTTACATTTTTATTTTTACATTAAATTTATTGGATAATGTGAAGAAAATGGAAAGTCTTTAATTTTCATTTTCCACCCTCTGGAAGAATTCTGTTTTCCTGTTGCTATAATAGAAAATAAAAACGCAGGTGTGAACAGAGCCTGTAGTGGGATATTATTGCACATATAATAGAGTCCTACACTTAAAGGGTTTTCCAGCAGGGAGCAGTTTTGGCAGTAACTGTATCACACCGTCTCCAAACAGCGTGTAACATACGTACTGTTAGGATTTCGCACTGCAATTTCAATCAAGGCCGATTGGCTTCTCTTCCTACTGTTGTCTCGATAGAACACTGGAAATGTGCTAAAAGCAGGAAGAGAAACTAGCCACACGTGAACACAAGTGGGCAAATCACATGAGTGGACACAAACCGGCAAGCAGAGGGAAATCCTAACTGTGTGTAACTTATACAATGTAGGGATTCAGCATGATATGGTTACTGCTGAAAATGCTGCTTCACCCTAAAACCCCCTTTACATATCGTTGTCTAAAACACTGAAAACGAAACAAACTCAGCACCCATAGAAATATTTTTTTTTACCATACCTTTCATTTTCATGTGTTCCGTGATCTTTGGTCCCAAGTCTTCTTTCACTTTCTACAATAAGTTTCTGTTTAAATCTCTATCCAAGATGTACATACTCCACATACCGAAATGACATAATTATGAGTTTCTTTTTTATATCTTTGATTCTTCTTTGTATACAAAAATAACACATCTAACCCAGGTAGAGCATTTACAGTGGGTCGGAAAGTATTCAGACCCCTTTAAATTTTTCACTCTTTGTTTCATTGCAGTCGTTTGGTAAATTCAAAAAAGTTCATTTTTTCTCATAAATGTACACTTTGCACCCTATCTTGATTAAAAAAATGAAAGAAATGTAAATATTTGTGCAAATTTATTAAAGTAAAACTTGAAATATTACATGGTGATAAGTATTCAGCCCCTTTGCTCAGTATTGAATATTTGCACCTTTTGGGGTGGTACAGCCATGAGTCTTGGGAATGATGCAACAAGTTTTTCTCCCCTGGATTTGGGGATCCTCTGCCATTCTTCCTTGCAGATCCTCTCACGTTCCATCAGGTTGGATGGTGAACGTTGGTGGACGGCCATTTTCAGGTCTCTCCAGAGATGCTCAATTGGGTTTAGGTCAGGGCTCTGACTGGGCCAGTCAAGAATGGTCACAGAGTTGTTATGAAGCCACTACTTTGTTATTTTAGCTGTGTGCTTAGGGTCATTGTCTTGTAGGAAGGTGAACCTTCAGCCAAGTGTGAGGCCCAGAGCACTCTGGAAGAGGTTTTCATCAAGGATATCGTTTTACTTGGCCGCATTCATGTTTCCTTTAGTTGTAATCAGTCATCCTGTCCCTGCAGCTGAAAAACACCTCCATAGCATAATTCTGCCACCACCATGTTTCACTGTTGGGATTGTATTGGGCAGGTGAGGAGCAGTGCCTGGTTTTCTCCACACATACCGCTTAGAATTATCACCAGAAAGTTCTGTCTTCGTCTCATCAGACTAGATAATCTTTTTTCTCATAGTCTGGGAGTCCTTCATTTGTTTTTTTGCAAACTCTATTTAGGCTTTCATATGTCTTGCACTGAGGAGAGGCTTCTGTCTAATCCCTCTGCCATAAAGGCCTGACTGCTGGAGGGCTACAGTGATAGTTGACTTTGTATAACTTTCTCCCATCTCCCCACTGCATCTCTGGAGCTCAGCCACAGTAATCTTGGGGTTCTTCTTTACCGCTTTCACTAAGGCTTTTCTTCCACAATTGCTCAGTTTGGCTGGACGGCCAGGTCTTCAGGTGGTCCCAAACGTCTTCCATTTAAGGATTATGGAGGCCACTGTGCTCTTGGGAACCTTGAGTACTGCATAAATTCTTTTGTAACCTTGGCCAGATCTGTGCCTTGCCACAAGTCTGTCTGTGAGTTCCTTGGGCAGTTCCTTTGACCTCATGATTCCCATTTGGTCTGACATGCATTGTGAGCTGTGAGGTCTTATATAGATGGTAGGTGTGTGCCTTTCCAAATTAAGTCTTATCAGTTTAATTAAAGGGAACCTGTCACCCCAAATCACCTTCCTAACCTATTAATACCTGTCCCTGCAGCCTTACAATACTTTCTAACACATCCATGTCTGACCTTTGTTACTAATCTATGAGTACAATAAAGTAGTTAGCAAACTTACAAAATTTCTGTCAGAGGGGCGTTCCTCCAAGCGTTTTTGACCGGTAGGCGGGTCCCCTATGCCGTGCTACCCTGGTGGCCGCCCTAATACGCCCTAATGGGCATCATTACACAATGCAGAGCTTTGACACGATTTAAATATCGCGCATGCAACGTCACCGCTGCGACACGGTAATATGACGCCGGGATCACGTCACTTCCGGTCGCAGGTCTCTCACAGGCAGACTTCCCGCATGCGCAGATTGCATTCTGAAGTCTGATTGTGTGCGACCGGAAGTGACGCGATCCTGGCGTCACATGACCGCATCGCAGTGGTGACATTGCGGGCGCGATATTTAAATTGTGTCCGAGCTCTGCATTGTGTAATGACGCCCATTAGGGCGTATTAGAGCGGCGAGGCAGGGTTAGCGCGGCACAGGGGACCCGCCTACCCGTCAAAAACGCTTGGAGGAACGCCCCTCTGACAGAAATTTCATAAGTTTGCTAACTACTTTATTGTACTCATAGATTAGTAAAAAAAGGTGAGGCAGGGATGTGTTAGAATGTATTGTAAGGCTGCAGGGACAGGTATTAATAGGTTAGGAAGGTGATTTGGGGTGACAGGTTCCCTTTAAACAACACGGCTGGACTCCAATGAAGGATTAGAACCAACTCAAGGAGGATCACAGGGAAATGGACAGCATGTGACTTAAATGAGTGTCTGAGCAAAGGGTCTGAATACTTATGTCCATGTGATATTTCAGTTTTTGTTTTTTAATAAATTTGCAAACATTTCTACATTTCTGTTTTTTTTTCAGTCAAGATGGGGTGCAGAGTGTATGTTAAGTACCGTATTTTCCGGCGTATAAGACGACTTTTTAACTCCTAAAATTCTCCTCCCAAGTCGGGGGTCGTCTTATACGCCGGGTACAGGCGGGGTACTGAGGAAAAAAATGCCGGCATCGGTCCGCCGTGCATAATATAAGGGCAGAGCGGTGGCAGGTGGCAGGCAAGAAAAAAAAATGATACTCACCTGCCTCTGCCGTCCATGTCTTCCGGAGCTTCCCGCTGCCACCACCGCTGTGTACATAGCCGCCGGGCGCCATAGATGTACGATCAGCAGGCTGCTGGTGTCTGATTGGCTGAGGCATTACCATACATCTCCTGAACGGAGGTAACTGCGCCGCTCAGTGTGTATGTACGGTAATGCCAGGGCCAATCAGACGCCAGCAGCTGCCTGATTGGCTGATGGCTTATTATCGTACAGCTACGGTGCCCGGCTACGTACAGCGGCGGTGGCGGTGGTAAGCTCCGGCAGGGTCCGGTGGCACAGCAGTGGCACAGTGTGTCTTACTGTGTGTGTGTGTGACTGTGTGTGTGTGTCTGACTGTGTGTGTGTGACTGTGTGTGTCTGTGTCTGACTGTGTGCGTGTTGTGTGTCTGTGTCTGACTGTGTGCGTGTGACTGTGTGTGTCTGTGTCTGACTGTGTGCGTGTTGTGTGTCTGTGTCTGACTGTGTGCGTGTTGTGTGTCTGTCTGACTGTGTGTGTGTGTGACTGTGTGTGTCTGTGTCTGACTGTGTGTGTGTCTTACTGTGTGTGTGTCTGTGTCTAACTGTGTGTGTGTGTGACTGTGTGTGTCTGACTGTGTGTGTGACTGCAGAGGAATATTGGGGGTTGATGGCTGTACTCCCCCACCACCACTGTAATACTATAATATATGGAGGACTACGGGGGTGCATTACACTATATGGAGCACAATGGGGTGCATTATATTATCTAGGGGACTATGGCGTGCATTGCACTATATGGAGGACTACGGGGGTGCATTACACTATATGGAGCACAATGGGGTACATTATATTATCTAGAGGACTATGGCGTGCATTGCACTATATGGAGGACTACGGGGGTGCATTACACTATATGGAGCACTATGGGGTGCATTATATTATCTAGGGGACTATGGCGTGCATTACACTATATGGAGGACTACGGGGTGCATTATAATATATTGAGGACTTTGATGATGCATTATAATTTATGGAGACAATTATACTATATGGAAGCCATTATAATACTTAGAGGGCTCTGTGGGAGCATGATAATACTTGAAGGGGTATGAGGGAGCCTCTATACTTTATGCAGGGCTATTTTAGGGCTGTGTGGTGGCCATAATACAGTGTGAAGAGATGTAGGGGTCATTATTCTATATGTGGGTCCATTATATTGTGTGGGGGTCATAGTGGGAATCATGCCGTAGAAGAGGGGGTAGTCTTATACGGCGAGTATATCCCAAACTCCATATTTTAAGTGGAAAAGTTGGGGGTCGTCTTATACGCCCAGTCGTCTTATACGCCGGAAAATACGGTAGATAAAAATGAACTTTTTAAAATTTACCAAATGGCTGCAATGAAACAAAGAGTGAAAAATGTAAAGGAGTCTGAATACTTTCTGTAACCACTGCATGTAAGAGAACTAAAACAACTCATTTTGATCTTACAGTCATGTTCATGGCTAACAGAGATGGAGGTGATGGAGAACACTAGAGTTAGGCTTTGCTTACATTACTACATTCAGTGTCTAGGTTGGGAAAACTCGTGACTTATATTCTAAACATGCTCATAAGTCTACATTATTTAGATAGAGGACAAAAATGTGTTCTCTTGGCCATAGACCTGCCAATACACAAAAAGAGTATGAAATAGTGTAGTGGTCAAGGATACCCACTACAATAGTATTTAGTAAAGATACTGCAAAAGCACAGATATGTTTTTTTTACAATGGGAGGATGCACTGTATGGCATCTATCAGAGGTATTCCTTAACATATATAACAGACATATGAATACTTTAAGGGCACTTTTGATTTAAAAAATTGTATGTATTTTTGGTTAAAAATCATTTTTGCATTAAAATTTTGGAACATTTGGCTTCTCTATCCTCTATGTACCACAACACATATCAGACTACAGAATGAGGTAAGGTGAATCCGTCAGTGACCTCCTTCTGATGTCATTGACTGTTGTAACCTAATTTCTCTTCTTATGAATGTCAATTTATGACCACATCAAAGTTCAAATTTAAATGGAACCTGGCAGCTGATATATGCTGCCCAAAGCATGATGATCCTAGACAGGTAAGTTTGAATTTGAAACGCTGCAGAGTTCCAGAGAGAAACATACTGTAAGGACAACGCCAGCGTTTGATTGTTTTTTCAGCGCTGGAGTGGCGCTTTAAAGGTACCCTCATCTGTGTAAAAACTCGGCTAAAGCAATCCGATAAAACATTGGGTTAAACTTGCAATGAGATTAAACAATAGTGTAATGTCCATCTGACAATTTATACTCAGCGAGAAACAAACTGAGGAAAAAATCGCAGCATGCTGCATATGGCTGCGGATCTTGCGGAGATTCTTACCATCAGAAGCCAAAACAAAAACCAACACTGCACTTAGCAGGATGCAGTCAGACCCCATTATGTAGAGCAAACCCAGGTGCAGACAGATAAAATCACGTCTACCTACAAAGACATGTGGGAGGTGACTTGTCATGCACATATTGGGCTTGCACAGGACACCATTTACACTGATGCTTATGATGCAGAGTGTCTGATAGCCACCCACCGTTCCTGCCACCTGACCAGATGAGCCGCCCAGTACGATGTCTCCTCATCAATGGATGAACGGTGCCCCATGGGGCCCAGCTGCACCCCACAAAAATGATAAAAAAGTTTTTTATAATAGACAAAAAAAACTTTTATAATGGGGCATTGGTTCATGTATTGGCCAAGACACTTACACTCATAATCCACGTCACAGATCCCCATGGTTTTTGCACTTTTTTATCATTTTCGCAGGGTGCGGCTAGGCCTCGTGGGCCTCCGAGTACAGAATGACAGCACTGAGGGATGCAGCTTTATGAGCGGTGAGTCAGTGAGGTCACCCATGAAACAGGTCAGATTCCATGGTAACTGCTATGGTTAGCAGCTACGGATGAAAAAACGCATGACTCTCGCATGACACTCTGCTACTTCTCTTCTCAGCGAGAAGAGATATGCAGATGTAAGCACACCCTAAATGTAAGTTCACTATCATATACTCACCTTCTGGAGTCTTCACCTTTTACCATTGACACTTAGGTCCCATCATGCCAACTTGTGCCCATAGCTTTTGACTGGCCACAAGTTACATCACAAGCACTCAATGTATCTCTTTGCGAGTCAGAATGAGCCTACAACAAGGCTTTCATAGACTTGTGTTGATTTGTGACCTACGGTGCGCTCCATGAAACACTAGAGCTTCCGGTAGGTCACAAAAATCCGCAGACTGACCTGCGTACCGCTGAGAAAGCGTGAAGCTGCTAAAAGGCGAGTAGGACAGAGAGCAGGAGACATAGATTTAAAGTGCCGCTCCATAGTTGCAGTAAAAAAAGCCTGCAGGTATGGTGCTTCAATGGTCTCCAAGGACCGAGCTGCACTGTGCAGGTGAGTCCCTGGTAGTGTCTTTCCACCTGCTGACATTGACTGACAGGTCTCTGCCGAAGTGTTTTCTGTATATTCAGAGATCTATCATTTACTGTCAGCGGGCAGGGAAAAGCTTCCGGAGACCGCTTGTCTGATTAGACCGACTATGTTTTTCTCTGAAACAGCAAACATACTGGACTGGGATAATAGGGTCAGTGTCTGATATTTGCTGCCCTGGATTGGCTTCATTAAAAAAAAACTATTAAAGGGTAGACAAAGACGCAATAGGGTCTTATCTCTTAGATACCAGATAGTTCAAAAATGAGGTACTGCTCACCTTATGCGATTGTGTGCCCCACAACCGGTTTAAATGCTCACAACAGCTGCAGCAGGATCTACCGTTCCATCAGGAACAACATATGCATGAATCCAAAGGACCATGCTGTACAACGATCCACGCTGCTGAGTATAAGGAAGGACCACAATCTTGGTATATGAATGGTGCTTATATACCAAGATTGTGATCCTTTCTTATACTCAGCAGCGCGGATCATTGTACACCCTGGTTCTATGGATTGGCTTCATGTATCCGCTTGCAGGATCCCCTCAAACTCGTCAGAAATCAACTCGGTCAATCAGAAAAAAAACATAATTTTCCTAGACCCTGGTGTCGGAATGGGTTTACTTAAAAATTTGCTAAATAACTCATTATGCAATCTGCTATATACTGTTATTGCATTTGTTCGGATTTGGAAGGCTGTTGGCTTTGCAAAGATTTTTTCTTGTTACATACCTCACAGAATCAACCATAGTTTATTAAAAAAAAAATGGGGTCTGGGAACTTGCTCTCAACCTTATGGAGACAGCGAAGTAGGTGAGGAGATTGTAAGCCACTTCCCTCCTCTCAGATATATGCATATATGCAAATTTGCACTTCACTAAGGAAGTTGAGAAACTCCCGTGCCACATTTAAGCAGCTTCCTCAAAGTCATAATCGCTTTCCTACAAGCTTTTAATATAACTAAGGGATTTGTGCCAGATCAGAACCCCAAACTACAGACGCTGCGTTTCGGGGTACCTGCCCCTCATCAGTGTAGTGTGTGGGATATTCTGATCTGGCATGAGTGAGTGGGCTAAGACAAGGTCTGGGAACTTGCTAAAAAAAAATGTTAATTGTTAACATAGAAGAAACAGATAGTATTTATGGTATATTTGTCCAATCTCCAATCTGGGAAATGAAAGTATAGAACTGACAATGGAGGAGAGTCTCAGCCATCCGATTGGCGTGATAAATCCCGTCAGGTGCCAGTCCTCCCCACCACAGCACAACTGAATTAACAAGTGATCCATAAAAGCAGCATTGCTACCAAACATGGATTATGAAGAATAAAGTCAACAGAATTTATGATCTGAGGTCCTAACATTTACGGTATGTGATTGTAGACATATTTAATCTTCCTGACATCTTAGATGTGACATGAATGGGGCACGGCGGGATTTCTGCTCCAAAGGGAGAGTTGTGAGTAATATGTTTGTCATCACATACTACACGCCCCTGTCTTCCCCTTTGAAGGTAAGAAGCATTTCCTTGCCGATATCGTTATTTGTATGCAGCACGGAGACACCGCTCCTACAAACAAGTGGAAATGAGAATAGATGAGAGATAAATACATTTGCTTACCCAGTTTGATGGATCCTTGACGATAAAACCATAAATAAATTATAATGATGAGTTTAAGTTGAATATGAATTTATGAAATTCTTTAGGTAAATGACAAGTAATTAGGATTAAACGGGCCATGCAATCATTTAACTTAAAAATGTTGGAGAACAGATTACAGACCTGAAAAAAAACAAAAACATTTTTTATTTTGCCAACAAGTCATGAAGCATGCGCACCATTCTGAAGAATTTGTCACAAAAAAGGCAACTAAATTGACTTGAGATAAAAAAAAAAAGTGGAGGCATTAAAAAACAGAGGTAACAAAAAGCAGCGGTGTACTTCTTTCGGTCAAGATTAATAAACCAACCCCTTTTTTTCACCACAACTATCGTGACGTGCTGACTTGTGTTTGTTTTCTAATTGTTTTCATGTCTGAAGGAACCTTACAAATCATCTCAGAGGATTTTTTTGTACTCTGTACTGTGCTGCTGTATCTATCTATCTATCTATCTATCTATCTATCTATCTATCTATCTCTCTATCTATCTATGTATCTATCTACGTATCTATCTATCTATATCTATCTATCTATCTATCTATATCTATATCTATCTATCTATCTATCTATCTATCTATCTATCTATCTATCTATCTATCTTTAGTATAAGCCACCGTGCCCCTTCAGGTATCATGAAGAAGACTATCAGGTATCAGTCACCGTTTCTTCTCTAGTTTATGTGATCTTCTTGGTATCCCTTTCGGGTGTTCACCATCAGGTGTCCTTCAGTTGAGCACCTACTTGTCACCTGTGCTTACTTCTCTGTGCAGCATTATCTCCTTCACCATCTAGCCGTGTCCTCCTGCACACCATTCAGCAACCTTTATGTTGACCCCTTTTCACATTTTTTTGGAGCCCAGTAACTAGCATAACTGTCATGATCACTGGGAACAAGGGCGCCTGATCTGTCCCTCAAGCTAGGGGGCCTTATGCTATACCCTTATCTTAGGGATACCTCTAATAATCGGGAGGCCTAAGTCTCTGACTAAAGGAAGTAATCTGTAGATTTCTGTTCCAACTATAATAATGCTTGGTTTATTCGGTAGGTGTTTTGTTAAAACAGGATCAGCCTTCAGGATGAACCAATATTTCTCTTAACACGTCAATATCAAAATCACACTTTGTAATGACCACTCAAACAAATAATTCTAATTTACTGAATGTAGATGTGATAACAAATACCACCCAGGAATTAACAAAGTATGTATTAGTGGATCCAACTCACACCATCACAGATGTAACTATGGCACCCCAGAGTCCAGTTGCCACAATGGCATTGCCTCCCTCGGGGGGTGATGTCATGCTTGGAAGCAAGAAGGGGTATCCACACCAGTTAAGCCCACAGCATGCAACACTTTTCCTGACTGCAGACCAGAAGGGGGAGCTCTGAAACCTGGGTCAAGGGGAGCTCCCCTATAAATTCTGGCCTGGGGAAGGGGTTAGGGAGTTCAATTCCTAGGAGGACTTTGAAGACATCCTGTGGACTGGAGCAGTGCAAGGCGCGTCTGAGGATAGAGACTAGCAAGCGTGAGGGACCCGTAGGAAAAGGTCTGGGGAAGGAGAGAAGTAGGCTTGGGGAGTTGACCCAGTGGACTGGCTCACTCCAGAGCAGAGTGCCAGAAACGGACACCGGAATCCGATGTTGTGAGGGAACTACAGACCCAGCAGCCAAAACCAGAGGGCGGGAGATTCAAGTCTCCCTGTCACAGCAAAGCACTTGGAGGCACAGCAGCATTTAAGAGCTCAGGGACAGTTGCCAGAGGAGTGGTGCCCTGAAAGGGCTCAAGCTGCCTGCCCTACTGGTGAGAGACTTTCCAGCAGGAAGAGAGTGTCGCAGTTTAGCTACAGGCAGCCAGGACCAGCAAGGAATAGCGCAACAGGGAGGCCTCAGAAGTCACCAGGTGAGGAGATCCCCAACTTGCTTCCAGGCCACCTGGATTCCTAACATCTGTGCACAGTGCCTTGGTCTGAACTTCTACTACCAGTAAAGGTAAAGGAGACTACGTACTGTGTGTCTGTCAGTTATTCCGCACCCTCAGTCCTGCACCCCAACGGCCTACCACCGCCATAGACTTTACCGATTGCCCTGGATAACTGCTCCACACGTGGGGTCAAATAAACAGTTTGTACATGTTCTCAGTCAAGGGAAATTCAAAGGGTACCGTCACACCTGGAGACATCGTCGGCGATTTTTATGGCGATGCTAAGGCGTGGCCTATCGCCGCCGACATCGCCAAAGCGTCGCCTAATGTGACTGGGCGAGGGTGACACATCTGAGTGGTCGCCTGGTTTCACAGCACAGCTCTGAAACCAGGCGACCATTCTGGGGCGATGTGTACTGATCGCCGTGTGTAACGTGTCAATAGCGATGTAAAGAGCGACAGCACACATTGCCTAAACAATTCCGGTAGGCGTTTCTGGGCGTAGTTACTACCTCTGGCAGTCTGCGTGGATTGGTGGCAGCTCCAGCGTTCCGAATTGTAGTCTTGTTGCTCGGCGCCATATTTGATGATGTGTGCGTCCAAAGGTGTATTACCCAGGAGCGTACATACTATAAATCAGCACATTGATGTGGCCTGTGTGTTTGCGCCTGTGTGTGTTCAAAGTGCAGAGATGTGCGACGGCCAAATGTGTCTTAAAGGGATCCTGTCACCTCCAGAACGCCTCCTAAGCTAGCGAAAACATGTCCCTGCAGCATCCTATCACTAATCTCACATTTCTTTTGCTCTTAAAAGCATCCTGTGAAAGTGCATAAAAACGTTTTAATACTTACTCATTAGTGATTATAATTAGCAGGGCTATATTCTTTAGTCACCAGGGCGGGTTGTTTTGCAGGTTCGAGGTTCCACCCTCTCTCTGTCTGTGTGCTCTGCTTGTGCAGGCATTGCCCTCCCCCCTCTCTATCACTCACAGAATGCAAATCATTAGTCCTGCCTTCAGCTCCACATCACTGCAGCACAGAGAGAGAGAGGGTGGATCATTCAGGCTGCAAAACAACCCGCCCTGGTGACTAAAGAATATGGCCCCTGCTAATTATAATCACTAATGAGTGAGTATTAAAACGTTTTTATGCACTTTCACAGGATGCTTTTAGGAGACAAAAGGAGTGTGGGATTAGTGATGGGAGTGCTGCAGGGATATGTTGTGATAGCTTAGGAGGCGTTCTGGAGGTGACAGCACCAACACAATTGTCATTACATGTCAACTCATGTCTGCATCAGAGCGCTGTAGTGGCAGGCTTCATGTTTAAAGTCTATGACGCCAAAGCATACAGTGTATCCTGTTGCTTTTGCGCCTCTGGGCCCCCGTCAACATGTGTCATCTCTCCCATTCGTTGGTACACCATAACGTTGTCAGTCTTTTGGCGCCGCCTTCCTGGTGCTTTCCTTTCCCCTGCAGAATAGTAAAATGGCGGCACCCAGGCGAGCTGCTGTGTGGAGGGAGCCTGAGCTCCTTATCCTTGTTCATCTATGTGACACCAGGGATTACTGGTGTCACCAGCACCACACCCATCCACGTCTCCACAAGCAGACTGTCCTGCTGAAGGTGAAGAGGCGGCTGGAGAGCCCCAAGGCAGATCTGCAAAAAAATTGCAGATCTGAAATACAAGACGCCTGGATGCATCACCCGACTGCGTGACAGGATTCTAATTATGTTAAAAATACTGTGTGTTTATTTGTCCCAGGAAAGAGTTGCATGTACCAGTATGCTTATGTACCCCTATAAATCAAACATTATGTTACCATAAGTTTAGTAACATAGTAACATAGTAACATAGTTTTTAAGGTTGAAGGAAGACCTTAAGTCCATCTAGTTCAACCCATAGCCTAACATGTTGATCCAGAGGAAGGCAAAAAAAAACCCTGTGGCAACACTAATCTCCACATTGGGGGAAAAAATTCCTTCCTGACTCCAGATACGGCAATCAGACTAATTCCCTGGATCAACGCCCTATCAAAGAATCTAGTATATATAACTGGTAATATTATAGTTTTCAAGAAAGGCATCCAGGCCCTTCTTAAATGTTAGTAGTGACTCACTCATTACAACATCATGTGGCAGAGAGTTCCATAGTCTCACTGCTCTTACAGTAAAGAATCCGCGTCTGTGATTATGATTAAACCTTCTTCCCTCCAGACGTAGAGGATGCCCCTTGTCCCAGTCTCAGGCCTAAGAGTAAAGAGATCATTAGAAAGGTCTCTGTACTGACCCCTCATATATTTATACATTATTATAAGATCACCCCTAAGCCTTCGTTTTTCCAAGCTAAATAACCCAAGTTTAATAACCTGTCTTGGTATTGCAGACCCCTTAGTCCTCTAATAACTTTTGTCGCTCTTCTCTGGACCCGCTCTAGTTCAGCTATGTCTTTCTTATACACCGGAGACCAGAATTGTACACAGTATTCTAAGTGTGGTCGCACTAGTGACTTGTATAGAGGTAAAATTATGTTCTCCTCATGAGCATCTATGCCTCTTTTAATGCATCCCATTATTTTATTTGCCTTTGCAGCAGCTGCCTGACACTGGCCACTAAATGTGAGTTTGTCATCTACCCATACACCCAGGTCTTTTTCAGTTACAGTTTTGCCCAGTGTTTTACAATTAAGCACATAATTATACCTTTTGTTTCCTCTGCCCAAGTGCATGACTTTACATTTATCCCCATTAAAGCTCATTTGCCATTTAGCAGCCCAAGCTTCTAGTTTACATAAATCCTCCTGTAATATAAAATTGTCCTCGTCTGTATTGATTACCCTGCAGAGTTTAGTGTCATCTGCAAATATTGAGATTCTACTCTGTATGCCCCCTACAAGGTCATTAATAAATATATTAAATAGAAGCGGGCCCAACACTGACCCCTGTGGTACCCCACTGTTAACTGTGACCCATTCTGAGTGTGTTCCATTAATAACCACCCTTTGTTTCCTATCACTTTACACCAAAAACGTATGGTAACATAATGTTTGATTTATAAGGGTACATAAGCACTGGGGACATATGTACGGGACCCAGGGACAGGCCTTTGTGGTGACACTGTATGGTGCCTGTGTGTGTTTTCCTCCATATACATGTATTTCATGATACATATTGTGTACACACACATGGAGAAGGAAATGTTAGCTGAACAATACATATGTCACACCTAACTGCAAACACACAAATATCTGTGCACACACATACTTGGTCAAGGCTCCAATATTATCCTGACCAACAAAGCAAGAGTGAATTTATTTTCCAACGTAGTAGCACAACACACATTACATAAGCGCCATACGGCTTCACAATACAATTACTCGACACATGAGCGCCCTGTTTTGGCTTGTTATCAACGCCAATGCCTATAGCAATAATACGCTACACATCACACGAGAGTTGAGTGAGCACCGAGCCAATACGCACATACATGCTTATATTTAACGATATGGCGCTGCGAACAAGGACACAGCAATTGGTGTTTGGTTGCAACCAATCACACTTCTTCGGGGTGTCACACAACATAATGTGTAATGCCTACCTCCGAGACGCGGCAGCGTCCACCACCTACTTGATCCCCCATGGGGCTTGGGCGAGGCACAGACAACTTCTGGCCCGGCTCATCGCCTAAGCGACGGCTGAGCTGTCGCCACGTGTAAATAGGCGATGGCGACGTTGGTCGACTGCCAAAAATGTGCGCACGCACGTGCGTCGCCAGTGATATCTCCGACGATATCTCCAGGTGTCACAGTACCCAAAGAGTTTTTATCCACTGCACCATAAAGGTGCCCATGTGGAAACTTTTAAGCAGTTGATCTTAAAGAGCTTGCGATCGATTAAACACTGTAAAAAAGCTGACAACTTGACGTTAGAGGAAAGAGAGGCGATAATCACTTTAAAAGAGAATAAAACCATCATGATTAAAAGTGCAAATGTGGCGCCCCACTGGTTGGGACGCCACGGAGGGGTACTGCACCCAGACCAGAGTGTGTCTTATTCATGTGACCAGGGGACTGGGATGTCAATCAGGCACCCTCACCACATGCATCCACACACCTTTGCTCAGGGGACTAATAGGTTAATCTGTGGCTAGGAACCTGGTCCAAGTGGGAGGAGCTTAGGTGGTATAGTGGAGAGCGGAAAAGTTAGTCAGGAGTATTAGGAGAAAGTCATTGGAGGGGAACTCTGCCAGATGCGCACTGGAGAGCACCTCAGGAGAGGTGGCCCGGGAACTGAAGGGGATCCTAGGGTGTTGTGGTCCACCCGAATCCGTGCCGGTACGTTACCCGGACGGATGGATCCAGTCCGACACCGGAGGGCCGGCTCCAAGGAGGTGCGGGTGTTCATCCCCGAGCCGCAGACAGCATGCTCCTTATCAGAGGTTGTGGCAACCCCGGCATAATTCCACTAAGGCCCCAGGTAGGGTCAAGGATGCGCGGAGAGCGATAGACTCCAGGAGGAGGCCCAGAGGCAATAGACTCCAAGAGGGGGCCCAGAGGTGACACCACACTGGAGGCTCCGAGGGTGTTAGACTCCGTGAGGATCCATGGGTACCGGCGGTGGACACTGTGCGCAGAAACCTAAAGGCAAAGCAGGGACATCACGGAGGGTCCCCTGTGAAACATCCTAATCCTCTAGTGACTACCCAGGCCAGCAGTACCTGTGAACTGTGTGTGTGTAAAGACTGTTTTGCTGCCTGAGTCACCAGTAAAACCTAGTTCAGAGACTAAGACCGTGTGGCGTGTTTATTGCTTGCACCGGAGGAGCCATACAACTGCTCACCAAGGCTGCAGCTCCACAAGACGAACCGCCTCCCTGTGTAAATTCTCCATTCTTCCATTACTGTCTTGGGGACTCCGCTCCACCTACGGGGAGCGTTACCAACTAGCTGCCACATCATCACCCAGAGGTCTGCAAGCAGCGCCAGTATCATTACCGGATGCCATAAGTGGTGTCACAAGCACTTTATTTTATTCTTTTCTCTTTACACATTTTCTTTAGTGACCACCAGGGCCACGGTCAGCACTCATAATCGCCCGGGATCCGAGTACCCCAAGGGTCCTGGGGTGGGTCACAGACAAAGGAGGGGGGGGGGTAATTATAATGGATACGGTATTTAGTGGAGGGTAGAAGAATTCTGAAAGATTAGGAATATTATCAAAAATTGGATTCCGACGTGTCCATTTCAATTTATTTGAATTACAATGGATTGATAAAAAAGGCATGGAAAAAAGGAATTTTAAACAATAATGAAAAAAAATATCCTTAATTTCCCTAGATACAGGGTTCTCTTCTTTTATTTCCTACCAAAATTGCACAAGAGTGCAACAAATCCCCCAGTCTGCCCCATAATATCAGGAATTATTTCCATAACTGCTAATCTCTCACATTATAATGACCTCTTTCTCCAAAAGTTGGTCCTAACTTTGGAGTCATACTTGAAGGATCGTAATTAATTAAATTGATGACAAAATAACCCCCCAAGGTGGCTGTTTACTGTTAACATTGGATATTGCCTCATTATACAGTAATATTACTCATGAGTTGGGTCTATAAGCTGTTAAGGTACCGTCACACGCCGCAATCTCGCCTGGGAATCTGAAAGGCGATATGTCGCCCCGGAGCAATCGCCGTGAAATTGCCTCATGGTTGCGGCGTGTGATTGGGTGTTTTTGTGGTGATAAATCACCCTTTGGCCGTCGCCTGATTTCTGAACAGTGCTCAGTAATCAGGCGCAATCATTAAGGCGATATTTCCGTGTTGTGGCGTATGACAGGGCCATAGTGATGGAAAGAGCGATTTCTATGATTTCCCTTAGGCGTGCCTCAGCGTGCTGTAGTCCGCGCCCCATCTGAGATGATTGGTGTGGGCTACTGTGTTCTCATTGGCTGTCAGTTGACACCGCGCCATATTTGAAGAGCTGTCCGTTCAGCACCACACACATCATCTGCTAGACAACCGTCCGCAAACTCAGTGCAAACTCCGATAGACAATGGCGTCATCATTTATGTCACTATATGAACAGTTGGATGTAATTGCTGTCTGGCACTGGTGCACCTTGTACCCTCTTCCATCATCCTCATTCCTTGTTTTGTGACAATAAAATTGTCTGTTTTTGCATATATGGAGCCTTTACTCATTTTTTCTGTATATCTTGTTGGAGTAGCTTCTGTTAAGTGAGAGCTCCAAACCTGGGGTATCTCACTTTTTACTTGATGGAAATCCTATATTTGAAAGTCAAGGAGCTAGCATAAGCAATAGCTCTAGGGTAAAAACAAATAAGCAAATACCCTACAGTAAGTATGGAGATAAATAGTAATATTACATTTAGATAGCATGGAGTATTTAGTTGATGCTATTTTGATCAAAAGAGCATAAAAGCCATCCCACTGCGATAAGGTTTGCCCAACCAGGACAGTCCCAAAGTCTAATATCTCACCTCGCTATGTGCCAGCAGTTGTCACTCTGTGACTGCAGACTTATGAATTCTCACATTGTGCACCGCGCATGCTGTCAGGATTCTCTGGTGCCAGAAGCGAGCCTAAGGTATCTCGTGATCACAGGTATGTTACATGCTTTCTCCTGGTCACTTTCCAACTAGACATGCGTGGCCTTGCTCAATACAACTGAATTGGCCGATGCACCAGAGAATCCTTACAGCATGCGCTGTGCACAATGTGAAGATTCACAAGTCTGCAGTCACATAGAGTGATTACAGTCTTTCAGGAAAAGCCTGGACAATCCCTTGAAGTATTGGTATAAACATACTGTACAGTCTGCATTGTCTGTGCCAAGCAATTAGTAGCAAGAAGTGGGTTACATATATATAGGAATCACTGACCATACAATGACCTTTATTCCTATGATTACACAGTTCTTGTACATTCCTATAGTACCTGGGCTGTCAATACCTTAGTTGTATCATCATCTCTATCGCTATACATCTTCTCTATACATAATCACCAGTTTCTGGCATCCGGTCACTGTGCTGCTATTCCAGCATGCATTGCGGCCGGATGCCAGCGCCGCAGATCCTCACCACCAGCCGTGGCTTCACCACGCGCACGCATCAGCTGTAAGCCTCGGATACACTCTCCCTACAGGACCTTTGCTGATGTCACAGTCATGTGATCACACACATGACCGGACATCACTGCAACTCCGCCTCCTGTGCTTTTCACTCCTTCCTACCTATGACACGAAGGAGGTAATGAGGGCAGAGACACAGAAGGAGGGAGCAGACATAGGGAAGGGGGCACTGTAACACAGGGGACAGCAGAGACACGGAATGGGGGGCAGAGACACAAAAGCACAGGAGGAAAAAGGCACCTGTAGGCTGGGCCACAGAACAGATGCACAACACACAGGACAGGGGCTCAGGACACAGGACAGGATAAGGACACAGGACAGGAGCACAGCCCACAGGACAAGGGCCCAGGACAGAGGACAGGAGCACAGCCCACAGGACAAGGGCCCAGGACAGGGACAGAGGACTGGGGCACAGCACACAGACCCAGGACAGGGGCACAATACTAAAGACTGGGGCACAGGACAGAGGACTGCAGCACAAGACAGAGGACTGGGGCACAGGTCAGAGGACTGCAGCACAGGACACAGGACTGGGGCACAGCACTGAGGACTGCAGCACAGCACTGAGGACTGGGCACAGGACAGAGGACTGGGACACAGGACAGAGGACTGCAGCACAAGACAGAGGACTGGGGCACAGGTCAGAGGACTGCAGCACAGGACACAGGACTGGGGCACAGGACAGAGGACTGCAGCACATGACTGAGGACTGGGCACAGGACAGAGGACTGGGGCACAGGACAGAGGACTGGGGCACAGGACAGAGGACTGCAGCACAGCACATATGACTGGGCCACAGCACACAGGCCCAGGACAGAGGACAGGGCCACAGGAAAGAGGACTGGGGCACAGGACAGAGGACTGGGGCACAGGACACAGGACTGCAGCACAGGACAGAGGACTGAGGCACAGGACACAGGACTGCAGCACAGGACAAAGGACTGGGGCACAGGACAGAGGACTGCTGCACAGCACAGAGCACTGGGGCACAGGACAGAGCACTGCAGCACAGCACAGAGCACTGGGGCACAGGACAGAGGACTGCGGCACAGGACAGAGGACTGGGGCACAGGACAGAGGACTGCAGCACAGCATAGAGGACTGGGGCACAGGACAGAGGACTGCAGCACAGCACAGAGGACTTGGGCACAGCACACAGGCCCAGGACAGAGGACTGGGACACAGGACACAGGACTGTGGCACAGGACACAGGACTGGGGCACAGGACAGAGGACTGGGGCACAGGACAGAGGACTGGGGCACAGGACAGAGGACTGGGGCACAGTACACAGGCCCAGGACAGAGGACAGGGGCACAATACAAACGACAGGGCCACAGGACTGCAGCACAGGACAGAGGACTGGGCCACAGGACAAAGGACTGCAGTACAGCACAGAGGACTGGGGCACAGGACAGAGGACTGCAGCACAGAAGACTGGGCCACAGCACACAGGCCCAGGACAGAGGACAGGGGCACTATACAAACGACAGGGCCACAGGACACAGGACTGCAGCACAGGACAGAGGACTGGGGCACAGGATACAGGACTGCAGCACACGACAGAGGACTGGGGCACAGGACAAAGGACTGCAGTACAGCACAGAGGACTGGGGCACAGCACAGAGCACTGCAGCACAGCACAGAAGACTGGGCCACAGCACACAGGCCCAGGACAGAGGACAAGGACACAAGACAGGGCCACAGTACAGGGGCCCAGGGCACAGGACTGACGACTTGGGCGCAGGACAGGGCAGAGGACAGGAGCCTAAGACAGACGACTGGCCCACACAACACAGAACAGAGGACTGGGGCACAGGACAGGGTAGAGGATAGGGACACATGACATAGGACACGGCCACAGGACATGGCCACAAGACAGAGGACAGTGCCACAGAACAGGGACAGAGGACAGGCCCACAGGACAGAGGCAGAGGACAGGAGCACAGGACACAGCCACAGAACACAGTACTATCCACTGAGCCTCCATATACACCATATAAATCCCACAACAACAGCATACTTTCTGGAGAGAGGAATGTACTATTCAGCGCCTATTTCTACGGCACCTGTTCATTTCACCGCACTCCGATGCGATAGCATCGGGCCTTTTTACTAGTTTCTTATAACTGGTAGTGTATACAGCATAATGTGTCCATCAGGGAGTGTTTTTGGGTGTTTTATTGCAATGAATATTCCAATTATTTTCTTTTATCTACATGAGATTTCCATTACATACATTTCTGGCAGTTGTGCCCAGCTGTGTAGTAATTGAGGGTGTACACAACCAGCCACATATAAGTCGATTAGTAAAGGTGCATTTTTCCAGTTGTCATTTTGATAAGGATATTTGATATTGATAAGGATGAGCTTTGTGCTAATATTTTACATTTTATGTCAAAGTAAGAAAGCTTATTTCTTGCAGGTGATTGATATGCCGGAACATAACCCAGGAGACATGGGAGGAACGATGAGGCTAGGGAAGAGGAAGACAATATTTACCACCAATGGCTCCACCCTAAGTATGTACACACACTATACTTCATTGTACCTACAGTAAGTATGTAGTTAGGTCAACATAAAGTTTAATGTTAAAGGGAATCTGTCAGCAGGCTGTTGCTACCTCATCTGAGAGCAGCGTAATGTGGGTTCAGAGACCCTGATATGTGGGCTCAGAGACCCTGATATGTGGGCTCAGAGACCCTGATATGTGGGCTCAGAGACCCTGATATGTGGGCTCAGAGACCCTGATATGTGGGCTCAGAGACCCTGATATGTGGGCTCAGAGACCCCGATATGTGGGCTCAGAGACCCCGATATGTGGGCTCAGAGACCCCGATATGTGGGCTCAGAGACCCTGATATGTGGGCTCAGAGACCCTGATATGTGGGCTCAGAGACCCTGATATGTGAGCTCAGAGACCCTGATATGTGGGCTCAGAGACCCTGATATGTGGGCTCAGAGACCCTGATATGTGGGCTCAGAGACCCTGATATGTGGGCTCAGAGACCCTGATATGTGGGCTCAGAGACCCTGATATGTGGGCTCAGAGACCCTGATATGTGGGCTCAGAGACCCTGATATGTGAGCTCAGAGACCCTGATATGTGGGCTCAGAGACCCTGATATGTGGGCTCAGAGACCCTGATATGTGGGCTCAGAGACCCTGATATGTGGGTTCAGAGACCCTGATATGTGGGCTCAGAGACCCTAATATGTGGTGTGGGCTCAGAGACCCTGATATGTGGGCTCAGAGACCATGATATGTGGGCTCAGAGACCATGATATGTGGGCTCAGAGACCCTGATATGTGGGCTCAGAGACCCTGATATGTGGGCTCAGAGACCATGATATGTGGGCTCAGAGACCCTGATATGTGGGCTCAGAGACCCTGATATGTGGGCTCAGAGACCCTAATATGTGGTGTGGGCTCAGAGACCCTGATATGTGGGCTCAGAGACCCTGATATGTGGGCTCAGAGACCCTGATATGTGGGCTCAGAGACCCTGATATTGGGGCTCAGAGACCCTGATATGTGGGCTCAGAGACCCTGATATGTGGGCTCAGAGACCCTGATATGTGGGCTCAGAGACCCTGATATGTGGACTCAGAGACCATGATATGTGGGCTCAGAGACCCTGATATGTGGGCTCAGAGACCCTGATATGTGGGCTCAGAGACCCTGATATGTGGGCTCAGAGACCATGATATGTGGGCTCAGAGACCATGATATGTGGACTCAGAGACCATGATATGTGGACTCAGAGACCATGATATGTGGGCTCAGAGACCCTGATATGTGGACTCAGAGACCATGATATGTGGGCTCAGAGACCCAGATTCCAGCGTTGTCAATTACTGACTGCTAATTTCTGTTTTCTCTGCTGTAGTTCTCTGAATGCTGAGCTCTGTAAAACCCCACCTACACCACTGATTGACATCTTTCTGCTAATATACACTGTACATAGAGAGCTGCCAATCAGTGGTGGGGGCGGAGTTATATAGAGCTCAAGAATATACTTGACTACCTGGCAGCAGGTTTACTAGTCCCCTAATGATAATCTTCTGTTGATTATCAAAATTACAGCAAGAAACCCAGTGACTGACACATGGCTGGAATCAGTGATGTGTCACTCTGTTTGTACATTATGTTGGGACTATCCCTTTAAATATTGATGTAAGGGCTATGAATACCATGGCTAGGGTCAGTGACAATAGTGCTTCTGCAAAGTGATGGCACCTAAACCAAATTGACCATATGGGTGTCAAAACTTGTTAATGAAGCACAATGTTTGCTATTTAAATGTGTAGATGGATTCGAGAAATTTTCACCAGTTGCCCCTGTTATGATTTTTTGAGGAACAATGATTGTCTTTTCTGCTCTTTTTGTTGGACATGTGACCTCTGCAGCAAAACTCTGGTCTCAGAACCACTGTCACAATCAGGGATTGGAAACAATGGTCCAATGTATATCCTGTAGGAAGTGTACAGAGTGTTGAGGGATGTGCTGATCTTCATGGTGCAGCATGGGGGCTCAGTGTTTAGCGCTGTATGGAGGGGCTCAGTGGTTAGCTTTGTATGGAGGGGCTCAGTGGTTAGCTTTGTATGGAGGGGCTCAGTGGTTAGCGCTGTGTGGGGGCTCAGTGGTTAGCTTTGTATGGAGGGGCTCAGTGGTTAGCTTTGTATGGAGGAGCTCAGTGGTTAGCTCTGTATGGAGGGGCTCAGTGGTTAGCGCTGTATGGAGGGGCTCAGTGGTTAGCACTGTATAGAGGGGCTCAGTGGTTAGCACTGTATGGAGGGGCTCCGTGGTTAGCACTGTATGGCGGGGCTCAGTGGTTAGCACTGTATAGAGGGGCTCAGTGGTTAGCACTGTATGGAGGGGCTCAGTGGTTAGCACTATATACGGTGGCTCAGTGGTTAGCACTGTGTATGGTGGCTCAGTGGTTAGCACTGTATTGTGGCTCAGTGGTTAGCACTGTATGGTGGCTCAGTGGTTAGCACTGTATGGAGGGGCTCAGTGGTTAGCACTGTATGGTGGCTCAGTGGTTAGCACTATATGGTGGCTCAGTGGTTAGTGCTGTATGGTGGCTCAGTGGTTAGCACTGTATGGAGGGGCTCAGTGGTTAGGACTGTATGGAGGGGCTCAGTGGTTGGCACTGTATGGAGGGGCTCAGTGGTTGGCACTGTATGGAGGTGCTCAGTGGTCAGCACTGTATGGTGGCTCAGTGGTTAGCACTGTATGGAGGGGCTCAGTGGTTAGCACTGTATGGAGGGGCTCAGTGGTTAGCACTGTACAATGGCTCAGTGGTTAGCACTGTATGGTGGCTCAGTGGTTAGCACTGTATGGTGGCTCAGTGGTTAGCACTGTATGGAGGGGCTCAGTGGTTAGCACTGTATGGAGGGGCTCAGTGGTTAGCACTGTATGGAGGGGCTCAGTGGTTAGCACTGTATGGTTGCTCAGTGGTTAGCACTGTATGGAGGGGCTCAGTGGTTAGCACTGTATGGAGGGGCTCAGTGGTTAGCACTGTATGGTTGCTCAGTGGTTAGCACTGTATGGGGGCTCAGTGGTTAGCACCACTGTTTGTACTGTATGTTCTCCCCGTGTTAGCGGTGTCTCCAGTGTCCTCCCACATTCCAAAGACATACTGATAGGGAAAATAGATTGTAAGCCCCAATGGGGACAGTGATGATGCCTGTAAAGCACTGAGGATTTAATGACGCTATGTAAGTGAGTAATAAAATAAAAATAGCTTTAGAGCAGGAGATTGGTAAAGTATTTACTTTTTTTACAGCATTTTACAGGGTTTCTTTAAAAGAAAATGTTAAGTAGAGGTCATTATTTTGAACACTACTGTATCTTGCTGGGATTACACAGTCAGTGGCTAATACTTGCTGCCCACAGATTGACAGCTGTCAGGTTCCATTTAAATATTACATAGAGCTGCCCATATCTATACAGGTTATACCTAATGACTCGCCTGGAGAAAGAAGAATTGTGAATGAAGCAGCGATCAATAACTGGGGGTAAATCATCATCCGGAGAAGGAGGTTTATCCCCGCCATGATGACAATGTGTGCGCTATACATTACTAGGAGGGGAAATATTCCTTCTTCCCTATGACTACAGATTGGCATATACTTTCTGCAGTTAATATAATGAGCTCAGAGTATGGTCATGTAATCTTTCTCATACAGGAGAAGATGGGATTGGAATTGGATAATTGCTATTAGATATGATATATCTTTGCCGCCTGTTCTGTATTGTACGGTTGTTTCGTGAAGTTCTCCATTTCTTTTTAGCCTTTTGGTGACAATCCTCCTTACTGCAGCTATAAAAGAGAACAATTAATCTTCTGAGGATATTAACGTCAAGGAAACTAAAAATAACTTAAGCTTTAATTGCTTGAAGTTACACATTTGCTTAATATTTATGCACATCTTATATACCCGGCAGTTTTATTGTAGCGCCGTATCGCAGCCACTTAGAATGCGGTATCGGCTCTTAGGGTGATTAATTACATTCTCTGCAGTCTTTTTTTATTTTTCTATTTTCTTCTCTGGAGGAATAGGGTTAAAAATAGCAATTTGGGAACAAATGTGCACACATGATGATTCTTTTTGATTCTTTTTCAGAAATGCTCTATGACAATGTGGAATCTCTGGAAGAACGACACCGACATCGCTATGAGGCAAGTACCATTAATTTCAGCTTTTAAGGGAAGCTGTTGTGGCACCCCTGGGTCACAGTGCCACAGTGTAATCACTGCCCCCGGGTGGTGGTGTCACAAGAGAGCAACAAAAGGGTCTTCTCATTGGGTAACACACACACAATACTTACACCTCCAGGCCAGAAGAGGGAGACCAAGCCCGGGTTCAGGGTGAGCTCCCCTATATATTCTGGTCTGGGGAGGACAAGTTAGTTCAGTTCCTGAGAGGACTGTGAAGAGTGCAGTTCCAGAGAGGATTGTGAGGAGTTCAGTTACTAGGAGCACTGAGGAAGACATCCTGGTGGACTGGAGGCTGCTTGAGCTTGTCCTAGGATCACCAACTCGGTGCCAGGCCTAAGGCTATGGTCTGAGGAGAGTTGTAGGAACCCATCTGGGAGGCTGAGCAACCCCATGCTCACCCCAGAGGAAAGGCGCAAAGATACTAGAGTCCGAGACAGTGCAGGGTCTCACGTTCCGTCAGTCAACACCAGATTCCTCAGCCACAACGTACCCACAGACACAGCAACATAAAGAGTTCAGGAGCTGACACCCGGGAACAGGGTAGAAAGAAAGGACTTGAGTTGCCTGTCGTACTGGTACCTCGCAGGAAGAGACAGCGCCGGCAGCTCAGCTTATGCAGCTGCAGGAGCCAATGCACTGAGCGGAGTAAGAGAGCCAAAGACCCGACAGGATGGGAAGAAACCCCGAGTTGCTCTCAAAGACTTTGTGGACAACTATTATTCACATCTGCTCCAGTAAAAGGACTGAGAAAACGACAAAACCGTGAGTCTGCCTGTTACTTGCGCCCGGTGCCCTGCATCCCATATATTGACAGTATACTCTGCCCCGGGGTTTGGCTTTATCCGTGGAGAGGCGTTCCATCCCAGCTAACATCCATCATCCCCGGAGGTTCTGCAGCAGCGGTGGCCAACCCTAGCCACACACAATGTAAGGCGTCACGAAATCTCCCTTGTATATATCCCCTTTTCAGCTGAACCCAGGGCCACAGGACCAGGTCACAACTCTCGTGACTTCCCCTAGAGATAGCAGCAGCCCGGTCCCAAGTACCCCACGGCTCTGGGGGGCGCTCACTGTCAGTTGGATCAACCCAACTAATCTATCTGTATGAATATGCAGGTCACAGGAAGCCAAATAATATGATACCCTGATATCTGCAATTTAGTGTCTTATTCCAGAAAACTCCAAATTTTTTAATTTTTTTATTTAAATAAGCTTTTAAGATGTATGGGTCGGACAAAGATATCCCTGAGAATCTGCCTCCAGAGCTTATTCTAAATGGCATTACCAGTGTGAGACATGTAATCACTAACAGTCTGCTCTCCTGATCTACGTGTCTCACACTGGTAACATCACCTTTCATTTAGAATAAGGTCTGGAGGCAGATTCTCAGGGAGATCTATGTCCGGCTCAGAGATCTTAACAACTCATTTAAATATTAAGAAATATTAAGACTTTTCTGGAATAATACATCAGATTACAAATATCAAGATATCGTTTTGTTCACCTTTCTACGACCGACATGCGCATATAGATGGCTCAGGAGGGTTTATCCTACTGACAGATTCCCTTTTAAAAGGATCATATGGGATTAGAAATATCAGAGCTGTTTTCTTTGAGAAACAATGCTACAGTGGGTCATGTCTAGTAGTACAGCTCAGCTTTAGTGAAGTGAATATGGCTGAACTGCAAAACCACCTTCAACCTATGGACAGGTTTGGTGCTGTTTATGGAAGAAAGCTGACTTAAAATTGTGAACAACTTTCTTTTTGTTGCACATAAATGGACAAAATAAGATAGTTATGAAATTCGCTCACTGGCCCTGATGTTAGCCCTTAGTAGGGAATGGCCGGCAGGAGCACTAGTCCCAACCACTGCAATAATATCAACAAGAGAGTAGGGAAGACAGACAGGAGGATGACAAAAACAACTTCACGCCTGCAGCCTCTCTCCTAGGTATCAGACGCTTAGCAATGGTCAGGTTCTCTAGAGAACTTCCTTCTTCACAAGAAGCTTGACTAGAATGAGTTCAATCACCAGCAAAGCATGCTGGAACCATGTGACCATATAAAGGGGATGAGAGTGATCACAAAGTAGGCACACCTGAGCAAGAACTAGCTAGATTGCTAAAACTGAAATTAACTCCTCAACTGTCAAAGGAAAGACACACACTTAATATTCAGTCCAAATAAAGACCTGAGACAGAGATCCCAAACCAGTCACAAGTCTCCCAGGTAAGAGAAACCATCATGACATATACACACACTAATGTAAAAAAATAAATAAATTGGATAAAATGGCATGGGTCCCCCGTATTTTTGATCCCCAGTGCAGAAATAAGCATACAGCTACGGGCTGCAGCTAGCAGCTGTGTACTTTATTTTGGCTGGGTATCAAAATACTTGGGGGCGCCATGCTGTTTATTATTTAAATAAATAATTTAAAAAAAACACAGCCTTCTGTCCCCCAAATCTTGCACAGGCGGTACACAGTTGGTATTCTCAGCCTCAGGAGGCCCATGATTATTGGGCCCTCCCTACATAAAAAAAAAAGCCAGCCACAGCCACTTTAGAATTGGCGCATTCATTAGATGTGCCAAATCCAAGCACTTTACCTGGATCATTCTGATTGCCCGGTTGCGGTGGCAATCGAGGTTACATAAGGGGTTAATGACAGCTGTAATTTGTCAAAAATCACAGCTGCCATCAAGCCCTGGAGTAGAAATGGGTAGGGGTCTATGACACCCCCTATCACTAATCATGTAAATAATGAGTAATAAACACAAATACTGAAAAATCCTTTATTTGAAGTAAAACACACACCCACCCTTTTTCACCTTTTTATTAGCCCCAAAAATACAATCCTGCAGGTCCAAAGTAATCCACCATACGACGTCCCATGATGTTACATCCAGAAGCTTCAATGATGGAAAACGTGACCACTCACTGCAGCTTCTGACAAACACTGACAGCTGTGGGGGAGCCCTCGGCTGTTAAAAGCGATGACGTTGCTGAGTTGACCAGAGCTCATAGCTAATGGCTTCCACGCCGCCGTCAGTGAACTCGGATGAACCTGGTACCATATTAGCGGATTGCAGGACATGGCGGCCTGACAATCCAGCAGCAGGTTCAACTGAGTTCACTGCATGGAGCCCCTAGTGTCAATTCCTGTGACCTGTCTGCTGGAATATCAGACTGCTGCGCCATGTCCTGCAATCTGACAATCTGAAAGTCAGGTCACCGGAGTTCACACTAGGGGGAAGTCCCCCTCTGTCCTCAGTGAACTGAGTTGAGTGAGTTGAACCAGCTGCCGGATTGCGGGACATGGCGGCACAGCTGTCTAGCAATCCGGCAGTGGGTTCAACTGAGTTCACACCATGGGAATCTATAGGTGTGAGCTCAGTTATATCTGCTGCTATATAGCCATGCTGCCATGTCTTGCAATCTGTTGTTAATCCTGTACTGGGTTCAATTGAGTTCATTGACCGCAGTGGGGAAGCGGCCACCACTCCTCAAAGCTGAGGGCTCCCCTACGGCTGTCAGTGTGTCCCAGAAGCTGCAGTGAGTGGTTTAGTTTTCCATCACTGCAGCTTCTGGATGTAGCAGAGCTGGATTCGTCATGGAACGTTGTATGGTGCATTACTTCGGACCTTCAGGGTTGTTTTGGGGGCTAATAAAGTGTGGAAAGAGGATGTGTGTGTGTTTTTATTTCAAATAAAGTATTTTTTGGTGTTTATTTTTATTTCTATTGACTTATAGATTAGTACTGGGCGGGTCCCCGATCCATTACTAATCCAGTGCTTGATGGCACCTGTAATTTTTGACAAATGACAGCTGTCATTAACCCCTTATATTACCATGGTTTCCACCACACCAGGGTAATCAGGGTGAATCATGTAAAGCACCAGGATTTGATGCATCTAATAGATGCACCAATTCTGGTGAGGCTGCAGCCTGATATTGTTAGCCTGGGGATCAAAAATACGGGGAGTGGGGGGCACGCCATTTGTTTCAATTTATTTATTTTTACACCATTGTGTGTTTATGGCAAGCAATCACAGACGACGGCGCTGGACGCTTGGTAAGTATCATTTAACTGCTTTTAATCCCCATTTTGCTTCCTTTTACAGCCTCCTAGCCTAAACTGAACCTGTACTGTAAGGGGCCTTTCACATCAGCATTTTTGCCGAATCTGCTGCCTAACAGCCGCACTTGCGGCGCCTATCTGGCAAGCCCGATGCATTCTCTATGGGGCTTGCAGTCGGGTGCGGCAAGTGCGGTTACGCCAGATCGGCCGGATCCGACACATGTGGTCGCAAAAAAAAGCTGCAAGCAGCGTTTTTGTTTCGCGGCCGCAAGTGCAGGATCTGCTGCATCCAGCAGAACCACACTTGCCGCATCGGACCGCAAGCCCCATAGACAATGCACAGGATTTGCCAGATCCGGGCCGCAAGTCGGCCTTTAAGCGGCCGATCCGGCAGATGCGGCGCCACCTGCCGGATCGGCCGCAAACATCTGCAAAATGCTGATGTGAAAGGGGCCAACACGGATTTCCCTGAATGGTCCATATTCGGGGTCTGTGCATGGACACTAGGTATCCGGTACGGATCCTGAACTTTACAGTTCAGGTTCTCCCATCACTAGTTAGCACCAGTGTTTAAAAGTTTTTATTATTTTCTTTGCAGTTTTTAAATCTATGTTATTTTAGTTATTGAATACTGCTTGCAATACACAGAATGTTTTGGTTGACTATCCTGCAGTAACGTAGCAGTATAATGCCATAGACCAATAATATCAAAGTACAAGGCAAGATTCATCTTCACCTCGATTGCACCATATTAATCATTTTTACCAGCTAGACTTACACCAGACTCAAATAGATCATATACCGTATTTTTCGCACTATAAGGCGCACCGGATTATAAGGCGCACCCTCAAAAAATGACTTTTAAGCCGTCTTGATCCATATATAAGGCGCACCGGATTATAAGGCGCACCATATTACCATAAAAAAAAAAAAAGCTCAGACTGTAAGTCAAACTTTATTCAACTTTTTAACGATAACTCTCAACTTGCCAATACCAGTACATTTACTTTTCAGTTCATTCATCCAGCAAAAATCCATCAAATTCTTCATCTTCAGTATCGGAGTGTAACAGTTGTGCGATTTCGGCATCAAGCATGCTCGGGTCCCCCTCATCATTATCTGAGTCGGTCTCGTTGCCGATGCTTAGCTCTTCAGTGATGATTCCAGCTTTCCTGAAAGCTTGGATGATACAGGAGACTGATACCTTCTCCCAGGCATCCACGATCCACTTGCACATAGTGCCATAGCTCGCCCGGCGTTGCCTGCCTGTGTTGGTGAATGTGTGGTCACCTTCTGATATCCACTGCTCCCATGCAGCGCGCAATTTAACTTTAAATGACCTGTTGACGCCTATATCTAGTGGCTGGAGCTCTTTGGTTAATCCACCTGGAATGACGGCAAGCTCAGAATTAGTTTTCTTCACTTGGGCTTTGACATTATCGGTCAGATGGGCGCGCATAGAGTCATAGACCAATAGGGATGGGGATCTGTGAAAAAAGCCATCCGGTCTCTTGACATAGACCTCCCTCAGCCACTCACTCATCATCTCCTCGTCCATCCAGCCCTTTGGGTTAGCCTTGATGATGACACCAGCAGGAAAATTTTCTTTTGGGATAGTCTTCCTCTTGAAAATGACCATGGGTGGTAGTTTATGGCCATTAGCCTGACAGGCAAGAACTACAGTGAAAGATGACTTCTCGTTTCCTGTAGTGCGTATAGATACCGTACTGGTCCCTGTTTTCTCAACAGTACGTTTTACAGGGATGTCGAAAGTGAGGGGGACCTCATCCATGTTAGTGATGTGTTCTGGTTGGATATTCTTTTAATTTATTTTGGTTATACAGTAGGTGCGGAAAAGGGCCAGCTTCTCTTCATAATCCTTTGGCAGTTGCTGGCAGACAGTAGTTCTGGCGCGGATGGAGAGATTACGTCTTTTCATAAAACGAAAGCACCATGAAGGACCTCCTTGAAAGTCGGTGATCTCCATGTCGCGTGCTAACGCTATGGCTTTGAGTCGAATAGAGACAGTGGAGATGCTTCTAGCTGCGTTTCTCTGTTCGATAACCCATTCTTCTATTTTGTCCTCCAAATGTGGCCATCTTGCTTTGTTTCCTCTGAAACTCAGTTTGGTCTTCTTTACCTGGCGTAGGGCATCTTCTTGTTTCCTCCACTTACGCACCATAGATTCATTAATGTTGAATTCTCTCGCAGCTGCTCTATTTCCATGCTCTTCTGCATGACGTACAGCTTTAAGCTTAAAATCTGCATCATAAGCATGTCTCTTAACAGGAGGCATTTTTGGGGTAGTAGATATGCTGAAACACAGATATTCCACGGGGCTCCTGTGGACAGACCTGTATGTAGCACCACAAGGACTCCGGGGGACCAGGTTCTGTAGTGCTGTGGAGATAACAGAAGGAGAGCTTCTGTATACAAGTGCATACAACCAATTGCAGGTGAAAAAGTTTACGGTACGGTACATTTCTTGGTGAAAAGACAACAAAACCTTGATGTACAGTACCTCTGTAGACCCCCTCCCATCCTCCAATATCCCTCTGTAGCCCCCCATCACCCTCAAGTATCCCTGTGTAGCCTCCCACCACCCTCCAGCATCCCTCTGTAGCACCCCATCACCCTCCAGTATCCCTATGTAGCCTCCCACCACCCTCCAGCATCCCTCTGTAGCCTTCCATCACCCTCCAGCATCCCTCTGTAGCCTCCCATCACCCTCCAGCATCCCTCTGTAGCCTCCCATCACCCTCCAGCATCCCTCTGTAGCACCCCACCACCCTCCAGTATCCCTCTGTAGCACCCCACCACCCTCCAGTATCCCTGTGTAGCCTCCCATCACCCTCCAGCACCCCTTACACAGTCATACACACACACACACACACACACACTCAGACACACACACATACACACATACACACTCAGACACACACACACACACACATACACACTCAGACACACACACATACATACACACTCAGACACACACACACACACACACACACACACACACATACACACTCAGACACACACACACAGAAACTGATTTTTACTTTTTATACTGGTACTTTTGCTTACTGTACTGTACTGTACTGTGTGGCAAGGCACTCTCAGCGCTGGAGCCCACAGCCAATCACAGCGCTGGAGCCCACAGCCAATCACAGCGCTGGAGCCCACAGCCAATCACAGCGCTGAAGCCCTCAGCCAATCAGAGGCTATGGGCTGACGTCAGCTGGCCTCGGATTGGCTCAAGGCTCCTGGGCGGAGCTGTGATTGGCTGATGGGCTCCTGGGCTCCTGGGCTGTGAGCGCGCGCAAAACAGCGGCGGCACCAGACACCGGACAGCGGGGACGGCGGCTGGTGATCGCGTCCCCGCACGTGATGCGAGGCAGGCACCGGCAACGGCACCGGCACCAGCATGGATGGCGGGGACGGCGGCTGGTGATCGCGTCCCCGCACGTGATGCGAGGCAGGCACCGGCACCAGCATGGATGGCGGGGCCAGCGGCTGGTGATCGCGCCCCTGCACAGAGATGCCAGGCAGGCACTCGACAAAGGGGGATGGCGGCACAAAGGTATGCCTTATTTTCTGGGGGGTGCCAAATATTTGCAGGCAAATGGCACCCCCTTAGCACTCTGGGAAAAATCCGTATATAAGGCGCACTGCACTATAAGGCGCACCTATGATTTCTGGGAAAATCTTAGTCTTTTAGGTGCGCCTTATAGTGCGAAAAATACGGTACAATGGAGCAGACATGACGCCCACACATTATTCTTGAGCAGTAAAGTGATATTTATATCAGATAAGGAACCAATAATGCAGAATAGAAGACAAGAAAAATGAATCTCTTCACCGACCTCATCAAAGTGAAGCTTCCAGACCGGAACACAAAATCTAAAGGATGCAACACCGGGATAGTAAGAGTTATACTTTTATTCTGGAATGAAGAGGTCAGCTAGTCTTTTAACTTGCCCATATATCAATGCCAGCTGAACTACCAGCGAGAACCACTTATCTTATTTGTCCCCTGAAATAAGGATACCATTGGAGGTGTCTCTTAGTGACTTACTATCATCTTTCCAATTAAAACACATGAAGGATGAGCCGGTGTATGTGGGGCAGCAGGACCGCATTCCTGAATAAAGTTATGGATTTTAAAATCCCAATTCTATATACTAGAGATGATCCGCAGAGGATCAAGTTTTAATTTCCTGAAATTTGTGGTTTCATGCAAATTATTAGTATAATTTATTTATAGAGCACCATACAGTCATGGCCAAAAGTTTTGAGAATGATACAAATATTAATTTTAACAAAGTCTACTGCTTCAGTTTTTCTAATGGCAATTTGCATATACCGTATATACTCGTGTATAAGCCGACCCCCCACTTTTGCCCCCAAAATCTGGGAAAACCTATTGACTCGTGGATAAGGAGAGGGTGGACCCCAGCACAGGTATACAGCCCCCAGCAGTGTGGTATACAGGCCCCCCCCCAGTGGTATACAGGCCTCCCCAGTGGTAGTATATAGCAGCCCCAGGAGCCCGAGTGGTAGTATATAGCATCCCCAGCAGCCCCAGTGGTAGTATATAGCATCCCCAGCAGCCCCAGTGGTAGTATATAGCATCCCCAGCAGCCCCAGTGGTAGTATATAGCAGCCCCAGCAGCCCCAGTGGTAGTATATAGCAGCCCCAGCAGCCCCAGTGGTAGTATATAGCAGCCCCAGTGGTAGTATATAGCAGCCCCAGTGGTAGTATATAGCATCCCCAGCAGTAGTATATAGCAGCCCCAGTGGTAGTATATAGCAGCCCCAGTGGTAGTATATAGCATCCCCAGCAGTAGTATATAGCAGCCCCAGCAGCCCCAGTGGTAGTATATAGCAGCCCCAGCGGTAGTATACAGCAGCCCCAGCAGCCTCAGTAATCCAGTGCCCCCCCCCCCTTGCTCTGGAAACCTGTAAAGTAAAATATACTTATCACTGTCCTGCTGCCGTCCCCGCCGCTGCCGACATAGTGATCCTCCATCTTCATCTGTCTTCTTCCGGCTTCCTGTGTTCGGCGCCGGCAATGACGTCATTGCCTGCGCCGCACAGTGTAAACCGGAAAAAGACAGATGAAGATGGAGGATCGCTATGTCGGCAGCGGCGGGGACGGCAGCGGGACAGTGATAAGTATATTTTACTTTACAGGTTACCGGAGTAAGGGGGGGGCCCTGGATCACTGAGGCTGCTGGGGCTGCTGTATACTCATGGGGACCGTATTGACTCGCGTATAAGCCGAGGGGGGTACTTTTCAGGCCAATTTTTGGGCTTAAAAACTCGGCTTATACGCGAGTATATACGGTATTCCAGAATGTCATAAAGATTGATCAGCTTAACAGCAATTACTTGCAAAGTCAATATTTGCCTAGAAAATTAACTTTAACCCCCAAAACACATTTCAACATCATTGCAGTCCTGCCTTAAAAGGAGCAACTAACATCGTTTTAGTGATTGTTCTATTAACACAGGTGTGGGTGTTGATGAGGACAGGGCTGGCAATCAATCAATCATGATTAAGTAAGAATGACACCACTGAACACTTTAAAAGGAGGCTGGTGCTTGGTATCATTGTTTCTCTTCAGTTAACCATGGTTATCTCTAAAGAAACACGTGCAGCCATCATTGCACTGCACAAAAATGGCCTAACAGGGAAGAGTATCGCAGCTAGAAAGATTGCACCTCAGTCAACAATCTATCGCATCATCAAGAACTTCAAGGAGAGAGCTTCCATTGTTGTCAAAAAAGCTCCAGGGGGCCCAAGAAAGACCAGCAAGCGCCAGGACCGTATCTTAAAACTGTTTCAGCTGCGGGATCGGACTACGAGCAGTGCCGAGCTTGCTCAGGAATGGCAGCAGGCTGGTGTGAGTGCTTCTGCACGCACTGTGAGGCGGAGACTCTTTGAGCAAGGCCTGGTTTCAAGGAGGGCAGCAAAGAAGCCACTTCTCTCCAGAAAGAACATCAGGGACCGACTGATATTCTGCAAAAGGTACAGGGAGTGGACTGCTGAGGACTGGGGTAAAGTCATTTTCTCTGATGAATCCCCTTTTCGATTGTTTGGGACATCTGGAAAACAGCTTATTCGGAGAAGAAGAGGTGAGCGCTACCACGAGTCTTGTCTCATGCCAACTGTAAAGCATCTTGAAACCATTCATGTGTGGGGTTGCTTCTCAGCCAAGGGAATCGGCTCACTCACATTCTTGCCTAAAAACACAGCCATTAATAAAGAATGGTACCAGAATGTCCTCCAAGAGCAACTTCTCCCAACCGTCCAAGAGCAGTTTGGCGCCCAACAATGCCTTTTCCAGCATGATGGAGCACCTTGCCATAAAGCAAAGGTGATAAATAAATGGCTCAGGGAACAAAACATAGAGATTTTGGGTCCATGGCCTGGAAACTCCCCAGATCTTAATCCCATTGAGAACTTGTGGTCAATCATCAAGAGAAGGGTGGACAAACAAAAACCAACAAATTCTGCCAAAATGCAAACATTGATTATGCAAGAATGGACTGCTATCAGTCAGGATTTGGTCCAGAAGTTGATTGAGAGCATGCCAGGGAGAATTGCAGAGGTCCTGAAGAAGAAGGGTCAACACTGCAAATATTGACTTGCTGCATTAACTCATTCTAACTGTCAATATAACCTTTTGGTACTCATAATATGATTGCAATTATATTTCTGTATGTGATATAAACATCAGACAAACACAAATAAAAACCAGAGGGCAGAAGATCATGTGAAAATATCATTTTGGTGTCATTCTCAAAACTTTTGGCAATGACTGTAGAATCCATGGTGCTGTACATGAGAAGGGGTTACATACAAACAAGTTAAAAATACAATGAACAAACTAACAGTGACAGACTGGTACAGAGGGGAGAGGACCCTGCCCCTGCGGGCTTACATTCTACAGGCAAATTCAAACATTTTGAGATGTTGCAAAAAAAAAAAAAAGTCCATTACCATTTCCCACACAGCTGAAACATTTGAGAATTGGCTAACATAATTTGGGGTATCTGCGCAGGGCTCCCTATAATGCCCTGCAGCTGTGATATCTTGCGGATTACCATACATTCTACAATGGTGGTCAGTACCTGGACCATCAACGATTAGTAGGTCCGGTAAAGCACAATTTGCCATTTTCAACATCAGTGGGAAAATCTCTCTGTCCTGTAGAGTGTTAGCTCTTATGGTCAGCAGGATTCTCACTCTCTTTCCTGTAGAGTGTAAGTTCTTATGGCTAGAGAGGTTCTCTGTCTCTCCCTTTCCTGAATAATGTAAGCTATTATGGTCAGTGGTGTCCTCGCTATCACTCTCACTTTCCTGTAGAGTGTAAGCTCTTATGGTTAGAGGTTCTCTGTCTCTCACTATCTCTACTGTAGAGTAAAAGCATTTATGGTCAGCATGATCCTCTCTCTATCTCACTTCTGAACTGTATACTGTATGATCTTACGGTCATTGGGGTCCTCTCCCTTTCTCCTGTAGAGTGTAAGCTCTTATGAAGAGCAGGGTTCTCTCTTCTGTAGAGTGTAAGCTCTTATGGCCACTTTACACGCGGCTACATTTCTAGCTTATCCACAGGTAACTTACTGGCTGCAGTGAAATCATGGAGACATGGTTCTATCTTGTTGCTGTGAACAAATGGAATAATGTCTCCATGATTTCACTGCAGCCAGTAAGTTACCTGTGGATAAGCTAGAAATGTAGCCGCGTGTAAAGTTGCCATTATGGTTAGATGTTCTCTTGCTCTCCCTCCTGCAGAGTGTAAGCACCTATAGTTAGACATTCTCTGTCTCTCCCTCTCCTGTACAGTGTAAGCTATTATGGTCAGCGGGGTCCTCTCTCTCTGTCTCACTCTCTCTCTTTCCTGTAGTGTGAAAGCTCTTATGGTTAGAGGTTCTCTGTCTCTCCCTCTCCTGTAGAGTGTAAACTCTTATGGTCAGCATTGTTCTCTCTCTTTCTCCTGTAGATTGTAAGCTCTTTTAGTCAGTGAGGTAATCTCTTTCCTGTAAAGTGTAAGCTCTTAGAGTCATCTGGGTCCTGGCTCTTTCCTTCCAATGGAGAGCGTAAGTGTAACTTCTTATAGTTAGAGGGGACATCTCTCTTCTGTAGAATGTAAGCTCTTATGGTCAGCAGGGTCCTTTTTCTCCTCTGTAGAGTGTGAGTTTTTATAGTCAGTGAGGTCTTCTCCCTCTTCTGTATAAGGGTGCCTTCACATTAGCGTTTGGGGCCGCAGCGTATGCTGCGTTCCCATACGCATTCACACGCATGCGCACTGCGTTCCTATGTTTAACATAGGAACGCATGGTGCCTGCGTTTGCTGCGTTCGGGTGCGGATGCGGACGATATCTGCTCCTTCCGGTGTCCAGCATCCGCACCCGGGACGCAGCATGTTGCATTTTTTGTGCGTTTGGGGATCTTGGAAGATCAGCAAGCGTCCCCAAGCGTACAAAAAATGCATTGCCGTCAATGGGTCCGCAGTGTTCAGCGCTTGACAGCGCTGGAGAACGCTGCGGACCCATTGAAAAATCTCCCGGTGGCCGCCGGTGATGTCACAGGAGCTCACCGACGGCCACCGGGAGATCAGCTCTGCCTCTGCTGATCTCCTCCTCCCCGCCGCCTGTAATTTGCTAGCGATGTCGGCGGGGAGAACAGCTGATTTGTCAGCTGTTTGAATCTTCCCGCGCCGACATCTCCTCTCGGTGTCGGCGCGGGAAGATTCAAACAGCTGTCAAATCAGCTGTTCTCCCCGCCGACAGTCCCGGAGCTTACCGGCGGCCGGGGGGCGGAGATCTCCGGCGCTGATCTCCGCCCCCGGCCCGCCCCCGGACAGCGCCGATTGGCTGCCGGGCTCCCTAGTGATGTGTCCGCAGGCGGACATTATCCGCTGCGGACACATCATTTGGACCCTGCTTTTGACAGCGTTTGTGTCTGCATGCCATCAGCATGCAGACACAAACGCTAATGTGAAGGCAGCCTAAGATATATACCTTGGCTGGCACTGAAAAATAGGGCGAATCCCACACATTTTTTTTTGCCAGTTAAGGGAAAATTAGGCAGCTGAGGTTGGCAGCTCACAGCTGTCTGCCTTCATCGGGCTAGACTTAAAATTGCTGCGAAGCCCCACAAATTTTTTTTTCAGATTTATTAATTAAACACCATATAACGGCAGGTTGGTTGCCCTACACTAATGTGTACGGCAACCAAGCAAAATCACTGTCCAGATTGAGGAAGAGCACTCTGATTTTACCAGCCAATCACAGACGCTCTCAAACAGTGTGAGCTCCTCTGATTGGCTCTTTGTCTGACAGTGCAGTGAATATGTAATTAGCTTAATGGGCGGCCCCGAAAGTAGCAGCAGGAGACAGGTGAACCCTATCTAGCTATTCTATCCTATCTATCCTGTCTATTCTTATCTCTGCGAGAAAATCAATGTTAAAATCGCTCTCCCTACGCTGTCCCTGTGCTGTCTGTGTGTGCGGTCCGTGATTTTTGTTGGACCCATAGACCCATAGATTTGCATTGGCAAGTCTCGTCCGACACTCGCATGAAATCACAGCATTTTGCAACCGACTCGTCATCCAAGTGTCGGGCGAGGAAAAAGACATCTGACACTCGGAAATGTGCTCTCGGACATTGGTTAACATTGGTCCAACTGCAATGCAATTTTAACTCGCACTACAGTTGTCCGAGTTTCACGGATGTGTGTCTGTACCCTTAAGAGGCTCCTTTGTCCTCCGCTTATTACCTGTAGTACTGGCACCTGTTTGAACATGTTATCAGTATAAAAGACACCAGTCAGCAACCTCAAACAGTCATACTCCAAGACCAAAGAGCTGTCGAAGGACTCCAGAAACAAAATTGTAGCCCTGCACCAGGCCAGGAAGACTGAATCTGCAATAGGCAAGCAGCTTGGTATGAAGAAATCAACTGTGGGAGCAATAATTAGAAATTGGAAGACTTGGAAGACCACTGATAATCTCCCGCGATCTGGGGCTCCACGCAAGATCTAACCCAGCGGAGTGAAAATGATCTCAAGAACAATGAGGAAAAATCCCAGAACTACACAAGGGGACCTAGTGAATGACCTGCAGAGAGCTGGAAGCAACGTTACACAGGCTACCATCAGTAACTCACCATGCCGCCAGGGACTCAGATTCTGCAGTGCCAGACGTGTCCCCCTGCTTAAGCTATTGCATGTCCGGGCCCATCTGAAGTTTGCTAGAGAGCATTTGGATGATCCAGAACAGTATTAGGAAAATGTCATATGGTCAGATGAAACCAAAATAGTACTGTTTGGTAGAAACACAACTTGTCATCAAGGGCATTGAAGATGAAATGTGGATGAGTCTTTCAGCATGACAATGATCCCAAGCACACTGCCAGGGCAATGAAGCAATGGCTTCGTAAAAAGCATTTCAAGGTCCTGGAGTGACCTAGCCTGTCTCCAGATCTAAACCCTATAGAAAACCTTTGGAGGGAAATGAAAGTCTGTTTTGCCCAGCAATAGCCCCAAAACATCACTGCTCTAGAGGAGATCTGCATGGAGGAATGGGCCAACATACCAGCAACAGTGCGTGCCAACCTTGTGAAGACTTACACAAAACGTCTGACCTCTGTCATTGCCAACAAAGGATATATAACAAAGTATTGAGATGAACTTTTGTTATGAACCAAATAATTATTTTCCACCAAAATCTGAAAAAAATTTTCTTTCCAAATCAGACAATGTTATTTTCAGAATTGTTTTCTCATTTTGTGTCTCATAGTTGAGGTCACCTATGATGTCAATTACAGGCCGACCTCATGTTTTTAAGTGGGAGAACTTGCACAATTGATGGCTGACTAAATATTTTTTTCCCCTCTGTATACACCTGGTCCCCTAAGAATCTACAACAGCTGTAGGTTCAAGAAGTAGACACATGATTTTCCAAGCAAAATTAGGTGTTCGAGGGATGACTCAGGACATCACCTTAAGGTGTACTTCTACTTTCACAAGAAAACAATTATATTGTAGGACTCTGTAGTATAATCTTTTTTTCTAAATCACTTTTACATAGTTTTGCTGATAACCCAGAGCACTGACCACCTGAAGTCTGAGCTTCAGCCTAAACTAGTCAAGGTTCTTCTGCCTGATAGGTCAGGATCTGCAGTGCAGGACCGAGCGTCGTAGGACTGTACACCGCTCACTCTCACAATGAATATGGTAGGTAATGGTGACGTGCAGGATGCTGCCTAGGTTAGGGCAGCCCCTGTTGCAGGTTATCAGTAAAACGTGTAAGAGAGTCCCGCATTGTAATAATTGTCTTGTGAAAGTAGAGGGACACTATACTCTTACAAAAGGACATTTTATTTACAACCTGGGAAGGGTTTCTCATGGGTAGAGGGCTCTCAGGAGCTGAGATACCTCCAAACACATCAGATACCAGCTATATCATAGCTATTTTATATAGCCATGGCTGGTGCGAGTTAATGAAGGAAATGTAGACAGTCCGTTCTTCTTCTGTTTTGTCCAATTCTTTGTTTGCATTAATATCCCTTTTATTCATTGTAATTCCATCTTACAATGTTTTAGTAGCACAAGGGAAATATGGACATTTGCCAGAAGGCGTTAATCACAGTTTTTCACATTTCAGAGCATTTCTTGACATTTTTATATGCGTATAAGTAAAAAAATATTTGTTGACATAAAGTCAGTCCACTGAAGACTGTAAAAATATTAATAGAAGAGACACACTTTACAATTGCCAAAGCTTTGCCTGTGGCTCCTCATTTATGCTGTTACCTATTCTGTGAAAATAACTGATTGTCATAGACATTTTCATCTAATAGGAAATAGCCATTCTCTTAATAGACAGTAGTGTTCAATATAATAATAGCAGTCCAATATGACTAACCAGATTATTCATTTACCAGTTAGTGCAGTAGATCTTAGAAAAAACAGCAGACTCGGCATTACTGATCTGCACATTTTTAGTCAGTGTATTTGAATAATTAATTGAAAGGGGAGTGCAAAATAATTACAGTGTGGAGTTCAATTAGTGTGATCAATCATTCTGGAAGTAACAGGCGCCTCTTATTGAAGGGTGAAGCCGGCACATCTTGTACAAAAATTTCTCCTTGAAAGACCTGAGAAATATGGGTTGTTAAAGAAATTGTTCGGGAGAGCAGCATACTTTGATTAAAAAGTTGATTGGAGAGTATAAAACCTATAAAGAAGTGCAGAACAATGATAGACTGTTCACTAAAATGATCTCCAATGCTTTAAAATGGAAAGCAAAACCAGAGAGACGTGGAAGAAAACAGAAGACTATCATTCACATGGATGGAAGAATGGCCAGCATGGCAAAGACTTGGCCAATGATCAGTTTTCAGGATGATCAAAGACAGTCTCAAATTCTGTGAGGACTGTGACAGTTAGGACACCTGTGTGAAGCTAATCTATTAGCAAGAAGTCCATGCAAAGCCCCACAAAGCACCCCAAAGACGTACTGAAGCCGATACAACTTGCCAAAGAAGACGTCAACTGTCCTAAAGAGAAATGGAGAAACAATTTGTGGACTGATGAAAGTAAAATTCTTCTTTTTGGGTCCAAAGATCACAAAGAGTTCATCAGACGACCCCCGAACTCTGAATTCAAGCCATAGTACACTCTGAAGACAGTGAAGCATGGTGATGCAAGCATCATGATATGCGCATGTTTCTCTTACTATGGTGCCGGCCCTATTTTCCGCATACCTGGGTATCATAGACTAGTTTTCATATATCAAAATACTTGAAGAGGTCATGTTGCCTTAAAGGGAACCTGTCACCCTGGGCATTCTAAACTGTGCCCACCAGCTTTAACATTATGTAATTGGGGTTCTTGTAACCCCTCTATGTGCCCAGACGTCCCCCTCATACCTGAGAAATTAACTTTAATTGTCTCCCGCGCTGCATCTTAACTCTTCCCAACCCTTGAAGTAATACAATGTCACGGGTCGGGTCCCAGTGTTTGATGTGAGCTTTGGCGCGTAGCTACCCCAGCAACTAGACGATATATGCGAGCTAGACCTCCCCAAGGCCTTTGGACTCCAAGGCCAGCACAAGGTAGAAAGGGCGCACAGAGTAGGTCCGCCACAATGGGGGATACGCAGTGGTAACAATACCAACGGCGAGACAACTCACACTCCCAGAGACCCAGACAAGTCATAACCAAATACCTCAACTTCAAATAAAAGGAGAAAGTACTACGCCTCTATAGGAACAGGAGGCAACCACTGATGCTCAGAGGTCACAAGGTGCTCCTCTTCGAAGACTTCTCTGCAGAAGTGACTAAGAAGCGCAAAGCATTCGGCAAAGTGTGCAGCAATCTGTTTAGACGCAGCATCCAATTTCAGCTCCTTTACCCAGCAACAATCAAAGTAAGAGGCCCAGACGGATCGATCAAATTCTGGAATGACCCCAAGGAGGCCCTGCGCCCCCTTACAGCCAGCCCACGGAGAGATCCCTCAAGGAATCATGATGTAGAACACGAAGATGAGCGGCGGCCCGGGCAAACTTCGACTCTCTGATGCAACGATTCCCTACCAGAGAGGAAAGTGCACCCCCACACACCGAGGAGACTGACACCCCACCAGGGCCGGACCGGATGACACCCACAATGGACCGGCAAGGCCGACGGGTGAAGCGAAAAGACCCACTGCCAATCCTGATATCTTGAGAAGGGAGTGTTGCCCACCCCTCCTTCTCCATGAGCACTAACCTTTACACCCGCCCCCCCCCCCCCTTTTTTTTCTTCTTCATTATTTTCCTTTTGTTATTTCTTTTTGGGGTTTGTTTATTTCCTCTTTCAATGGGCCACACACACTTAAGCTGAATAGGGGGACTCATCACACGTTCAGTATCTATACATGGGAGTACAGTAACGGAAACATGCCGGGGGAAGAAGGAGAGCGGGAGGGGGGACTACAAAGTCGGAGACTCAGGGAACCCTGAAAAGGGGGGACTTAAAACGAGAGGACACAACCCCAAATGGGATTTCACTATTGACTGTTTTTTCTCACATGGCCAGCAAAGGAACCACTTTCTCAGTTGACGAATCGGCGGGAGCAAAGTGGTTGCTTTTCTTTTTCTTTTCTTTTTTTTTTTTTTTTATTCCTCTCTCCTTTCTTTTTCCATGCTGGAAAAAATGGAAGTCGCTGCTAATGCAAGTGTTGGGAGGATGGAGGCCGGGAATGGGACAAGGGATGTCTGTTAGATACATGCTCAGGGATGGACTTTGTATAATGTAACCGCTCCACATCTGAAACCACCACCTAGGGTACCGATCATGCCAATACACAGGCTGGCTAGTCAATGGGAAAGATGGTTAAAATAATATCATGGAGCGTGAAGGGCCTGAGGTCACCTGAAATGCGAGCCATGGTACTAAGGCACCTCAAGAGATTGAGAGGAAACATAATTCTGCTCCCACGAAACCCATTTGCCCCAGCAGATCATGATCCGCATGCATAGACTGTGGGTAAAGTGGGTAGGAAGGGTATACGGCTCAGGAGAGGTGGGCAGGAGTGATAACTTTGATACACAAGTCATTTGCGCACAAAGTTCTGTCTTGTCACCTCAACGACCAAGGGCGACACGTACACCTGACTCTGGAGATGCCGGGGGGGACTCTTAGTATACACAATGTTTATGCACCCAACACAGCACAGGACATTTTCTTCAGGGACTTACATCAATACATTGCGCTAGGTAAGGAACGCAACCGAGTAATAGGGGGTGACATGAACGGGGTAATGTCGGAGTCAGAGGACAGATCGGGAAGGGGAGGGGAGTAAGTCCAGTAGACTCGAGAGCGGGGGACACGATGGTGCAGGGAATTGCAGCACACCTGGTGATGAGAGATATATGGAGGCTGCAACATCTGGTGGAGAGGCAATTCACACACTTCTCACACCCGCACGAGACCTAGTCACGCATATACCTCTTCTTATTGTGGGAAGATATACTTCAGAAGGTTGAGGAGACTGCAATAGAAGACATGGTAATCTCTGACCACAGCCCGATCACCTGTATGGCCCCATTACACCTGCCGACACCGCCGGAGATGTCTCCCCGTGGGCTGGCGAGCTCAGAGGCGGCATCGCCGCCAGGGTTTCTCATAACCCCTGTCAGCTTGCCGGCGCCGGTTACATGGGGCGATGTGTACACATTGCCCCAGATTGTCCGCCTGCTTTCACATCACTGATGTAAAACCAGGCGAGCTGTCACAGCCACCGACATCGCCCCTTTACATTAGGCGATGTAGGGGCGATGTGGACTGGTGTGATGGGGCCTTAACACTATGAGACACTTTCCCATGGGGTACGGGCATACTGTGGAGAATCCCCCACTTCCTACAACAGGACCAGGACTTTGCCACATTACTAAGGGAATGGTGGACGATCTTTCACGAGACCAATAGGGAAGCGAAGGACAACCCTATGCTGTTTTGGTAGATGGCTAAGGCGGTCCTTCGGGGTAAGATCATTGCTCACACCAACAAGACGAAGAAGATTACAAACGCCCACTACATACGGACAAATCAAACAGTCAGGCGGACATGCACAGACTATCTGACTCAGCCTTCCCCACTCACGAAACAACTGTGGCTGGCAGGCCGAAGCTGAATTCGACATCTGGGCCAAAAAGATAGAGCTCTTTGGGAATCCCTACGAGACGCCAAACTATACAAATACGGTGATAAGGCGGGTTGTCTACTAGCTAACCTAGCGAGGGTAAACGAGATACGACACTTATAACCACACTCAAAAGATCAGACAACTCTGTGACGACCAAGCCTAGAGATATAAACGCAGTCTGGGTAAATATTACACCACATTATACAGAGCCAGGCGGGGGAGAGATGGCTACAGACAATGACACTCCCGATGGTCTCGGAAGAAGGCCTGGGCAGTCTGAATAGAGAAATAACGAAAGAGGAAATAGCTAATGTAATAGCCGACCTGAACATACATAAAGCTCCGGCCCAGATGGCTATGGGCCGGTTTTCATAAGATCCTGAAATCCTATATCACATGAACACTGCACACATAAAGCTTCTCCCCAAGGGAGACAAAGCGTCAGAAGACCCAGCCAGCTTTAAGCCCATCTCGCTGATAAACCAAGCCCTTAAGATCATGGCTAAAATCATGGCAGACTGGCTAGCTCTCCTTCTCCCAGATCTGGTAACCCAGGAGCAAGCAGGCTTTGTCAAGGGAAGGTTGGCGGTTCGGAAACATTCGCAGGGCCATGATGGTCCTAGAAGCAGTTAGGTTGAGGGAGGGCAAAGCAAAGGGGACCCAACCATGGTCATGCTAGACGCGGAGAAAGCTTTCGACTGCGTCAGCTGGCCATTGCTGGTAACCTTGCTAGATAAAATGGGACTGCAAGGGGCGTTTAGAACATTCTTGTGCTCTCTCTACAAAAACCCGACAGCCAGAGTGAACATACCAGGCTTCCTGTCAGACGTGATATCGGCCGGAAGGGGTACACGCCAAGGGTGTCCCCTGTCGCCTTTGCTATTCGAGTTGGCAATTGAAAAATTATCACGGTTCTTAAATTAGGGCCAAAGCTTCCAAGGGATCCACATAGGCAGCAAGGAAATTAAATCCAGCTTCTTTGCAGATGATGTCATACTTCACATGGCCGATGCGCGTAGGGATCTCCCCTGCCTCCTATCACAGCTGGAGACCTTCGGGGAACTATCTGGATTCCGCCTGAACAAATCTAAATGTGAGAAACTCCCGCTAAAAGACTTAGAAGGTGGTAGACAGTGGCGGGGGGTACTCAAGAGAGCTTTTACAACATCCCTCTAGCAAATAGGGCCATTAAATACCTGGGAGTATATCTAAGGACTTAAGAAAGGAATTCTCAAAGCACGAACTGGACTCCCTACTAGCTAGGGATGTAGCGGACACTAGTGTATCCACCATATACGTCACCCAAAGACGAGACCTAATCCCCTCAGGGCTGTGCAGGACTCTCAAAAGATGGGAGGTAAGATTACAGGACGAGGGGAAGATCCTGGAGGGTTGACGCGAGGTCCGTAAGAACATCGTGAGCCAAAGTTGGAGGGACACCTATTTCAGAGTTTATGCATGGGGCAATTCTGGGGTTCAATATACCACCCAACAAGACCCATCCAGACAGAAAACAGTCATGCCCAAAATGTGGAGATGGGGGGGTAGACATGTTCCATGGGATATGGGAATGCAGGGTTATCGTCCAATCCTGGAAGGCAGTGAGGAGCTGGACACAACACATACTACAGCTTCGTGTACTACTAAACTGCTTGTTGTGGATATTCCATAACCTGGGGGACCTGGGTCTAGACAACGTGCATAGAAAATTACTACACACCATCATGGTACTACACAAACGACTGATATTACGACGCTAGCCGACAGGAGCGTCACCGACGCTATTGGAACTATTGATAGATCTGAAGGGGGCAATGCTGGTTGAGAAGGTGGAAGCAGAAGGGGATGGGGACTCCAAAACAACTAAATTCTTTGCGACATAGAAACGTTTCATAATAGATCAACTTTATGGAGGCAACATGCACCAATTAATATATCCCTTCCTTAACACGACATGGTATAACTCTGAAGACTTACATGGCACGTTTGGCCCACTGAAGATTACAGACACTATGAGAAACAACCATACCACATAACCGGTATTGTGGCGGTGGTTGCTGGGTGGGGTGGCGGAGCTAGCTATAAAGAAATGGAAGGTGGTCAGCAGCATTTTTTATAGGGGGGGAGCTGAGGGAAGGGCAGGGGTTGGGTGAAGGGGGTCCTCTTCCTTTCTATTTACTTTCTTTTTTCATTCTTTCTCTCTTCTTGTTTCCATCTTCCTCACTGTTGTTGATTTTCTACTGACCCATTTCTTTCTTTTCCCCTTTGTCTTTCTTTTTCTTTCTGGGGGGGTTAAAGTTTTACGATACGAAGTTCACATTCTAACTAAACACAGACAACGACACGTGTGTCACCACATGGAATACAGACAGACCTGAGACGCACGTCTCTATGAATGGACAATTTATACTTTACAGGCTCCACATGTGGGGAACACTGTTATACAACCGTATTTTATTTGTGAAACTTAATAAAATGAACTTATTAAATAGACAGACAATAAACAGACAATAATAGCATTTGCAACAATATAAAATAAATTTTTACGAAATCTCGCCTGAAATGTGAGTTCAGAGTTCAGTACATTCCTATTTATTTCCAGCCAACAACTGTCTGCAGTACTTTTGCCACTTTACCCTACAGCCGCACCCCCCATCCACAAAAAATAAGGGAAAAATTGCTTAAACGCAGGTTTTCTTTTGGTTAAATCAGATTTTATTAATGTAAAATATATAACAATGTTTGCCAGTAAAGATTTCACAACTGGGGTTACAATAGAGTATACAGTTTGGTCATTTAGCCAACTTACAATTGACCTCAAAGAGTAATTGGCCTATTCTCAAAAAGGCACAATAGGTCTAAGAAACAAAAAATAAACAGTATAAGTAAGGCAACTTCTTGAGGGTCTCCACGGGGTGGAGACCTGATAAAAATCATAGTCTAAAAAGATTAAGAGATGAATAGACAGAAAAGGGTAAGTATAGCAGGGAATAGAATAGTGGGATAGACAGAGAAGGTAAGGGGGGGTTGTGGGCTTAGGGAATGGGTTTAGACGGCCACTCCCTTAATAGGGAGGGGGAGAGGGATTGGAGGTGGGTGGACTGGAACAACACGCTGTGTTATTTCTCATGGCAAGGATATGTGAGAGGATGTTATGACTACACAGCAGCGGGGGGGGGGCACCCACACTGTCCTGTGGAAATGTCTAGGAGGTATTTTCATCAGCATCACAGGTCAGCCACATCTTCAGGGATTCCGAATCTCTATAAAAGATCCATGATTGCCGTAGGCGGTAATTTCTTTCTACGCTATCAGCGTCTGGCGAGCTCTGACTAGCCAATTCTTCTAACTTATAACCGTCCTGGCAGCCGGCAAGACATACCTGGACAGTCCAGCTTTGTACTTTGATATGGGTATCTCTAACATGCTCAAGAGAGCCACAGGTGCCGTAATGACCAAGTCAAAGGTGGATAACATCTTGATCAGTTTCGCCACCTATGTCCAGAACGGTCGAACAAGCCGGCATTCCCACCAAATGTGTAGGTATGTGCCAGAAGCCTCCTCGCATCGCCAGCACCTATCAGATACTGATGGGAATATCGTATGAAGTTCTGCTGGGCATCGGTACCACCTGTCCATCACTCTGTAGTTTCTTTCCTGGGTAGTCGCCGATGAGGTCGACTTCCTTGTGAATAGATACATTTTCTCCCAATCCGCTTGAGATATCGAGATCTGGAGGTCCCTCTCCCATTTGATTTTAAACTTGGGTTGGTATGGGTCAGTAACATTACGTTCTTTCCTGAACATGGTATATAATACTGAGATTGTATGTGGGACCACTTCTCTCGTCATGCATAGCTGTTCGAAGGCCGTCAGAGGTCTACTGACCGCCTCCCATCCCAGGGAGCGAATGAAACCAGACAACGCGGCATATTGCAGCCATGCCCCTGGGGTAATAGATGTCACCTGAAATAGGGCTGACAAGGTCTTCACCCCTGTATGGGTAATATAGTCATTCACTACCGGGCTGGGATGGCAGGGGACTCCCAGAAAAGAGTCACCACTGGGCTCCCACCGAAAGGAAGGGTTAGGTTTTCTTTTTACTTTTAATGTAGTTGCCTAAAGGCGCGCCCTCCTTCTGCTGTACCATCGACTCTAAAGGTGGGGTCACACGTGGCGATGTCGCCCGCGACATCGCCGAAAAGTGACGTAACAGCGATGTCGCGGGCGATATTGCAAGTGCGTCGCGCTGTGTGACAGCACGACGCAGCTGCAAATTATCGCTGGTCGCAGGTTGACAGGTTTATGAACATGTTCATAAACCTGTCAACCTGTGACCAGCGATTAGGCTGGATCGCGCCGTGTGACACTGTTGGCGGCGCGATCCAGCCTATATCGCAGCGTTCCTGAGCCATCGCTCGCTGGGCTGAGCCCAGCCCAGCGAGCGATGGCTCCGCCCACATCGCCGCCGTGTCACCGGCAACGTCGTGCCGTGTGACAGCTGGCCAGCGATGTCGGAAGCGAGCGGGCACCCGCGCATCACTTCCGACATCGCTGGCCAGATCGCCACGTGTGACCCACCTTTAGACATTTTTTTTATTGCACCATCTATGTTTTGTAATGTATGATACCAAGCATAATGATGCTATATTGACTACAGATATTCACATAAATTTAGGCAGATTAGGAGCTGGTGGCTAAAGTGTCTACATCACAGCCATAATTCAATGTCATACGCTGTGAGTAATGAGTTGAGTTTTTATGGATGATCACAGCTTATTTATATGTCTATTCTTTTCCTTATTTTATTGCTTGTTGATTAGGCTGTAGACCTTTCTAATTCCCTGATGTACAATATTTAATTGCAGTCATTTGAAATGATGTGTTCTTTTGTCACACAGAAATTATGTAGCTCATCTACTTGGTAAAAGTTAAAGAGGTTTTCCACTACTATTGTGATCCCCTTACTTTTGTCCTAACTCTTCCTAACTAACACTTTCCTATTTTACTTCTGCTATTTACACTGCTCCTGTAAATGTATTTCTAATGGTACCTTTACACGCCGCTACTGAAAGGTAGAAACCGGCAGGTATCGGAGACAATTGTACCTTTTACCTTCAAAACACCGCAAAGTGGCGGCGTGTAATTCAGGTTTTACCTTCCTGTCTGTCGATACCTGTCTTTCAGCCGTGCTGAAAAACAAGCAGGTATAACCCCTATGGTGGCGGGGTGTAATCGGGGCACAGGTACGGTATTTGAGTTCCCTGGGGCGTGCCACAGCATCATGTATACCACGCCCCATCAGCGATCATTGGTGGGGACTACTGTGTACCCATTGGCTGTCCCTGCACAGGGCGGCATATTTAACGATCTGACCAGTCACATTACACATTTGATATAGCGTCATGTATTAGCCAGCCTCCCTGCGCTGGCTGGCCAATCATGATGTTATTGCACTGTCCAATCACCGTACGAGCGTCGCGTAATACACAACTCTGTCACGCCTATGTCGTTACGGCGCACAATATGTACGCCCATATTCCCTTGTTGTAGCGGCGTGTAAATCAGGGAAGGTTCTCCACAGAAGGTATCCTGCGGCACCCGTCGGCACTTCCAGGGAATGAAAATACCTTCTGTGGAGCACCTTGTGGCGGCGTGTAATTGCGGTATCAGGTACCATTAGCAACCGTTGAAAACGCGCGCGATGCACGTACGGTGCCTACCTGTTGCTACCTTCGGTAGCGGCGTGTAAAGGTACCATTAGAGGCTCATAAATACCTTTATTGTTCTAGCTTTGATCCTTCCGTGCTGGGGACTGGATTTTGGACAAAAAGAGCAGGACACGTCATTTGTGGGGCTAGGCTGGCTCTCCTGTGAGTGACAGATGTCTGAGCATGCATGCCCAGATCACACTTCACTCTCTTCTCAAGCCCCACCAGTGATGTGCCCTGCTCAGTTGGTCCAAATCCAGTCTCCAGACTGGAAGACTCAAGGCTTCTGCTATCTACACTGCTCCTGTAAGCTTATCCCTCTGAGCTTCATAAGCACCTTTATTGTTGTTGTAAATAAAGGTGTTTACGAACCTCAGAGAGATAAGCTTACAGGAGAATGGTAGATAGCAGAAGTTTGTTCAGTGAGTGTTAGGAAGAGTTAGAACAAAAGAAAGGGGATCACATTGGTAGTGTAAAATCTCATTAATGCAAGTTTTTCTTGTACATAATAGCGTATTTATCCTCTTTGTCACCAGCCATCTCTATTACTGACTCTTTTAATAGTTAAGATAATATTTTGAACTTTGTTGTGAGGTTTCTGACAGCAATGCATTCATGCTTCTTTTGATAGTACACCTTTTCTGTCAAATTCAGATTACAAATCCTTATTTAAAGGGAATATGTCAGGTCAAAAATCCATATGTAACTGGTATCATTTTCTAATTCCTCGCTCTAAACTCTCTCTATTGATGTATTTCTTTTATTTATTTTTCTCTCCTATCCTCTGTAAACTTCAAATAACGAGATTCATTCCACCTGTCACTCACAGTGAATGATCCATTTAGTTCTCTGCTGTCCACTCCCCATGCATGAATATTCATATCACATATTCACATCACTGCACAGGAGATCAGTAGGGGGAGCTGTATCTTCCTCTCTGCTCCTGTTTGCAGCCAAGAAAGAGGTAAAATAAAACACAGCATCTGTCACAGCACAGCAGGATATCTGCTTAGAGAAACAAATGGAGTAGGCACCTTATCTAAATCAGGTAAGGCAGACCTGCATAGCTCTCTCCCACCGTGTCCTCAACAGAACAGAAGCTCCTAATGGAAACCGAAACCTCACACTGCACTTAGAGCTGAGGGAGGAGAGAGCTGCTGAAGGAGTGCATAATAAATGAACAGTTTAACACAGCAGGACAAATCATCTGTGCTTATAATGGACAGGACTAATGCAGGAGCTCTCTGCAGGGTCTGAAAATGCTTATAATAAGGAAACTACAAATGATAGAACAATGATTTCATGTGTTTTTAAAAGGTCTGCCCAAGCACTCTTCAAGTGTAATGTTAGTATCATAAGGAAAAATGACCAGACAGTGTCCCTTTAATATAATTTCCATTTATATGGTATCATATATCAGAAAAATCCAAGCGAAAATTATTTATCAAGGAAAGCACTATTTATGTGCACTACTCTGCCTAATTATTGCCCACTGTGAACATGGTTGTGATTAGCCAATTGATGAGTAAATGTCCTTTCCGAGCTGAGGATGCCTTTGGCCAAAAAAGTCATATTTTGTCATTGGCAGCATATTTACATGTCAACAGATTGTGCTGCTGACAATTTGCCAACTTTATCTGGATGGAACAGTTGTCCTTCATACTCACACACTTTGCATTGACCCATGTAAAAAAGTCAAATGAGTGCTGATATATTGACAGTCTTCACTTATAATGGATCTTTTAGGAAAGAAACAGATTTACTAAGCTAAATATACCAGAATGCTGACTTTTTTTGCACCAAAATATTGGCTTCCATGACCTGCACAATATCATGTGTGTTAGATACTTATTCCAACCTTGGCCTACAATGGGCTTGGCTTAGCTGGAAAGGGGGTGTGGACTGGCACTGTCCAAAAATGTTGACTACTATTAGTTAGTAAGCCAGCTAGTCTGGAAATGGTATAAACAGACTAGACCATGGGTCTCAAACATTCGATTTGGGGGCCACATGTGACCCCTGAGGTTGTTATCTGCGGCCCACGAGGCACCGGAGCTCCCGGGACATGAATATGGAGAGCAGCAATTTTTTAACCCCTTCATGATATTGGCAGTCGATATAGGGCACGATGATGGTAGTGTAAAACTAACATACCTATTATTGTGTAAAAGTAAAGGTTTCTGTTGTTCTGGCATCTCAAGGACTCTGTAAGTGTGACTTGGCACCTGCAAACAATTCCATCAAATTCTGTTCTTCAAAATATCGCCCCTTCCTTTTGGAGCTTGGCAGTGTGCCCAAGTAGTTTTCCACCACATGTGGGGTATCAGCATACTAAGGAGAAATTACACAATAAATTGTATGGGTCATTTTCTACTCTTGCCCTTACGAAAAAAAAAAAAACTCAGTAGAAATTGTATTACAAAAGTTGGAGTCCATTTGTTCCTGTTACCCTTGTGAAAATGTTTATTTTTGTGTAAAAGCTAAATTTTGTGGGAAAAAGTTAAATGTTCATGTTTTCCCTCCACAATGCTTTAATTCCTGTGAAGCACCTGAAGGGTTAAAAAACCTATTGAATGTGGTATTGAACACTTTGAGGGGTGCAGTTTTTAGAATGGTGCCACTTTGAGGTGTTTTATGTTACATAGGCCCCTCAAAGTAGCTTTGAATGTGATGTGCTCCCTAAAAAATTGGCTTTGTAAATTTTGTGGTACGGTAAATGAGAAATTGCTGATTAAGTTTTAACCCTTCCAACTTCATAACAAAAAAAAAAAGTTATGCTTAAAAAATTATGATGATGGAACATAGACATGTGGTAAATGTTACTTATTAACTATTTTGAATGACATAACTCTGGGTTAAGAGCATAAAAAACTGAAAATTGCAAAAGTTTCAAATTTTCCCCAAGATTCCCATACTTTCACAAATAAATGCAAAATATTTTGAACTAAATTTAATCTACCACTAACATAAAGTACAACGTGTGTCAAAAAACAATCCCAGAATCACTGGGATCTATTGAAGTGTTCCAGAGTTATTATCTCATATAGTGACATTGGTCAAAGTTGTGAAATTTGGCCTGGTCAGGAAGGTGAAAACTAGCTCGGAAGTGAAGGGGTTAAAATCACATCTACACATCCACAACTAGAGGAACATAGTTTTCACCATTAGCACAGTGTGTTAGGTGGCCTTCGGCTTGTGTCCTTTTTAGCTGTGTTGCACATTAGCATTGTATCATCAGAGGCTTTCTTTGTTAAGTTCACTTTAGTAAAAAATGTTACCGTATGTCTTACTTTTCTTCTCCACAGGTAAATCCAGAACTTATTCCACAGTTTGAAGAAAAAGGTTTACAGTTTGTTGGACATGACACCGAGGGACAGAGAATGGAGATAATCGAACTTCAAGGTCATTAGCTAAACTGAAATAAATGCATAGGGTTCTTGGATTCATGGTGCTAGGCGGCTTATTAAAGAGGAATGCTATTAAATAGGCTGAAATAGGTGCTAGTCTCTATTGTATATATTAAATCATTGGTCGACAATGCTGTAAGAAAAACTTGTTTCTCTGTCCATATGCCAACATTCCGTAAAGGGAGTCTGTCACGTAAAAAATGCTATTAACCTGCAGATATTGGGTTAATCTGTAGGAGATTAGTGTTCAAATACCCGGACTCCTTTCCTGTGGGGAGAACACTACTCAGACAACACAGGGTGAGGGTACTACACTCCAATGATACTTTATTGGGTCACCAACAGTCAACAGTCAGCGTATAGTAAATTCCCAGCAAGGACATAAGATGGTGCAAGTAACAGAATCTCATCGCTCCGCTGACTCGCCAGGGATTAGGACCTCCGTGACTTCAGAGAATCCAGGGCCAACTACCTCAGCCAGCAGCACCACCCAATTGGTGGCAAGACAATCATGGCTGCCACCTCATTGTTTGCTGCGTAATTGTCCTCCAATACAGACATTTCACAAACAACACACAGAAAGCAGCACTGAACAGTCCCACACTAAACAGTGGTCAAAATGTCTTGATCCACTGAAGAAAAGAAAAATATATCTAGCACACTTAAGACTGTTCACCCCCCGCACAAGTGGATGAGTCGTCACACTGTATTCCTCTTGCACCCTCTACTTTCAGTCATGGGGGTGCAGCCAGCACAATTTCAGTCACCACTCTACATAGCAGCGAAGGTAACTGCGCCCCCAGCACTTATAGATAGCTGGCTCATCATTGCATGAGAACAGAGTTGGCAGTCCTAGGGGTGCGGTGCAGCCGCCGCTCACTATGCAGAGCATTGACTTATTCCGCATCTGCCCACCCCTATGTCTGAGAGTCTGAGGCTGCCGGGAGAAATAAAGTTAATTTTTTACCACCAGCGTTACACTCAGTACGACGGCCACAAAGTGTCAGAATGGCTGCTGTCCTACAGATTAACCCCATATCTGCAGGTTAATCGTTTTTTTTTTACATGACAGGTTCCCTTTAACCAGTTCCTAATTCAATGTCAATGTAGTGACACTTGGCGCAAATATCATCCAGTCCCAATTTACATTGCTCAGATTCAACCTGAGAATTGTTCTTTAAAATGATCTAAATAACATCTGAACATCTAACGTTAAGTCTTGTGTCTTGTAAATGATCAAAATTCCTTTCTATTATGAAAACTGGATGGTTAGAATTTACACTTCATCACTGGTCATGCACAAGCGATGGCTGTACTATAGAGTACTTACTTTCTTGCTGAATTGAAGTCTTCTGTCCGCAGACCATCCATACTTCGTTGGCGTGCAGTTTCATCCAGAATTCTCATCCAGACCCATGAAACCTTCTCCTCCCTATCTTGGACTGATGTTGGCGGCCTCTGGAAAACTATCTTCATACTTACAGAATGGCTGTAAGTTTTCTCCCAGGTAACTATAACCTTATGTGGTAAATACTTTGTACACAAGTCACTATAATGGGGTATTCACTCATGTTGCCAGTCGTTGAAGTAGCAAAAGGAAACGTTTTCCAGTTTAAAAGTTCATTTGATTTATTCATATCTTCATAAACCAGGCAGGATAAACAAGCTTGAAACTTTCTTCAGCTCCACAGCAACACAAACAGTGTCTATACAGAGTATCCACGGGCTATGTCAGTCTTTACATAAGGATTTCAGGTCCCTTTTTTTGTCCAGAGCTCTGGGGCACGCTTCAAACACACATGGTCTCTTCACCATGTTCTTCCAGGAAAATCGCCACTCCAGCCACTTCCAAACAGCAACAATGCTTGCTGACATCAGATCCATGAGACCATGGAGTGCCCACATGATATAAGCAAGAACACACCCCCTAGGAGGTATGTGGTTAACCCAACCCGCCCATCACTTTCTGGTTGACCCTTAAATCCAGCCCTAATCACACTATAGAGATTTGTGGAACAACAAGTCTCAGCAATCATCCTGGATTAAGATCGCAGCAGACTTCTGTCTGTGCGATACATACAGTACCTGTCAATCTTAATGTAGCTGGTTGGCACATCACAGTTGCCTAGTTGTTAAACTGGCTACTGAGCATTGACAAAAAGGTGATACTAGAATAAATTGTCTCTGATTGTCTGTGTTTAAAAAAAAAAAAAAACTAGCCGAGAAGCAGGAAATGTGCTAAAATAACCACAGATGGGAGGATCTATTTGCAGGACTCCATCTGTCGATCAGTAAATAATACCAGATAGCATTTTTGGCTCTTCTTTTGATTGACTGGGCTAGGGTGCTGTCATTATTTCGATGTGACATTCCCACGACGTAATGAAATTCGCAATGAATCTGTCAAAGAGTCACATATTAAGGACCAAGTCGATGGACCGAGTCTGAAGAATCTATTCTTACATCTCTAAAACTTATTATCATCTGCCAATCCAGTGGTTCCCAGTAGTTTTGCAGCTATGACAACATTTATAAGATAAATGCAGCCGGTTACTAGAAACAGTGGAAACAGTTGCATGTGCAATCATCTTAATGAATCATCACTTCAAGATCTGGAGTGACGGCGTAACTATTGAGCAGTCCTATGTGCTGTACTGCAAATCTTTTAAGCCGAATAGTTCGGGGGGAAAAAAACTCAAGGAAATTTGTTCTTCTCATTTCATTAAAAAAAAATAAAATAATAATTTCCTTCATAGCACTAGCTTTTTACATCCTAAAGCCAGTAAATCGTTAGTCTGGGATTTGTGATTCTGAGCTTCCGCTGCCTGACTGCACTCATCCTTCACTGACAGCAGAGCTAAAGCAGAGGAGAAAGAGCACTGTCAGTTTTTAGAGCAGCTTAATTAAAAAGGTTGTTCAATACCGGACAGCCCCTTCTCAATCCCTATGCCTGTTCCTGGTAAAATAAAAACTCTTATACTCACCTCCGTTGCTGTTGCCATGTCAGCATTCACTATCCTAAGGCTCACATTGTTACGTCATGTGTACCCAACACCCAATCAGCACTGGCTTCACCCTCCCCGCCCTCGTAAAAGTCTGACATCAAGAGGGAGTCCAAGGCTGCAGCTGCCACTTATTTCCTTGATTATTGATATGTCTGAATGCGGGGAGAGTGAAACTAGTGCTGATTCGGGAGAGGGCTTGGTGACGTAGCAATGTGACACAAGCCCTGGTAGAGCGAGTGCTAACACCGCTGGAATGGTGCCAGCACCGGAGGTGAGTATAAGTGTTGTTATACCTGCATCTGGCTTTTAAGACTCATTACAAGCAATCCCATTGTGTGGGGAAGGTTCATAGTATATAGTGATAGTCACATTTTCAAACTTCTTTCACCACATGGACCTTGACTAGTTGTAAAGGCGAACACTATGAGCGGACCAGTCCTGCCGATAGCATTCCCACTTGGTAGTGACTAAGAGCCCTGGTGTGGCCTCTCTCCTCCAAGAAATTGACATCCCACTGCTGCTTGTAAACCACGTGTCTTTGGGCATGCACAGTGAATCTGTACCTACATGTCAGAGGCTTGAGGTCACACTACGCATGCCTAAAGTCGCATCTATCAAAATATATGCATTGATCTAGCTGTTAGGTTCCCTTTAAGGGCCAAATTAGACAAAGTCCTTAAAGAGATAATTTGATTTCAAAGTAAACTTGTATTTCTCCTTCGCATCATTGGGGGACACAGGACCATGGGTGTATGCTTTTCTGCCACTAGGAGGCGACACTATTTTTTGATGTCTGACCATCAACTATGTTTTATTCTCAAATAAAGTGTATTATGTAACCTAAGTTCTGCCCACAGTCCTAAGATTGTTGTGAGAACTTTATGATAATTCTTTTCTCTCTTGTAAAACACTAATGTTTCATACCAGGAATTTCAATGAAGGCAGCAGTGTTGGCATATTATGTTCTCATGCTGGCGAACTGGGAATATTTTACAAGAATAAAGAAAAACATGAGCATTTGGTCTGAAAAGTAGGAAACATCTTAAAGTTTAGTTTTTTTTACTCAACAGCTTTGTATAAACTCTTTACTTATAGATGAGGTCTTTACCACCAGGACCTTTCTGAGAGCTTTCTTTAACACATTTGCTCCCTGTAGACCTTCATATATAGATCTATGTTCCTACGTAAAGCTGCTGAGTAAGACGTTTACCGCTGTCAAATTAGTAACGACAGACTATTGGTCGAATGGAGAGATAACATCGAGAAATATAGAATATCAAATCTTTTCAACTTACAGAAAGTTTACTTTAATGGCTAGTGTGCTCGAGGCTGAGAATTAATAACATTGCGGTGATGCTCTCCTATATGGTTTTCATTGGTTCTATAGTGTGCAGAATCTCAGTAGCTCGTAGTAACAGGTTTTAAATGTCTTATTTTTTATTAAAAATAATATAAATAAATTATCTTCTTCTTATAATTTATATAAAAGAGATTGAGCTAAATATGGACATTTATAATTTCTGTTTTTCTTATGTCTTTCTCATCATAAAGTATGATGGCAAAAAAGTTCCCCCTAACACTGTATGATCCCCCCACAGTGAATTCCTCCACATTATCCTCCACACGCACAATATGATGATCCTACTGTACCCTCCTCAACTCCCCCAGCAAAGGATGGTGACCCCAACACAATATAATCCCAAACTGTGACCCACACACAGCCCACCATGCAGTATAATGTGCCTACATACAGAATAATGGCCCCCCACACCTCTTCAAACTTTATAATGGCCCCAACTAGTTGTTCAAACAGTATAATGACCCCACACTGCCCTCCACACAGTATGATGGGCCCCACACAATCTGTCACACTGTATAATTGTCTAAATACAGTATAATGGCCCTCAAATAGCCCTCTATATAATATAATGACCCCAACATAGCCCTCCAAATGGGGTAATGGCCTTCACTTATCCCTCCAAGTAATGTAATATCCCCCAAATAGCCCTGGCCTCTACATAGCCCTCCAAACATTATAATGGCCCCCAGATAGCCCTCTGAATAGTATAATATCCTGCACATTACCCTCTAAATATTATAACAAACTCTACATAGCTCTCCAAATATTATAATTACCCCCATGTAGCCTTAGATGTAGTATAATTGGCCCCACATAGGGAACCTGCCCCCATGAAAATGCAGTCTAATCTGCAGTCATCCTATAGAGCAGGGGGAGCTGAGTAAACTAATATGTAGTTTTGTGAGTAAAAATTTGGCATATCCTGTGTTTTAATAATTTAATCCTCTGCTCTTTCTGGGACTTTTGGTCTAGTGGCCAGTCCTATAATGGACTGATAGCTTTTCTTATATAAGTGTGTATACAGAGATAGCTGTCAGTCACTGATAGGACCGCCCACTGGACCAAAAGTTCCAGAAAGAGCAGAGGATTAAATTATTAAAATACATTTAAACAATGAGAAAAAAGTTATACTGTATCCCAGTGGCGTAACTTCAGGCCCAGGGGCCCCAATGCGAAAGCTCCAATGGGGCCCCCAATTATTACAAATCTAGTGTTAGTCTTTTTCTATAGGCCAAAGGGACTTTTGGGGCCCCCTAGGCTGCAGTACCCGGGAGCGATTGCACCCCCTGCACCTATTGTAGTTACGCCCCTGCTGTATCCTTTCTCACAAACTAAAGATCACCCTATTCAGCTCTCTATGCTCTGTATCCTGCTGCTGCAGATTGGACTGCATTTTCACAGTGACAGGGTCTCTTTAAAAACAAAAATGTAAAAATGTAGTTCCAACTACTTTAATAATACATTTTTAACAATGTTTTATTATAAAGTGGAATATTATCAAAAGACATTTAAACCCCTATGAGGCAACGGCTTACGTTAGTCTGAGGAGTGAGGTATTGACACCAGGAGTTTGTTCACACCAAACAGTCCTTTACTGCCAAACTACACTATTTAAAGATCTGGCAGATCCGGAATGCCGTCGGTATAGTCCAGTAGCTCTATGATTCAGTCCAAATCATAGTTTCTGTACTGCTCTAGGTCCCTTATGTGCAGGGACCACTCGTGATGACCAAGTTCACAGTGCTGGTCTATGTTATCTGGACGTAGCCATCTCGCATTACACATGCTACTCCAGCAACCTGGTTCCCAAACTGAGACCCACCCTGCTTAGCATTGCAAAAATAAATGGAATCCCCAGACATGAGCTATTTGAAAGACCCAGGCTGGAGGGCGAGTCTATTCCACTACCAAACCTACAGACTCACCAATCATTAAGGTCCCGAGCCAGTTTTCCTAAAAGCCTAGGTTAAATCGCTTGACCGAGTTTGCACTTCTTTATCATTGTGTTGAACTCACAGCAATAGCTGTGAATACAACACCCTCCCACAGTTCTCAGAGGGTTTCCAAACACATTCTGGGGGATAAATTGGCGACCTTTGTATATGTGGCGCCCCGCAACGAGTGCGTCACAAGGGAGTATTGCAGCCGCAATATTCTCTGACAAAGCAGTGAAATAGTTAACTCTGAGATCCAACCCAACATGCAACACCTAGAACAGGGGACCAATCCTAGGTCCTGGTGGGTGGAGTGTTAGGGTAGTGGAGTAGAACACACAATAATCTAAGAGAGAACGGTTAGAACACCGTGAGAGAAGGAATCTAGAACCTAGAACACAGAGCTTGGAGAGGAGCGGGGGCTCCGCACTCCGTGCGGGCCCCTGGGCCGTCACCGGTCGGGTGTCAGCACCTGAGGCCTTAACTACCGGGATTGGGCATATCTACACGGGTTCCCAAAAGACTCCCGTGCCCACAACTCACAGCCGGTTCACTGGTACCGAAGCTGGCAGCAGTTCACCTCTGCCACGCGAACCAGAAGAGTGGAGGATCAGCTTTATAGGAGCACCCCACCACCAGCCAGTTTCCAGTCGTCTAACCAGCGGTGTACCCACTGAGGGATCCAAGGCTCCCCAAAACATCCAGAACGTACATCATGGATAGGGCATTGAAGCAGCCTCCCCGTACCCGACCTGGTATTCCTGGGCGACGCTGGCAAGAAGGAACTATGTAGGTAGAATGGAGGAACACTGCGGATCTCTGAGGAACACTATCACTGCTGAGTCCACCCGGTCTACTACTCAACCACTGTAAGCCATGTACTGCCTGCTGGTTACAGTAAAGACCCGTTGCAGAGACTATCTGTGTCCGTGCTTCCTTATGAACTATCCGTCCGCACACTAAGGTAACCGCAGCTGCCGCACAACATCTTGAGCAGCTCCAGCCTCCGGGATCACCGCTCAGCCTGTGGGGAGCGTAACATCTTGCTGCTGTCCATCCCCCGGGGGTTCCGCAGCGTCGGTAGCCCTTACCGAATCTACTCATAGGTGGCGTCACGAATAAAACAAATTAAACCCCTTTTTAATCTGTTCCCGCAAGACGTCTTCAATTTTGATCTGCACTACACCGGGCCCCACTACCGGCAGGCGCGGTCCACCCGTGACAAGGAAGGAGAAGAATCGCCTGTATCAACCGGAGTCAGCCGGCCACGGTGAGTCAGAAAATGGCGTCACGAACAGGATACGAGCAGGCCCGTTACCCAACGGGTATATTGTGCTTAAACTGGACTTTATTGTCTACAATTGGACTTTGTTCGTCCCTAAAAGAACTTTCCCGCCTTTACACCATTGGGTCAAGATGGCGCCCAAGATGGCGTTCCCGCCACAAGAAGCCGCCACGTGAAGCCCAGGAGTGAGTCAACCCCCCCCTCATCGTGGGAGGGCTAAAGACAAAAGGCGCCAAACTCTTTGTCCGCCCTGATTGCTCGAATCAACCATGGGGGCGGACCCCAAAGACTTTTCCCACCATTGGACTACAAAAGCCCACAGGAAATGGGAGTGTCAGAGACAGAGAGAAGACTTCTTCACCAGCTCAACCAGAATGTCTTACCGGTTGAACGGGTGTGGTTTCCCTCCAAGAAGAATGGCCAGCATGAGACTCCAAGACCTGATGCGGGAGGTCGAGGCGGAGGCCAGAGCAGCCATCAGCCAACCGGGTCCGGATCCTGCCCTTACCATAGACGGCAGTCCCGACTTCTGGCTAGAGGCTCTACAAGACCTCCGGGTGCGGTTACTAGAGACAGTGGAATGGACGATCCGCAGCTGGAGCGCGACCCTAGGCAGACGACTACACCATGCGATGCAGCAGAGCCGACCGGGTACCGCTACTCCAAGCCCAGACGACGTCACCAGCTTCTCGACCGCCTCACCGTCGCCTACCACCTGTCCAGCTTCATCGCCAGAGCCAATAGACTGTGTCATTCCGGTGGAGGCCACAACTCGACCCGTTCCAGCGACCAATATCGCAACCGATCCCGTTCTTGAGCCGGAGCTCATAACACGCTCCATGGAAGAACTTGATCTCTACCAGGTTCCCACTGAGGAACCCGCGACATGTTTCACCAGTACAGAGACTGTCGCCTGTTTTATCCCCGTACCGGAGGCTTCTCTTACCATTGCCGAGGCCTACCTGGTAACCGGGATTGAAACACCTTTACCTGCGGAAACAGATGAAGAGGCAGGCAGCCTGGAAGCCCTGCAGGACGTCCCTACGGAAGGATCCGCAGCACCACCGCCCTGTTGTACAACGGAACAAGCTTCAACATCTCTCACCATCGAGCAGCCTGATGTGGTCATCGAGGAAGAGGTCGGAGAGGATGACGACGAGACCCACAGCACCGCTGAGGATTTAGACACCGGGTTCGCTTGGGGAGACAACAAGAAACTTCCTACCGGGCATACAGCTCGGGTACACTGGTCGGGTGCACTGCCGACACCTTCCCCTGTGCCGTTCCACCGGGTTCCAATACAGACAGCCCGCCAAGTTCAAGCTTCCCGCCAAACCACCAGCTCCGTTACTCATCTCTACACCCGAGCAGTAACGACGGAGATGTACGCCAGAGACGACGAGAGGAGTGGCAAGCCCGTGACCGCGCCAACATGCAGGCCCGTGCCGAGGCTCGCCGCCAGTCGCCGCTGCCTGATGAACTCCGCCGTGAAGGTAGAATTTCCACCTTTAACTTACATACCGGGTGGGGGTTCGCTTGGGAGGTGGGTTTGAATGAGGAGGTGTTTGTGGGGCGCCGGGACGTTGAGTCAAATTTGCCAAGAGGACATCCCGATCGCGACCTATACCGGGGCGATATTATCACCTACGAGCGCTATGCTTGTGCAGATGGGTGGTTCGCTATCCGGGTGCGCCATCACCCTCAGAGCCAGTGACTTTAAAACTTGAACTTCCTCAATGACTCTGTTCCCGTTAATCACTGACTGTGTGATCTTGCGGCTACAGCCTGGACTCTAGTTAAAGGACAGCCGACCGCACGCCGGGTCCGCACAAAGTGATTACCTGTTTTCTTTGTTTATGTCACCAAAGCATACCTTTACCTGTTTTCCATTTTAATAAAAGTGTGTCATATATGTATAAAAATGCAAAAACCTCTGTAATGTGAGTAGTTTGACGCTTGGGGACAAGCTGATTTAACCAAGGGGGAGTGTGGCGCCCCGCAACGAGTGCGTCACAAGGGAGTATTGCAGCCGCAATATTCTCTGACAAAGCAGTGAAATAGTTAACTCTGAGATCCAACCCAACATGCAACACCTAGAACAGGGGACCAATCCTAGGTCCTGGTGGGTGGAGTGTTAGGGTAGTGGAGTAGAACACACAATAATCTAAGAGAGAACGGTTAGAACACCGTGAGAGAAGGAATCTAGAACCTAGAACACAGAGCTTGGAGAGGAGCGGGGGCTCCGCACTCCGTGCGGGCCCCTGGGCCGTCACCGGTCGGGTGTCAGCACCTGAGGCCTTAACTACCGGGATTGGGCATATCTACACGGGTTCCCAAAAGACTCCCGTGCCCACAACTCACAGCCGGTTCACTGGTACCGAAGCTGGCAGCAGTTCACCTCTGCCACGCGAACCAGAAGAGTGGAGGATCAGCTTTATAGGAGCACCCCACCACCAGCCAGTTTCCAGTCGTCTAACCAGCGGTGTACCCACTGAGGGATCCAAGGCTCCCCAAAACATCCAGAACGTACATCATGGATAGGGCATTGAAGCAGCCTCCCCGTACCCGACCTGGTATTCCTGGGCGACGCTGGCAAGAAGGAACTAAGTAGGTAGAATGGAGGAACACTGCGGATCTCTGAGGAACACTATCACTGCTGAGTCCACCCGGTCTACTACTCAACCACTGTAAGCCATGTACTGCCTGCTGGTTACAGTAAAGACCCGTTGCAGAGACTATCTGTGTCCGTGCTTCCTTATGAACTATCCGTCCGCACACTAAGCTAACCGCAGCTGCCGCACAACATCTTGAGCAGCTCCAGCCTCCGGGGATCACCGCTCAGCCTGTGGGGAGCGTAACATCTTGCTGCTGTCCATCCCCCGGGGGTTCCGCAGCGTCGGTAGCCCTTACCGAATCTACTCATAGGTGGCGTCACGAATAAAACAAATTAAACCCCTTTTTAATCTGTTCCCGCAAGACGTCTTCAATTTTGATCTGCACTACACCGGGCCCCACTACCGGCAGGCGCGGTCCACCCGTGACAAGGAAGGAGAAGAATCGCCTGTATCAACCGGAGTCAGCCGGCCACGGTGAGTCATATATAACACCTTTCACTGCCTTTTTCCCCCCATATACATTAGACTAAAGTCAGCAAAGCCCGCTGATATCGACGGGTTGGGTCAACAGTCTAATGTGTATGATTATCGGGAAAGGTAAGGATTAGGCATGTACATTTCAGACTACAAATTCTTTTGTTCTCCAGGGAATAAAAGAAGTCTGGCAACTGCTCTCTTGTAGAGAACACAGGTGCGCTCGATAGAGTGAGCAAGATGGCTAAGCTAACTACCGGTTGAGCAATGGACTGAGCCATCATTCAGCTCACAGCCATCTTAGTTTATTTTAGTGTTGTTTTACTTTTTCCCTTTTTTACATGACTACATAAAATATCTTAAAGTATTCCAGTAGTCTCACTTTCCACTAGAGCCATCACATTACCATGATGCTTCCTGTCTTTTATATGTCATTTACTGGGACTGAATGGAAGGCATTTTATTGACATTTACATTGTACAGCTGGAGACAGAATAATAACATTATTAAAAATAATATGCATCTTCCCTGTCATACCCTGGGGGAAGGCTGTCCTTCATCACTTTCTGGAGGCATTTGACTCCCCAATTAATTTCAACTGCCATGCAATGCAAACCTATTGCTTTATTGTTTGCTAAAACTATATAAGAAGGAAGTGTCTCCAAGGTGGCCATTCCCACATTAATAGCTGCAATATAAAACAGAAAATACAATGGGGCCAATTTATTAAATGTGTCCAAACTCGGTCTAGAAAATATAAAGATTCACCAAAATTATCAAAGAGAATGAACCACTGTGGTAAATGTGGTGCATTTTAAGACTGTATAGTCCAAGTATAATAAGTTGTCTATTGTCTGCATACTATTCTCTCCTTCTTCCAGACACATTTCTTTCCCTCTATTAAGACCCCCTTGCTGAGCCAAGCACTGACAATGTTTAAATCTTTAATAAATGTAGGGCAGGAGCGCAAAGCATTTACAATAGTTTTTTGTTGGCACAAATTGCTTAAGAATTCTGGCCCATTTAGCATATTAAATTACTTTCCAATATTTTTTTTTTACTCTATCCTAAATTTACTCAATGCAACTAAATTTAAATGCTTGAGATATTCCTTTCAATTGGCACAAGATTATGGACCTATTATTTAAATTCAATAAATAAAATGGTCATGTTCATGAACTGTTCATAAAGGATTTTGACGCGATTCCTCCACTTAGGCCCCTTTCACATCAGCAGTTTTTGAAAAATGTTGCAGTAAAAAACCCGCATCTGCCGCATTTTCCGCCTAACGACCGCACTTGCAGCAAGACCCGTGCATTGTCTATAGGGCTTGCGGTAAGTCTGCGGCAAGTGCAGTTTCGGCAGTTGCGGCCGTGAAAAAAACGCGGTCAGCGGCGTTTTTTTTCGCTGCCACAACTACCGGAACCGCACTTGCCGCACCTGCCGCACATTTACCGCAAGCCCCATAGACAATGCATGGGGCTTGCCGCAAGTGCGGTCGTTAAGCGGAAAATGCACCAGATGCGGTTTTTGACTGCAACTGCCGCATTTTTCAAAAAACGCTGATGTGAAAGGAGCCTTGGTGTGTCTAGGAACCAATGAGTGACAGCTTAATTGTCCAATGTAATGCAGGGGCGTGCTAACCTGTTGTGTTGGTTGACAATTCAGCCGTCCAATCTGGGACTGTAATGTTCTGGGCTTCTTCAGGTGTTCCCTGTTTTCTGTGATTATTCAGCTACTTAGCTGAGCAATTAATCCCAGATCAATGCCAGTTGTAGCATTTGCTCATTAGTGCATGTTGTCCTTGTTTACCTGTGACTTGACTATGCCTTAGTTTAGCCCCTTAGTCCATGATGTGCTTTCTTGGTATCTGACCCCTGATTGTTGTGTAACTACCTTTCCTCACAGTTTGTCCATTGAATGACTAGTGTCACAGATTAGACCCGGATTCATTAAGAGCAGTGTTTTTCACAACAATCTTAATGAGAGAGCGAGTTGGAGTGTATAATGAATTAGGCGAGGTGCAAAGAGTGTACGCCTCGTCATAGATTTTACTGGGACTGAGTAGGAGTTGCTGCACCCTTGTCCCGCCCAAACGCTACCCATATTTTTGAAGCTGGGTAAAAATGGTGTGAAAGAGCCAAAATTGTGGCTTTTCAGAGCTTTTAAGGGTACCGTTACACGACGCAATATTACATGCAATTTCACTGGCAATTTGCTGGTTGCAGTGAAATCATGGACACATTGTTCTATTTTGTTGCCGTGTACAAATGTAACAATGTGTTCATGATTTCACTGCAAGCAGTAAATTGCCAGTGAAATTGCATGCAATATTGTGTCGTGTAACGGTACCCTAAGACAGTGTTCCTGCTTTGATAAATCGAGTCCGATGTTTTTACATTTTGGAGGTTTTTCTAATTACTCCCACAATAAGGTAAGACCCTTAGCCCTGCATAGTGTGGTATCTCCAATAGCTTATCTAGCTGTTTTATTGAAATGCTTTATCTGTTAGATTCTGTTTTGTTCAGCTATTCAGAGGAGAGAGAGAGTATTACCATCTAAAAGTGTAAGTCTACCCCAACACTCCCAAACTCTAGAAGGCATAAAAAAATAGGAAATAACCAAAGAATGGTCTGGGATTACCAGTGTACAGGAGATAAGAAGGTTAAAAAGCTGCAAAAGATAAAAACCACAAATAGGGTTTTATCTGTGAATGTAAATATTACCAATGCATATATCGGTATAAAAGGCTCACCTTGTGTGGTGGTAAAGAGTCACAACCATTATAATAGCATATCACAGCTTTTGCAGTCCCAAGTGTAGTGTATATAGGATAAGATGGATAAAGGGTTAAAAACCAAGCTGTCGTATATTAAAATACATCAGTTTGTAGATAAACGTATTGATTTCAGGGCTCTCTGGTCCTGTCCCCAGGACAAATTGTGGCACCCTGGCACCCTGTTGGGCACCACAGAACCCTTGGGGCACAAATGGAGTAAGTAACAGCAAAGCAAACTCACAAAATACCAAACAACACAACAACACCTTAGAACACCTGGTTTCACCCCGAGCCTCTAGGGGGAGCTCCACTGGTCACTTTGAGCCAGTTCCCCCTATAAATAGAGTTTTGGAGGGAGAAACTTCAGAGTGTGTGCAGACGCTACAAGAGCTGCAGGTTGTGGAAGATCTCAAGCTTATGAGACACACACCAGGCCTAGTCAGCCTAGCTACCAGTGAGGAAATCCCTGCAATTGGGATACTAGGAAAGGAGAAGCACCTCTCAAGGAATACCAGAGTTACACCAACTCTTCCCTCATCCTCCGGTTACTGGAACCGAAGCTGTGAGAGCTACCCAGCCATCACAGAGAACCAGCACCATTAACAGGAGGTTTAGCCACCTGTTCCTACCTGATGCACCTACCCACGAGAGCCCAGGGAAGAGTACTGATCCTGCTCAGACCCTTTTACAGTGCCCTCAGTGCTGTTAACCAGGTGAAGCAAGTTCCATTGAACACACTGCCCGGTCCGGCTGGATTCCACATCCACCCGACCATAATCAGAGAACTAGAGAAAGGAAGCCTAACACTGCTTGCTGTGAACCTCCAGAAGTGCCGACTTCACTATCCCGGTCCGAGTGTACCTGATTACCACCCAGTAAAGGTACCTAAAAGAGACTTTGTGTGGTTGTGCGTTACTCCTGGATTTGGCGCGCAGCATCCCACAGCTGCCTCACAACATCTTGCGCAGCTCCTGGCTCCGGGGACTCCCACTCATCCTGTGGGGAGCGTTCCATCTCGCTGTATAACATCCCCCGGAGACCCGAACAGCGCTGGTAAAGTTACCAGAACACCCGCAGGTGGCGTCACGAAGACAAATCATCCCTACTGTTCCGCCATTTCCCCTTTTGATCTGGACCACCGGGCCTACACCATCGCAGGTGAGGCTCCGTTACTGGAGGAGAAGCAACGCCCGCTCCGTGTACCCCCGGCTACGGTGAGTCAAAATCATTAACTATTGTGTGATATTGATTTGTCCTGAGGAAGGGGCCAGGGTGCCCTGAAATCAATACGTTTATCTACAAACTGATGTATTTTAATATACGACAGCTCGGTTTTTAACCCTTTATCCATCTTATCTGATGGAATTTGCTCACTGGTAGCGTGTTGGGGAACACTCAAGTGGTAGCGGGATTGAGGCAAACAGGCGTAAAGTTCAGCAGTTTATTACATCATAAACCACTAACAGTGCACAATTCATTTACATTGCATCAGCGGAACATTAGTGACATACCAGTCTGTCCCAATGGCGGATATGCCCGCCTGGCATTTAAGTAGTCCGTTACAATGTCCACTGACCTCTTAGTCCATTGTTCCAGAAGCTGCTTCTCTGGGATCACAGTCTGCTGTCTGATTCATGCCCCAGGCAGGGTTGAAGCTTCCTGAACTCTGAGACATTCCAGGTTTCCCCAAGGTCTCCTCACCACGTGTCTTCCAAGTTGTCAGCCACTTCCAAGCATACCATCCCAGGTGCCTTCCCAGGACAGTGGTTGCACCAAAACACCAAGAGCGAGCCCTTCCCAAATTCTGCCAGTCTCTCACACATTCATGGACTCTGTCACCCCATCTGCTCACACAACACTCGTTATCACATATAAGCCACACCCATCTTCTTACCAACTTGCAACCTTAACCCTTATGGCACCACAAGTCCGATAGTGACCTTTCTGGGTTTCTACTGCAGAGCATAACTTGCTGAACTACAAGTCCCAGCATACACAATGGCGATGCAGCAAGCCGCTGCATCACATATCCTATATACAGTATACAGGAGGACAGTATCCTGAGGATAGCCTTTTTAAAGGCAACCTGTCAGTAGTGGGACCATGCGATGAGAACTATACGACCAGCTTTAAAAAGCAATCAGGCACAGAAAGAAGAGTCGGGTATAGAAAGACATTGGAGGGGAGCATTTTCTCCCTCTGATCAGTAATTTTACAGCTATGGAGAAGGTTTATTAAACTAGTGTTTAATTCATCAGTCTTAAAAGTGATTTACATTGAACATTGAACAAAAATGCTTATCATTAATAAAGAGCTACACCCCTCTTAATACATTAAGAACATTTTGGTCTATCTTCAAAACGAAAAAATAAAAGTTATGAGCTATTTTGAGGCAAAAATAGAAAAACTGCCCTCCAAAGGCCATTATATACATGCACCATAATGTAATATTCATGTGGGTCATCTCCAGGTCTCACATCACCGGCTCTTAATATCTTTCTCATGAATGAAACTGAGAAATTGACGGAAATGCAAATGATCAATATTTCTGTATTGTAAATCCATAAAGTAGGGTTAATATTTAGTTGGATTCGATGTTACTAAAGGGAAATATGTATATAACCAGGGGCTGGATGGCCCAGGGGGAAGGGCGGCAAATGCCCCCAGGCCAGCGGTCATGCAGCAGTTTTAGGGTCGCCTGGCTATCTGTCAGCTGGGACGCCCACTGCCCATGGGCCACTGCTGGGTGCTTCTCTCCCAGGCCGAAATTTGCCTGCCAGCCCCTGTATATAACAATTATCAGTAACAAGTTATAACAATGGCCTTTATTCCAACACGGACACAACAATCTTCTTGGGAGTTGATGGGAAGATTGTTAGTTTGCATTGTGTAAATCGATTGGAGGCATTCAGCGCCAGAAAGCGACCTGTTTGTGTAGATGGGATTTAAAAATCCAATATATTCCATTAAGGAGATGAATAAGTCTTTGTCAGAGAATAATACGTAACATCATGAGCATCTATCAGTTCAGCATACAGGATTTGAAGGGTTTTTTTTCCTTTCCCTTTCATCCTGTATAAATGTTCTTTCCGCATGGACTTATTGATTTTGTTATTAGATTTCCACATTCTGCAAATGTTTTTCTTTTGTTACATTTATTATTTATTGCATCAAATTTCAATGGAAGAAGAAAAGTGTTTAAAACGCTCATTTTACATTGGGTTATTTCCAAATAAATGTGAGATTTCCCGGATAATCACAACTAGGGAGGCAAATTCTGTCAATCCCGTTAATAATGTGTGTTGTGTTGCAATTGGTCGTCATTTTCTAAAGTGCCTAATCTACTGTTACTTATATTTTAATGCTTCCATTGATTTCTTCTGAAGAAAGTAAGTATTATAATGCACTTGTTTGTGTTGCATGTTTGCCAGACCCGATACGACACTACGGATAGCAGTGCATCCTTCACAAGTTGTGTTGCTTTGTGGTTTAGGAATGCACAAAACATTGGATTGCCACCCAAAATGTAAAAAATGGCCACTAACTAATAAATTAGAAGTTTGCATGTTCAGTAAAGTTTGCTAATTGTTTATACAGACATACTAACATTTTTCAAGGTTGTTGTAGTTGCCATTTTTGCAACAGTAGAAGAAGTGCCGCCATATTGGATGATACCTTCTAAAGGTTTCTAGTCCGCAGTTTACTACCTGGGACAATTCTGTAGTCATGTCTCCTGGATGTGAATGATGGGACTGTTATGTTCTTCAGTTTGTGCTCCTCCTGACATCTTTCTTCCTCTGCAGTGAGATAAAGACTTTATTATGGGGGAGGGCACAAACTGAAGATACCAACAGTGCAGGGACTGTCAATTCCATCAAGCAGGCATCACTGCCCTAAGTGAACCTGGAGTAGTTTAAAGTGTAACCAGTGTTAACATTGTTTTTAATAACAATTTAGAGCAAGTGATTATAATAAACTTTTACATATACTTCATAAGGGAAATCTGAAACTGTTTCATAAACCTTCTAATAAATGTCCCCACTATGGTGTTTATAAACCTGAAATATAAGAGTGAGGGGATGGGGCCTACATGGCGTGACTGGGTACAGATCAGTGTATTAGATTACCTCAGACAAAGGACTCCATGCTGACAGCACAAAGACTAGAGATCTTATCTCCTGCATTCACATCATCTGCTCCCTTCACACAGCTCCATCCTCACTGATAACACTGAGCCCCCAGATGTGAATGCAGGAGATAAGATCTCCTATCTTTGTGCTGTCAGCATGGAGCTTCCTGTGCCTGATGTAATCTGATACAGTGATCACTTGTGAACGTTTGTGTAGGACACACCCCTTCCACCCTTATGAAAAATGAAAAAGTACTTTTTTTTCCACAAAAATTTTCTGTTTTCATTTTTACGGATTAATTTGTGAAGCACCTGGGTGTTCAAAGTGCTCACCACCCATCTAGATATGTTCCTTGGGGGGTCTAGTTTCCAAAATGGGGTCACTTGTGGGGGAGCGCCAATGTTCAGGCACACAGGGGCTCTCCGAACACAGCATGGTGTCCGCTAACAATTTCTATGGAAAATTAGCTCCAGTTGTTAGCGGACACCATGTCGCGTATGGAGAGCCCCTGTGTGCCTGAACATTGGGGCTCCCCCACAAGTGACCCCATTTTGGAAACTAGACCCCCCAAAGGAACTTATCTAGATGCATAGGGAGCACTTTGAACCCCCAGGTGATTCACAAATTCATCCGTAAAAATGAAAAAGTATTTTTCTGTCACAAAAATGTTTGGGCGCACGGCAGGGCTCGAAAGGGAATGAGCGTTATTTCACTTTTTGAATGGAAAATTAGCTCCAAAAGTCAAATTGTGCTCCTTCCATTCTGAGCCTTGCTGTGCGCCCAAACAGTGGTTTATGACCACATATGAGGTATCGGTGTACTCAGGAGAAATTGCTCAACAAATTTTAGGATGCATTTTATCCTGTTGCCTATGTGAAAATGAAAAAATTGAGGCTAAAAGAACATTTTTGTTGGAAAAATTAAAATGTCCATTTTTTCCTTCCACGTTGCTTTAGTTCCTGTAAAGCACCTGAAGGGTTAATAATCTTCTTGAATGTAGTTTTGAGTAGCTTGAGGGGTGCAGTTTTTGGAATGGTGTCACTTTGTTTTTTTCCTGTCACATCGGCCCCTCAAAGGGACTTCAAATGTGATGTGGTCACTAAAAATGGATTTGTAAATTTTGCTGGAAAAATGAGAAATTGCTGATGAACTTTGAACCCTTATAACTTCCTAACCCCAATTTTTTTTTTCAAAAATTGTGCTGATGTGAAGTAGACATGTGGGAAATGTTAGTTATTAACTATTTTGTGGCACATAACTCTGGTTTAACATTAAAAAAATAAAAAATGTGAAAATTGTGAAATTTTCAAAATTTTTGCCAAATTTTTTATTTTTTCACAAATAAGCGCAAAAATTAATGACCTAAATTTACCACTAACATGAAGCCCAATATGTCACGAAAAATCAGTCTCAGAATCGCTAGGATCCGTTGAAGCGTTCAGGAGTTATTACCTCATAAAGGGACACTGGTCAGAATAACAAAAAACGGTCTGGTCATTAAGGTGGAAATTGGCTCCGTCACTAAGGGGTTAAAGTGTCGTTTTTGACTTTTACGATTGCTACTTCCAATAGGTGTCACTAGAGTTCAAGTCTGTTTCTTCAACTGAAGAGACAATTTGCACACTTTATTTCCCAGAAGAATATTGCGGCTTTTAAGTCTCATTACTGTCATGACGGATCTGATGTGCCCCTCCGCAGGGAGACAAGCTTACCCATCAATTGCTGCAGGCTAATTCAAAGGTGATAATCAATATGGCTGCACTCCCTCATTAGTTTAAAGGAAAAAAAAAATTTCTTCACTGAAGATGAATAATATATAACATAAAAAATGCTAAATAACTAAATATGTAATACATATTATCGTAATTACTAAAGGTCTGCTTATCTAATTTCTGATTGTGTTGTATGACAATATGTTTGGATGGACATCGGGTTCTTTATTACTGTCTCTTCTGGCTCCGTTCCTGAATTAAGTAAATAAATAGACTTGCCACTTTTGCCTCCTTAGTTCAGTCCTATGACAGAACGGCTTTATCTCCAATATTGTATTCAGCGGTGATCACATTGTCTAGACTGATCATAGGTCTGGAAGACACAAGAATGGAGAACTCTTCACGTTTGCACCGTCACGTGTGTGCATGGTTTTCACATTTCTATACAAGCTGTGGTCAACAACCCAGCACATTGCTGTTTTCCGTTCCTAACCTACTTTTCAAAGGTCTTCAAATTCTAGGAACTGACCATAGATGTAATGACATTTGGTCATAATCTGACTGCAAAAGATGATTGCTAATGATAAAATTACACTTATGTCACATAAAGCCGATGTCACCCGATTTCACAACGCAAACGTTATACATTAGTCAATAGATCTCTTCGACTAGATGAGGCCAGTGTGCTTACTTTATAAATCCATGCCAGAATCGCGGTGTAATCCTGTTATCAAAGTATGCATTTGATAAACCCCGCCAAACAGTGGAAAAAATGAGGTAACTTTGCAAACTTCCCTACCATTTTGAAACTCCTATATCTGCATAGGAGATGTAGACACACAACGTCTGGATCACAGAGATGCTTATTTGTATCTTGGATTTTGGAACGCATACTGAAGGCTTTATAGGGAACCTGTCAGGTCCTCTGTGCCAGAGAAGCTCCAGCAGTTCATATCTACAGTGGGTACGGAAATTATTCAGACCCCTTTAAATTTTTCACTCTTTGTTTCATTGCATCCATCCGGTAAATTCAAAACATTTCATTTTTTTTCTTATTAATATACACTCTGCACCCCATCCTGACTAAAAAAAACAAATGTGGAAATTTTTGCAAATGTATTAAAAAAGAAAAACTGAAATATCACATGGTCAAAAGTGTTCAGACCCTTTGGTCAGATACTCATATTTAAGTCACATGTTGTTCATTTTCTTGTGATCCTTCTTGAGATGGTTCTAGGACTTGATTTGGAAAGGCACACATCTGTCTATATAAGGCCTCACAGCTCACAGTGCATGTCAGACCAAATGAGAATCATGACGTCAAAGGAAACTGCCCAAGGAGCTCTGAGACAGAATTGTGACAAGGCACAGATCAGGCCAAGGTTTCAAAAGAATTTCTGCAGTACTCAAGGTTCCTAAGAGCACAGTGGCCTCCATAATCCTTTAATGGAAGAAGTTTGGGACCACCAGAAGTCTTCCTAGACCTGGCCGTCCAGCCAAACTGAGCAATCGTGGGAGAAGAGTCTTGGTGAGAGACGTACAGAGGAACCCCAGATTACTGTGACTGAGCTCCAGAGATGCAGTAGGGAGATGGGAGAAATTTCCACAAAATCAACAATTACTGCAGCCCCCCATCAGTCAGGCCTTTATGGCATAGTGATCTGATGGAAGCCTCTCGTAAGTGCAAGACCTATGAAAGCCTGCATAGAGTTTGCAAAAAAACACAAGAAGGCCTCCCAGACTATGATAAATAAGATTCTCTGGTCTGATGAGATGAAGATAGAACATTTTGGTGATAATTCTAAGCGGTATGTGTGGAGAAAGCCAGCCACTGCTCATCACCTTCCCAATACAATCCCAACAGTGTTTTTCAGCTGCAGGGACAGGACGACTGGTTACAATTGAAGAAATATGAATGCGGCCAAGTACAGAGATATCCTGGATGAAAACCTCTTCCAGTGTACTGTGGACCTCAGACTTGGCTTAAGGTTCACCTTCCAACAAGACAATGACCCTAAGTTCACAGCTAAAATAACATAGGAGTGGCTTCAGAACAACTCTGTGATCATTCTTGACTGGCCCAGCCAGAGCCCTGACCTAAACACAATTGAGCATCTCTGGAGAGACCTGAAAATGACCGTCCACCAACATTCACCATCCGACCTGATGGAACTGGAGTGGATCTGCAAGGAAGAATGGCAGAGGATCCCCAAATCCAAGGGTGGAAAACTTGTTGCATCATTCCCAAGAAGAATCATGGCTGTACTCAGGGCCGTATTTGGAGTTCCTGCTGCCCTAGGCACTGTCAGCAGCCGCCCCCCCATCACGGTTCTTCCCCAATTATGGCCCCTCCCCCATCATGGCTCCTCCCCCTTTTGCCGCCCTCTCCCCCGTCACGGACAATCTTCCCCCCAGTCGCGGCCTTCCCCCCCAAGCTTCATATAGCTACTCCCCCCCACATTTCATCATGTAGTACATATAAAAGGTTTATCCAACCACACTACAGAGACATTCTGATAGGATGTTTACATTGTGAGCCCCAATGGGGACAGTGTTGATGATGTATGTAAAATGCTGTGGAGTTCATAGTGTAATATAAGTGCAAAGGATATTGTTCTTAATATTATGTCACAATACCAGGATCTGAGGATCTTCTATTTCGAGGTCAGGGGCTCTCTGATGCCATATTGCTGCCTGTCTCGTTGTCTTCCTCTTTTTACACTGCAGTGCGGTGGATAAGAGAGCATTAACTGGTTAATAACAAGAAGTATGGAGTGTACTAACTGAGCCATAAACCCTCCCCATACCATGTCCCGCAGACATTGTAGGATTACTATATGGATTTTATTATTAGGGTACGGACACATTGGCGTGAAACTCGGATGAGTGCAATGTGTGATTTTATTGCATTGCACTCGGACCAATGTTAATCAATCTCTGAGAGCACAATGACGAGTGTCAAACGCTTTTTTCTCATCCAGATTCAGGTTGAGAAAAAAGTCGCGACATGCTGCGACAGTATGCTATTCACGTGCGAGACTCGCCAATGCAAGTCTATGGGTCCGACAAAATCACGGACCGCACACTGACAGCACACGGACTATCCGAGAGGCATCCGTTTTTTTCACGGATACATTATCATTCTGCAGCTGAGAACACTGTAAAATGTTCCTGTAAATGATTCTACACTAATAGCTGCTGAGGAAAGAACAGATTGCACACAGATGTGATCTGAGAGAAATGTCAGACACTCGCACAGCTGTTGGATGCCAATTGGACCAAAAACCGATGACACTCATCCGACTCTCCTGGATGAGAAACTGACCGATTTTAAGGCGGCGGGAGACAGTGTACCACCATGTCCACAACTCCGTGCTGTGCACAGTGTACCACCATGTCCTCAGCTCCATGCTGTGCACAGACAGTGTAGCATCATGTCCTCAGCTCCATGCTGTGCACAGTGTGCCACCATGTACCCAGCTCCGTGCTGTGCACAGTGTACCACCATGTCCTCAGCTCCGTGCTGTGCACAGACAGTGTAGTATCATGTCCTCAGCTCCGTGCTGTGCACAGACAGTGTACCACCATGTCCCCAGCTCTGTGCTGTGCACAGTGTATCTCCATGTCCCCAGCTCCGTGCTGTGCACAGTGTACCACCATGTCCTCAGCTCCGTGCTGTACACAGTGTACCACTATGTCCTCAGCTCCGTGCTGTGCACAGTGTACCACTATGTCCTCAGCTCCATGCTGTGCACAGACAGTGTAGCATCATGTCCTCAGCTCCGTGCTGTGCACAGTGTACCACCATGTCCCCAGCTCCATGATGTGCACAGTGTACCACCATGTCCCCAGCTCCGTGCTGTGCACAGTGTGCCACCATGTCTGCAGCTCCGTGCTGTGTATAGGAAGAATTAATGGCTAGCACTCGGCTTGGTGAGGGTGACGGTGCCAGTGAAAAGGAACCAAAGATTCCAATAACTATGTTTATAGGAATCACTGCACACATACAAGAAATAATGCTTTAGGTGAAAAGTTTATTTATAGTGTCGGTTGCTTGCGACAAATGACGTTTCGGCCCATTCGGGCCTTAATCACAAAGTCGCTTAGTTTTTGTGTATCCAATGTATTGTCCTAGCCCAAAGTGAATGATCAGATGACTGATCTTTTGATAGCATTGACCCTGTAGGTTTGTAGTGGAGGGTCAGCTTTAAGGCATACAATCCAAAGAGATGATAAATGAAAGATGTCACTAGGTAATGGTGTGGCACACCTGGAGCAAGTGCTCAAGTGGGGATTGGTGGCACAGTGGAGGGTGTTTCCACCCTGGCTGTCTTGGGAGAGTGACTCACTCACTCTCACTCTCCCAAGACAGCCAGGGTGGAAACACCCTCCACTGTGCCACCAATCCCCACTTGAGCACTTGCTCCAGGTGTGCCATACCATTACCTAGTGACATCTTTCATTTATCATCTCTTTGGATTGTATGCCCTAAAGCTGACCCTCCACTACAAATCTACAGGGTCAATGCTATCAAAAGATCAGTCATCTGATCATTCACTTTGGGCTAGGACAATACATTGGATACACAAAAACGAAGCGACTTTGTGATCAAGGCCCGAATGGGCCGAAACGTCATTTGTCGCAAGCAACCGACCTATAAACTTTTCACCTAAAGCATTATTTCTTGTACGTGTGCAGTGATTCCTATATACACCGTGCTGTGTATAGACAGTGTACCACCACGTCCTCAGCTCCGTGCTGTGCACAGACAGTGTAGCATCATGTCCTCAGCTCCGTGCTGTGCACAGACAGTGTACCACCATGTCCCCAGCTTCGTGCTGTGCACAGACAGTGTACCACCATGTCCCCAGCTCCGTGCTGTGCACAGTGTACCACCATGTCCGCAGCTCCGTTGCTGTGCATAGACAGTGTACCACCATGTCCTTAGCTCCTGCTGCGCACAGACATGTACCACCATGTCCTTAGCTCCGTGCTGTGCACAGACAGTGTACCACCATGTCCTCAGCTCTATGCTGGTGCTGTGCACAGTGTACCACCATGTCCTCAGCTCTGTGCATAGACAGTGTACAACCCTATCCTCAGCTCCGTGCTGTGCACAGACAGTGTACCACCATGTCCTCAGCTCTATGCTGGTGCTGTGCACAGTGTACCACCATGTCCTCAGCTCTGTGCATAGACAGTGTACAACCATATCCTCAGCTCCGTGCTGTGCACAGACAGTGTACCACCATCTCCCCAGCTCTGTGCTGTGCACAGACAGTGTACGGTACACTGTCTGTGCACAGCACGAAAGGCGTGGGTTCACTGTGCACAGCACGGAGCTGGGGAGATGGTGGTACACAGCACAGAGCTGAGGACATCCCAGAAGAGACAGACAGGCTGCAGACGGGCGGCGGGACAACACTGAGCCCACCTGGAAGAACAACAACTCCCAGCACCCAACATACTGCCCAGAAGTCATATAGGACAGGCAGGAGAACTAGAACTCCCAGCATGCCACACCCTGCCAACACAGGAAGGTGGTGGCAGCTGCATGGAGGCAGACACACGGTACAGCCACCATTATCACCACACACAGCGCCAGCCACAGCCCCAGTCCTCCTGCATCCCCGTCCTTCTCTCCTCTGTTCCTCCTGCTGCTCCTGTCCTCCTGCACCTCCGTCCTCCTCTCCTCTGTCCTCCTCTCCTCTGCCCCTCCTGCTGCTCCTCTGTCCTCCTGCACCCCTGTCCTCCTCTCCGCTGTCCCTCCTGCTGCTCCTCTGTCCTTCTGCACCCCACAACTCACACACAGAGACATTACACACAGATACAACTCGCACACAGAGACACAACTCATAGAGACAACTCACACACAGACACATCACACACAGACACAACTCACACACAGAACATCACACACATAGACACACAACTCACACAGAGACGCATACAACTCAAACACAGAAGACACAACTCACACACATAGACACAACTCACACAGAAGACACATACAACTCAAAACAGAAGACACAACTCACACACATAGACACAACTCACACACAGAAGACACAGACACAACTCACACAGAAGACACACAACTCACTCAAACACACATACAGACACACAACTCACACACACATTTTACAGATACCTCACACATACACTTCTTTCTGCTGCAGGAAGGGGGTACATATCCAGCTTCCCCTGCTCCCAGCAGCTGTCCCCAGGCAGCCCCTCCCCCACTCCCTCCTTCTCTCTGCCTGGACTGTGCACAGCACAGGCACAGCAGGAGGTCCGTCACCTTTTAGCCCGGAGGTTGGAGCTGCTTCTCCTCCTTATCCTCCAGCACGTCGCTCCTCTAATCCTCTTCGTCGGCTCTCACTTCTATCCGCGCAGTGCAGGAGGGCAAGAGCATGGGCCAATGAGCGGGCCTGATGACGACGAGGGGGGGGCGGGTTTATGAGGGGGCGGGGCTTACGACCCGGCCAACACAGGCATGAGCGGGGCCTGATGACGATTGGGGTGGCGGGGAGTGTATGAGGGGGCGGGGCTTATGACCCAGCCAACACAGGCATGAGCGGGCCTGATGACGATCGGGGGGGCGGGGGTGTATGAGGGGGGCGGGGCTTACGACCCGGCCAACACAGGCAGGAAAAAAAGAAAAATGAAAAAAAAAAAAGAAAAGACGCTGAGACTCCGCCCCCTATGAATGGCGCCGTCCTAGGCACGTGCCTACGAGTGCCTAATGGCAAATACGGCCCTGGCTGTACTATCTCAAAAGGTGCAAATACTCAATACTGAGCAAAGGGTTTGAATATTTATGACCATGTGATATTTCAGTTTTTCTTTTTTAATAAATTTTCAAATATGTTACAATTTCTGTATTTTTTCAGTCAAGAAGGGATGCAGAGTGTAAATTATTAAAGAAAAAAATGAACTTTTTTGAATTTACCAAATGGCTGCAATGAAACAAACAGTGAAAAATGTAAAGGGGTCTGAATACTTTTTGTACCCACTGTTTATATAATCCCTGCCTAGCAGCCCTTCATGTAGTTGCACACAAAAAAAGATCTTTATAAAAAGTGTTTCTAAAGTCTGTTTATGATATACAAAATAGACAAGTTGAGGAATCTAGTTGAGGATGCGTTAGTTCCCCAACTAGCCAGCCCACCTAGCATGTGCGTGGCTTTGTTCCTCTCAGAATTGAGCTTCTCTGATGCCCGGTGTATGAATCCTGTATTCAGAGAGACTCACTGTGCATTATTGGAAGTCTTCCCCACATTCAGTCATGCATACTACCCTGAAGCCAGGTGTATACATCCAGGGTTCAGGGAGGCATAGTGCGCATAACCGGATGTGGTGGTGACTTCAAATAATGCACAGTGAGCCTCTCTGAAGTCTGGACACATACAACCAGCGTCAGAGAAGTGGGAGAACAAAGCCGGGCTCAGCTAAGTGGGCTGGCTGCTCGGGAACCGACGCCTTTTTGTCTCACCAAAGCTCTAATTTGCATATCATAAACAGACTTTAGAAATACTTTTTCTAAAGATCTGTTTACATGTACAAAGAAATAAAGGGCCTGTTAGGCACAGAATATAGATTATGAGCACAAAACTGCTTGTGCTTCTGGAGGCAGGAAGGACCTGACAGGTTCCCTTTAACAGGCCAAATGTCAATGACTTTGCTGTGTATCCTTTCACTTACAAGATCGAAACAAAGAAGTCTATTAAAATGCTTAGGAACAAATGTATCTAATGGAACAAAAGATTACTTATATTGTAGACAATCCAGAGAAAAGTGAAGGAATCTGAATGGAATAATGAGATGTAATCAATACAGGAAGAAATAGGGAAGCATGAGTAATATTGAATATCTTGATAAGCTGCTGACATATGTAGCCATTAAGCCCATTTTCTAGCTATTTTCTTAATAAATAAGAAAACTACCTATTTTGTTATGATAGATTTATGACTTAAAGGGGTTTTCCTCTCCTCTCTGTATTCACAAATGGCCCAATGTGCTATAAAATAACAATCAGCACATCCTCACCTATGTATCTCCTCCATTTCTCCAATACATTTAAGGGGATGGTCAACAAAAAAAAGCACACCAGCCAAACACATGTGTTTATTGAAACAACTTTATTGAAATTTTTTTTTCCCCAGGAAATTTGTGAAAGTAATGGCCATTCCAGATTCAGACTCTGTTCGCACTGGGGAGTCTGATGTGCAGCCTTTGACCTCTTGTTGCTCAGCCTGAGTTTGGGTGTTGGCGGTGGTTAGTTTACTGATGTTCATCTTTGCAGGAGTTAACTTTTTGATTAGTGTCAATTGAAGGTTGATGTTGCTGTAATGCCTTCTCCCTTTAAATATGGGTCAGAACATTCCTGGATGCCGACTGTAGCATTTGCTTGCCTCTTGCATACCGGTCCTGTGTTGGATTTGCTGGTGAAACTCTAATCGTTGCTTGGTGTCTGGTGAAATATACCTTGTTGTTTTTTTATTCATTTTGTGTATTTGAGTTCTCCTTACACACATATTGTATCTTCCTGATTGTTTTACTTTATCCCAGCCTGTCTTTATCTGTAGGTTTCATTACAGTTCACCTTCTGGGGTTGGGAGTTGGGGGGTTTCCCAGGGTTTTACTGGAGATAGTGACAGGTCGGAGACTCAAGCCTCTTTACCATCAAGGGTACCTCCCGAGTTAAGGAAAGTCAGGGTTCTCCTAGCCCGAGGGTCAGTTCCTTTCCTTCTTTTCTCCCATAACTCCCTGTGACAGTAATTTAATAAATCCCCCCCCCCCTGCAAAAAAAGAAAGTTTTGTTCACTTTGGTGATGTTTCTTAAATTATTCATATACGGTAATATAATTTTTTTACTCTGCATGTGGCTGATTTCTTATATTGTGCTAATTAGATTTTATCAGTTATTTTTCATTCACTGTACTATCTACATCTAGGTCTGAAACTCAGCGGTTTTAACTTTTGCATTATCCACTCATCCGGCCACCCTGATTGGAGAACATTAGTAACCTAAATCACTGGGGTTTACATTTATTTTGTATTTTTACACTTTAGACAGTTACAATAACCAAACGTGACATTAAAGGAGAATGGCAGTAAAACATGTGCCAAAAAAATCTAGAATAAAAATACATTATAGAAACAAACAATAATAATAATAATAAATCTTTATATAGTGCCAACATATTCCGCAGCGCTTTACAATACAGGGGTAATAGATGAAAATACACGTATAATGCAGTATGAAAATACACAATATAATACAGTAATTCCAGTAGAGAAAGAAAACAGTACAATAATAGGAAACAATACAATAAGCATAAAATCAATGTAATAAATACAATACAATAGATAAAACAAAAAATAAGGTGACCCTGCTCAAGAGCTTACAATCTACAACAGATAGGGGTTATACAAAGTACAGGGGCTTATAATACTGATGGTCCAGGCATCTTGAGGAAATGGGGATAGAAATAAAGTTACATGAATGGTCACCAGACAATCTGTGTACAGTTTGGGTTTGGTGGAATTTGAAGAAGAGTTATGTCGAAGAGATAGTGAATGGGCTATGTACAGTACAAAGGAATTTTGTTAGGGAGCATGATAGGCGCCTTGAAAAGATGTGTTTTTAGTGAGCATCTGAAAGCCATGCAAGTTGTCGGATGGTCCTGATTTCTTGGGGTAGAGCATTCCAGAGAATTGGTGCGGCTCGGGAGAAGTCTTGTAGCCGGGAGTGGGAGGATCGGATTAGTGCAGATGTCGAAGGTCATTTGTAGAATAGAGAATCGGGTGGGGTGATAGACAGAGATGAGGGAGGAGATGTAGGGGGGCTGCATTTTGAAGAGCTTTGTGAGTAAGAACAAGGAATTTGAACTTTATCCTGCAGTTTATAGGCAGCCAATGCAATGACTGGCACAGAGCGTGAGGCATCTGAGTAACGATTGGCCAGGTAGGTCATCCTGGCTGCTGCATTAGGATGGACTGTAGAGGGGAAAAGTTTAGAGAGGGGGAGGCCAATTAATAGAAATTGCAATAATCAAGGTGGGAGTGAATTAGGGCCATGGTGAATTAGGTTGTTTCCATGGTGAGAAAGGGGCGGACTCTAGAGATGTTCTTCAGTGTAAGCGACAACGAGAGAGTGTTAGTGTAAGAGAGATCGGTGTCAAACGTGACACCCAGACAGCGAGCCTGCTGCCTAGGAGTTATCGTGGTACCGCACACTGAGAGAGAGATGTCCAGATTTAGGGAGGTTAGTGGAGGGGGGGAGCAAAAGAAGTTCAGTTTTGGAGAGGTGAGTTTTAAATAGAGAGCTGACATGATGTTGGAAACAGCAGCTAGACAGTCATTGGTGTTCTTTAACACCGCAGGGGTAAGGTTAGGAAGCTGAAGTGTATAATTGTGTGTCTCAGCATAGAGATGGTACTGGAAGCCAAATTTCTGATGGTGTGTCCAATCAGGGCTGTGTAGAAAGAGAAGAGAAGAGGTCCAAGGACGAACCCTGAGGGACCCCAATTGTGAGAGGAAGAGGGGGGGAAGTAGAGCCAGCAAATGATACACTAAAAGAGTGGTCAGAAAGATAGGAAGAGAGCCAGGAGAGAGTGGGTGTCCTTTATACCATGGAGTGCAACATAGAGAGTAGGAGATGTGGTCAACGTTGTCAAAAGCTGCAGAGAGATCTAATGAATAAGCAGAGAGTTGTCGCCATTATGTTTTGCTGTCAGTAGGTCATTGGTCACTTTGATGAGGGAAGTTTCTGTAGAGTGAATAGGGGTGGGAAGCCAGACTGTAATGGATCTAGAAGAGAGTGAGCGGAGAGGTAAGGGTGAGGCGGGAGTAGACCTGGAGTCCATGAGTTTAGAGATGAAGGGGAGATTGGAGACTGGTCTGTAGTTATTTGTGCAGGATGGGTCGAGAGAAGCTTTCTTTAATAATGGAGTAATGATCAGTTTTGAAGGAGAGGGGAAGATGCCAGAAGAGAGGGAGAGGTTGAAGATTTTGGTTAGGTGAGTGGTGACGACCGGACGGAGAGACTGGAGTAGGTGTGAGGGGATGGGGTCAGTGGTGCATGTAGTGGGACGAGAAGAAGAGAGGAGCCTGGCAACCTCTTCTTCTGTAACTAGGTCAAATGTGGAGAGTAAGCTAGAGGAGATTTGGGTAAGAATGGGAGTGTCAGCGCTTGGAGGCTGGGATGTCATTTCCTGGCAGATGTTGTCTATTTTCTCCATAAAGTAAGAGGCCAGATCTTCAGCACAGAGGTCGGTGATGGGGGTCTGCACTTTAGGACTGAGAAGAGAGGTGTCAAATAGTTTTTTTGGATTGTTAGATAGTGAGGAAATCAGGGTGATGAAGTAGGTTTGTTTGGCAAGGTGAAGGGTGGAGTTGTAGGTTTTTAGCATGAATTTATAATGGATAAAGTCTTCTGGTGAGCGAGTTTTCCTCCATAGGCGTTCAGCATTCCTAGAGCATCGCTGGAGAAATCGAGTTTGTGATGTGAACCAGGGCTGTTTTGTTCTATGTTTGGAGGTTCTGAGGGTGAGGGGCGCTACTTGGTACAGGGTGCTTCTGAGAGTTGTATTATAGTGATTTACTGCCAGATCTGGACAGGAGAATGAGGAGATTGGGGACAGTGATGAGATGAGGAAGTCTGTGAGTGCATGAGGGTTAATGGCCTGTAGATTTCTGGATGTTTGATAGGTAGGGTTGGGCTGTGGTGAGTGAGGGTTAGTAAGTGAGAAGGAGAGAATGTTGGTCGGAGAGAAGAGGTGAGTTATCTAAGGAGGAGGTAGAGCAGATCCGGGTAAAGATCAGGTCTAGGGTGTTGCCACCCTTGTGTGTCTCAGAGGTTGAGAGGCTGAGTGATGTGGTTAGAGATAGCAGCTGGGATGCAGATGGGGAGGTGGGTCTGCTTATGGGGATGTTAAAGTCTCCCAGAATGAGGGTTGGTAATTCTGAGGACATAAAGTGTATCAACCATGTGGAGAAATGGTCGAGGAACTGGGTGGTGATATCAACTTCCTGTTTGTAGCACATTAGTATATGGGAGGGGGAAAACTTTTCTAGATGGGTGGTGACCATGGCGGCCATTTTGGATACAACTTTAAAAGTTTGCCTCATCCCTCATCTGAAGGCAATTGTCTATGCTGTGAAGCTACGAGATTTGCAGTATCTGAAACAACGGATACTGGAAGCCTGTGCTACATTTCTTCTGCGGTGTTGCTATCAGTGTGTCAGGAGTGGGAGAAGAGGGTTGCATTGACAATCCAACACAATGGGCAGCACTTTGAACACATTTTATAAGTGGTTATAAACTTGTAAATAACTCTTGAAAGAATAAAGTTACATTAAAACCAAGCACACCATTGTTTTTCTTATGAAATTCTCAATACGTTTGATGTGTCACATGACCCTCTTCATATTGAAAAAAATAAAGTTGGATCCAAAATGACCGACTTCAAAATGGCCACCATGGTCACCACCCATCTGGAAAAGTTTTCCCCTTCCACAAACAGGAAGTTGATATCACCAATCATTCCCATTTTATTTAGGTGCATCCATATAAGTGGCCCACCCTGTATAATTTTCTTTTCTGGTGTTTTCCCATAAGCTTCTTTATAGTACTTGAAAAACATCAAGAAAAGTTAAATGTCCAAATGTTACAATATCAATAAATCCATTAAACACTTGAAATTTGTGGTGTTTTTTGAAGTGTAAAATGCTTCTAAAATAATCATTGGACTCTGATATCCCAAGAGACTAAATACTAGCTCCTTTACAATTACTTTTTTATTTTACCTTTGAAAACATATAAATAGGATACTTGAAAAATGTTTTCTTAAAAACACTAAAAAACAGTATATATTTTTTTTTATCAAAAGATTAAACATGTTAATAGTTGTAATACTGCTGGGCCAGAAATGTTTTCACACCTCCGTAATATGGAGATGAGTTCCTGCTTCCTACCTAACAAGAGATTTGTTGAAGTTCAGCCACATTGAATTTTTCATTAATTTGTTTTACGCAATATTACTAGAAATGCGGTCATACTGCACTTAACTATCCAGATCTGATCATACATGTCACATGGCATTTGGTTCAAAACTCGCAGAGTGTCATGGTGGCATTCTCCAGTCCCCCAAGCCAAGTGCCTCGGGGTTATCCTTGACTCTTCCCTCTCCTTCAAGCCCCACATCCAGGCCCTCGCCACCTCCTGCCGACTCCAGCTCAAAAACATCTATAGGATTCGCACTTTCCTTGACCACGACACTGCTAAAACCCTTATTCACGCTCTCATCATCTCCCGCCTCGATTACTGCAACCTCCTGCTCACCGGCCTCCCCAATACCTCCGTTGCACCTCTCCAATCTATCTTGAACTCCGCTGCCCGCCTAATCCATCTGTCTCCCCGCTACTCCCCTGTCTCCCCCCTCTGCCAAGCCCTTCACTGGCTTCCTACTTCCCAGAGATCCCGGTTTAAAACATTAACCATGACATACAAAGCCATCCACAACCTGTCCCCTCCATACATCTCTGACATGGTCTCCCGATACCTACCCTCACGCAACCTGCTATCCTCCCAAGAGCTTCTCCTCTACTCCCCCCTCATCTCCTCTTCGCACAACCGCATACAGGATTTCTCCCGTGCTTCACCCAGACTCTGGAACTCACTGCCCCAACACATCAGACATTCTCCTACCCTGGGAACCTTCAAAAGAAACCTGAAGACCCACCTGTTCCGCCAAGCCTACCACCTGCAATAAGACCCGGTCCACCACACCGCCCCACGACTGGAATTTCCTCCTTCAACTGTATCCCCACCCGCCCCTCGTAGACTGTGAGCCTTTGTGGACAGGATTTCTCCCCTCTTGTTTCTGTACAACAGAACTGTCAACATTTATTGTTACTTGTATTGTTACTATGTTACTTGTCCTAGTCTGCCCTTTTTAGCATGTAAAGCGCCATGAAATATAATGGCGCTATATAAATAAATAATAATAATAATAATCTGGTGCTGTTCACACTACAGATTCTGACACTCCGCACTAAGGTTCTCTGTTACTACTGGGCCATGTGCTGTGGTGATCCAGCTTGGTGTGCTGTGAAAATCCTCTTGTCGACTGGTTATTCCTCCCTGGTCTTTATTTCCTCCAGTGCACATATTGTCTTATACCTCTGAGTGCATTGCTGTGCATTATATTTCCCCGGTGTTCTGTTTGTGTGGGGTTTTACTGCCCCTGTTCTGGCCTCCCTGGGTGTGGGAGAGGGGGTATTAGACCTGGGGTGGCCAGGAGCAGAGCAAGGGTGGTTGCTCAGACATCCTCACCATCGGAGGTAACACTGGAGTAAGAGACAGCTAGAGCCCCCTCAGCCTGAGGGTCAGTCTAGGAGAACCGGTCCTCCTGCTATTCCTTACTACCCTTGACAATAATAGATTATTTTCAAATTAATATATTCTTAATCTAAAACATGTCCAGCCCCTAAATGACAGTTTGAATGTTTACACTGAAATGGTAAATATAGCTGAGGCTCAGTGTGTGATTTGTAAAATGCATGCTTCCAAGACTGAGAACTCCTTGGCCCGAACGGAAGCATATCAGGTGGATTTCAACCCAAACTATTCATACCAACATGTCGTTCTTTCAAAGACAAGTCCAGCAATATATTTAAATGATAACAATAAATCCATGTAAAATTAAACAAAAGAGGGGATTAATAGACTTTGAGGAAATCCACCACCAGCAAAAGACAACTCATATTTTAGTATGAAAACAAGAACAACGGGAGTTGAAAACGCTCACTATAAATTTATCAGATAAATAAGACATAATGGTAAATAAAATATAAAAAAGATGATTGGATGAGATTGGACAAATCAAAAAAATGACAGGCAGCCAGACAAGGCATGGGATATGGTAGAGCACAAAGGGGATAGACCACAAAATCAAGTACAAACATGCTGACACCTAAGTTCACATTAGCTGAATATCAGTGTAGGAGCTAAAGAGCAATCCGTACTAACATAAGCAGCTCTTATACACAGGGACACTTGAAACACCTCCCCCCTGATGAAGCGATTATGTTGTAAATAATGTAATGACATTGTGAAACGTACGTTGGGGGATTCCTGACATTGGGGTCTTTGCATGATGGATGTTGCCTGCACTTACATCACTTTTTGCATGGGTATGTGAGCCCTTATAGGACATTGATTGTACTACTTCTGACTCCTATCTATAAGTACTGCTTATGTTAGTAGGAAACTGGTTTTAAGCTCCTACACTGAAATTCAGTGAGTATTTTCAACTCCGGTTGTTCTCCTTGCTTTCATTTAAACGGCCAGTTCGATCCTCTATTACTGAGAAATCAATGTTTGAATTGATAAACAAGGCAATGGTAGACTTGAATCCTCTGTCACTCCAACGCTATTCCCAGTTCAGCCTCCTCCTGTTTGACTGATGGCTACTTTAGGTGAAGTCACACAGCGTAGAGGCCGTCAGTCAATCAGGAAGACATGGTGCTGGTTAGAGAATAGAGCTGGGGTGACATAGACTTCATACCTATAGCCACATTTGCATATCAATTCAGAATCTGATTTCTCAGATCTGTTCAGCCTTCGTCTCTTCAGCTCTTTTCCCCACACAAGACCGTCTCGTCCTTCTTGACTGACTGTTTCTTATCCTGAAGTCACAGTATAGAGGTTGTCAGTCATGTAGAAACAGGCCGCCCCCTGTGGCGAGAAAATAATAGATCTGGAGTGGCAGAGGCTTCAGATTTACATAAGCCCTTCAGCCTCATTGGCATAATAATTAAAACACTGATGTCTCCGCTTAGTAATGGAAGAATGAACTTGCTATGTTAATGTATTACTGGACTTAAGTTTGAAAGGGTTACATGGGCATATAGATATTATGGGAATTGGGTAAAATTCTGCTAATAGATTCCCTTGTATTGTGGCTCTCAGTCAAGCGTGAGGAGGCTGCGCTATGCAGAGAATAGAGCTGGAGTGACAGAGGCTTCAGATCTACAGCCTACTTTGCATATAAATGCATACACTGATTTCCTGGTGACGTAAGAGCTGACTGACCATGTAAAGGTATTGCTGGACTTATCATTAAAAGAGAACATGCACATACTGTATGTTTACTAGGTAGGAGACATTTTCATCTGAGAAAAACTAATGCAACAATGGTTGTAAAAACTGATACATGAACCAAAAATGGATCCAGCACACTGAGAAGAGACACACGGGCCGATAACTTATTACTTTTTAACTAATTTTTTGTATTGAATATTTTCTGTGGCGTTCTATGCTATTAAAATGCTTATTCTCTTTTTTTCCCCTGTTTTATAGGGATAGTTACAGTGACGCAAGTGAAGAGAGCGCCTCAGATAATTAACTGCATTCAGTAAATCGTGAGGATTAAATATCTGGTAACTGAATTTGTTACAAATCTAATTACTCTTAATTTGCTAAAAGCATTCATTGTCCTATGTTATTTCTGAAACAATTATCATAATTGTCTGTTAGTTCGTGCTGTGTTCTGCACCGTGCAAATAAACAAAGCTATGAATCACACAGGTGATTATTAGCCATAAATGCAAAGAATTAATTAATATGGGGGAGCATAGTCCTATTATGTACAAAAATATATTTACAGCAGAAAGTGCACTAAAGTATAATCCAAAAAGCATCACTATTAAAAAAAAAAGATAAGAAAAAAACCTTAATGGATATGCTGGAGCTGATTTATTAAACTACATACTCCAGAAATCTGACTTAAAGTGAACCCTCACCAGCTATTTCCCATATAAAGTGCGGCCACAACACTAAGCCCTTTATGCAGGGGCGTAACTACAACAGGTGCAGGGGTTGCGATCGCACCGGGCCCTGCAGCCTTGGGGGGCCCCAAAAGTCCCTTTGGCCTATACAAAAAGACTAATACTATTAAAGATTTGCAATAACTGGGGCCTGAAGTTACGCCACTGCCTTTATGTGTCCCCTCTTTGTTCTGTAATGCAAAAAGATAGCTCACCTATTGGGCGGCAGATCCAAACGGACTGAGTTCGGTTCTGGACTTGACCCAAACTTGAGTCCGAACCCCATATAAGTATAGGGACCCAAACTTTAGTGATATAAAATGGTTACAGTAAGGGCTAGGGGGCTGTAAAAGGAAGCAAAATGGTGATTAAAGCAGGGGAATTATATTCACCAGGCTCCCACTTCAGTCACATCTACATTCGGGTCCGCTCATTAAGCTTCATGTTTATTCACTGCACTCTCTGTGACAGCGTCTATGATTGGCAATCTATATTGATGGCTGTGATTGGTTGGCATACACATGTATGGCAATGAACCTGTGTGTGTAAAAATAAATAATTGAAAAAAGTTGCATAGGGGTATCTTTTTGATGATATTCTAATTTATTGAAATGCACTTGTAGTTATTGGTCCCCAGGGTAATAATTACAGCCACCCCAGAATTTGGCGCAATCATTATAAGTGCCAAATCCTGGTGTTTACCTAGTTCTTCTCAATTGCCCTGGCACGGTAGCAATCGGAGTAATTGAAGGAGTTAAGGACAGCTGAGATTTGACAGCTGTCATCAAGCCCTGGATTGGTAATGTTCTAGTCTGTATGAGAGTCCCACATTTTAAATAAAGCTCACAGAGAAAAATAATTTATTGGAAATAAAACACACAGATGATGCTATATGAAAAGAGTTTAGGAAAAATGTCAGATTGCAGTGCAATTTGGTAATTTGTCTATCTGTCTGATCCATCCAGACCGAAGTCTTTTGATGTTTTATCTGTCTTAATAAAATAGGGTTTCTAATTTACCAGAGACCCATTATTTAACAAAGGACAGTGTGATCCAACCCTACATTTTTCCCATATTCATCCATATACTTCGGTCACCCATTGGTTACAGCTGTAGGACGGGCTGCAGCAGTCCTTTCTCACTTACAGCGCAGTGATCAGAGGTGCACTCATCTTTTTTTACCACCAACACCATCATGTTTTATATAGTATATCCTGTTTCCTACAGCTTTTACACACCTTGTTCTTTGTTTCTCTACTTACCATGATGTAAAGCATGGCTGCCTTTAGATAATTGTACTGTGGATGTTGTGAATGATCTGCTTAATGTATTTATTATACAGGTACCTGGAAATTGCCTGCGTGGTATAACTGTCTTTTGAGAGGAATCTGCTGAAGTTATGGTCTACGAGGGAGAAAATGCTGACCTCTAAAGTCAAAACCTGTCCTTTGCATTTCTTGTTCACTGAATAAATATGAGTACTGTGTAATATTTGATAAACCTTTGCTCACTATTTGTTGCTTGTGGCCACTTAATTTTACTAATAAATTATCCAACAACCAATCCTTGTTTGCTTCTTGCAGTCAGCAGGTTTATGGCCATTTGCTTGAATCTTACTTAGGTGTAGGAATGATTGACACTGAATTCCTTTATAATACAAAATGCAGAGTGGAAAATGGTATTTCACCTTCTCCAATTTAGAAATCGGAGATGTTAATATCCGTGACTGAACACGCGACTACCTCTGCCTTTGCCACCAGGGAGCACTGCACTTATACTGTGGATGCCACTGGTTCATAGTATCATGTTTAACTTTGACTTTCAGATAGCTGGGACATGTTGTCACATTCTCCTTTTCATCTATGAAGAAATTACTCATTTTCTTTCAGTAACATGACTTCAGTGAAAATTTGTTGACCAAGTTATAGGATAAGGTGCAAGAGAAATTTACAACTACAAATTATAAACCCAACTTAATCCTGAGGTAAAATCTGTATTCAGTGAGGGAGGAGCTAGAGGAAGAGGGAAGAGCTAGAGGCAATGGGAGGAGCCAGATGCAGAGGGAGGAGGAAGAGTGAAGAGCTAGGGGCAGAGGGAGGAGAAGAAGACACAGGGAGGAGGAAGAGGCAGAGGGAAGAAAGAGCTAGAGGCAGAGGGAGGAGAAGAAGACACAGGGAGGAGGAAGAGGTAAAGGGAAGAGCTAGAGGCAGAGGGAGAAGTAAGAGCTAGAGGCAGAGGGAGGAGAAGAAGACACAGAGAGGAGAAAGAGGCAGAGGGAAGAGCTACAGGCAGAGGGAAGAGCTAGAGGCAGAGGGAGAAGGAAGAGCTAGAGGCAGAGGGAGAAGGAAGAGCTAGAGTCAGAGGGAGGAGAAGAAGAAACAGGGAAGAGGAAGAGGCAGAGGGAAGAGCTACAGGCAGAGGGAGAAGGAAGAGCTAGAGACAGAGGGAGGAGAAGGACACAGGGAGGAGGAAGAGGCAGAGGGAAGAGCTACAGGCAGAGGGAGAAGGAAGAGCTAGAGACAGAGGGAGAAGAAGAAGACACAGGGAGGAGGAAGAGGCAGAGAAGAGCTGAAGGAGGAGCTAGAGGTAGAGGGAGGAGAATAACACTCAGAAGAGGCAAGGAAAGAGCTAGAGGCAGAGGAAAGAGCTAGAGGCAGGGGAAAGAGCTAGAGGCAAAGGGAATAGCTGGAGGCAGAGGGAAGAGCCAAAGGTAGTGTAAAGAGCTAAAGGTAGAAGAAAGAGGCAGAGGGAGGAGCTAGATGCAGAGGGAAGAGGAAGAGACAGAGGGAGAAGGAAGAGACATGGAGAAGGAGAGAGGGCAGAGGAAGAGAGAGGAAGGGGCAAAAGGTAGTAGGAGGAGCTAGATGCAGAGCTCCACCCCTTCTCTTCTTTCTACATCTCCTATTTCAGTAATGGTAAAGTCTTCACTGAATACAGATTTTACCTCCGATTTTAGAATTATGTTAATTAATGATCAATTCTGGCACTTTTTTATGCTGTTTTGATGCAGTATTTCTACACATATGTTTATGCATTTGTAAGTATAAATTAAAATAAAGCAGTAAAGTGAGTTTTTTGTGTATTTTTGCTATAAGAATGTTCACAATTAATAATGGGCCAAAAAACACAATTAAAATCAATGGAAAATATGTGCTATTTTATCCTGCTAAACGACATGGCGCAGGGAAAAATGTATTGCCAGTGTGTATTTGAATACAGATCTATGTCTGATGGTTGCATGATACCTTTCCCATTTTTCTGTTTCATGTTCTATTGGCCACATTTCACAGCTCATACATTACATTTTGCCTGGATATAAATTGCAATTTTACACTTTTACATATTTCCTTACACATGTTATATTTTAACAAATTAATTCATTAATTCTCCAAGGCTTTAATCTATTGCCAGGATTTATGACTTCTAAAGCCTTGGAGAATTAATCGTCTTATAAGTAAGAAATCATACTTGTCATAATTACTTAATGATTTTACTGTCTGACTGCAGGAAAACATTAGTTAATGAGCTCAACAAAGTCACATGTTATTCTTGATTACTGTAGGTATATACATGTCATGCTCCATGGTATTCTGACAGCATCTACAACCCTGGTCCTGCATCACTGACAGATCACTGAATATGGAGAACAACCATATGAACATTGCTTTGAAGTGCTTGATACAAGTGACTTCGATTTCACTTTAATAATTCTGAGTATTTTTATAAGGCAACCTGCAATTTTTCTTTCCAGCCCATCTCGACTATCATTATCATGATTGTCAACACATCCCAAATTTTCTGGAGACTCCCAAGAAAAGAGGAATCCAGGACAATTTGGAAAGCAAAACTGTTGACTGTGTTTTCCATGTAACGTATACTCACGTTCTCTATATCTGCACTTCTCTCCACTCCCATGTGCCGTCACCTCGAGGTGTCATCTGTGGCAGTGTGTAGGAGCGTTGAGGCTTGCAGGGAGAGACAAGTATCGGAACATTGGGTTTAGGGTCTAGTATAATCCCAAGGAACTGAATCAAGAAGGATTTTAGGTCTGTATCAAAGACGTTTGGTACGTGGTCTGTATAAAGGGTGGCTGGTCTGCAGCCACTATTTAGCAGGGACAGCATGTTTCTTGATGGTCTAGTTTGGGGTCAGGGTTTACTGTAGGATTGCCTAAGCTTTGTCCCGTGGACTCATGACTTGTGCCTCACAGCTGTCTGCCAGATTCGTTCATTAGCTGTCTTGAAAACAGCTATGAAGAGCCGGTCTCCAGTGAATTATGTAAGTAGGCCCATACAGAAGAGCAGAGGTGGGTGCCATATAATGGCCTTGGAGATTTAGAGATACTTTAAAGTGTAACCGCCAGTTATTTACTAATAATATAGAGCAAGTGATTTTACTTTGTAATTGTAGTCAGCTCACCCATGCCTCGGTGCACGGTCCCCACTCCTCGGGTAATCAGAAGAAAATGTTCTGGACCAGCTCCATTCAGCTTTCATTAAAAACATTTCTTGTTTATTAATGGTCATTAAAAGCATTGACACCAGGTAACACCAGGGTACATACAGAATAGAAATACCACACATCAGGCAACACATTTCTGTCCTCCACGACCCTTGTTCACTGCCCAAAAGCTCACTAGACAGAAATAGACTATTCACCTCTCAGGTCTGCCTGCTCATCACTCTAAATCACAACACTTGTTAAAACTGCAAATGCATCACTTTGATATGGCTGTGTTGAGAATTGACCGATCTATCAAAATCTAAAATCAATCAGATCTATAAACTGTGTAATGGAAATAAAGTCCAAACACCAAAATTCCTTTTTTTTTGGTCGCCGCAACATTGCAATAACAGGTGATCAAAACATCGTATCTACCCAAACATGGTATCATCAGAAACGTCAGCTCAAGACGCAAAATATAAGCCTTGATTTAATGATGTTACACTGGAGCCAGCCTGTAGGGAGAGTGGTGATATTATCACACTTCTTGCTCCTTCACCCTAATTGAGTAGCAGCTAAATAATCTAAGGCTGGCTTCACACTGCAGTTTTTTCACTGATCAGTGTCCATCCAGTTTGTGTGCCAAAACAGCGAATTATATGCGGAAGAGAGAATTCCGCATATATTTCGCTCAAGGAAAAATTACTAAAAGCAATTTGGTGCAGATCTAGCGCTTACTCTAAACACCTTAAAACGTATCTATATAAATGAATCCTAAATTTTTTTTAAAATTACTTTATTTCTACATATTTCTTTAAAATTGATTGAATAGATAAAAAATTACAAACACTTTAAAAAATTTTTAGTCGTTGTTTTCTGTGACGATGGAGAATTTTTTCTCTGAATGATCTTCTTTATGTGCGGTGTCTTCTACTTGTATATGTCTATATCTTCCCCTTAGTATGCTTTTGTCATCTGAGGATAGTGAAAAGATCCTATTATCACTCGTGCCTCTAAGTTGTATGCTCTAATAAATGTATCTATATATTCTCACCTCAAGGTGTTAATTGACCAAATGATGTGGATTTTCTTATGAAGTAACCTTTTCCATGTGTTGGGTTAACTAAAATGAATAAAAACCAAAACAAAAGGTTTGAAGCTGCGGTATGAGAATAGGTACCAAGTAACCAATTCGCTATACACACCTTAATTTTTTCTGGCTAGTATAGGTGTCGTCTGGTTAATCAACTTCCACCTGTTTAGAACATTACAATTGCAGTTATTACATGTACTTATACAATGCTCTCCTTCAGATAACGTCAAGGGTTGTGTGCAAGATACAGACCCTATGTTTCTCCTATGTCTGTGTATGCTGGTGAGATCTTGCGTTGTGATAACACAAGATATACACAGATATTAAAATTAATTGTAAGGGAATTGCTTTGGTAAGATACAGTTGTGGCCAAAAGTATTGACACCCCTGCAATTCTGTAAGATAATACTCAGTTTCTTCCTGAAAATGATTGCAATCACAAATTCTTTGCTATTATTATCTTCATTTAATTTGTCTTCAATGAAAAAACACAAAAGAGAATGAAGCAAAAAGCAAAACATTCATCATTTCACACAAAACTCAAAAAATGGGCTAGACAAAAGTATTGACACCCTCAGCCTAATACTTGGTTGCACAACGTTTAGCCAAAATAACTGCGATCAACCTCTTCTGGTAACCATCAATGAGTTTCTTACAATGCTCTGCTGGAATTTTAGTCCATTCTTCTTTGGCAAACTGCTCCAGGTCCCTGATATTTGAAGGGTGCCTTCTCCAAACTGCCATTTTTAGATCTCTCCACAGGTGTTCTATGGGATTCAGGTCTGGACTCATTGCTGGCCACCTTAGAAGTATGACCTATATTTTCACCGAATTCTCGTTATTTGTTTTCTTGTATATAATTCTTATTAAATAAGTTGAAAACAATATTTAGCCGTTTATAGCTTTTTAATCACGTTTAAAAATCCTGTGTGGACCAGTGTTTACAAGTGAATTGTGATAACAACACCAAAAAACAACCCTCACCTCGGAAAATAGTAGAGAAAAAGGTGCCACTTATCTTAGGTTAATGACAAGGTATAGATGAAGGCAACCCACCCTCTTGTTTGGTTAGTTTGGAGTAATTGCTCAAAGCGAAGGTGGACACAAATTTGTCTCCACAAACCCCCTGATGCAATCTCCAGGATTGTGTAGACAGGTCTTGCCTAACACCGTCTGTGGGTCTGCGCAATACTCATTGTCAAAGGTCCTAGATGGTGGTACGATACATGTATAAAGTTAGCGATCCATCAGTGTGGTGCAATCCAGCCCTACGCGTTTCGTCTCCTGTTATTTAACCAGGGACTCGTCAGGGGCACTGTGGTTTGGATCTTTCTTCTCAAATATACAGTTCAGTTCGTCTCGTTATAGTAACCCTTTCTTTTCGGCAGTACTGGAAGACCCGTCTTTATATAAGGATCCTCATCTGTATGGTATCTGTCATGAATCCGTATGTCGGATAAGGAGCCACCGTCATCTGAAAAAACGTATAGTTTTCAGATATCTATTATATGTTCAGATGGAAGAAATTCGGCCCCTATTACCCACTATGAGTGTCACAGTTAACCTTAATATTAGCACACCCAGTGTTGTCAATAAGGTATTATTATAGTAACATAACAGAAAGGTAAACCCACCAACAAAAACTGTTGTTGCCTGTCCCAGTGGTAAAGGGTAACCTGATCAGACACTTTGTAGTTCTGAGGACACTACAACATAAGGGGTATAAAGGGTAAGTATATGAACCACACCATGATATACAGTGTGTAGTAGCTTAAACTCACGTATGCCCCGTCATCAGTAGTAAATCAGTGTTTCAATGTCCTTGTTCATCAGACTGTGTTTCAAGGCTCCCTGTAAGGCAGTGGGTATTAGACCTACATTTAAGGGATCTTCTATAGGGGAAGATAGACATACACTAACCTCCTCTGTAGTATTATGGGAGTTTCCTCTTTGCATACCTCTATTTTGATAGTTTGGTGTTAGTTTCTTGGTTATCTATCAAGGGGAGAGAGAGTATTTCAATACTTGTCTGCTCTCAGCCCACATTACAAATCACATTGAATAGATATTACCTTCTATCAGTTATTTTGAGGTACATTTCCACTGAAGATAATAGGTATGGGTATAGGAAAACAATCCCCTCTTTCTTGTTCAGATACCTGCAGTAGGACAATATTTCGTTTTACTTTACTGCATCAGAACACCAAACTCCATCTAAATAACAGGGAAGACTAGCATTATTTACCTCCTCTCCGATCTGTCTTGCTACATCAAGGGTTACAGACTGCTATGGGTCTCTCCCCAGGTAATGTTGCTGTGGCGTCACCTCCCTGGCTGTGTAGTAACTGGCCGCCGAGGCTAAAGACCGTAATATAGTCCTCCCTCGTCCTGCCCCCTAGTCGCCTCCCACCACGAGGAATGACGTGGCAGGCGTGCGTCTCACAGGAGCGCTCCAGCGAGTGCGCATGCCCAAATCGCAAGGCGTGAGCGCGCAGGACATCGCGTGGTGAACACGCGACTCACAGGAGCGCTCACGCTAGTGCGCATGCTCAACTCGCAGAGCGTGAACGCGCAGGACTTGGCGATCGGGGCAGAAGAGGCTTTGTGTTTTACCTGTTTTTCACCCATTGCGAGTGCGCCACCTGCTTTAGACAAGTGCTGTATAGAGCGGGACACACCAGTCTATGTGTATGGAACTCTGGCACCAATCATGTACAGCATTAGACCTGACATGACCGGTGTCATTGGGCCCCCACATAGAGAGATATTATTTCATTATTTATATTTGAACCTTAAGTTGACACATTTGTAGGGGAATATCATAATACACCAGGTAGACTATATCAGGTTACATTAGTCAGATATTACCCACATTTATCTATTATTAAAATTTGAGAGGGTAACCAACAACTGAAGATTCTAGATCAACCTTTTCAGGAAGGCATTTAAGTTTGGAGGGTTATGTCTGGCCTATCATTTTGTGGAGTGGCTTATGGTTGGGGACTAGTAATAAATACTATCTAAGGGAGAGGTTGTGTGTGCCGATCTAAGACAGGTTTGTCAGTATCTACCGGATTACTAGATTCAGGAGTGTTATTTTAGTTAACTCGATATTATTTTCTTGGAATCAAATTCCAAAGGGTTATTAGTCCCTACCCTTTTGGGCTGTCTGGGGATGGCTGGTATCTAGACCTATCCAGTCTTTTAGGGTCAATAAGCCTATGTCGTTTATTCTTAAAGCTGTCATATAAAGCAAGTGTAACTCTGGGATTCATTAAGTCCATCAGGGGACACTGTTCTTAGGCGGTGTATCCACTTACATTCCTTCTGTAACACCAACCTATCCCAATCACCACCTCTACTCGGTGGGGGGATGACTTCTATGGCCTGGAAAGACAGACAGTCCATGTCATTACCGTGTTCATCCCGAAGATGTCTCGCAACTGGAGTATCTCTCCCATTGCGTACATCCCCAAGATGTTCACCTATCCTCCTCCGTAGTTCCCTAATCGTTTTGCCTATGTATTCTAGACCACAAACGCAACTGCATAGGTAAATCACCCCTTTCGTCTTGCAGTTTGCAAAGTGTCTAATAGCGAATGTCCTACCAAGGTTCCTACTAAGGAAGGTCTTGCCTGTCATTATGTATTTACACGTAACGCACTTTCCGCACTTGAAAGTACCTGTCTCCCTCCTATCCAGCCATGTCCCCTTTGGTTTTGGTGGGTTGTACATGCTGTGGACCAGCTGATCCTTTAAGTTCCGACCCCGTCTATAGGTGATTGATGGATGAGCAGGGATTAGGTCCTTCAAATCAGGATCAGCTGTAAGAATTCTCCAATGTTTACACAGGATGCTTCTTACATCGTTGGACCTAGTGTCGAAGTTGCCAATTATTCTTAAAATATCATTCTCTGGTCTTATCTTTGTTTTTAGTAGGTCTGTTCTTGGTCTATCTACCGCTTCCCTATATGCTTTATTTAGGACGTGTTGAGGGTATCCTCTGTCCCTAAACCTCATCTGTAGGTCTCTAGCTTGCTTGTAGAAGTTTGTATCCCCAGTACAGTTTCTCTTTATCCTAAAGTATTGCCCCTTGGGAATTCCCCGTTTCAGGCTAGGGGGATGATGACGATCCCAATGAAGCAAGTCGTTGCTTGCGGTCGGTTTCCGGTACGTGCGTGTTATCAAATGGCCGTCAGTATCTCTCTCTATGGTTATGTCAAGGAAGTTAATTTTATTGCCATTGAACTCAGATGTAAAATGTAACCCTATTCGATTATTATTTAGGTTAGAGACAAATTCATTAAAACTCAACTCATTCCCTGACCATAGAACAAAGATATCGTCAATGTAGCGCCCCCAGAAAAGTATCTGGGGGCACCACCAGCCATCGTTGTTTCCACCGAAGACTATGGTTTCCTCCCACCAGCCCAGGAACATGTTAGCGTAGGTGGGAGCCATGGAGCTACCCATGGCAGTGCCCCTGAGCTGGTGGTAGAAACGGCCATCGAACCTAAAGTAGTTATGAGTTAGGACAAACTGTAGTAGTGATAGAACAAACTTATTATGCTCCTTATACTGTAAACCTCTTGCACTCAGAAAGTATCTGATAGCCTCTAATCCACATTCATGTGGAATATTACTATAAAGTGCTTCCACATCTATGGACGCCAGGAAGACCTCTTTCTCAATAATTACATCTTCCAACTTTTTAAGTAGGTCCATCGTGTCCCTCAGGTAAGAGGGGAGTGACGTAACATATCCCCTCAATACTTTGTCTAGGTAGACACTGGAATTTTGTGTCAGGGAATCATTTCCTGATACTATCGGACGACCCTTCAAAGGAGACAGTCCCTTATGCACTTTAGGTAGTGCATAAAACACTGGTACTACAGGGTGTTTGGTATCCATAAAGTTCAGCTCGTTCTTGCTCAATAATCCTTTTTCAAAGGCATCATTTAAGATGCTTCGCAGCTCATCACCAAAGGTGTCAGTGGGGTCACTTTTTAAAACATTATATGTTAACTGGTCCTTGAGAATGTTCATACACATCTCCTTATATTTTTCATGCGTGAGTACCACTAAATTACCACCCTTATCAGCAGGTTTTAAAATTACATCCTCCCTCTTAGATAGATTGTCTAGGGCTTCCCTTTCGGATCTATTAAGGTTCATGCGATGGCCAGCCTCTTCTGCCCCGATCGCCAAGTCCTGCGCGTTCACGCTCCTCGAGTTGAGCATGCGCACTAGCGTGAGCGCTCCTGTGAGTCGCGTGTTCACCACGCGATGTCCTGCGTGCTCACGCCTTGCGATTTGGGCATGCGCACTCGCTGGAGCGCTCCTGTGAGACGCACGCCTGCCACGTCATTCCTCGTGGTGGGAGGCGACTAGGGGGCAGGACGAGGGATGACTATATTACGGTCTTTAGCCTCGGCGGCCAGTTACTACACAGCCAGGGAGGTGACGCCACAGCAACATTACCTGGGGAGAGACCCATAGCAGTCTGTAACCCTTGATGTAGCAAGACAGATCGGAGAGGAGGTAAATAATGCTAGTCTTCCCTGTTATTTAGATGGAGTTTGGTGTTCTGATGCAGTAAATTAAAACGAAATATTGTCCTACTGCAGGTATCTGAACAAGAAAGAGGGGATTGTTTTCCTATACCCATACCTATTATCTTCAGTGGAAATGTACCTCAAAATAACTGATAGAAGGTAATATCTATTCAATGTGATTTGTAATGTGGGCTGAGAGCAGACAAGTATTGAAATACTCTCTCTCCCCTTGATAGATAACCAAGAAACTAACACCAAACTATCAAAATAGAGGTATGCAAAGAGGAAACTCCCATAATACTACAGAGGAGGTTAGTGTATGTCTATCTTCCCCTATAGAAGATCCCTTAAATGTAGGTCTAATACCCACTGCCTTACAGGGAGCCTTGAAACACAGTCTGATGAACAAGGACATTGAAACACTGATTTACTACTGATGACGGGGCATACGTGAGTTTAAGCTACTACACACTGTATATCATGGTGTGGTTCATATACTTACCCTTTATACCCCTTATGTTGTAGTGTCCTCAGAACTACAAAGTGTCTGATCAGGTTACCCTTTACCATTGGGACAGGCAACAACAGTTTTTGTTGGTGGGTTTACCTTTCTGTTATGTTACTATAATAATACCTTATTGACAACACTGGGTGTGCTAATATTAAGGTTAACTGTGACACTCATAGTGGGTAATAGGGGCCGAATTTCTTCCATCTGAACATATAATAGATATCTGAAAACTATACGTTTTTTCAGATGACAGTGGCTCCTTATCCGACATACGGATTCATGACAGATACCATACAGATGAGGATCCTTATATAAAGACGGGTCTTCCAGTACTGCCGAAAAGAAAGGGTTACTATAACGAGACGAACTGAACTGTATATTTGAGAAGAAAGATCCAAACCACAGTGCCCCTGACGAGTCCCTGGTTAAATAACAGGAGACGAAACGCGTAGGGCTGGATTGCACCACACTGATGGATCGCTAACTTTATACATGTATCGTACCACCATCTAGGACCTTTGACAATGAGTATTGCGCAGACCCACAGACGGTGTTAGGCAAGACCTGTCTACACAATCCTGGAGATTGCATCAGGGGGTTTGTGGAGACAAATTTGTGTCCACCTTCGCTTTGAGCAATTACTCCAAACTAACCAAACAAGAGGGTGGGTTGCCTTCATCTATACCTTGTCATTAACCTAAGATAAGTGGCACCTTTTTCTCTACTATTTTCCGAGGTGAGGGTTGTTTTTTGGTGTTGTTATCACAATTCACTTGTAAACACTGGTCCACACAGGATTTTTAAACGTGATTAAAAAGCTATAAACGGCTAAATATTGTTTCCACCTTAGAAGTATCCAGTGCTTTCTCTCAAACCATTTTATAGTGCTTTTTGAAGTGTGTTTTGGGTCATTGCCCTGCTGGAAGACCCATGACCCCTAATGGAGACCCAGCTTTCTCACACTTGGCCCTGCATTATGCTGCAAAATATGTTGGTATTCTTCAGACTTCATAATGCCATGCACACGGTCAAGCAGTCCAATGCCAGAGGCAGTAAAGCAACCCCAAAACATCAGGGAACCTCCACCATGTTTGACTGTAGGGACCGTGTTCTTTTCTTTGAATGCCTCTTTTTATCTCCTGTAAACTCTATGTTGATGCCTTTGCCCAAAAAGCTCTATTTTTGTCTCATCTGACCAGAGAACATTCTTCCAAAACATTGTAGGCTTTCTCTGGTAAGTTTTGGCAAACTCCAGCCTGGCTTTTTTATGTCTTGGGGTAAGAAGTGGGGTATTCCTGGGTATCCTACCATACAGTCCCTTTTCATTCAGACGCCGACGGATAGTCCGGGTTGACACTGTTGTATCCTCGGACTGCAGGGCAGCTTGAACTTGTTTGGATGTTAGTCGAGGTTCTTTATCCACCATCCGCACAAGCTTGCGTTGAAATCTCTCTTCAATTTTTCTTTTCCGTCCACATCTAGGGAGATTAGCCACAGTGCCATGGGCTTTAAACTTCTTGATGACTCGGCGCACGGTAGACACAGGAACATTCAGGTCTTTGGAGATGGACTTGTAGCCTTGAGATTGCTCATGCTTCCTCACAATTTGGTTTCTCAAGTCCTCAGACAGTTCTTTGGTCTTCTTTCTTTTCTCCATGCTCAAGGTGGTACACACAAGGACACAGGACAGAGGTTGAGTCAACTTTAATCCATGTCAACTGGCTGCAAGTGTGATTTACTTATTACCAACACCTGTAAGGTGCCACAGGTAAGTTACAGGAGCTGTTAATTACACAAATTAGTGAAGCATCACATGATTTTTCTAACAGTGTCAATACTTTTGTCCACCCCCTTTTTTATGTTTGGTGTGGAATTATATCCAATTTGGCTTTAGACCAATTTTTTTTGTGTTTTTTCATTGAAAACAAATTAAATGAAGATAATAATACCAAAGAATTTGTGATTGCAATCATTATCAGGAAGAAACTGAGTATTATCTGACAGAATTGCAGGGGCGTCAATACTTTTGGCCACAACTGTACATATATATATATATATATATATATATATATATATGTATACTAAATTCTTTCAACAATATTATTAAGGACATTGGGATGCAATGTTTGAAGACGGTAAATCCAATATGTCTCTTTGCGATTAAGCAGATAATTTCTATTGATTGTTTCCACAGGTATTTGTTCTAGAGGTGTCACCATTATATTAACATTCTTATCATGCTTAAGTAATAAATGTCTTGATAAACAATGTTTTAAAAACAAATTTTTTGCTCTATTTCTGTGCCCGTTCATACGAGCATGTAAAATCTGCGTTGTGCGCCCCACGTACTGTAGCCCACAGCTACAACCAATAACGTAAACAATATCATCGCTATCGCAAATCAGATTCTGTTTTATTTCAATTGTTTCATCTGTACTTTTGCTTGCAATCTGTTTTGCACCATGGTTCAGGATCCCACACATATGACATTTCCTAGAACTGCATCTAAAAATGCCAATCTCATAATCTTTACTTTTTCCATTTTTTGCAGTTCCTTTTTTATTATCTCTTAACCTATTTGGGGCTATTAGACTTTTTATCATTTTCCCCCTCCTAAATGTTATATCTGGTTCCTCGGGCAAACATTTTCCCAAAATCGGATCCCGTTTTAAAGTATACCAGTACTTTTCAGAATCATGTGTATGGTTTTATTTCCCCTATTATAAGTCGTGATAAAATAAAATTTCCACCTGCCTCCTTCTCTATCCTTTATTTTTTTTTTACAAATCACCTCACTTTTTCTCCTTCTTTTTTACTCAAACAATCCTCCTGCTTTTTTGCCCTGTTTTTTTCATATGCGGCATGAACCAATTATTTTGGATATTTCTTTTCCTCAAATCTTTTCTTTAAGATGTCAGCCTGGGTTTCATAGTCTTTCTCTTCAGTACAGTTTTTCCTAATGCGAAAAAACTGACTGTATGGAATGGTTTCTTTCCATCATTTGTAATGGGCACTTCTAAAATCCAAACATCCGTTGGAATCAACTTTTTTATAACTTGTTTTTGTGATAATGCACGTCCCCTTGTGACTAATTTCCATATCTAAATACACTATTTTTTCGTTATTTATTTCTGAGGTAAATGAAATGCCCCAATCATTTTTATTCAACGTATTTATCATTTCCATTGCTTTTTCTTTTGTACCATTTCAAATAATTATCAAATTGTCTATAAAACGCCTATAAAAAACTATTTTCTTTGCGTTCTCCAGCTTACTTAAAATTGAAAAGGACTTGAATCGCCCCATAAAAGCAAAAAAGAGAAAAATAGGGCAAGGGGATCGAGAGGGAGAGGGCACACAATAAGGAAAAGTTAAAATGGAAGGAATCAAAATCTATACCAACAGTGAAAATATTTAATCTATCCTCATATATTCTATCTGAATCTGAAATAGAAATTCTAAGTAAAGGTTTAGGCCGGCTTCACACTGCGGCACGATCCGGTCCGGGGCTGTCCGGGAGGACCCTGACAGCCGCGGACCGGATCATGCCACAGTGTGAAGCCGGCCTTAAAGGGAACCTGTCACCAGGTTTTTGCAACTTTATCTGAGAATAGCATAATATAGGACCCGAGATCCTGATTCCAGCCATTTGTCACTTACTAGGCTGCTCAGTGTAGTTTTAATAAAATCAATGTTTAATCATCTGGAGATTATCATTAGCAGTCTACGTGGCTGCTGCCAGGTAGTCTGGCATATTCACAGACTGCTAAATCTGCAACAGAGAAAACACTAATTTTATCAAAATGACAACAAGCAGCTCAGTAAATGACACATCTCTGGAATCAGGGACTCTAATTCTACATTATACTGCTCTCAGATGGGATGGCAAAAACCTGGTGACAGGTCCCCTTTAAATTTTTGCCCGGCACAGGATACAAATGCATTCGATCTGTTGCTGGATCTGAATGCTTTTACACAAAAATTATCCCTCAAATGACATTTTTTGCTGGAAGAAAAAAAGATACCGAATACTGACAACATTAAGCCAACGAGTGATATGGAATCTATTAAAATTATTAATAATTATATACATAAAGAAGTACAGCCAAAATCTGGGTTTTACCCCGTACAAAATAGGGGACATAATATAGAGATGTATTTTGCATTGGTGCAGGAGGAATTCAGACTCTTATTCTGGAAATAAATAAGCAAAATAATGGTTATAAATTAATGAAAGATAAAACAAAAAATAATTGTAAAAAAATGAATAAAAGCATATGTGGTTTTAAAAAAGAAAGAAGGTTGAATAATATTTGTAAGCAGGAGAAAGAGGCTTTGAAGTCTTTAAAAATAATACAAGCATTGTGATCCGCCAAGCAGATAAAAGGGCGGGGTGGTGATCCAAAATAGAAATGATTATATAGAAGAAGCGCAGAGGATCCTTTCAGATGCTAAATTTATTTGAGAGTACAGAATGATCCAAAACAAATATATATTAAAGAATACAGGACACTTATTAATGAAGCTTTTATGGAAAATATTATAAATAAAATGGAGAAAAATTTTCTGATGATTCCTACACCAACAATGGCACTGTTTTACCATCTGCCAAAAATGCATAAGGATCCTGTTAGCCCCCCGGGGAGACCAATCACATCTGGAATCGGCTCCCTGACTACTAACTTATCCCACTATATAGACCTTTTCTTACAGGACCCTGTTAAATCTTTATCATCATATCTAAAAGATTCCAAACAATTAACGATCTCAAAAATATACAATGGAAAAACATTTTTATTTTACTACCATGGATGTTAACGCATTATATTCCAACATAGATCATGATTTAGGGATGAATGCGGTGGATTATTATCTCACAGAGATTGGCCTTGCAACTAAACTAAATAGTTTTCTGTTGAACGGTTTGGGAGTTATTTTGAGGCATAAAGTTTTCAGTTTTGAAGGGTCATTATACTTGCAGCGGCTCGGGACCGCGATGGGGACTCGGGTCGCCCCAAGCTTCACAAATCTTTTTATGGGGCGATTCAAGTCCTTATCAATTTTAAGTAAGCTGGAGAACGCAAAGAAAATAGTTTTTTATAGGCGTTTTATTGACAATTTGATAATTATTTGGAATGATACAAAAGAAGAAGCAATGGAAATGATAAATACGTTGAATAAAAATGATTGGGCCATTACTATTACCTCTGAAATAGATAACAAAAAAATAGTGTATTTAGATTTGGAAATTAGCCACAAGGGGACATGTGTCATCACAAAAACAAGTTTTAAAAAAGTTGATTCTAACGGATGTTTGGATGTTAGAAGTGCCCATTACAAATGATGGAAAGAAACCATTCCATACAGTCAGTTTTTTCGCATTAGGAAAAACTGTACTGAAGAGAAAGACTATGAAACCCAGGCTGACATATTAAAAGATTTGAGGAAAAGAAATATCCAAAATAATTGGTTCATGTCGCATATGACAAAAACAGGGCAAAGATGCAGGAGGATTGTGTGAGTAAAAGAGTAGAAAATGAGGTGATTTCTAAAAAAAAAAAAAAGGATAGAGAAGGAGGCAGGTGGAAATTTAATTTCATCACGACTTATAATAGGGAAATAAAATGATACGCATGATTCTGAAAAAGTACTGGTATATTTTAAAATGGGATCCGATTTTGGGAAAATGTCTGCCTGAGGAACCAGGTATAACATTTAGGAGGGGGGAAAATAATAAAAAGTCAAATAGCCCCAAGTAGGTTAAGAGATAATAAAAAAAATCTGCAGAAAATGGAAAAAGTAAAGATTATGAGATTGGAGTTTGTAGATGCAGTTCTAGGAAATGTCATACGTCTGGGATCCTGAACCATGGTGCGAAACAGATTGCAAGTAAAAGTACAGGATAAACAATTGAAATAAAACAATCTGACTTGCGATAGCGATTATATTGTTTACGTTATTGATTGTAGCCGTGGGCTACAGTACGTGGGGCGCACAACGCAGACTTTACATGCTCGTATGAACAGGCACAGAAATAGAGCAAAAAATGGGGTTTTAAAACATAGTTTGTCGAGACATTTATTACTTAGGCATGATAAGAATGTTAATATAATGTTGACACCTCTAGAACAAATACCTGTGGAAATTACCTGTGATAGGCCAGTCTAAAGAGATGCGTTTTTAAGGCTCGCTTAAAACTATCGGTATTGGGAATTAATTGAATTGTATTAAATTATTATTAATTTGCACTTGGACTGGTATTTAACCATTGTATGCCTGGCCTGGACTGCACTGAATTGTGTCCGTGGACTTCATCCGCATCATCTATTCATGTTTGAATTAAAATCTGCTATTATGCGATGTCTTGTAAAATTCCCTCATGCTGCGTCTGTCAGGGAATAATGACATTTAAGCTCTCACCCCGGACACTAGACTTAATGTTTTGCATTTTGGTATACATAGACAGCTATTTTGAGTAATCCAGATGTCATTCTTGCTAGTTGGGATGTCGCCCTGCTTTCTCCTACTGCAACGGCCGTCTCTGAGTTACCGCACATGCCCAGTCACCTGATCAGACACGTCCCAGACCGGAGCATGTGCGGTGTGTCTCTGTTCTGGCTCCTGAGGAGAGAACGGGGAGCGGCCATAGTGCATGCGCCGCTGATGTCATCGATACCTGGAAGTTCCGGGTAGACAGGAAACACAAGCTCTATTTAATGCATGATATGCGCATTAACAATGGAGCACCCCAGCACTTTTTATCCTCCCCTTGGGGAAGCACTTTATGAAGGACATGCGAAACACGTGTCAGGGCTAACAAGGACTGTGTTTCTGCTGCTGTTCTGGGGGTCCTCTTCACTCTTGTGCCATTGGGGCTTGGGTATGACTATTAGAACTTGCCTAAAACAGCTATATATAATGACATAGAAGGGAAGTGCTGCTTTTGGGGTTTGCTTGTTATGTGAAGATGAAGTATGCAGAGTGTTATATTTTTTATGACTGATACATGAGGAAATGCAGATTCTCATAACAAATATAATTAACATCAAAAAATATTTTTTCAAAGGCATGGCATGATTTGTTGGAGTCCAGCTCCGCGTAATTGTTGAAGTTAGTCTTACAACAAAATATAAAAGAACATGAGAAAATTAACCTACAATTAAGAACATTAAGAACTGAACTCGAGTCAAGATACGAAAATAAAAAAGAATGGAGTGCTTTTTTGAAAAAAATAGATAAAAAGCTAATCCCTTTACAAGCAGTAATTAAAGAAAATAAAAGGGAAAAGTTTATAAGAGATAAACAAGACTACGAATCCGGCGGGGTTTTTACATGGGGCAAACCAGCAAATGCCACCCCTTTTAAAAATAAGAAGAAAAAGAAAAAATCCAATACAGGTCCCACTGGTACCCCAAAGAATCCAAATTATCCACCAAAATCTCCATATACTCCGAAAGAAGATGCAAAAGGAAGTAAAAAGAAGAAAAATAAAAATAATAATGTTAATAAGAATTATGTGACTGCGAGTGAGAACGAGACAAGTGATGAATCGAGTGATGAAAACTTTAGACCCTTAAAAAAAGCTGCTAGACGTAATAATACCTCAGGTGACGACCCTTTAGGAGGAGAACAAGGAGAGGAAGAGGAAAACGAAGGAGGGTCCACATATGGGAAAAGGAAGACGTTGTCTTGGAGAGAGTAACTGGAACTGACGACAGTCGCATAAAAATATACAATCTGACTGAAAAATCGATAACTGAAGACATGGACGCTTTGTTGAAAAAAGGCTTGAATTTCTGTGTGGAGGAATCTTTCAACTACACAGACTTCAGGGTGGATTTATACAAGGCGACCAGAAAAATACACCTGTTCAAACACTTTTCTTGTGGTAAAGACGGTAATACCAGTGAGCAAAAAATAAATAGCGATAGCAACAAAATGAAGCAAATTAAAATAGGTGCTTTGGGTTTTTTTGCAGATGAGAACTCATTAAAGGAAGTAAAAGCTGAAACAGCTATGCTTTTAGATATAAATCTAGCGAGTGAGAGAGATGGAGAGAGGGAAGCTGCACTCAATAGTTTTTTTACTGGAGGAGTGAGTTCTGTTTTTTGTCCACCTGTGTCACCTGGCAACAATGTGGATTTATTTGAAGAAATGGTATGTAGAGAAATTGAATCATTAATCTACCCCAAACCAAAGTCTAATTTATCTGATAAAGAAAAAAGGGCATTAGATACCATATTAAAATGGGAAGATGTTTTGGTAAAAAAAGCAGATAAGGGGGGAGGGGTAGTTTTACTAAATAAGAAGGCTTATATCCAGGAAGCTATGAGGCAGCTAAACTCTTCAGATACTTATGCTAAATTATTAAGTGATCCAACTTACAAATATAATAATGAGCTAAGAAATTTACTGAGGAAATATGTTAATAATGGGACAATTGACAGAAAATTAGCAGAAAAATTGATTTTTGAGTTTCCCAGGAAACCCTTATGGTACTATCTGCCAAAAGTACATAAGTCGGTCACAGACCCACCCGGACGTCCTATTGTATCCGGGATTGGGTCTGTGACCGAACCGCTTTCCCAATACCTAGATTGGCTATTGAGACCTTTGTTGAAAAAGATACCGTCATATGTAAAAGATTCAGGTGATTTTATTACTTGTATCGATGAATTTGAGTGGCAACCCGGGTATAGTATGGCATCCATTGACGTGGAGAGCCTCTATACCCGGATTCCACAAGAACTAGCAATTGCAGTAATTAGAGATATTCTACAAATAGAAGATCAGGATAGGCAGACTGTTGATTTTATCTGTGAATCCTTACACTTTATCCTTACTCATAACGCCTTTATGTTTAATGATAGCTGGTATAAACAAATATCCGGTACCGCTATGGGGACTCCTGTCTCCTGTACTTTGGCTAACCTTTTCCTAGCCCACCTTGAGGATCACCTTATTTATAATAACCTTAACCCCTACCTGAAGTTTATCAAATTGTTTATTAGATACGTAGACGACGTATTCGTCGTATGGGAAGGAGAGGAGAGCGAATTTACAGCCTTCATTAACTTTATAAATAACACTAATAAATATAATATGATATTTACATCAGTATATGGGGACAAGAGCCTAGAATTTCTAGATGTGAAATTGAATTTACATAGTGGCACACTTGTAAGGTCTCTTCACAGGAAACCTACAGCATCAAACACATTGTTGCACTATAGGAGTGCTCATCCGCACCACACTAAAAAGGCCCTACCGTATAGCCAGTTCCTGAGGATAAAAAGAATGAATAACACAAAGGAAATCTGTGAAGAACAATGCAAAACACTAGAAACACACTTTAGTGATAGAGGCTACCCAGATACTCTGATAAAAGAAGCCAAAGATAGAGCTTTTAATGATAAACAGCAGAGACAACAAAAGAGTAAAGATAAAGATAACCATAAAAAACGCTTTGTTTTTTCTTTCAAATATGGCCCTATGTATCAGAAGATTTCTGCGGCCATAAATAAATTCTGGCATATATTAGAAAGAGATAGGGATTTGAGTACAGTTGACCTGGGCAAACCCATAATATCTTATAAAAGATGTAATAATCTCAAAGATATTTTAGTACAGAACAGAATAAGTACAAAAGAAAAAACGTGGTTAGAATTAAGGAGACCCAAAGGGAATTTCAAGTGCAGAAATTGCCGTTTCTGCCAAAATCATGAAACAAATAACCCCATTATAATAGGAGATAAACAACATAATGTAACATCTTTCATTAGCTGTAAGACATCCTGGGTCGTATATGCAATTTTTTGTCCCTGCCGACGATATTATATAGGAAAAACAATAAGAGAAATGGTGAAGAGGTTTAAAGAACATCATAAATCTATCTCGACTGGAGTTGGGAGCCCTAAATTAATAAAACATGTAAGAGATGTACATGAGGGCAATGCGGATGTTTTAACTTTTGTAGGTTTAGATCATGTCGCACCATCCATTCGGGGTGGTGATACACATAAGTCATTATTGAGGAAAGAAAGTAGGTGGATCATTGAGACGAGGGCCTGCGGTGCAATGGGGCTAAATGACAAGAATGATTTAGCTGTCTTTCTATGATTATAATGCATATGATAGAGTACAGCGAAGACTGCTCACTTTATAATGGAGAATTAGCATATATTATTGTTAGGATAAGTTGGTAAGTTTGGGATTAACAGAAGAAGCCAATATAATCTCCTGTTACCTGTTTTAATTCTGGATTTGGTAACAGGAAGATAATAATAATAATTATATGGTGGTGCAGGCAATTGTTTCCTTATAGCAGTAGAATTAACTATGATATCTATAGTAATCTATAATTATATCCCTAAACATATAGCACGCCCTTAGGACTATCAGTATTCTTAGTACTATAATGAAACTTGGTTGGGAAACCTTCTATATAAAGTATAGCCAAGGGCGGCTTAGTAGAATAGAGTGATATATATAGTAACTTACGTGATTACAATAGAGTGAGAGTAGTAGATGTAATACGGTAAGAACTTCAGGTGATTGCACTCCCCGTACGAGGTATACGGTAGTTGTCTAGGCAACGAGACGCATTGAAAAGCCGAGAGTAGATAAGTAACAACGTAAATCTTTGTAACTGACATGCAAATAGAAAAAGACTTTTAACTGTAAAAGATCATGGTGATTTCTAGTAATGTTGTATCTCATTTATGAGAAAAGGAGGACCGGGTATGACCATGTTAAAGGGCAGACTACTCAGAACACATTGTAAAAGAAAGAAAAAAATGAGAGTTCTACAGCCCAGGTATCTAGACCACGTATTTGCTGTCCACACCAGTGTATTTTGCAAAAATAGTATTTTATTCAATGCAGTGGATACAGTAAATGAACGTGTACAAGGTAACGAATGACAAGGATACAAGACTAAGAGGGAGACAAATGACAGGTGGGCAAGACAGGCAAGGACTGTGTATAGGGTTCAGAGGGGTAGTAAAGTGACATGTGCTAAAGTGCATAGATCCGGGTAAAGTGCGGTTCAACTAAATAAATGTAGCATTTCCCTGATCTAGACAACATAAAGTGCACAGTAGTAGCTTACCCATAAACCTCGTCAGGGGTCCCTGTCAGATCTGCCCACCGGTCCAGTAGCCCCGACACGTGTTTCGCGTCGGCTGCTTCGGGGGGCTAGTGGTGATGAGTGCTCATAGGTGAGGGGTTTATCTCATTTAGTTTAGTTGATTAACTAATAATGTGTGTTTTATCATGTCACATGTTTACTACGGGCGGTAGTGACGCCATGCCCAGGTGTGATTAAATCCCGGACATGACGACAGACGCCGTAGAGGACCCGTCGAAGCGGTGTACGACCGCGAAACGGTGTACCGTCGTCCGCCTCCTTGCACCTCCCTTCCTAGCTTTGCATAGCCATGTAATGATGTAACCTGGACTATGAATAAAATGAAGATCATCTGTCGGTGAGTGCGGGTTTTTTTGTCTTCTTTGAACAAATATAATTAACATGTGATACCGTTGCCCACCACAACTAACCTTTCTATAGACCTGTTGATATCTTTTTGGCATACATGTACTATGTAATATTCAGTGAATTATGAATACATTGTACCCAGTAACATTGTAACAAAGTCTTGTAGTAAGGTATAATTTGTCATTGTCACTCGTCCATAATTGCGGAGTGTTCCCCTAGTTTTCTGTCTCTATCTTACCCTTTTATCATCGATTTTTGTAAGTAATTAAATAAATTGTTTTTTAACTGGCAAGATACTCCAAGTTGTTTTCTCCAGTCATTTGATTATGTTTTGGAGATTGTGCATACTCCTCTAAAATGTGATATCTATCACCAGGTGTTAATATATGAATAACGTAGTAGATGGATCACTGGGGAACACAATTTTTTAGGAGTTAGGTCAGACAACTGTTCTTAATTAATTTTTGGATGCTGAATCCAGACATGATCTCAGTTTTTCTCTATCACGTCAAGTTTTTGAACTATAGGATTTTTGTCTTCTCAAAAATATGTAAACTACTGTACCTAAAAAGTGTTTTTTTCCAAGATATTGATAATTATGACGTATTGGGAGCTGCACACACCTCTCACCACACTGTCTCAGTTGTGACTACTCTTACAAGTTGCCACGTAGCTCTATATGAGTCGAATTGTAATCAGATAACAAGTCTTATTACAGATAGTGCAATTGTGCTTCTCTGGCAGGTAGGTTGTGGAGGAAAAACTTGACGTGCTAGAAAAAAATGACTACATTTTTGGAATCAGCATGACAATTTTAGTATAGATCAGCTCAAAAACCTAACTCAACAGAAAAATTTTTTCAAATTGTTCCCCATTGTTATATATTTAATAGTATAGATCCAGCAGATCTGTGGTCCAACAGCCCTGGACTCTCATGATCAGATAGCCATGGATGGCTGAACCTGTTGTTTTGTTGCACTCATTGCTCATCCTCTGCTAGATTAAGGCACGTTGCAGCCATCAGAGAGTTAAATGTTCTTCGATAGGGACTGAGCCCAATCCAGGGTGGACTTTGCCTTTAAAGGACTGCGTACCCGATCTAAGGACTGAGGACAATAGACTGTGCCTAGGACGTAAAGTGCTACACTTAAAGGGAATGGATTGTGCCATTCTAAAAGGGGCCAAATCAATTGTTGACAATGCACAAAGTTTCCCTCTTTCCAATCTCCTGGTTACCCTATTTCCTCTGGACCCAAAAGTGGTTGAAACAAAGCAATATGACCTATCCTGTAGCACTGTACATGTATGGGCATTTCGAGTGTGAGCTGCCACTGATCTGGATCTCTCAATTTAACCCTTGATATTCCCGGCTGGGTCACAATTACAGTGGGCATTCCGGTCTCATTTTAGGGTAGGTTCACTTGACAGTATAAAAATTAGTCCAATTTTCATCCAGAAAACTAGGACAATTTTTTTTCTCACTTGTCATCTTGTTTGCTTTTTTTACAGTAGCAGTTATTAATCATTTACATAACTATTTACTGTTTCCTATGCTATAGAATTTTAATGTATCCATAATCGGATGCCATACTGTGGCATCTGAGTTTTTTACTCACTTCCATAAACCTGAATAGGTGAGTTTACACCAATTTAAGAATAAAATCTGCAATTTATACTGTCGTCTAAATGAGCACTAAATCTGAGAATTTGTAGGCTGAGATATGGTAATTAGCAGTGAGGAGACATCTGACACGTCCATGACTACCCATTTGCTACCCTGTGAGGACATCTGGAATAGGTCTATTCACTGGGAAAGTGTTAAAATGTTTCCAATACTTTGCATACTGCAATGTGTAAATGTGTCACAGTTATCAAATATATTGTATGTGTGTGTATACACAATGCTCAGCGTAAATGAGTACACCCACTTTGAAAAGTAAGATTTAAATCAGAATCTCAGTGAACATAAAAATAATTTCCTAGATTTTGGCAAGACTGAATTGCATAGAACATTTTTTAAACCATAACCTGAAGTTACCGTCACACACAGCAATATTGCTAGGCAATTTCACTGGCAATTTGCTGGTTGCAGTGAAATCATGGACACATTGTTCCATTTGTACACAGCAACAAAATAGAACAATGTGTCCATGATTTCACTGCAACCAGCAAATTGCCAGTGAAATTGCCTAGCAAAACTGCCGCGTGTGACCTTAAAAGCAAGACCGTAAAAGTAAGGTTGACACTATGAGTTTCACTACAACATTTTCAGATTGACTCAAATTACTTACGGTAAAATGAGTACATCCCACATCAAAGACTACTACATCTAGTATTTTACTGTATATGACCGTCGTAATTTTTAAGGACAACACTAAGTTTCCTAGGCCTGGAAAGAACAAGTGACATATTGCAGCAGACACAGAAGCACTCATCTAGTCCCTTATAAAGACACTGCCACTACCAAATTTCTGTAGTTACCATGCATTTTTTAAAATTAATTTTTCTAAATGCATGTTCCCTACAATGAAATATATGATGAAGAGCTGCTGGTGTTGGGGAGCTACAATACATTGATGATATCATGAATCACAGATGTTCTGCTCTATATTAAAAGAGAAGATGCTCCCATTACTCTGCCCTTGGTAGATGTGCACTTTTCTAACATGACAACTACGCAAAACACATCTAATGGCCACTTTACACGTCCCGATATCAGCGTCCAACTCTGACAAAGTCACGTGGTTCGTGTGTTGGCCCCGATATCGTTCGTGTGTTGTATGGTATAAATGTCCAATACGATGCACGAACGATGCTAAAACGATATCGGGGATCGAATGAGCGTGCTCTCCAATCGGTCCGATATTGGATGGACGATGTGGCCGGATCGTGCTGTGTAAAAGCCCAACAAGATGTGAAGTACAACGTCCCCTATTCTCTCCCATGTTAAATGGTCGTTCCTGGGTCGGCCGTACAAGGGGCGTTGCCTGACGATATCGCGCTGTGTAACATCTCCTATGCGATCTTGGAATTCTTGGCAGAAAAAGCGTCTCCCGCGGCGTTGTATCCAATATCGGACCAATGTTGGAACGTGTAAAGTGGCCATAAGGCTACTGTTGAATTTTTAAAGAAGAAAAGGGTGAATCAGTTGCTGTCCTTAAAAATCATGGAGGTCTTATAAAATATTACATGTTACTACATGTCTTTGATGTAGGGTGTACTCATTTTTGCACTAACTAATTTAAGTAAGTCATAACAAAAAAAAGGACAAAATTTGTAAATTTTTCTTCCCAGAAATAAAGATTTATCTTATTTTTTTCCAAAAAAAGAAAAAATGTATTTCCATTATTAAAACATAAAATGGAGCAGGTTCATAGTGATACAGATTGACATGTTTCCTACATGCAATGGTCATAGGCTGCTTTCACATCAGCGTTTTTTTTTAAATCGTGGCAGATGCGGTGAAAAAACCGCATCGCCGCGATTACCGCATCCCGGCTGCACTTGCGGCACAGTTACAGTTGCGGCAAACCCCATATAATGTATATGCGAGCTTGCGGCATGGAAATGCGGTTTTGACACTTGCGGCAGGTGCGGCCGCGAAAAAAAAAACGCAGCCAGCCGCGTTTTTTTCGCGGCCGCACCTGCCGCAAGTGCCAAAACGACCGCACCTGCCGCAAGCCCGCATATACATTGTATGGGGCTTGCCGCAACTGCGCCGCAAGTGCAGCCGGTATGCGGTAATCGCTGCAGATGCGGTTTTTTCACCGCATCTGCCGCGATTTAAAAAAAACGCTGATGTGAAAGGGGCCTTAATCGTTGTATGGTCAAAACTCGTCAATTTGTATCACTATGAACCTGCTCCAATTCTTGCTTTAATAATGGAAATAAAGTTTTTATTTTTTTGGAAAAAATTTGCACCCATTTTGTCTCTTTTGTTTTGCTTTTGATTAATTTTTGCTAGAGCTGGCAATGAGGCTTTTTTGTAGATACAAGACAAAGAGGCAGTCATTTCCACCAGAGACTGGCATATTTTTTTCCCTAATTAAAGTCAATTGAAGATTTTGTAATGAAAATGATATTATTAGCCTTACTTTGATGTTATGGGTAAAAAGAAATGAAACATTTTGGGTACTGCTCTTGTGTTCAGTCACATATTGAGATCATACTTTTTATACCGAACATTATAGGCAGAAATGGTGACATTTTTGTATGTTCCTTTTCTATTTTGATTTAGATATTATTTGATATAATTTGTTCTGCATATATATATATATATATATATATATATACAGTGTTGTTAGGAGGTGTACGGTATATGATAAATGCAACTTTGCATATACGGTACTCTCTGTTTGGAAATCTATGATAATTCATGCTGTAGATCATAGCCGCTTTCCCACAATGCCAGTCATTTGTCTTAGCATGTTTTTTGGACAGCGATATAAATCAGCATGTATCTCAGTGAGTGATTTACATTGATTATATGTCAGACTTCAGATCATTTCTTTATTATTAAGAGAAATGACACAAGACATCCTGTGGAAACATTCATATATTAACCAGTCACTCATTTATGCCATAGTATTTTTCGTAATCAAATTACGAGTCTTATATACAAGGCAGATCTATGGTGTGTGTGTACATACATATATAATACACACGCACCCCATAGATCTCCCTTGTATATAAGACTCGTAATTTGATTAAGAAAAATACATATATATATATACACAAGGAAGATCTATGGTGTATAATATATATATATATATATATATATAAAAAATGAGTATTTTGATCACATGATACTTTTTATACATGTTGTCCTACTCCAAGCTGTATAGACTTGAGAGCCAACTACCAATTAAGTAAATCAGGTGGTGTGCATCTCTGTAATAAGGAGGGGTGTGGTGTAATGACATCAACATCCTATATAAGGTGTGCTTAATTATTAGGTAAATGCCTTTCCTTAGGCAAAATGGGTCAGAAGAGAGATTTGACGGGCTCTGAAAAGTCCAAAATTGTGAGATGTCTTGCAGAGGGATGCATCAGTCTTGAAATTGCCAAACTTTTGAAGGGTGATCATCGAACAATCAAGCGTTTCATGGCAAATAGCCAACAGGGTTGCAAGAAGCGCAAATGGCGCAAAATAACTGCCCATGAATTGAGGAAAATCAAGCGTGAAGCTGCCAAGATGCCATTTGCCATCAGTTTTGCCATATTTCAGAGCTGCAACATTATTGGAGTATCAAAAAGCACAAGGTGTGATATATTCAGGGACATGGCCAAGGTAAGGAAGGCTGAAAAACGACCACCTTTGAACAAGAAACATAAGATAAAACGTCAAGACTGGGCCAAGAAATATCTTAAGACTGATTTTTCAAAGGTTTTATGGACTGATGAAATGAGAGTGACTCTTGATGGGCCAGATGGATGGGCCAGAGGCTGGATCAGTAAAGGGCAGAGAGTTCGACTCCGACTCCGAAGGTGGAGGTGGGGTACTGGTATGGGCTGGTATCATCAAAGATGAACTTGTGGGACCTTTTCGGGTTGAGGATGGAGTGAAGCTCAACTCCCGGACCTACTGCCAGTTTCTGGAAGACAACTTCTTCAAGCAGTGGTACAGGAAGAAGTTGGTATCGTTCAAGCAAAACATGATTTTCATGCAGGACAATGCTCCATCACATGCATCCAACTACTCCACAGCGTGGCTGGCCAGTAAAGGTCTAAAAGAAGAAAAAATAATGACATGGCCCCCTTGTTCACCTGATCTGAACCCCATAGAGAACCTGTGGTCCCTCCTAAAATGTGAGATCTACAGGGAGAGAAAACAGTACACCTCTGGGAACAGTGTCTGGGAGGCTGTGGTGGCTGCTGCACGCAATGTTGATCATAAACCGATCAAGCAACTGACAGAATCTATGGATGGAAGGCTGCTGAGTGTCATCATAAAGAAAGGTGGCTATGTTGGTCACTAATGTTTTAGTTTTTACATGTCAGAAATGTTTATTTCTACATTTTGTGCAGTTATATTAGTTTACCTGGTGAAAATAAACAAGTGAGATGGGAATATATTTGGTTTTTATTAAGATGCCTAATAATTCTGCACAGTAATAGTTACCTGCACAAACAGATATCCTCCTAAAGCGGCCGTCACACGCTACGATATCTTGAAAGATATCGCTTGAACGCGCCAGATTAAACATTGCTTGAACGATGTCTGTGCGTGTGACGGCAAGATACGACGAACGATAAATGATCAAATCGCAAGATCGAGATCTGAGCTCCGGACCTCACATCTGACGATGTCGACTCATTAGATAAACAGAATCGACGTGTCTAAACAACCGATATCGTCTACACGTTAGGAACTGCGCGATGCCTAAATCTAGCACGTAGGCGTGGCAGGAATTTCTCATTGTGTCGCCTCCTCAGTTGTGATTAGGTAACCTTAATGGTTTTGGATTGGCTGCTTCTACATTAGCTCGCATTGGTGGAAGATGATGCGTTCCCATTGGCTGTCCTCACAGGGCGCCATTTTTGAAGAGCTGTCTTCAGCACCACACATAGGCGTCGGCTGCACTATCACGCATTGTCATGTACAACTTAATGTGCACCCACAAGTTCGTCAACCTGATAAAATAACCTGCGTGGTACATGAGGCTGCTACAGTGTTCACCTTGTCATACACCCAAACAATCTTGACAGACACCGCGCACACAACGCGGCGCTATGTCACGCCCATGGGATATTGTCCCGTAGGTGACACAGAAGTGGTTATTGCTGTGTTACGCTGCGTAGGTCGCCTTTAAGTTTTGTAACGTCACGCAAGGGGCGGTCCTGACGGAATGAAGTTGGTTTAAGTTTCATTCTGCCTGCAAGGTGCTAGCTCCTCCCATGCACATTGCAGCTCAGTTATGGCCGCAACACGCCGCGCTGCCACGTGGGGGATAGCGGTTTCTACCTTTTTCAGTAATAAATATATTTTCTGTGGTATAGCACATCGTGTTTACACATGTACATTGCGAGGCACATCACAGGACACAGGAAGATGAGGCCGCCATGTTTCCAAGGACATCTGACCAATGAGGACGCAGTACTGACCACCAATGATGTAGTGAGGGGCGCGGCTTGTAAACCATGTAGCACGCCTATGTGCTCCAATTTAACCTTGGAAAACGCCCAAATTTACCCCAACATCGTTTACGAGGTTTCTGTGTGACTGTTTGCTAAACGATGTGCACAGATGATAAGTGCATCGCTCATACGACCCCTGGATCGCTGCATCGGAGAATCGTCTGAGCGATATCTGTGGGTGTCGCGTTGTGATGAACGATCTCACACATCGGTCGCGCAATGTGCAAATCCGACATCGTTTCTAACATCGTTATCTATATCGTAGTGTGTGGCGGCCGCTTAAGATAGACAAATCTAAAAAAAAAACACTCCAACTTCCAAAAATATTAAGCATTGATATTTATGAGTCTTTTGGGTTGATTGAGAACACAGCTGTTGATCAATAATAAAAATAATCCTCCAAAATACAACTTGTCTAATAATTCTGCACACAGTGTACATATACATATATATCTACTATATAATTGCCGTAGGTATTTTCGTGTCGGACCCCGAAAACGCCGTGGCTATGTCACGCTGTGACGTCACCACGCGCGAGCAATGGCCGCGAAGCGGCCATTGCGAGTCGCTGGCCGAAAATAGAACCAGAGGCCCGGCTACAAAGTTAGCGATTTACCGCTGAGGTAGCGCGAGCAATGGCCGCGAGGCCATTGCGAGTCGCTACCTCAGCTGCCGCACGTCCCACTATACTTTCAATGGGGATTCATTGCGAGTCGCTGTGTCATCATCATCATCATCATCATCTACTACTACTACTACTACCCGCACAGACCCCCCCTCCCCTCAATGGCCGCACAGACCCCCCCCCCTCCCCTCAATGGCCGCACAGACCCCCCCCCCTCCCTCAATGGCCGCACAGACCCCCCACCCCAAGCCGCACAGACCCCCCCAATGGCCGCACAGACCCCCCCAACCCCCACCCTCAATGGCCGCACAGACCCCCCCTCAATCCCCCGCCGCACAGGACACAACCCCCCCCAATGGCCGCACAGACCCCCCCCCCAATGGCCGCACAGACCCCCCCCCTCAATGGCCGCACAGACCCCCCCCCCTCAATGGCCGCACAGACCCCCCGCCCCCCCCCCCTCAATGGCCGCACAGACCACCCCCCCTCAATGGCCGCACAGACCCCCCCTCAATGGCCGCACAGACCCCCCCTCAATGGCCGCACAGACCCCCCCCCCTCAATGGCCGCACAGACCCCCCCCTCAATGGCCGCACAGACCCCCCCCCTCAATGGCCGCACAGACCCCCCCCCCTCAATGGCCGCACAGCCCCCCCCCCTCAATGTCCCAAAGTCAGCTGTGACCGCCTGGCCCTTGGACACTGGCTGCCATGCACACATCAGCTGGTAGGCTCCCATCACTTACCCACTGAGGACGGATCACTTCCAGCACCTCTTCACATGGCAGTGCTCTGAACTTCTGAATCGTCCTCTCCTCACTCAGACACCTGGCAGGTTCCTATCCAGCCTACTCACTCCCAGCTGCAACCCAGTGAGTCAATCAGCACATCTTCACTCACACACAGACCTGACATGTGATTAACCCCCTGTGCACCATTCAGGTTTAGCCCAGCAAAGCACTCATCCCCACAGGTTCAGCCGCTCATTAGGCTCATGAATGTATCGGATCTTCAGCACTCACACTCAGCTGTTTTACTCAGCGAGTCGCTGGCCGAAAATAGAACCAGAGGCTCGGCCACAAACTTAGCGATTTACCGCTGAGGTAGCGCGAGCAATGGCCGCGAGGCCATTGCGAGTTGCTACCTCAGCCGCCGCACCTGCCGCAAGTACCCCTATACTTTCTATGGGGATTACCGCAACCGCGCCGCAAGTGTAACGGTTGCGGCGCGGTTGCGGTAATCCCCATAGAAAGTATAGGGGGACTTGCGGCAGGTGCAGCAAGTGCGGTTTTTTAACTTTAATAATAATAAAAATACTAAAAAAATAAATAAATAAATAATATAAATAATACACAATAAAATAAAACATAATAATAAAAAACAACAAAAAAATCTACTCTATAATTGCCGTAGGCATTTTCGTGTCGGCCCCCGAAAACGCCGTGGCTATGTCACACTGTGACGTCACCACGCGCGAGCAATGGCCGCGAAGCGGCCATTGCGAGTCACTGGCCGAAAATAGAACCAGAGGCTCGGCTACAAAATTAGCGATTTACCGCTCAGGCAGCGACTCGCAATGGTTGCGGCCATTGCGAGTCGCTGCCTGAGCGGTAAATCGCTAACTTTGTGGCCGAGCCTCTGGTTCTATTTTCGGCCAGCACTCAGCCCCAATAAGTATTGAACACCCCCCAAAAAGTATTGAACACACCCCAATAAGTATTGAACGCGTCACAATAAGTATTGAACGCGCCCCAAAAAGTATTGAACGCGTCCCAATAAGTATTGAACACACCCCAATAAGTATTGAACGCGCCCCAAAAAGTATTGAACGCACCCCAATAAGTATTGAACGCGCCCCAAAAAGTATTGAACGCGCCACAAAAAGTATTGAACGCGTCCCAATAAGTATTGAACACAACCCAATAAGTATTGAACGCGCCCCAAAAAGTATTGAACGCACCCCAATAAGTATTGAACGCGCCCCAAAAAGTATTGAACGCGCCCCAAAAAGTATTGAACACGCCCCAAAAAGCATTGAACGCGCCCCAATAAGTATTGAACGCGCCCCAAAAAGCATTGAACGCGCCCCAATAAGTATTGGACCCCCCCCAAAAAGTATTGGACCCCCCAAAAAAAGTATTGGACTCCCCCAAAAAGTAGCTATAACTACTATAATCAAATTAATGCACGTTCTAGAATCCCGATGCATTTGCATCGGGCTCACAGCTAGTATATATATATATATATATATATATATATATATATATCATAGGACCTGTAGAAGCGCACAAGCAGAAAACGGAACCGTAGTCAGTGGATCCGCTGGTCCATCACCCCCTCCCTGTTTGTATGCACCCGTAACTGCTAAATAAAGGATCGGCATTAACCGGTGAGCTGCAACCTCTTTCCTTTCCTTTGCTGTGGATATATATAATGAAAGACGTATAAGCATAAGCTAAATAATAAATGGCCTATTCATCAAAGCTTTTATTCCAGAAACATGGCGTATGGCTCATTGAAAAGTCACAAAATTGTTTCGAAATACACAAAAATGTATGACAGTTAAAAGTGTGACTGCTGTTTAAAATTTTATTTAATAATGTAGAGCAAGTTATTATAATAAACTTTCAAATATACTTTATAAGAGAAATTTGAAAGAAATGCTTTCATAAACCTTCCACTAGATGTCCCCACTAGGCTGTGTCTGAATCAGACACATGCTCATTCCCAGTGAGATCCGTCTTCAAGCTCCCCACACTGAATACAGCCATACAAGGGTGTAGGAGGTGGGGCCTACTTAACATACTCAGCTGATCATTGTATCAGATTACCTCAGGGACAGCACAAAGCTGCTGTGATCTTGTATTCTGCATCCACATGCTCTGCTGTGTTATCAGTGAGGATCTGTGTGGAGGCCATCAGCTGTTAGCATGGAGCAGTCAATGTGACTGCAAGAGATATAATCACAGAAGCCTGTGCACTGCTGACAGCCTTTTTCTGAGGTAAACTGAATATACACTGATCTCCTGTAAACAGTCACCCTGTGTAGGCACTGCGCCCCTACTCTGTGAGGCTTAGAAACAACATAGGAGGGACATCTGCTGGAAGGTTTTCTCCCAGATTTCTCTTATGAAGTATATTTGAAAGTTTATTATAATCACTTGCTCTACATTATTATTAAATAAAAATGTAAACAGTGATTACACTTTAACCCCTTAGTGACGAAGAAATTTGTCATTTTTCATTTTCGTTTTTTCGCTCCTCGGCTTCCAAGAGCCATAACTTTTTTATTTTTCTGTCGACACAGACATATGACGGCTTGTTTTTTGGGGGACAAGTTGTACTTTCAGATGCAATAATTTGTTTTACCATATAATGTACAGGGAAATTGCAAACAAATTCCAAGTGCAGTGAAATTGCAAAAAAAGTGCAATTACACGTTTGTTTGTTTGTTGGGTTTTGTAGTCGCCGTGTTCACTATATGGTAAAACTGATGTGACCATGTGATGCCTAGAGTCAGTACGAGTTTGTAGATACCAAACATGTATACCTTTACTGGTATCTAGGTGGTGGAAAAAAATTCAAAAGCATGAAAAACAAAACATTGCACTTTTTGTGCCATGTTCTGCGACCCGTAGCGTCCTCATTTTTCGGGATCTAGGGCTGGGTGACAGCTTATTTTTTGTGTCTCGAGCTGTCATTTTTAATGATACCATACTTGGGTGGATGCGCTGTTTTGATCGCCCGTTATTGCATTTTTTAGCATTGTTGCATCAACAAAAAAACATAATTTTGTCGTTTGAACCATTTTTTGCGCTACGCAGTTTATAGCTCTCATTATTTTATTCTTTATATTGATACATCAGGCAATTCTGAACGCGGCGATACCAAATATGTGTATTATATATTTTTTTTTAATACTTTTATTGTGGATGGGAGAAAAGGGGGGTGATTTGAACTTTTATGTTTTGTTTTTTTTCAACTTTGTAAAAACTTTATTTGCTTATTGATTCTTACTTTTACACAGCCCCTGTGAGAGGCATGCAGCTGCACAGTCCGATCGCTTCTGACACATACAGATGAGCTGCAGCTCATCTGCATCTGTCAGAATCGCAGACCTGTTGTGGTTGGCAGCCCCTGCCAACCACAACCCGGAAGTGCTCTGTGACAGGCTCCGGGGTCAAGCCAGGCCCCGGCCTGTCACGTCAGCACGGGAGATCCCGCGATACTATCGCGAGATCTCCCCTGGAGCCGGGTAAGCGCGCGCTGCACACTCCTGCTCCCTTAGATCCCGCTCTCAGAGATTGATGGCGGGATCTAAGGGGTTAAACAGTGCCGATCGGTGGCGGGACTGATCGGAGCTGTTACTCCCACATCTCAGCTGCTGATAACAGCTGAGATGTCGGAGTTTTGTTGTGAGCTCCGTATAGGAGCTCACATCAAACTCCCCCTAGTGGCAGCCGTCGTATATATACGTAAGGCCGTCACTAAGGGGTTAAAGCAGTGCTGGCGGTTCATACTGCAGAAATGCTAAATGCTACTCCAGTCCCTGCCTGGAGTAGTATTTCTGGGGAGGCGCACGCCACTGAGGCCTGCCCCTCCTAATGATGCAGTGCATCGTACTCTAGAGAGCCCTTCATTAAGCTTGGCATATTCAATAGCAATCTTAATGAATTGTTCCCCAAAACAATAATAAAAAAATAACGTGTAATTGCTATCTCCACTTTGATCCTAATGAGTAAAATCTCATGAATAAAATAAAAAAATAAAAAATGATAACCTGTTAAATTATAGAGACACAATTCTATTTTCTGTTAAAAGATTATGTTCTAAAAGTAGTAAAATGTTAAAAATTCTATAAATTTGTTGTCACCATAATCTTACTGTCTTTGTTGCCAATAGCAACCAATCATAGCTCAGCTTTAATTTATTTAAGGGGTTATCCAGGATTTATCAAAAGAAAAAAAATTGTGCCTAATCGCTAACAAGCAGGTAGCTGCCACCTACCATGTTGTGTTCGGCACCATTCACCTTCGACACGGAGTGGTCTGGACCGCTCCTGTCAGCGATTTTGCCACTTCCGTTGACATCACATCAACAGAGGGGCGGCTTCTCCCCTCTGTCGACTAGCGTCAGAGCCGATGTCACACTGACAGCTAATCAAATAGCGAAGAGCCGGCTGTCAATCAGCAGCAGACCAGCTGTCCTGCCCCTTCCATAGAGCAGAAAAGCTGCTCTGTGTTTACCCAGCCATGCTGTCCCTGGTAGGAGCGGGCTGTGACCGCTCTGTGGCAGGTATGAATGGCGATGAATAGTACCGGGCACGACAGGTATGTAGGTGGCAGCTACAGTGCGTTGTGAAAGTATTCGGGCCCCCTTGAACTTTTCAACCTTTTGCCACATTTCAGGCTTCAAACATAAAGATATAAATTCTAATTTTTTTGTGAAGAATCAACAACAAGGGGGACAGAATCGTGAAGTGGAACAAAATTTATTGGATTTTTAAACTTTTTTAACAATAAAAAATTGAAAAGTGGGGCGTGCAATATTATTCGGCCCCTTTACTTTCAGTGCAGCAAACTCACTCCAGAAGTTAGTGAGGATCTCTGAATGATCCAATGTTGTCCTGAATGACTGGTAATGATAAATACAATCCACCTGTGTGTAATCAAGTCTCCGTATAAATGCACATGCTCTGTGATAGGCTCGGGGCTTCTGTTTCAAGTGCAGAGAGCATCATGAAGACCAAGGAACACACCAGGCAGGTCCAAGATACTGTTGTGGCGAAGTTTAAAGACGGATTTTGATACAAAAAGATTTCCCATGTTTTAAACATCTCAAGGAGCACCGTCAAGCGATCATATTGAAATGGAAGGAGTATCAGACCACTGCAAATTACCAAGACCCGGCCGTCCCTCTAAACTTTCATCTCAAACAAGGAGCAGACTGATCAGAGATGCAGCCAAATGGCCCATGATCACTCTGGATGAACTGCAGAGATCTACAGCTGAGGAAGGAAGAGTCTGTCCATAGGACAACAATCAGTTGTACACTGCACAAATCTGGCCTTTATGGAAGGGTGGCAAGAAGAAAGCCATTTCTAAAAGATATCCATAAAAAGTCTCGTTTCAAGTTTGCCACAAGCCACCTGGGAAACACCAAGCATGTGGAATAAGGTGCTCTGGTCAGATTAAACCAAAATCAAACTTTTTGGCCACAATGCAAAATTATTTGTTTGGCGTAAAAGCAACACAGCTCATCACCCTCAAAACACCATCCCCACTGTCAAACATGGTGGTGGCAGCATAATCTTTGGGGCCTGTTTTCTTCAGCGGGGACAGGGAAAATGGGTGAAAATTGATGGGTAGATGGACGGAGCAAATACAGGACCATTGTGTAAGAAAACCTGGAGTCTGCAAAAGACCTGAGACTGGGACGGAGATTTATCTTCTAACAAGACAATGATCCCAAACATAAAGCAAAATCTACAATGGAATGGCTCAAAAATAACGTATCCAGGTGTTAGAATGGCCAAGTCACATCCAGACCTGAATCCAATGGAGAATCTGTGGAAAGAGCTGAAAACTGCTGTTCACAAACGCTCTCCATCCAACCTCACTGAGCTCAGCTGTTTTGCAAGGAAGAATGGGCAAGAATTTCAGTCTCTCGATTTGCAAGTGATAGAGACATACCCCAAGTGGACTGCAGCTGTAATCGCAGCAAAAGGTGGCGCTACAAAGTATTAACTCAAGGGGGCGAATAATATTGCAAGCCCCACTTTTCAGTTTTTAATTTGTTTAAAATAACCAATAAATTTTGTTCCACTTCACGATTGTGTCCCACTTGTTGTTGATTCTTCACAAAAAAATGTGAATTTATATCTTTGTTTGAAGCCTGAAATGTGGCAAAAGGTTGAAAAGTTCAAGGGGCGAATACTTTCACAAGGCACTGTACTTGCTGTTAGTGCTTGGAAGATTTTATTCTTCTTATAAATCCTGGATAACTTCTTTAAACTGCTTTGGTAAAATGAAAGCTGTACTGTATTGGTTGCTTGAAGTAACAAAACAGTTTTTCTTTTGATAAACTGCCCTAAAGTGTAAATTTGATGGCCAGCTATTAGGTCAGGTTTCAGGAATAGTTTGGACCTGGCCTTCATGGAGATCCTTATGGCTCCATTCACACTGTTCGTTTTTGGTCTGTTTTTGCTCGTCAATTTTTGCAGCCAAAACCAGGAGTGGAACAATCAGAGGAAAACTATAATAGAAACATGGCACCACTTCTGTATTTGTCACCCACTGCTGGTTTTGGCTACAAAAACTGACACGCAAAAACAGACAAAAGCACACAGTGTTAATTGAGCCTAACACTCTTGTAATCACATCATGGGGTGCCAATGGGCTGACAGAGAGAGCCCTCTTCAGTCACACTCATCAGTAAATGCTGTGATTGCTATTGATTGTAGCATCTAAGAGGTTTACCAGTCAGGATTGGTGTAAATTGGACAGGCCATAGCAATAGGACATTGGCTGTATACCGCTGGTCATGGCACAACAGAGCTCCATTGTTGTGCTATCCACTGACTATACCATTAGGTCCTGTTGCTGTAAGAACATCAATTTGGACTGAATGGTACCTCCATTTGCAGGAATAGGTTAATTTTCTTATCTGATTCTTGGATATAAATTCACCTTGAAATCCAATTTGGTGTATGAATTCTAAATGTGGGCTATCTAATCATATAAACAATTAGGCACTAACTGTAGGGCATCTTCATGTTGCACTATACAGAGGAACCATGTCATCAAAGGCCATGTCTTTCTTCGTCCCATAGGAAAACTCCATATATTCTTGATGTCTTTTTCAGTACACCACAAATCACAATGGTTGATGCATCCTGTGACCATGTGTCCAGATGCTGTTGAGATGTACAACTCTTCCATGATGGAACGTTCAGTCATTGCTCTCATTACCTGACATATTTCTATCATCTTCACAGTGGAAGACATGGCTGTTTCTGTCTTCCAGAAGAAGTGAATGTTACTTAGAAGGATCTCCAGGGCAATTCTAGTACCATGAATGGTGTTCATCAACTGACTTTTCTGCAAGGATCGGTATAATTGCCATTTCAATAAAGCTAGTGTGATGGTAACTTAGAAGTCACGTAAAGTCATCCACAGTGACCAATGTATATGGCCAATTTTTCTGAACTGACCAAAGCTCCATTTTTTTCCTCTGGGTATGTTGTGTTTTTCAAGCCCCTTCACCCTAATTGTTATGATCCAGTGCTGTAGAAGTGGTTGTAGTTTTTTTTATGGCACTCTATCTCATATGCCTTACCCCTTGATCTTTTTCAGATTCTTGGGTGTTTTCTTAGAGACAAATGAAAAAAAAGTCACTTGCAAGATTAAAGGGACTTATCGGGATCAGGAAAAAAACAGGGATAATATAAGAAGCATTACTTACCTGTTATGTCTTTCTGTGGCATATACTATCCCTTACCTCCATAATGTATATGACGACCTTAACTGATTTTCAGTATCTACAAGCTTACAGTATATAAAACCTTTTTAATAGACGTTTTTTCACTTGTACATTTCTTATAATTGCTCATACCATGTAACAATTACACAATGATGAATAATGGGCTTAGTAATGTCTACAAGAAGCCGCCATCTGATTACACTACGTCCATTAGCTTTTCTTGTGTTCCACTATTTGTGTGTTTTGCAGTACATTATTCAGATATCAAAAAAACTTCATGCATATTGCTTTGTATTTCTTACTAGATTAAAAGCTGTCTGGAGACAGGAAAGAAACAAAATAATTACCAGAACTGAACCCCAGTAGAAAAGTGAATGCCCTCTCTTAGTTTCCAGGAGAGCATTTAAGAATGGAATTAGAATAATGATATTCCAGATGTCTTTTATTCTTTGTATTGGTGGAAATCTCTTTTATAGCTCGTGACACGCACTATTACCACTGCACAACCTACAAGTTGTGCGGGACTGTTACAACGCAGCCATAAGTTATATGGAACCTTCCTATTCTGTAGTTGTCATTTTGAATTCAATAAACATAGTGGCATACTCCACCAGATGCTGTAATATGGAGAAATGTCCCTTAGTGTGGTGCGGTCTTTTATTAGTTTAAAGTCACAGAGATTCCATATACATTCGTATTGTTCAAACAAATTTTCTGTGCTCGGAGTGCCTGAAGGTGCCCATAAACTTTAAAGTGCACCTGTCACTAGATTGTTGCCATATAAACTGTACTGTGCCAGTAAGCCCTTATATACTGCATTCTAGAATAGTGTATATAAATCCCCAGGCCGATCTGTATAACATAAAATAGACCTTCTATTATACTCTCGAGGAGGTCCGGTCTGATGTACGACACTGATCTTGATCCAACACCGCCTCCGTGCTTGTGACTGCTGTCCTCCTTTCCTGCTTCATGTGGATGATGCATCCTATGTCATCTTAAAGTGCACCTCTATTGTGCCTTTTATGCGGTGCACTTCTTCCTCTACTGCCATAAAAGTTATGTAGTGCGCAGCCAGGCATCTTTAATTTTCTCTGCTTTGCCTCTCAGTAGGACAGAGAGAATTTAATGTGTCCAAGGAGCGCAATGGAAGACACTGTGTGGATGATGCATCCTATGTCATCTACAAAGTATCCTCTATTGTGCTTTTTGCGGTGCACTTCTCTCCTCTCTGTCATACAAAGTATTGTAGTGCGCATGCGCGGACATTCTTTGAATTTTCTATGCTTTGCCCTCAGTAGGACAGAGAGATTGAATGTGTGCAGGAGCGCAATGGAATACACTGTGTGGATGATGTAGAACTTTTATAACAATAACAATAAAAACCTTTTGCTGCCTACTGTAATATTACCACCTATACCTCCAAACTATATGTAACCTGTATCTAGTATAAATAATACCTCAATACTGAAAGACCATTTGCACCGATGTGTCCCATATGTCCCGTAACTTATCGAATTTCTGAGGGCATCCTCTATTATGGTTCACAATTTTCTCATATGTGATTATTATGTTTTTGGAATCAACCCAGGTCCTTAACATTGGGTGAGAGTTACTCATCCATCTTGTAGTTATCAATTTCCTGGCAAGAAATAAAGTTTCTCTAAGAAAGATTCTGGTATACTGTGATGGCTCAATATTTCTTCCTCTTGAAGCCCAAATAAACATATTTTTGCATCTGGTGGAATGGAAATGGATATCAAGGAAGATAGGAAGGTGACTATACTCTGACAGGAGAGAATAATTGGACAAACCTAAACCATGTGCAAGAAATCTGTGTTTAAACTGTGACGTCACAAACATTCTGAAGAGGGTAAATCTATGACCAAAGTCTCTTCAGTCTTCTGTTTAAAGTGTAACTACTGTTTACATTTTATCTATTAATATTGTAGAGCAAGTGATTAATAAAGTATATTTGAAGTTTATTATAATGAAATCAGGAATAAAACCTTTCAAAATCTTCTAGAATGTTGTCCCCCCCAGGCTGTTTCTAAACTAAACATTTCTTGTTATAAGGGAAATCCGTATTCAGCTTCACACACTATTAAGGGTGGGGGTGGGGCCTACACAGTGTTCCCAGCTGATGAGTGTGTCTGCAGTTCACTTCAGGCTAAGCTACAGTACTGAGCTTGTCAGGCTGTCAGCAGTGCACACAGCTCCTGTGATATCTCTGCATGGCCCTGCTCTGTCAAGTCAGCTGATAGCCCCCACACAGCTCCTCAGCTGATTGCATAGAGCAGACCCAATGTGAATGCAGAGGAGATAAGATCACATGAGCTGTGTGCACTGCTGACAGCATGACAAGCTCAACATTGTTCCTTATTCTGAGGTAACCTGACACCACATCAGCTGTAGCCAGGATTTTGAACATGGGTAGGCCCCAACCCCACCCTTCTAAGGCCCGTATTCAGTGTGTGGAGCTGAATATGGATTTACCTGACAATGAGCATATATCTGGTTCAGAAACAGCCTAGTGGGGACATCTACTAAAATATTTTTAAATGTTTTCCTTCAAATTTCATTACTAAAGTATATTTGAAAGTTTATTATAATTAATTGCTGTACATTATTATTAGATACAAATTTAAACAACAGTTAGGCTATATACCCACTGTGTGTTTTTGGTGCATTTTTTGCTGCATTTCTGCTCCAGAAACGCCGCACCCACAGCTTTAACATGAAGGTCAATGTGATTTCCCAAAACCTGTGCCCACTTGTGCATTTGTGGGTGCTGCATTTTTATAGCAGAAATCGCCTATGATTTTTTATGTCCCTGCAATTGATATGCACATTTTTTGGCTGCCTTTTTCCCCGTAGACTCTATTCTAACCTACGAAAAAAGCACCACAAACAGATGGCTATTCCCACAGTCCATTTGTGGTGCTTTTTCCTGTGACTTCCAAAACAAAAATGCACCAATACTCACCCACCTGTGTGATCCCACGATGATCCCCAGTGATTTCTCCTTCATGCACCTGGCAGTAGGACCTGTGGGTATCGTCCTAATCAGAGCTAGAGCCTGCGTACCACGTGACAGCCTGAGTCACATGGTGCAAGGTCCTGGCAGGTAGATAAAGACAGCTCCCACCACTGCAAAGAGGAACAATCACTGGGGATCACCGGGGGAGGGGGAGAAATTGTCTGTGTGTCTGACTATGTGCCTGTCTGTCTTTGTGTGTGTCTGTGTTTGTGTGTCCCTTTAATTGTGCACAAACCCAATAGGTTTGTGCTGCTTTTGCTTATAGACAGCTGCTTTTGTAAAGCTGACAAATGCAGCACAATGGGCACTTAGCCTTACAGGTTAAGATCAGCACTAGATTCAAGTACAGTATAGAAGCATTGATTTTTTGGGATGTTGTATTTCAACACTTTACAACTTGTGCACTCTTCATAGAGTTTAAGTGGCTTTTGAGAACATAGATTAAAGTAACTGATAGTAAAACACATTGGAAAGTTCACGTGAAATACAGTATAGGCACATTGTAAAATGTAAATTATATACCCTCTGAGTATAAAATATTTTGTGAACGCGACTCTGAAAAAAAAGAAATGTGTAGTTGTGTTATATTTTTTCTCTATTAGGATTCTCTAATGACTTTGAGTACAAAAACCTGCATCAAAACTCCTCTGTAATGAACAGGACCCCAGTGATCCAGAACAAATCTGTCCCTGTTTCAATCACATAACAACAGAAACCATACATGTACAAAATAGTATAGACACTTAGCATGGCACAATAGCTTCCATTTTTGGGGATTCCAAGAGGAGGATGGAGATTTTGATGTTTGCCTGAAATACTTCTAAAAAGTATATGTCCGATTATAGAATATATACCAGACTTTCCAGATAGAGACTGCCTCTCTAAGACCCCTTTCACACTGGTGTTTTCGCCAAAAGATGCGGCAGATTTACTGCATCTGCTGCCTAACGGCCGCACTTGTAACAGCACCCGTGCATTGTCTATGGGGCTTGCGGTAAGGTGCGCAGGTGCGACAAGTGCAGTTGCGGCACCTTACCGCAAGCCCCATAGACAATGCATGGGGCTTGCTGCAAGTGTGTCGCAAGTGCAGCCGATGCACTTGCGGCGGATCCGGGCAAAAACGCCTATTGAAAGGGGCCTAACATGTCATTTTATACACAGTGATGTGACTTAAATGACAATTGATCCTTTAGTTGGTTTTCATTAGCACCACTGACTTTTGTAACCTTTTGCATAACCCCAATTTTTTGATTTGTTTTTCCCGCCATCACCATATTTAAGTTTTTTCTTTTCAAATGAAATAGAAACATTTCTGATCTGTGCTATGTCATGAATAAAATACGGCAAGACGAGATTTGAAAAAGGATTGCATTCTAATTTTCTGTATATTTTACAGTGTCCCAACTTTTGTGGAATTGAGGTTGTAGATTGTTTTCAAGTTCATTACAAATACAAACTTTCTGTTAAGTTAAGGAGTATTCCAGCTGTCAGAACCCAACCGAGCTTACACTTATTGGAAATACATGTTATCAGCTTGATTACCTGTTTAAGTAGGACGGTGCACCCCGTCAGCATGACAATGGCGAAGAGTAATTTGTAGGTTGTAGCCTTAGACATGTATGTCTTGTCCTTCTCTATAGAACTATTTCATTTATGGAAAGTGCTAAGGAGAGTGTTTAGCTATTCCTGAAATGGAGTTTCCCGTTGTAGCGATAATTGGGGGTAAAATCTGACCAATCTAATTTTTATTGCTTATCCAGTGAATTTATGGTCTGAAATATCCCTTTAAGTAGTGCCAGAAGCTGAAGCCTTTGCCTTATCTGTCATTGCTTACTGGCAGGACAGGCAAACTATAACAACCATGTCCCTGGCCAACATAAGAGTTTTTGACAAGGGCACATGAGACGTCTTAGACTTTGCGCCCTTTAGCAACTGTACATTGCCATATGTGTATTCCGTGAACTGGTGACAGGTCCTTTGTAAGTAGTACTGCCTTGTGCTGTTCTAGTTCTGAGATGAGGATCCCACTTGATTTACCTCGATGTTTATACTGGTTCTTTTAATGTAATATTTAGTATCACAAGGTCTTCTGGACCTCTATTCTGTTGTTTGTTTGTTTCTTGTGACAGCGATTGAGCAATATATTATTTATTCTCACTACAGAGTCAAACTGACATAAACCTCAGCAGATGTCATGGCACTGCTCGGCACATTTCATTGTCTGTGGTAATAAACTATTTGTGACTGTCATTTTCTAAGCTATTTTTACTTTACGGTGTCATGAGCCATGGACAATAAGCAGAGCAATTGTGTGCATTCTAGAGTCATATAACTCTTACAGGATTTATATGTCTGTGTTCTCTCTATATACTGGACATAATAAATTCAGTAGTTTGTTAAATGATTGCATCCAGTTAATGAATAAACACTTACTAAAATGAATGGTAATAATTGTTTGCTAATTTATGGGTATGTCGATATATTCATTTTTGAGATGTGTTTTGCCATGAGCAAATAGCCTCCCATGGTTTTAAAGGTGATATCTGAGTTGCCTTTCATACAACCAGACATGAACTGGTCCACCGGGAAAGAGGTGAATTCCCAGGTGGGCCTTTGTGCAGGAGATATGACAATATACTTGATTTGCTGTTTATGTTATTCATTTAACAAACTACTGAATTTATTATGTACAGTATATAGAAGCAAAGATACATTTGTGAATGAGGGTAATACAATATTTGCATGTTGTTGAACAGTGGGCTCCCACGGTCAGTCAGTATTACTGGAAGGATTTTTGCATCCCGTTTCAACTCTGGATACAACCCATTGATTTTTCCAACTTGGGTTTTGAAACCATTTTACTAAGTAACATAGCAGGTAGATAAACGTGGATGAATTAATTGAGCCCAATCTCTGAGTGGAACTGCAGCACTTAAAATGGTTATCCTCCAACTTTGGTCTTAGATTGCATCCAAAATACCGTACTTGCATAGCACTCAAATGACATATGAAATATCAAACATATTTTAGTCATCCAATTTATCTGGATGACAATAGGATCGATTTTTTATGTACAGATAAGAGCAATCCTTTAGCTGTATACTACACAAATATGACCTTTATGGAAGAGTGACAATACAAATCCATTAATAAGAAGTAGCTGAGAGCCGCAGACTACACCAGTCAAGGTCCAGAGCCCGACTCTGTGGTGAGGCTACAGATTACACCGATCAAGGTCCAGATGTTGACTGTTTTCTGAGGTCTGTTCATGGCTATTTTCTCGGTTTTGACCTTGGGTCTCCTCTCGGAACTGGTATCAAGTCTTCTCTGGGGCCTGGTCTCAGATCTTCTCTGGGATATGTTCTTGGGTCTTTTCTGAGATCTGGGGATGTAAGCCCACTCCACTGTTTACAAGACCATCCTGCTACAAATTCAGGTACTGACTCCTCCCCTTCTTGGTCCTTCCAAATCTCTTATATTTAGTAGCTGCGTCACATCTGTCACCTGACCTGGCGTCTCTTCTAATCTCATCCTCGAAGAAACATATACTTCACTCTTTGGTTAAGTTACAAGGTGATTTTAAAGATTGTTCAGTTGGTGCCTTCTAAGGTCTATTAGGCCACGTGCACACATTGAGTATTTAGTGAGGTTTTCTTTACCTCAGTATTTGTAAGCCAAAAGCAGCAGTGGGTGATAAATACAGAAGTGGTGACGTGTTTCTATTACACTTTTCCTCCGATGGATCCTCTCCTGGTTTTGGCTACAAATCCTGAGGTAAAAAACTCATCAAATACTCAACATTGGCCTTACCTAAAATACCGTCTGTCACAAAACAAAATGCCCCAAATTATTTAAATTAACAACATTTTTGCAATGATGAAAAAGGGTGATCCTATTCCACTCATTCAAAGATATATGGAAAGCTGCACATTCATATACAGTAAATAGTTTGTGATACTTTGTAAGGATACTACAAAAAAATCCTCCTTCTACCCAGTAAGTAGTGATTGTCTGAACTTTATCTCTGTACTGTAAGTATAGTCTCCTACGGATCTCCTCATGTATATCAGGCAATAATAAGTTCTTCATCCATTTGCTGAGAAGGAACATTGTGGATGCACTTACCCGTGAGAATAAGGAACATTGTGCAGCACAAATCATGAAAATATTGAAGAATGAGGATAGCATGGAAATCTCGAAAACCAGCATGTACACAATAAGATGCTGGCTTAGTTGCACATTCAGACCCAGCAGGTGTAGCTGATACTGGTGCAATGGTAATGGCAGCAATGATTCATGTAAGTGTTTTTCCATTTTAATTTCTTCTCTTTTCTTCCAAAAACTTTTCTCCATTTCTTTCCCCATAACCTTAGAGAAGTTGTTTTTCTGCAGGACGAGCAGTAATTTTGAATGATACTATTCATTTTACATTTTCACCCCTTCACCACACAGCCTGTTTTCACATTACTGACCAGGCCAAATTTCACAATTCTGACCAGTGTCACTTTATGAGGCGATAACACTGGGACACTTAAAGGGAACCTGTCAGGTCCCTGTGCACCCAGTACCACGATCATTTCTGGTGCGTATCTGAAATCCCTGTCTGGTAGTCCCAGCATGTACTAGCATCCATAAAGGTACCTTTACACACGGCAACTTTTCTAGGAATTTCACTGGCAACTTACTGGTTGCAGTGAAATCATGGACACATTGTTACATTTGTACACAGCAACAACATAGAACAATATCTCCATGATTTCACTGCAACCAGTAAGTTGCCAATGAAATTCCTAGAAAAGTTGCCGTGTGTAAAGGTACTCTTAAACAATCTTTAGAAAAAGCATTTCTAAACTTCGTTTATGATATGCTAAGGTGAACTTTGATTCGTCAATGGGGCTTCCTGGATTGTACCCGTTGAAGCACCACTTGCGGTGTGAAACGGCTGTTGTATGGACCCCTCACCCTCCCACCCACTACCCTCACCAGCTTGTGGATCTTGGATTCAGCTACTGTGACTTTGTCAGGGTCAGCATAAATGAGGCCAAGAGCCAAAAAAAAGTGCCTCAAGAGTGGTAAATGACTGCAATTCCCCTGGTAATGAAAATGCTTAGTATTGTGCATCCCCATGAAGCAAAGAAAGAGTCAGAAAAAATAGAAAACTTACTTCTAACCTTGTTGAAGCAGTCTGGCAATTTTACCCTGGGTTTAGATGTGGCATTCAGATGGATCGAATCCTCTGTAGTGACAAGATATGTGTGCTGCTGCTGGAGCTTGATATATGCCCCTTCTAGCGACAAGTCCTGTAGTTGCGTGGCCAAAACGTCAATGGGATCCATAATGATGCACCGTCACACTTTACTGTACTGACTATAACATTATTCACATTGGGAAGTATACCGGCTGATATGTTTGTGCAGAGACCTGATGGGAATTGGACCCAGATAGTTTACTGGGACTTAAAGGCAACCTGTCACCATGAAAATGCAATCTAATCTGTAGCCATCATGTTATAGAACAGGGGGAGTAGGGAAGACTCATATGAAGTTTTGTGAGAAACGATTCAGTTTAACTTGTGATTTCATCATTTAATCCTCTGCTCTTTCAGGGATTTTCGGTCCAATGGTAGTGCTATCTGTGATTGACAGCTATATTTGTATGCACACTTATATAATAACAGCCGTCAGTCACTAATAGCACCACCCACTGGACCCAAAATCCCAGAAAGAGCAGAAATTTAAATGATTAATACACGGGTTATACCGAACCTTATCTCACAAAACTATATATCAATCTACTCAGCTCCCCCTGTTCTATAACATGATGCCTGCAGATTAGATTGCATTTTCAGGGTTACAGGTTCCCTTTAAAGTACCAGGAATCTTATGTTTTATGTTAAGGGCTAGTCTCGTAGGATGTTCAGAAGGGTTGGGATAGATTGAACATCCACATACCTCCCATAGGCCTGTCTCTTAAGTATTAATATTATTAATATTTATTTATATAATGAGACTCTTGATGGATCTTGATGGTCTGTGATGTAAATAAGGTCCTGGACTTCCTATTTGATTCACAAGCAAATGAGCATGCATGAGAGTGGAGCTGGCTTCAGGGTTTTGAAAGAAGCACAGTCTGGAGATTGGGTCTCTGTGCTTGGGAAGCAGTCATTACTGGAATTCACAAGAACTAGAGATCACGTGTGCAGAGCCTTAAAGCTACTGCTCTGATGGAGCAGAGCTGATAGAAGCATCTAGGCCCCAGAAAGGTAAAATACTATGTTTTGATATGGGCATCGATGTTGTTACCTTGCTGATGGATGTATCCAAAGCCAGTTGGGCATAGCTGCCATAAAGAAGGTTCTGGATTGTGTGTGTACCTTGCAATGAACTATAACTATAGTCGTATTATGATGCCTTCACGTAATTACACCATCTGGACCTGTTTATATAAAAACAGTTCGCTTCGTGCATTAATTGTGTGACTAATGGGGAGTGTTCCTGTACACGCTCAGTAAGCGGTACCCCACAGCATAAACTAACACATAGGTAGAGATAGAAAAACTGTAGCCACACCCACACTCTACTGGATCCTGTACAGATTACAATGTCCCTAATTGAACAACTAGAAATCACAGCTTGGACCTGTTTCCCTAAAAGCCATTGAGCTGTTTCTTGTACCTTCTCATGAACCAGTGGAGAGGCCGTTACACAAAATTAACCAAATGGAGAAAGTGTACAAGGGTAGAAAGAGCCAAAGGGTAATAAACATAAGCACAGGCACAAATGGACATAAGAAAAAATAATAAATGCAAGCAAGGGTAACCTCCTACAAACCTAACAGAAAACAGAAATAAGGTGTAGGGAAGACAAAAGAGAAATACACAGAGCAAATACAACACTGATATCTGTCTAACAGGTGAAATCCTTTACCTGCAGGGCTAGAACTCCTTAGCAAGAAATGCACATAGAATCTGATCTGGCACAAATCCTAAGTCATATTAAAAGGCTCTAAAGTCAATTATGACTACAAGGATTGCTACCCTTATTGGGTGGCATTAGAGTTTTTCACTTCCTCACTGAAGTGACAATTTGCATAGAAATATAGTCAGCTAAGAAGGTTGGTAAAAATCCTGGTTGTGGTAGGGCAGAGATAAAATACACAAGTGAGACACCTCACTAACTGCAAACCAAAGGAAGAATCAAAGATAAAAGAACCATCAGCATTTGGACAGACACCAACTACGAAGCAAGGGGCCACCGAATCAAGTCCCGAGACTAAGACGTTACAACATTGTAGTGCCCACTACATTGTGCCTAGATCGTGCTTATGGATATGGACTCCAATAATTATGTGGCCTCTTATTACAACAGTACTAAAAAACATGTAGATCTAGCTGCAGTTTAGGTACACTGTGGGTCTAAGGGAAGGGGGCATTTGTATTTAGTAGGGCAGAATTTGCTGGTTTTCTTTAGTGGGGCAAGGAGCCATTTTGCTTTAACAGAGCTTTGTGTTACCAGTAACGTGGAAACCCCCTATATTTCCATGGGCAGATGACAGACCTAAGTGGGGACTTGTGTTTTTTTTTGTGGATTCAGTTGAACCTTTTCTAGGGAATATTTGACATAACATTTTGAACTACATTTATCCTGTGCTCTACACTGACCATTCACATTGTGGATCCCATATAAATCTCAGAATGATTTGAATCAAATGGAACCGCCGAGGGATCCATTCACTATAATAATGGAGCAAATCTCCATTTGGTCTCTGTTAAGCGATGTCCATATTTCCCAAAGTGCACAAAACTGTGGTTTACAGTGCTTTTATGCTCCCTTAAAAAGATGGACACTGCCAGATTATGGCCAGAGAGAGTCCAAAATTTCATGTATTTTAGATGTTTACGTGGAAACCCCACTGTAAGAATTCAGCATAGAGCAAAGAATAAATGTGAGCGGAGTCTTGTTGAGATCTTTGGGAGGATCTCGGTAAGAGAAGATACGCGATGTGAGCATACCCTACGGAAGATGCACTGGTAATGATTGTGTGGTGTTGCAGAGGCTGAGAAATAGCAATTCTGGCATTTCATTTTTTATCTTTACCATACTTAACATACTGGTTATGTAATTGATTATTTTGTTAGATTGAAATTTTAAGGACATATAGAAATTGAAAATGTTTATTGTTTACTTCTTTATTTTGAGGGAAAGGAAAATAATTTGGATTGTTATTTTTTAATTTTTTTTATACAATTGTATTTGAGCTACCTTTTTTTTAATTTTTAAGGGTAAACATGTTTCATAAAGCTATTGTTCAAAGCGGGAAAGGTCAATATCTACTTACATAATTGCCCTGTCCCGTCCACCATCCACTTTCTTCCCAATGTCCTCCTATCACATGCCGCAGTCTCCACCATAGTGATAATTGTACAAATATAGCACCCGCTGGTGGTACTGGCCCAATGTGCTGTACTGCCAGTGGTGCCGCAGCCACCCGCACTGACAACTAGTAATAGGAAGAATCGCTATACACCCGTAGATGTCACCGCACACACTGCCGCCTGAGTAAGTGGGTGTCCAAAGATGGTGGCGGCCTGAGTAACTGCACATGCACATGCCAGGTGCACACATGCGCAGTAACTCATGTCGCCATCATCATTAGACACTTGGGAATACAAAGATGATGCACATGGGGGCAGAGAGAGCGCACAGGGCAGAGAAAGTACAGATGGGGGGCAGAGAGAGTGCACAGCAGTTATGACAGAGACCAGGGGTTTCACCCTACAAGATTGCGAGGAGCCCATGGTTGCCTTGGAAGACATGGCCTTGTTGAATGCCAATCCATCATATTGAACAAGTGATAAAATGATGTCCTAGGTGAACTAACAAATTTTCAAATAGTAAAGATTAAACAAAGTTTAAGAAAATAAATAAATAATTATTAAATATATATATTTTTAAATATAAAGTTTATATAACCCCGTTTTGTCAGTTAAAAAAAAAGCTTAATTAAAATTTTAAAACAAATTTAATATAGTCATGTGGGTAGAAGTCCAATTTGTGAAAAATATAACGTTAAACTGTGCGGAACAGATTGTTTTATTCAAAATTACAGCTCTTCCAATAAAAAATAACCAGTTAATACAGCTTTGTTGATTTTAAAATGTAACATTTTTGGCTCTTAATAGAGAAGGATAAAAAAAATAACATGAAATAATAGAAAATCAATAAGGCATGAAGCAACTAAATACTAATTTAGTAAAATAGATTTAGCCTGGAAGAATGATCATCATTGCTTTAATGACACATAGCATTGGAATAAATACAGTATGTACTGTATTGTAGAAACACATTGCTAACAAATCAGATTGTATAGGATACCGTTGTTTAGCTTGCCCCAATGAACTCTTATCATTCTTACTTACATTTTGTACATATATTAGCACACATCTAATACTCCAGGGTGTCAGGATACAATACAATGTTGTGTAGACAGTAATAATTCTAAATATTATATAATGGTGATTTATTCATATTAATCAATATTATTTCTTTTAAGAGCACCATTAAATCTAAATATTCAACTATAGATTTAGAAACATATGAAAGTGATTTTCATCATTAAAAAAATCTATAATTCATTACAACAAAGATTTTAGTAACAACCATCATAGAGAATTTTAGTAATCAGGCAGCATTGCGTCTCCATGTAGAGTAGAGAAATCAAAGTTTCTAAGTATTTGGCAAGATGTCTTCCTTGCCTGTCACTCCCACTGGATATATACAGTTTACTTTGCCATAGATTACTTTGTGTGGATGCAGACTGGTAAATTGAGTCTTGTTTCTAGGAAATGTCTCAGCAAGAGGTCAATTTAAAACAAACAGAATGAAAGGATTAAGCATTAAAGGAAAACAAGAAGAGTAAAGAACATTAACTGTGAACGCCGCCACAATCAAGCAGAACGAGACCTTGGAATACATTAGGATCAAGCTGTCATCCACATACTACACCCAACATCAAATGCTGAAGGCGGTTCATGGGAAGTGCTGAAAATGTGCCGTCAATATTTTCTTTAAAGGGTATTATGGATGTTTCATTTTCAAAGAGCTAGTGTTTTATTTTAAGACAGAGAAAATCTTAGAAAAATCAAAGAGCAATATATTTAGCAGCTCTCTAAGGGTGCCTTCACACTGGCGTTCCGCAAGTCCCTATGATTATCATGGGGACGCACGGTGCTGCGCTTGACTGTGTATGACCGTGCACTCCCATTCATTTCCCTGTGTGATTTGTACGCATGCGCATGCTTGCGTACAAACCATACATTGTCGTCCGCACCAGGAATGCGACATGTCGCGTTCAGGGGCGGACCAAAGTGTGTGATTTGTACGCAAGCATGCGCATGCGTACAAATCACACAGGGAAATGAACTGGAGTGCACGGTCATGCGCAGTCAGGGGCAGCACCATGCGTCCCCATGATAAACATAGGGACTTGCCGTGCCTGCGCTCACATGGCGGTTCCCCTGTGCAAAACACTGCGGAGGGGAACGCCAATGTGAAGCCAGCCTAATACGCCATGATGTCTATCTGCTTTAAAAAGATTACTTACTATGTAACACCTAAAGCCGGAGTGAGAAGATAAGTGGAAACTAATTATTGTTTGCCACCTGTCCCAGCTCAGACATCAAGCCTTGTATATTTTCCTCATGGCTGGAGGAAACACTCAGTGTGTGATGCAACCAGGGGGAACACCAGGAAGAGGTAAGGCCCCTTTCACATCAGCATTTTTGTCCAGATCCGGCTGATCCGGACAAAAAAACGCATGTGCTGCCTAACTTGCGGCAAGCCCCATGCATTGTCTATGAGACTTGCGGCAAATGTGGTATTGCCGTGATCCGGCACTTGAAAAAAAACGCGGTCAGCTATGTCCGCATTTGCCTCGAGTACCGGATCGCTGCAATACTGCACTTTCCACAAGCCCCATAGACAATGCATGGGGCTTGTCGCAAGTGTACTGCAACTGCGGCCATTAGGCGACACATGCGGCAGATGCGTTTTTTTTGTGCGGATCAGCTGGACAAAAACGTTGATGTGAAAGGGGCCTAACAGTGTGGCTGTGGCAACAGGGAAAGGGAAGAGAGGTCACCCCATAACAATTACCTGAGTGCGACCCCCTGTGCTCCCTAATGTCCCTACATAGCTCCTTCTCCCCATGTGCGATTGCGTGACTAGGCTCTGACTCACCCTGGGCTAGCCCTAGCTAGTGCGTAGGGCAGTAAGACATTAATCTTACTACTGCAATAAAACAAAGAGAGAAGGGAGCGCACATAGGGTCTTATCTATGATGATAATTCAATGCCCCCCGATTAGTGTGACTCACCTTTTTGGGTTGTGTGAGTCACAACAAACTGCAAGAGCCTTGTTATTCTGGTCGCTGCAGACACCTGGTGAGGGAGAAATCTGTTTATGTAGAAAAAAGCCCAGGTTTAGATTCCGCGCAGACCACCAAGCAGGAAGGGTATGTTTGATGTCCGTCTATTGAGCCAACGCGTTTCACAGCAGGACCTGCTGCTTCCTCAGGTTTGCCCTTCCTGCTTGGTGGTCTGCGCGGAATCTAAACCTGGGCTTTTTTCTACATAAACATACTGCAATAAAACAACACATGGAGAGAGACAAACAAGCGACACAAAACACAAACAAAGGAACTCCACAGCTCTTCAGAGAAGGATTTCACAGATTCTACTGGAAAGAACTCCACAGCTTAAACTTGAACAACTTTACCTGAGATCTAAAACCAACATAGGAGTGAGCTAGGAGTGGGTTTAAATTGGGGAAGGGAGTGGTCATAAAGTTCGTCAGCTGAGATTTAAAGCTACAAGGATTCTCAGCAGGATAAGAAAGGAATGCTTGACCACTTCAGCAGTGAAAATCCATTATCAACAAATGATAACATGGTATTACAATAAACCTGCCAACAGAGGGCCAACCACTAAAACTCTCAGCCTGGGCAAGGAATGCATTAATTAAAGAGGTAGCACAAAGACTAAGCATAACCCTGAAGGAGCTGCAGAGTCCCCAAGCAGAGACTGGAGTTTCTGTCCATACGACCACAATAAGTTGTGCACACCATAGAGCTGACTTTTATGGAATGGCGGTCAGAAAAAAAGCCTTTACTTACCACCATAAATTGAAGGCTCGTTTTGATTTTATCAAAAGATATGCGGGAGACTACCCATATGTATGGAGGACAGTTTTATGATCAGATGAAACTTAAAATTAACTTTTTGGTCACCAAAGATAACACTGGTGCCAAGTCAACATAGCTGATGACCTGAAGAACACCATCCCCACAGTGAAACATGGTGGTAGCAGTATGACATTGTGAAGATGCTTTTCAGGAACAGGTTAAATGGTCCAAGTCAAGGAGAAGATGAATGGTGCGAAATACAAGGCTTTTTCAGTTTGTCATTGATTTGAGAGTGGAACGGGAGTTCACTTTCCTAAAGTAAATAACCCAAAGCTACTGCTAAAGCAATACTCAAGATTTTTAGAGGGAAATGTGTAAATGTACCAGATGGTGCTAATCACATTACACATTCTAATAAGGCAAGGTCACATTACACAAGTTTTAACAAGTGACAAATTTAGCATGATGTCTCCCACTAAATCTATATAGGCACAACACTAGGCATGTTATTTTCATGAACTGATGCAAATCCTAAAAACACAGTCAAATTGTGAGGTAGCAAAAGACAAGAAATGCCAAGGGTGAATACTTTTGCAAAGCACTGTACATCCTTTGTTTCCTTGAGTATGAGCACACCTCACTCAACATAATCTGGTGTTTCCTGCTCAGCTTCTCTCTGCGTACTGCATATCCTGCTGTTCTGGTGTATAAGACCATTTGGCCTAGGCTATTAATATGATACCAGTTTTTCATCAGGTTTTTCCCAAATAAGCTAAGGTCACCACCAGTAAAACTTTATACACAGCATTCTGGAAGTCCCTAGGCTGATCAGCATAATGAAGAAAACAGGTTTCATTATACTCACTTGGGTGACGGTCCGGTCTGATGGGTGTTGCTGATCTTGGGCCGGACCCTCCTTTCTTCTTGCGATCACTGTCCTCTTTTCTGCTTTGTGCGTGTGATGTGTCCTGCATCTCCCACGCTGTCTCCGCCATTGCACTCCTGCGCACGTACACTATCAGAGCATTGTTTTAACCACAGAGGATGTACATCATTATAGACAGCAGCGCTGATCTAAAAATCTTTTTGTTCATTTCTGGAGTTACCGAGGACCATCCATGAGGTGGGGGATCCTGCTGCAGCTGTGATGCTTTGAAACCAGTTGTGGGTCACACAACTAAGGTGAGCAGTTCTTACACTGCACATACACTTCCCACAAACAGTTTAGACCCATTATGTCCTTGTCTACCCCTTTTCTTTTAGATAATCAGGCTAGGTGGGCAGAGATTCAGTATTAACTTTCACAAAGCCCTATACATCCCCATCCGATCTAAGAGATATACTGATTGATGTGTGCAGTTTGTGAACTCTAGGGGCACATAAAAATTAAAGTGTAACAAAGAAAATATGCCACTAATGCTTAGAGCTGGTTCTACTCACATTAAAAAATGGCACCAGCAATAAATAGTTAAAGGGTATATCCAGGATTTAAAAAGTAAAATAAAAAATGTGCTTAAGCAATGACTGGCAGGTTGATGCCACCAACCTGCCAGTTGTGCCTGACACCATTTTTTGATGACATGGAGCGATCTAAGATCTCTCTTGCTGGCGATTCTGTAGCTGACGCTACAGAGGGTCAACTTCTCTGCTTTGTTGATGGGCATCACAGCCAACATCCTGCAAATTGACAGCCAGCTCCCGGATACCTAATTGGGGGAGCCAGCTGTCAATCAAGATGACATCAACTGTCCTGCAAAAAAAAGCCACCGCGCTCTTGTGGAAGCCAGGAGATCACCAGCAGGTGCAGTCTGTGACCGCTCTGTGAGGTCATTGAATGGAGCCAAGCACAATAGGCAGGTAGGAAGCAACTACCTGCCTCTTAGCGCTTGGGCACTTTTTTTTTAAATCCCGGATATACTCTTTACCCCAATGTGTCAATACTTTTGAGATCAGTGGTCACAACTCATACATCATAGATCAGTACGAACAACAGTGAATTTGATTAGTAAAGTGTGACCTCTCTTGTTATTTTACGCCATTGTAAATTGTTCTTTAAGTTGCAATAAAAAGTGATAAATACACTCACTAGGTTAGTCATGAGGAATAATTTCTCTGGTAAGTTAGCGAATTTACGTGTTCTGTATTTTAATAACATCTTAGTAAAAATAAAGCAATTTATACCTCCAAGATATACCCGTAAAACAAGCACATAGGCTTTCAAGCTCTACTCTCCAGGAACACCTTGCCTTCTGTTAATTTGCAAAGAAAAATGCCTTCTTGATGAAAAGTGTGAATATACCGTAAGTAGCTGATTTGTCTGGATATCTCAATATTTTCCGTAGGATAAGCAGCATTTAATGAGGATACAAGCGAGCACACCATGTACTCTAATGACAGAATTTTATTGATTCTGACAAATTTCCCTTGATGTATCCATTAATGCAGGTTCAGCATGTGCTGTATCTATAGAGAGATACAATGTATAGATTTACTACAAACTGTAAAGAAGATTATGCATTAGAATACTACATAACAACTGAAAAATAGATAAAGGAAACAGTTTTTAAATATTCTGTAAGAAAAATGTATGGTAGATGAAATACCAGGGAAATGTACTATTATCTATTCAATAACATAATGGAACAACATCCAGTGCAGAACAGCGATGCCGTGGTGTCCTGCGACCTCTACATCATGTCTGATTGTCAGTTTTTAGGATTTGATGAGACTCATTTCCATCTTTATTTCTTAGGAACAAAATATACAAAGTCCAGCGGAGGAACTTCTGTGCAGTATTAAAATCCTTTTATTCCATAAATATCGTTAAAACTTCATTCCATAACCGGACCAAGTACATACAAGAGCAGTGGGCACATTGCAACAAAAGAGAGCACAGCTGTCTGGTCACAGACAACGCCTGACGTGACGACCTTTAAGATCTTCGTCTAGGTCTAGTGTGGTTGTAATGGCTCATTCAAGATATACTCTGAGTGTGGACATGGTCCACTTAAGAATTTGAAGAATTAAAAGTGGGTGTCAGCTTTTGGTAGCTTCAAAGCAGATCTCTGGTTAATAAATTGCTATGTTGCTACATAGTTCCCAGACAGACTGTGGTAGGCCCCCTTCACATCACGTTTTTTGCCTGTCTGTGTGGATCCTGTGTGAGAGAGAGAGATCTGGAACAGAAATTGGGCTGGGAGGACCAGAACATTTGTTCTGAGCATGCTCAGTACCTAAAACCGGATCTGGGAAACGAATCATTTTTTTTCCCGGATCCGGCACTATAGACTCCCATGTTATCTGCTCCGGATCGCACTGGATTTGTTTCTGTCCGTTGCGCCCAAAATCGGAGCAGTCTCTGATTCTGGGTACAGGAAAAAACAGGGCACAAATGGATCCCGGGCTGAATTCACACAAACGGATGGCCATATATGACCAATCCGGCACCATAGGGATACATGGCGGGAAAAAACGGATTCCTGCCTATCCATTTCAAAATGGATAGACCCGGATCCCCAAAAATGTGGTGTGAAGCCAGCCTTACTATTTACAATATTATACAAAAAGTCACTAACAATTAGATATTGTGTATTTTTCGTTTATCAACCACTGTATTGTAAAGCGCTGTGGAATATGTTGGCGCTATATAAATAAAGATTTATTATTATTATTATTATTATTATGGATTAATACATATAAAAGTAGTAGATCATTTTATATTTCAATAATAACCATCCTGACATCAATGATAAGGTAAAGAATGTTTGTACCGTGTTAGCCAGTAGATAGAAAAATAATAGAATCTGAGAGTCCTCAGCGGTTGATACCTTTTAATGGCTAACTGAAAAGATGGTAAACATAGCAAGCTTTCAGGATAGGCTGACGAAGGGGCCATAGTGTCTGGAAAGCTTGCTATGCTTACCATGAATTCAGTTAGCCATTACAAGGTATCAACCGCTGAGGACTCTCAGATTCTAATATTTTTCCATCCTGACGTCATGATCATAAATTGTAAAATATACATAGGATAATGTAAAGAATTGCATAATGTAGACAAATGTAAAAGACTGGAAAGTATTTAGAAAAATAATAGGAAAATATGTAGATTAAGATGTGCCTCCGTCACTCCGAGTGGATCCCTGGCAGACGACCGGACCAAGGAGAAATCTGGGTGAGCTGGATATCACAAACTGTTTCTTATCAACATCTTTATTTCTGGTGTTTATTCTACATGTAGTGTTCCTTTAAATGATATTTCACTAAATTGATATATAAAAATCCTACTTTTAATTACGGTAAATATGAATAGCACTTAAAAGGAACAAAAACAATAATAAAGGTGGAAAAAGGATCTAAAAAGGAAAATTCTCCAAAACTTTTTTTCTATCTCATATTAAAAATCAAACTTTAAATATCAAGAGGTACCGTATATACTCGCGTATAAGCCGAGTTTTTCAGCCCAAAAATTGGGCTGAAAAGTTACCCCCTCGGCTTATACGCGAGTCACTATACGGGCGCCCCCCCCCCCCAGAGGTATACAGGCCCCCCCGTGCTCCTTAAACCTGTAAAGGAAGAGGATTATACTTATCGCTGTCCGGCTGCCGTCCCCGCTCTCCATCGCGCTCCTCCATCTGCATCGCGCTCCTCCATCTTCCGGCTTCCTGTCGGCACCGACAATGACGTCATTGTCGGCGCAGAACACAGGAAGTCGGAAGCCGGAAGATGGAGGAGCGCGATGCAGATGGAGGAGCGCGATGGAGAGGCAGCCGGACAGCGATAAGTATAATCATCTTCCTTTACAGGTTTAAGGAGCACGGGGGGGCCTGTATACCTCTGGGGGGGGGGGGCTGTATACCTCGGGCTGCTGCTGCATATAACATGGGGCTGCTGTATAACATGGGGCTGCTGTATATAAAATGGGGCTGCTGCTGTATAACATGGGGCTGCTGCTGTATAACATGGGGCTGCTGTATATAAAATGGGGCTGCTGCTGTATAACATGGGGCTGCTGCTGTATAACATGGGGCTGCTGTATATAAAATGGGGCTGCTGCTGTATAACATGGGGCTGCTGCTGTATAACATGGGGCTGCTGCTGTATAACATGGGGCTGCTGCTGTATATAAAATGGGGCTGCTGCTGTATATAAAATGGGGCTGCTGCTGTATATAAAATGGGGCTGCTGCTGTATATAAAATGGGGCTGCTGCTGTATATAACATGGGGCTGCTGCTGTGTATAACATGGGGCTGCTGCTGTGTATAACATGGGGCTGCTGCTGTGTATAACATGGGGCTGCTGTATATAACATGGGACTGCTGCTGTGTATAACATGGGGCTGCTGCTGTGTATACCATGGGGCTGATGCTGCTGTGTATACCATGGGGCTGCTGCTGTATATACCCTGGGGCTGCTGCTGTATATACCCTGGGGCTGCTGCTGTATATACCCTGGGGGCTGCTGCTGTTTATACCACTGAGGCTGCTGCTGTATATACCTCTGGGGCTGCTGTATACTACCACTGGGGCTGCTGTATATACCTCTGGGGCTGCTGTATACTAACTACTGGGGCTGCTGCTGTATATACCACTGGGGCTGCTGCTGTATACCTCAGGGGCTGCTGTATACCACACTGCTGAGGGCTGTATACCTGTGCTGGGGTCCACCCTCGGCTTATACACGAGTCAATAGTTTTTCCCAGATTTTGGGGGCCAAAGTAGGGGGTCGGCTTATACACGGGTCGGCTTATACACGAGTATATACGGTAATTAACACACAATTTATGCTAGATTTCTAAAAAAAACATTTCAAGGATATGTAGAAAATAATGCAAAATTACAGTCTTTGCAAAATCTTACTTTTGTCTATGATTTCAAGGTTTGATTTTTCAGAATGGCAATATTAGACAGGCAATCTCATAATGCCTAGGGTACACAATACAACACAGCAGCCTTTATTTTCTGGTCTATGACGGTTTCTTACAATATATCTTGTTCTGTTCTCACTACACATGCCCTATTCATATGAAGCTAAACAGGCAGCTAAACCGGTATACAGAGTCCAATAAGAAGACTGCTGCTGAAGGTTGTGCTTTATTGAACATGGTATTATGATTCGGTGAAACTGGGGACACTAGGGATACATACAATCAGTGCATGAATGATACAATAGAAAAATACATATCATAGATTGCTATACAATATGCATGAAACACTTAAATAAGCCTGAGTCTAACCTAGAATGCAACACACTAGACTAAAGTAACATTTGGAGCAGTTAATAGCTTGAGGCAACATCAATTCTTACCAGCAATACATAGAGGGATGAAATGGAGGATCTCTTCCTATTTGAAGCATAGAGGCTGAACTACCATAATGCATTGCAAAGGGGAGGAGAAACTTCTGTAAAGTTTATTTTACCCTCAAAAAATATAGCTTTTTTTTATGATAGTTAGGATTAAGCTGTTTTTACACCCTCTGTGCTCATCCTTTTACTGCTCAATATACAATTTGCCTTCTTACAATCACATGCCAATCTCTTTCTTTTCTTCTTTTCTCAATTGAAACAATGAGTGAAGAAGAGAAAACATTTGGCATGTAATTGTCTCTATGCAAATTGCATATGTGATGATCACAAAAAGTGTAAAAACAGCCGAATCCTAATGATACATTACACAATCAAGCGAGTGGGTGGGAGGACGGAGGACTACGGCGTATAAGTACCTGAATGGTACTAAATGGTGTGCTATAGTCCTCCATCCTCCCACCCCTTCCCTGCACTTTTTATGGAGCAACCAGAATGAAGGTGACTTGCTTGCATCATATACTGGTTAGTGCCATTTTCTTCTGTAGCGACCGGTGGTAAGGCCGCGGGTGTGTGTGTATGATCTTTCTCAACAGAATCCCCATACTCAGGTTTAACCGATAATAACATTTCTTTACTGTAAAACATATTTATCTCACAGTCAACCGAACTATATGCGCACTTGTATATAGTAGAGTTTCTGGATCTTCACTTCTTCCGGGTACGCAGCAAGAAAAGAAAACACAACAATGAAGGTATCTTTCCCTAACTTTCCCTAAAATCACGTACCAGTCTTATCACAGAAGAAGATGTCGCTCCCACGTAGCAGGCCTGGGGATCTCCTCACTCTTCTTCTTTGGTCTCCTTCTGCAGGTAACAGTCTGTCTCTCCCAGTCTCAGGGCACACAGAGCAACAGCAGAAGGGAGATCACAGCAGCACAAATGGCTCCCTTATGTCGGTCACGGCCCCAGCACATGCACTCTGGGTGCTCGGCGGGCAAGGTTTTGCAGAGCGGCCAGAGTCACAGCACCAAAGTCCAGTGGCCCAGGATCAGTCACAGGGGCTTCTGCGGGGTGATTTTTCCGGCAAGGTGTAGCAAAGTAGTCCACTTTAAACAGACATCCGCAGGTAGATCTTCTCAGCTCTGGATTTATACTGCTCTGATTCTCTGCTTTCACTTCCTGGTTCAACAACAGAGATGGCTGGGAGTTTCCCAGCTCTGTGATTGTACAGTCCACTGATGCCCCTGGTGGACAAGTGCGGACTGTGCACAGTTCATTTCAGTTTCAATTTCAATAATACAATCTGAATTGTACACCTCATTACATACCCCCCCACTTAAAGGTTGACAGTCCCTGTCAACAACCATCGGCTCCAAGGCAGTGATGGCCGTTGATATCACAGGGATTGATCTCCGGCGGAGTAGGGACCTCTGTTGGGGGAAACCGTCATCCCCCCGTTCACCTTCGCTCCCTTGTTCAGGGCTCACAATATCTCCAATAAACTCAGTCACGTTTTCTACCCGGGGAGAGTAGGATCGCCGGCGGTAGCGGCGCCGGTTGGGGGCAAATCTGCTTCCTTTAACGGGAACACCCCCAGGACCGGTGACGTTGGCGGCCTCTGTACCCCTCTCTCCCTTCACAACATCAAACTGTACCACCTCCCCATCACCAACGCTGCGGAGGCACTTACGAGGATTGTTACGCTTTATGGCAGTCTGATGTACAAACACGTCATCCTTTGTGTCATTCCTGTTGATGAAGCCATACCCATCGCGGACATTAAACCACTTCACCGTCCCCTGGACCCGAGTGGCCAGTACTTGCTTATCGGTCTGGCTCTGTCTCTTCACACCCTTTTCCCTGATCTCCCCTGCCGAGCGAACCGCTTTGGCTGGGGCGTCTAGTTTAAAGGTGGCTGCTGTTGTGGGGCATGGCTTGCTGGTTCTGGTATATCGGACCACGGGTGGAGGATGCGGACAACGGTTTGCCCTATGGCGGGGGTCGCCGCATGTCCAGCACCTTCCCATAGGCCGACTGGGTTGCTGTCTCGCTTGCCTGTCCGCCTGTTGGTCTAGCATGAGCTGCAGCTGTAGTATCTGTTTCTGCAACTCTGCTACTATCTGCTTCAATTCTTCCGTGTCACTGCTCGGACTGCTGGCACCGGATATGGACCTGCAGGCCGTAGTATAAGTCTGGTTATAAGCTACTACCGGGAGGAGATTCTGTTGATCACACATCCTGCCGACTACGCCAGATGTAGCAACCGGTGGTAAAGCCGCGGGTGTGTGTGTATGATCTTTCTCAACAGAATCCCGATACTCAGGTTTAACCGATAATAATATTTCTTTACTGTAAAACATATTTATCTCACAGTCAACCGAACTATATGCACACTTGTATATATTAGAGTTTCTGGATCTTCACTTCTTCCGGGTACGCAGCAAGAAAAGAAAACACAACAATGAAGGTATCTTTCCCTAACTTTCCCTAAAATCACGTACCAGTCTTATCACAGAAGAAGATGTCGCTCCCACGTAGCAGGCCTGGGGATCTCCTCACTCTTCTTCTTTGCTCTCCTTCTGCAGGTAACAGTCTGTCTCTCCCAGTCTCAGGGCACACAGAGCAACAGCAGAAGGGAGATCACAGCAGCACAAATGGCTCCCTTATGTCGGTCACGGCCCCAGCACATGCACTCTGGGTGCTCGGCGGGCAAGGTTTTGCAGAGCGGCCAGAGTCACAGCACCAAAGTCCAGTGGCCCAGGATCAGTCACAGGGCTTCTGCGGGGTGATTTTTCCGGCAAGGTGTAGCAAAGTAGTCCACTTTAAACAGACATCCGCAGGTAGATCTTCTCAGCTCTGGATTTATACTGCTCTGATTCTCTGCTTTCACTTCCTGGTTCAACAACAGAGATGGCTGGGAGTTTCCCAGCTCTGTGATTGTACAGTCCACTGATGCCCCCTGGTGGACAAGTGCGGACTGTGCACAGTTCATTTCAGTTTCAATTTCAATAATACAATCTGAATTGTACACCTCATTACACTTCTTCGATTCATCAAGTTGTATTACTACATGCATCTAACCAAATACGTACTATACCACATACATACACACACACACAGTGTGGCAGTTTCTGCTAACTGTGATGTGGCTGGGCCGGCACCTTAAAAATAAAGGCACAGTGCTGGCTGATGAATAGATAGGCATCCCTGCTAAGCTGATGGGGGAGCATCCCACGGGGCATATGCCCCTTGGCCCCCAGTGCAACCTGCCTCTGTACATTGATTGGTGCTAAACGCAGTGATTTTCTGCAGTGTTGCAGTCATGAAGTCATCCAAACCCTGTTCTAAATGTTGTCCTCAATTCTATTGTTGTCCATAAAGTTGAGGATACAAAATGCATTCCCCCATGTAGTTGAGCAAATTTGCTTAAAAGTGTTATCCGAAGGCTGACGAAATTTCAGTCTAAAGGCCCTGTCACACTGAATGACCACTCCAGCGATCCCGACAGCGATAACGACCTGCCGGGATCACCGGAGGATCGTTACCTGATCACTGGGGAGCTGTCAAACAGGTCATGGGAGCCACCTCCCACATCGCTCACTGCTTAGCGCTGCCTTATAGGCAGCGCTAAGCAGGGAGAACGCTGGTAACTATGATAAACACCGGGTATCCAGGCAGGGCGCGCTGCCTAGATACCCGGTGTTTACCATGGTTACCAGCCCTGTGAGGTCACTGATCGCTGGTTTCTCGCGGTCACACGCAACGATGCATGCTGACCAGCGGGAAACCAACTATCAAAGTATGACCCGCAAAACTTTGTAACGATCAGCGACCTCACAGCAGGGGCCTGATCGCTGCAAAGTGTCACACAGAACGACATCGCTGGAGAGATCGTTGTAACGTCACAGTTACAACGATCTCTCTAACGACATCGTTATGTGAGACAGGGCCTTAAGGCTATGTTCACACATTTTTGCGTGGACGCTTTTTGCAATGTTTTGCACCCGCGCAAAAAAGCGCAAAAAGGCCCCATAAAAATATGGTCCATTCACACTGCGTTTTTTTATGGGGCAACTTCTTCAGTGATGTCACAGAGGGGAGGAAGAATCCTGTTCCTGCTCCCCTCTGTGACATCTGTCACAGCCCCATTTGATTTCGCAGTGCATTATACATGCAATATTATGCAAAATCAAATGTAAAATAATGCCAAATGTATTAAAAATAATAACGATTTTTATACTTATCCTCCGGCGGGAGTTCCGCAGCCGGGAGCAGCAGGCATCGGCTTTCCAGGGCTTTGCATGGTGTCATAATGACATCGGGATCTCTCACCCCTGTGTGCTGTCTCTTATACCCCTGTAAAAAAAAGAGAAAGGGGCGCTGTGTAGGATCTATGGACACTAGTTAAAAGCGCTGCTGTTAAGTATAGAATGCACTAACCTGAAGGGGTTGTGCCTTCCCTGCACAACCCTGATGATAGACCTGGATGAAAGGGGTCACTGGCTGACGGCTCCTTGCGGTGCCCTCGCTCCACTGGTGCGTCCTCTTCCTGGATAGGCAAGTGAATGGATTATGGTCATGTGACCGGCTGCATCATCACAGGTCCTGTAATCACTGAGCTTCACAAAGCTTAACCGCAGGTCCTACAGTTTGTGTTGGTATGTTCTGTGCTTGCTGTCTATGGCAGTTTTAATCCCAATCAGACTGTCAATTCCAAGACCAGCTCCAGCTTCTTCTTCCTGTCGAGGGAGAAGTGGCAATGAAAGATAAAAGTATAGAAGTCTCATAGGGAGCGCTAAGGATGACAGTATGATGGTATTTAAGCAAAAATTAGCAAAGCTTTATTAATAATCCTCCTGCAAACTCCACAACATGTTTTGACAGTGCAAAAGACCGTCTTCATCAGGTGGTTGTACAGGAGGAGTTTGCAGGAGGATTATTAATAAAGGTTTATTAATTCTTGCTTAAATACCATCACACTGTCATCCTTAAGGTACCTTTACACGCCGCCACAACAGGATGCATACAACCCGCTACAGGCTACAAATGTAGCTTGTGGCGCCAATATCGCCCGTAGTAGCGGCGTCTGAAGACGGGACGACACAGCCGGCTACAGATACATCTGTATCCGTGCACTGCCCATAAACAGATGGCTACATCGCCGATTGTAGCGAGCTGTACCGGCGTGTAAAGAACCCACAGAAGGGAACTCTGGACACCCGGCGATGTAGCTGCAATGTAGCTAAGGCGTCACCCAGGCTCTGTGTTACCGCGCCCCATCTGCGATCATTGGTGGAAGCTCCTGCATGACGATTGGTAGTCGCTGCATAGGGAGGCATATTTAAGGAGCTGACCAGTCACACTACACAGTTGCTCGAGCGTCATGTATTAGTCAGCCTCCTGCGCTGGCTGGCCAATCATGATGTTATTGCTGTGTCCTATCAGCGTACGGAATTCTCGTAATCCACAATTGTGGCACGCCTATGTGCTGTCCCTGCTGCACCAGGTCCGCCCATATTAGCTTGTTGTAGCGTTGTGTAAATGAGGTACGCTGAGCTACAGATGGCTACTTGAGACACCCGGCGATGTAGCCAGCTGTAGATGTAGCGTAGCGTAGCGTACCTTGTGGCGGCGTGTAAAGAGGGTGCGTTTCCCGTTTGTAACCGTTTGGCCGTGCTCGTGCACGTGAAGTAGCAGTTGGTATCCATCCTGTTGTGGCGGCGTGTAAAGGTACCTTTAGTGCTCCCTATGAGACTTCTATACTTTTATCTTTCATTGTCTCTTACCCCCCTGTATGCTCTCCCCCACCCACTCTCTCACCCATGCTGTCTCTTCCCCATGCTCTCTCTCCCCCCTGTGCTGTCTCCCCCCTATGCTGTCCCTGCCCCCTATGTGTTCATCTCTTTTACCCCTGTGTGCTGTCTCTCTCCCCCTGTGCTTTGTCTCTTCACCGCGTGCTTCGTCTCTCCCCTTTGTGCAGTCTCTTCCCCTTGTGCAGTCTCTCCCCCATGCGCTCTCCCTCTGTTCACTCTCTCCCCCAGTGCTGTCTTTCCCTCGTGCTCTTTCTCCCCCCATGCTGTCTCTCCTCCTTGTGCTTTCTCTCCTCCGTGCTCTTTCTCCCTGTCATGCTGTCTCTCCCCCCAGTGCCCTCACCCCCCTGTGCTCTCTCCCATCCTTATACTCTCTCTCCTCCTGTGTGCTGTCTCTTTTTTACCCCGTGCACTGTCTCTCTCTCCCCTGTGTGCTCTCAGCCCTGTGCTTTTTCTCTTCCCCTGTGCACTTCATCTCTTCCCCGTGTGCTCTCCCGCTGCCCACTCTCTCTCCGGTACTGTATTTCCCGACTGTGTGCTCACTTTCCTTTGTTGTCTCACCCCTTGTGCTGTCTCTCGCTCCCCCTGTGCTTTGTCTCCCCACTGTGCTGTCTCTCTCCCCCAAGTGCAGGGAGTGCTGGTGTCCAAGTACTGAGTGCATCCAGTGCAAGCATCTGTACTTAGTGTCCAAAGATGGCAGCGGTCTTACTAACTGCACCTGCATAGTTAGTAAGGCTGGGTTCATATTTGCGTTTGTGTCTGTATGCGGAGGGCATGCAGGCGCAGATGCAGGGCAAACGCTGCTATACTGATGTGAACGCAGCGGAGAATGTCCGCATGCGTTCACATCTGTATGGTGCCCGGCCAGCCAATCAGCGATTTCGGCGGCGGCCGGGAGGCGGAGATCAGTGGCAGAGATCTCCTCCTCCCGGCCCCACTGATCTCCTGGAGGTGTCGGCACGGGAGATTTGAAGACACAGCTGAACAAGTGCCCGTGAACGCACAAAAAATGCAACAGGCTGGGTTCAGAGGATGGAGGAGGGTGCATAAATTATGTGCATTCGAACGCAACTACAACCGAACGCAGCCAAACGCAGCTACTATGCGTTCTCATGTTAAACATAGGAATGCCGTGCGCATGAGTTTGGCTGCATTCTATTGCGCTGCGTTCCAAACGCAAATGTGAACCCAGCCTTAATTCGGTGATGTGCGGCGGTGATGTTGGGCTGCGGGTTGTACAGCAATGGGTTCCTAGCTTCAGCTTTGGGTTGTGTCAGATTCCGGTGTTGGCGGCACCACTAGCAGTACTGCACAAGGGGCCACCACTGCTAGCAGGCGTCATATTTGCATACCTGTGGCGCCCCACTGGTCAGGCGTCACAGTTGGGGTACTGCATCCATAAATGAGTGTGCAGCTATCCCTGTCACGGTGGAAGGTAGGATTTGTAGGAGGATCCCATCCTAGCACTCCCACACACCCACCTAGGCAGATGGGAAGGGCCCATACCCTAGCAAAGAGGGGGAGTTAGGGGAGGAGGGTGGTAGAAAAACAGTGAGTTTTAGTTTGCACTGAGGAACAGAGGAGCACGGGAGCCCTGAGAGAGAGAAGGGGACTCCGAAAGAGGGGGCCTGGAGAGAGAGAACAGGCAGCCCAGACTGAAGGTCCAGTGCAGAAGAGAAGAGAGAGGGAAGCTGGGATACTCAGGAAGCACCCCAATCGGGCCTGGTACTAAGCAGGCTGTTCCCGGACAGGCAGTAGCAGCAGGACACAGGTTAGAAACAAGGAAGGCATACCACGGGAGACTCCAAGGGATCCTGCAGCCCACTGTGACTACCCGGCTGGCTATCCTTGCTTATCAATGGTTGTCTTCTGTGAACTGTACTACCATCAGCATTGTTCGAGTAAAGTACCCGGGTAGAGTGACAGAGTCTCCGTGTGCTTATTCACTGCTGCACTGCATTTTACTTATCTCCATCATCAGCACTTCGATCACTACAGGTGCATCCCTGCCCCGGAGGGCCAGCTCTACCTGCAGGGAGCTGTACTATCTCAGCTGCTGTGCCATCACCTTCCGGAGGTCTGAAGCGGTGCTGGTGCTTAATTACCAGAATCTGCAGGTGGTGTCATGATAAACTTACAAACTTTTATTCCCATTCCAACTACCCCTTTTTTAGTTTACCACCAGGACCACGGGTTTGGCCAGGCCACCAGTGACATCCCTTCCGCAGCAGAGGGCCCAGATACCCGAGTCCCCATACCCTGGGCTAGTCACACCCATCACTGACACTTGTTAAGGGGACAACCGGACAGAATGACAGATGGGACAGTGTGAATATGTAAGTAGATAAAAATTTTAGATTAACAGCTTCAGGACAGACCATAGACTTTAAATGTTCGGAAAGGTTCTGCTCCTACTCTGCAGTGATATTCTAAAATGTTACTGCATGGGAGCGCAGCTATACCCGATAGTGTATCTGCAGGAGCAGGAATCCAGCTGTCAGAGAAAGCTAAATTCCTTATATGAAAGGCACAAATCATTTATTACCGTCTTTTTTCTGTATACACAGAGCTGTGTGTTTTTGCTGTATACATAGAGCAAACCAAGCGCTTTGTTCGTAGTAACATGAATCGCTGATGTGATGTCACTTGATCACTGTATATAAGGAGGGACCAGGAATTGTCATAGGGAACACACACAGCTTTGCTATGCAGGCAAGAGACTGCATCTCCCTTGTAAATGGGGCAGATATACAATGCAATCCCCTGTCACTTAGAAAGGAAATAAGATGAAAATAAAAATATTGAAATAAGTTCTCCCCTATAGGTCTTTTATGACCTTATGGGGAACCAAGGTGTCAAATAAATGAAGAATAAAAGAAATAAATAAAAAAATAGGTAAAAAAATAAATAGAATTAAAAAAAATGCCACTGTCAATACAAATTGCTGTTACTAGCTATGCCCCTGTGAAAAATAAATGTGTTTGAGATATCAAAGTAATTGTAATAGAATATGGAACATATTCTTCATGTATTCTAGTGGTCCTTTGTGATGATAAAAAAAGAAAATTAGACACTTATTCTCTCATTTTTCCACTGATTTGCAAAAAAAGAAGCACATAACAGTGACATAAAAAGGAAGCTCCAAGTATACAAAAGGCCCAAAAATGACTTGGATTTCCAAATGAGAACATTTTTTACAGTTCCTGGAAGCCCCATATATGAAAAATAATGAAAATGTGATCAGCACCGCGGGTAATCGGAATTGAAAAAACGGATGAGTGCATTGAGTGATTTTCTCGCATTGCACTCAGACCAATGTCAGATAATGTTATAGAACAGATCACCGTGTGTCGGACGCTTTTTTCTCATCCAGAAGATGAGAAAAAAGTTGCAACATGCTGCAGCAGTATGCGATTCCCGCGCAAGAGTCGCCAATGCAAGTCTATGGGTCAAACAAAAAATCGTACAGCACACACACAGCACACAGACCATCCAATTTTTCCACAGCTGAAATAGTTTTTACACAGGAATTAAGCTTGATAAACCAGAAAGTGGAAGCCTTCTGAAGTGTGACTACTCCTCCAAGCATACCTCCACGGAGCCTACAAACATGTCCCAAAGCATCAATGTGGAGATACTCATTGTTCTGGTCCAGGAAAGGCCCGAACTGTGGGACCCCAGAGATGGTGGTTACACAGACCGGCGTAGAAAAGATGCTTCATGGGTTTACATACCGTAACTGCAATTGTTTCCCTGCTATGATGAAAGTTCATGTGATGTACAGATGGGTAACGTATTATGCTGGTGTATCGTTCCTAATTGCTTCATTGGCATATTGGCATGTCAGTGATGTTGTGTACACTGATGGTTTGTTTTGGTTTTTAGCAACACAATTGATCTGGTCTGTAAGAGATGACGAAGTTGCTGTGACCAGTATAGGAGGGAAAAGAAAAATATGCCACCCAGTGGGTCTGAGGCTCCAAGAAAACGGCAGTACATCTATTTTACTCACCTCAGTTTTCTGGCTCCTTTGCTGGACCTAAGACTGTATGTATTATGATGTATTTTTACTGCATAATTTGTCCAGATTCGGCAAAGGGAAAGGTTTACAAATTTATATGGCTCATGTTTTATTGTAGCACCGACAGCAACCTGCGCCACCATTCGGTATCAGAGACTGATTACCAGACCGATCTTGCTGTTGAATCTGGTGATGAGGGCTGTGCTGCTTCAGTGTTGCAAGAGGATAATGCACCTTCATCAGCCCCAACATTACCAGGGGCAATGTCATCACAGTCCACCTCTAATGTTGGACCTTTGCCAGGGACAAGCCACCAACCGCCAGTGGAGGTAGGCCAAAATGTGCGACAAAATGTGCCACTGCCTATGTTCCCTCTGTAATCTCCTGTGGCACGTTGCTCTAAGCGTAAGAGAATATTAGGTGTGAACAACCCACTGCGCACCTTGGATTCTGGGGTGCTACAATGCCTTGCACGTACATTAAGTGATGATGGTGAGGAGGCCTTTGGTCGCAGCCTCAGTAATTATTTGCGTGAGATCCCATGCCCATTGAGGCTGCGGGCAAGGGCTGCCATTCCAATTGTTCTGGATGCCTGTGTTACACCAAACAATCCACGTGCGGTCTTTAATCTGCTTGAACAGAGGCAGAACTCGGCCGACAATTTGCAGGGCAACACCCAGACAGTGGGAACACAGATATCCTCCACATTATCATCACTGACTATGCAAAGCACTGTAGCACACCAAAATCCATGTTCACAGGGCCTTCTAAGAGCAATATGTTTCCCTTGCCGCCAGTACAATCCTTTCACCAAATGCTACAACAGCAAAACTCTTATCAAGCACACAATGTGGACTATTCAGACCAACCAGTTCCCTGGCATAACCCACTCCAATCCACTGAGCCACAAGGGTTTCATCATGGTCACGAGAATTTAAACTACCTAAGGCAAACCCAATATGGCCACGCTCTCAGCCACCCTACAAACGTTCCAATGGGTTCTAATACTAGTCACCCAAGGAATGATTATGGTAGTATGCCACACCCAGCTAGCATTCCCACACATAACAACAACTAGTTCCGGCCTACACACAATTTACAGCCATCCTATTCCCAGCAAAGTCAGGGCCAATTTTCGGTCATGGCAGCAAGTGAGGAAGTAAACCATTCTCAGCAGAGCATTACCACTTCCCAAAAGCTAGGGTACTAATGCAGGCCTAAACCCAGAAACACAAACATATACAAACATTTAAGTTGCTAAAAGGTGTTAAAAATGTTTTATGTTGTCAAGCAATCGCCATATGTTATGTGTTTTTGTTATTTGGTCTGTTCCGAAAAATGATACATATGGGCAAAATATATAACATATTAGTAAGATAATTTTTATTTAAAAAAATATGCAAAAAGTAAGTGTGTTATGCTTCACAAAAATTGGTCTGCCTTTTTTTTCAATTAAGCAATATACTTTTAAAAATATGTTATTAGCCAGACAGAAACTCATAAATACAACACAAATGCTTATGTGTTATGAACATACAATAAAATAAATTGTGGGTAGTTGCATGTGTACAACATGACACACTCAAGGGCGACGAACATATTGTTCCTGCCATGGGACCGAGTCCTCTGTTGAGCCCAAAAAATTGCACAAAGTTCCCGTACTTTAAGGGCAGAGGGGTCAGGTTGAGGCCTCATGACAGTGCCAACAGGAGGATAAGGATTGTTTGGAGGCTGCTCACATGATGTCACTTCTGTTGGTCTGTCATGGATCCTTGTGAAATTATGAAGAATGACACGGACTTTATGACCGAATCAACATGAGTGGCACTTAGTTGAATTGGTGATATGAGCACCCCCGCCATTTGGCTGTTAGGATACCAAAGTCATACTCTACCATTCTCCGAGCATGTGACATTCTGTAGTTGAAGACACGGCGCTGATGATCTAACCCACGTCTTGGGTAAGTCACGCCTTAATTGGAAGGCCTCATCCCCCACAATGACAAAAGGGACTGGTGGGCCCATAGAGCCTGGTAATGGTGCTGCTGGTGGGACATTAAGGTATTTCTGGATTAGGCGACGGCCCAGTCTAGAGTTTTTAAATATGTTGGAATCTCCAGTTCATCCATAGGACCCCACATCAACAGCAATAAATCTATATGTGCTGTCAAGCAAGGCTAAAAGAACATTTGAAAAATAATGCTTATAATTATAAAATTGGGTGCCAAGATTAGGTGTTTTTTTAATCCTGATGTGTTTGCCATCAAGTGAACCAAGGCAGTTGGGAAATTGAAACACATTGTGATACCCATTGCAATGCGATACCAATCAGCCTCTGTTGGTTCAGGCACCACTACTGGCTGTAGCCTCCACCATAATTCATCACAAATCGTAGACACAATGTGCCCAATTATGGATTTGCCAATCAAGAACTCCACATGTAAACCTGCAGAAGAAAGGCCAGTTGCCAGGAACCTATAGATGGGCAAATAAAACAAAACCATTAAAACACATTGTGTCAAAAACAAAGTATACATTCCCACTGTAAATATGTTTTCAAAACCACAATTACACTATATGCCTGATTCAAATACACATACATGACATCATCATCATCTAATACATGAACTCATGTGAACGCATCTGTGGCGCCCCACTGGTCGGTGCGCAATGGAGGGGTACTGCCCCCAGACCAGAGTGTGTAGTATCCCTGTGACCAGGGGATGGGGATGTTAATCTGGGGACCTCATCACATGCATCCACACACCCTAGAGCAGGGGACTACAGGGTTACGTCCTCTGCTAGGAGACCAAGTCCCGGGGGGAGGAGTTCCAAGGCAGAGAAGTGGAAGAGTAAGAAGAAGTTAGAGCAGAAAATCTGTGGAGAGAAACAGAGGAGGACACCTTAGGAGAGGTGGTCCAGACTGAAGGAGGATCCGCGGGCGTTAGTTAACACCCTAATCTGGACCGGTAAGATACCCAGCCCGGAGGGACCCAGTCCAACACCCTGCTACCGGCTCCGAGGCAGTGCGAGTGTTTATCCCCGAGCCGCAGAAACCGGAGGGCACGGGCCTCTTCAGAGGTCGCGGCCAAGGCGGACATAATTCCCCTAAGGCCCCCGCATAGGGTCAAAGAGGCCCAGAGAGTGATCCACTCCAGGAGAAGGCCCAGAGGGCGACAGACTCCTGAAGAATCCATGGGGACTGGCGGCGGGCTCTGTGCGCGGGAGCGCTAGGAAGGTTCAGGAGCAGAGAGCGCAGGTCGAGGACAGAGGGAGAAACTGGCATGAACACCACTGAGGGCCTCAAAGAGACATTTTTAGCCTGGTGACTACCCAGGCCAGCTACCCGTGACTTTGTAAACCTGAAAGCTGCCTGAAAGGTACCAGTAAACCCGTGCAGAGCCTTAGTAGTGTGTGGTGTCTTATTTCCATCTTGCTGGGGAAGTGACATTCCAGTCTCTTCAGCATAGGCTGCATCAAGCCTACACCTGCGGAGCCGCCTTCCTGCGTGAGTTCTCCATTCTTCCATTACTGCCCCAGGAATTTTGCTCCACCTGCGGGGAGCAGTACCATCTAGCTGCTGTGGCACCCTGCGGTATAGGTAGCCATAGAACCACCTGGTGCACAGAGGGATTTCCACATCAGGTACCCTACACATGCAACACCTTCCACCCCAGACCTGAAGGGGAAGCTCTACTTGCTTCCTTCAGGCAAGGTCCCCTATAAATTCAGGCCCAGGAGAGAAGTTAGTCAGTGCAGTTCCAGAGAGGACTGTGAACAGTTCAGTAAGGAGCAGTACTGAGGAAGACACCTGGTGAACGGAGCCTCGCTAAGCCCGTGCCAGAGGAAAGACTAGTCAGTGCAGGGCCCAAGAGTGAGGGTCAGAGGCAAGGCAAGGAGCAGAGTGGGGGCAGAGGAACCATACCGGTTCATCCCAGGAAGCAACCTGAACACCGGAGTCCGAGTCTGCAGTGTCAGTCAGCCCAGCAGAGAAAGCACCGGAGAACCAGGAGACTTTAGTCTTCTGGGGACACTTGTGGCACAGCACTGAAGAGATCCAGGGACTGCAGGAGAGAAGCAGTACCCAACAAAATGTTTTCAACACCTGTCAGACAAGTGAAGAGCATAGGAGAGGTCAGGCCAGGGTTTCAGACAGTGCAAATGGAGTCCGTGGAGCCTCGTTTAAGAGTTTCAAACACGGGACTAGCCAGATATCCCATGGTTTCAGACAGGTCAGGACTTAGAGAGACAAACAGGGACAAGGAGGCCTCACAACTCATCGGGTGTGGAAATCCTGAAGTGCTTCCCGACCACCTGGAGTGTACCCTGGACAGTGCCTGCTTTATCACCAGTAAAAGGTATGGAAACAGAACCCAACGTGTTTGTCAATTCTTCCAGCCCCTGACCCTGTCCAACCCAAAAACTATACCTGCAGAGCCACCTCCCTGTGTGAAGTCCCAATCCTACTACACTGCTTCGGGGACCCCGCTCCACTTACGGGGAGCATTATCATCTGGCTGCCCATTCATCATCCCCGGAGGTCTCCAGCAGTGCCGCTGCCATCACCGGACACCGTAGGTGGCGTCACGAAACTTTATTTTATTTATCCTTTTTATATTTTTATACCTTTTTCAGCGACCACCAGGGCCACGGGCTCGGGCATGCCACCCGTGACATTCCCCTTTGCTATAGCGCTCGAGATACCCAAGGCTTTAAGGTGGGTCACTGCCTACCATCATCCCTGGAGGTCTGAAAGCAGCGCTGGTATCGTTACCAGTTACCGTAGGTGGCGTCACAAACATTTTATTATCTTTATTTTATTATTCCACATTTTTACAGCGACCACCAGGACCATGGGTCCAGGCACTGGCCACCAGTGACAACTTCGCTAATCAACGCCCAGGATGTGAGTACCCCACAGCCCTGAGGTGGGTCACATCCAAACCTACACCAGTTGTCGCAATCAACAGGAGAGGCACATAGAAAATATTTTGCAACAAATTCTGTTGGTCAGGCACAACACTATCAAACCATGCTAAACAACATATGATTATTACCACAAATGTATGTTACACATGTACATAAATGAAGGAAACAGCCCTGAGGTGGGTCACATCCAAACCTACACCAGTTGTCGCAATCAACAGGAGGGCACATAGAAAATATTTTGCAACAAATTCTGTTGGTCAGGCACAACACTATCAAACCATGCTAAACAACATATGATTATTACCACAAATGTATGTTACACATGTACATAAATGAAGGAAACAGCCCTGAGGTGGGTCACATCCAAACCTACACCAGTTGTCGCAATCAACAGGAGAGGCACATAGAAAATATTTTGCAACAAATTCTGTTGGTCAGGCACAACACTATCAAACCATGCTAACAAATATGATTATTACCACAAATGTATGTTAACACATGTACATAAATGAAGGAAACATACCTCAGTGTCAAAAGCAGTCGTTCTTGTACAGATATACTTGTGCGCATGTTGGTAGTCTGGTAGGTTATGCCAGGCCTAAGGATTTCAAGCAAGATATCAAAGGTCTGAATGGTCATCCTGGTAAAGGCAAATAATTTTACCGGATAGCCACATAATTCCCCATACAGCCTATGGAAATGCCCACAGGTATGATGTTGCAGAAGTGGATGAACCCACATATGGCCACATCTCCTCGAATCAGCAATTATGGGGTATGGAGTCCCATAACGTCTACAAATTACCCAGTGAAATAACACACGCTCTATGGTGTTCAATGTTAGGTTGATAGATGTGGCGCCCCGCAACGAGTGCGTCACAGGAGTGTATTGCAGCCCAGACTGCAGCTGCAGTATTCTCTGACCGAAGTAATGACATGGTTAAAACTCAGAGCTCCATACCCTACATGCACATCAGAATAGAGGACCAATAAGGTCCTGGTGGGCGGAGTGTAGGTTAGTGTGTTAGTGGAGAAGTTAGTGCAGGAGGAGTTGGAGTCTGCAAGAATGTAGGAGAAGGAGGAAGGAGCACAACGTGGCCGGGAGGAATATAGGAGAGGGGGCCTGCACAGTTCCGTGCAGCCCCCTGGCCACCACCATCGGTTGGGCGCCATTACCTGGTGCCTCAACAACAGGTCTCTGGGCAACCATATGTGGGTCCAAAACACACTCGTGACCATCTACAACCGGATTACTGGTTCCGTAGCTGGGAGTCGTTTATCACTGCCATGCAAACCAGGAGTGGAGGGATCGCTCTACAGGAGTACCCCACCGCCGCCGCAAACAGAGCCGTCTTGCCAGTTCATAGAAAGAAGATGCAGCAGAGTAGAAATTGCTTCACTCCTGGTACTGATGAAGCGACCGGTGGTAAGGCCGCGGGTGTGTGTGTATGATCTTTCTCAACAGAATCCCCATACTCAGGTTTAACCGATAATAATGTTTCTTTACTGGCAAACATGTTTATATCACAGTCAACCAAACTATATGCGCACTGGTATATATTAGAGTCTCTGAATCTTCACTTCTGCCGGGTACGCAGCAAGAAAAAACACAACAATGAAGGTATCTTTCCCTAACTTTCCCTAAAATCACGTACCAGTCTATCACAGAAGAAGATGTCGCTCCCACGTAGCAGGCCTGGGGGTCTCCTCAGTCTTCTTCTTTGGTCTCCTTCCGCAGGTAACAAAATTTTTGTTAGTCTCTCTCTTTGTCCACACCGATCAGCAGCAGAAGGGAGATCACAACAGCACAGAAGTCTCCCTTATGTCGGTCACGGCCCCTGCACATGCACTCTGGGTGCTCGGCGGGCAAGGTTTTGCAGAGTGGCCAGAGTCACAGCACCAAAGTCCAGTGGCCCAGGATCAGTCACAGGGGCTTCTGCGGGATGATTTTTCCGGCAAGGTGTAGCAAAGTAGTCCACTTTGAACAGACATCCGCAGGCAGATCTTCTCTGGTTCAGCTCTGAATCTAGACTGCACTCTTTCTCTTCCTGGGTAAACAAAAGAGAGGGTGGGGGATTTCCACCCTCTGTGATTGTACAGTCCACTAATGCCCCCTGGTGGACAAGTGCGGACTGTGCACGGTTCATTTCAGTGTCAATTTCAATAATACAATCTGAATTATTCACCTCATTACATACCCCCCGCACTTAAAGGTTGACAGTCCCTGTCAACAACCATCGGCTCCAAGGCAGTGATGGCCGTTGATACACAGGGATTGATCTCCGGCGGAGTAGGGACCTCTGTTGGGGGAAACCGTCATCCCCCCGTTCACCTTCGCTCCCTTGTTCAGGGCTCACAATATCTCCAATAAACTCAGTCACGTTTTCTACCCGGGGAGAGTAAGATCGCCGGCGGTAGCGGCGCTGGTTGGGGGCAAATCTGCTTCCTTTAACGGGAACACCCCCACGACCGGTGACGTCGGCGGCCTCTGTACCCTTCTCTCCCTTCACAACATCAAACTGTACCACCTCCCCATCACCAACGCTGCGGAGGCACTTGCGAGGATTGTTACGCTTTATGGCAGTCTGATGTACAAACACGTCATCCTTTGTGTCATTCCTGTTGATGAAGCCATACCCATCGCGGACATTAAACCACTTCACCGTCCCCTGGACCCGAGTGGCCAGCACTTGCTTATCGGTCTGGCTCTGTCTCTTCACACCCTTTTCCCTGATCTCCCCTGCCGAGCGAACCGCTTTGGCTGGGGCGTCTAGTTTAAAGGTGGCTGCTGTTGTGGGGCATGACTTGCTGGTTCTGGTATATCGGACCACGGGTGGAGGATGCGGACAACGGTTTGCCCTATGGCGGGGGTCGCCGCATGTCCAGCACCTTCCCATAGGCCGGCTGGGTTGCTGTCTCGCTTGCCTGTCCGCCTGTTGGTCTAGCCTGAGCTGTAGCTGTAGTATCTGTTTCTGCAACTCTGCTACTATCTGCTTCAATTCCTCCGTGTCACTGTTCGGAGTGCTGGCACCGGATATGGACCTGCAGGCCGTAGTATAAGTCTGGTTATAAGCTACTATCGGGAGGAGATTCTGTTGATCACACATCCTGCCGACTACGCCAGATGAAGCGACCGGTGGTAAGGCCGCGGGTGTGTGTGTATGATCTTTCTCAACAGAATCCCCATACTCAGGTTTAACCGATAATAACGTTTCTTTACTGGCAAACATGTTTATATCACAGTCAACCGAACTATATGCGCACTGGTATATATTAGAGTCTCTGAATCTTCACTTCTGCCGGGTACGCAGCAAGAAAAAAACACAACAATGAAGGTATCTTTCCCTAACTTTCCCTAAAATCACGTACCAGTCTATCACAGAAGAAGATGTCGCTCCCACGTAGCAGGCCTGGGGGTCTCCTCAGTCTTCTTCTTTGGTCTCCTTCCGCAGGTAACAGAATTTTTGTTAGTCTCTCTCTTTGTCCACACCGATCAGCAGCAGAAGGGAGATCACAACAGCACAGAAGTCTCCCTTATGTCGGTCACGGCCCCTGCACATGCACTCTGGTGCTGTGACTCTGGCCGCTCTGCAAAACCTTGCCCGCCGAGCACCCAAAGTCCAGTGGCCCAGGATCAGTCACAGGGGCTTCTGCGGGATGATTTTTCCGGCAAGGTGTAGCAAAGTAGTCCACTTTGAACAGACATCCGCAGGCAGATCTTCTCTGGTTCAGCTCTGAATCTAGACTGCACTGTTTCTCTTCCTGGGTAAACAAAAGAGAGGGTGTGGGATTTCCACCCTCTGTGATTGTACAGTCCACTAATGCCCCCTGGTGGACAAGTGCGGACTGTGCACGGTTCATTTCAGTGTCAATTTCAATAATACAATCTGAATTATTCACCTCATTACACTATACTGAGACTTTAGCAGCGATGGTTACAGTTCAGTGCAGTAAGATGTTACACAGGCAAGTAGCTAATGGGTGGCTGCAAGCAGATCGCAGTTAGCCGGATGGAACCCTTTCTCTCTTCAAAATCTTCCCTGCTTCCTAGTAAGTTTGGTGTGAAGTCTGACCCCATAAAGCGGATCTGGGCTCCTGCTGTCTCTCTCTCTCTCTCTTGCTCCCATCAGGTAACCTTCTCTTAACACTGCGGCCTCTGTGGTCTTTAGAGGATCCCACAGGTGCGGGCTCCGGTGCCCGGTAAGCTGCCGGGGTTAGACTCCTGAAGTCCCTCTCTTCCCCAGGCCGGCTGTCTGCGCCTGGGAAGCTTTCCTTCTCCCTGGGCCCTCAGCCGAGGAACCCTCCTTAGTCCCTCACGCCCACTGCCAGGCTGACTACGGTCAAAGACCTTGAGGCAAAGACCTGAAACCCAAAAGGCCTGCAGCCAAAGACCTCCTTTCTCCCCCTGGAGGTGACTATATACCCTCCCGGGTTCCCTCCCACTGTGTGAACTAGTGTGGGAGTGCTTGTGCATGGGTTCCACCCATCATCCTGTAATCTACCTGCAGCTGGGATATCTGCACCGCTTTTATGGGTGCAGTACCCCTCTGTGACGCCAGCTTTGCATGGCACCACATCAATGTCTTGTTGGGTTGGGTGAAGCATCACACCGGGACACCATCTGCAATTCAAGATGAGACTTGGTAGGCATTTTCTCATTATCCAGGCTTAATGCTCACCTGGCCATAAGGAAATGCATTACTGAAGCAAGAAATAGACTTGTACAGATTTAATAAAATATTGGAAGATGATTGCAAAACATCTGTGTTGATTTTGAAATGTTCAGTGTCTGCTTTTTTAAAAATGAAGAGAATCCCTTCTTAGGTAATGTAGATGGAATATATTGCGGAGAATTTAGGGAACACGCTGCTGCTGCTGCTGTTGGTGTGCTATCCCAACTGAGTAAATTACACATCAGTATTGAGCAATGTAGTTGTGAATCCATCACAGCGGTGCGATAAAATATTTACAACAGAGATCTCTCCCCTCTCTCTTTTACTCACTTCTCACTCAGCGCCTCTCTTCATAGACTTTAATAGGCAGCTGTAATCTGACACCTCCACTGTCAGTCCATCTTGTTTTGACCAAAAGAATGAATTTTAGCTGTTTTTCAGAGTTAAATGATGAGTTCAAAACACAGATAAGTGATAGGAAGAAGTGACTTATAAGTGGAGAAAGACGTAGATTTCTCTGGTAAGATATATTATAAAGTCTTACACTGGGGTGACTACACTGGAGGGATACACCAGGGAAGATGTAAGGAAAGGCCCTGGTGATAGTGAGAGAGAACTCCACCTAATTCACTTTTGGCTGATCTCTGAGATCCCTAATGTCTCTAGACATGCATCTCTGTTGCATTTGTACATGGCGGTATTCCTATGTATGATAATCCCTCCTACTGAATGTATATGCCATATCTATATCTCTGTTGCATTGCCTTATCTTGCCATCCTGTTTATTCCCATTCTTCTGCTTTGAAGCAGTCCAAATGTTCCTTGTAATTTCAATCTGCTAATTTCTCCCTGCTGTGTGGTATTTTACTGCTCCCTCCTCCCCTCTGCCCACACCTGAACTAATTTTCAATTACTCAAGATGAGAAATTATGATGTATATTAGCAAATGGATGGAGATCATGAAAGGGAGGAAAAAACCAGAAAGCATGTATGGATGACCGGGATCAGAGAAACAGACCAATAATTCAAAAAATTTTGTAAATCTTTATTAACAATAATACAGAGAAATATGAGCAAAAAACACAAACAGAATAAAAACACTTAAAATGTGTGATGGACAACCACCAACACAGCAATGACTATGGCCCCAGATGTCATCAGAATAGCTGTATCATGAGACCCAAACATGGGTTTAAATATTTGATTAGGACCCGCTGGTGACTAGACTTACAGGAAGGCAAGCCTGCTGACATGAAGGAATAAAAAAAAAACAACAAGAGATTCCAGGACAATATAGGTGGCATTGATCAAAGAACAAGAAAATCATAAATAGCAATCATCAAACCCAGTTGAAAGATGATGCAGCTCAGCTAATATTGAATCAGAATATATTGCACCAATGTACAAAACAGTGAGATGCGACTCATAGACTCCTGTGATAAAGTATAATACAGGGACCTAATGTCCTTATGGAGTAACAAGAATGAAAAAAGTCACAAATACAATAATGTCAGTCCAGCCTAAGAGCTAATTAAGGACAAAAGCTCTGAGGTCAGTAACACGGGTCTAGGAGAGCACACCATAAACTGGAATGGTCAGTTCAGTTAATGCTGAGGCATCAAAAATCATTCACCTGTGAGCAGGGTGAGAAAACATGAAGGATAAACAAAAGTCAGGACAATGCAACACCAATGCCTGGAAAAAAGTCAAAGATAAGTTATAGTCACCATAGCAGGTCAGGAGACCAGGGGCACATAGCAGCAGGGACCGACGCGTATCGCCGCTCTAAAACAACGGCTTCATCCTCGGGAAGCCACAGCTTGTGTTACTGACCTCAGAGCTTTTGTCCTTAATTAGCTCTTAGGCTGGACTGACATTATTGTATTTGTGACTTTTTTCATTCTTGTTACTCCATAAGGACATTAGGTCCCTGTATTATACTTTATCACAGGAGTCTATGAGTCGCATCTCACTGTTTTGTACATTGGTGCAATATATTCTGATTCAATATTAGCTGAGCTGCATTATCTTTCAACTGGGTTTGATGATTGCTATTTATGATTTTCTTGTTCTTTGATCAATGCCACCTATATTGTCCTGGAATCTCTTGTTGTTTTTTTTTTATTCCTTCATGTCAGCAGGCTTGCCTTCCTGTAAGTCTAGTCACCAGCAGGTCCTAATCAAATATTTAAACCCATGTTTGGGTCTCATGATACAGCTATTCTGATGACATCTGGGGCCATAGTCATTGCTGTGTTGGTGGTTGTCCATCACACATTTTAAGTGTTTTTATTCTGTTTGTGTTTTTTGCTCATATTTCTCTGTATTATTGTTAATAAAGATTTACAAAATTTTTTGAATTATTGGTCTGTTTCTCTGATCCCGGTCATCCATACATGCTTTCTGGTTCTTTCCTCCCTTTCATTATTGGTGTATAGCATGTGACTGGTGGATCGCCTTCTAGTGCCACTCTAACACATTTCTTTGCAAAATGGATGGAGATCAGTCGCATGTAAATCTTGCACTATAGGAAATATGATATCGCCCAGTACCTTTTGTAGTGAACCTGCCAAAAAACCGGTTTGGTTGACGTGCAGAGGATCCTACAAATGTGCAGGCAAGAAATGTAATCTTTGCCAATATATTGATATTACAAGTGAATTTTGTAATAAAGTAACCAAAAAAAGATTTAATATTGGATCATATATTAATTGCAATACATCACATGTTATATATTTGGCCAGTTGCATCACATGTAACAAGGATTACGTGGGATGCACTAGCCGCACGTTGAAAAAAAAACTTTCCGAACATATCACTCCAGCAAACCCCAACTCTGCTACATACAGAACGGGCATTTCAGGGCTGTCAAGACATTTCAAAGACATGCATCAAGGAGAATTATCATCTCTCCGTGTAAAAGGCATTGAACGTGTTATCCGCCCGTATAGGGGCGGAACTGGGGGAGGTTACTACATAACAGAATTGTTGTGGATTCTACGTCTTGACACCCGCTGTCCTCACGGTTTAAACTATAGGAATAATTTGTCTTACTTTTATTGATCTTGTATGCTCGGTTACTGTACTGAATGAATTAATTCACATTATGGAATAATTTCTCTATACGAGTGCTGTGCGAAAATTGGAACATGTCAAATTATTTGTTCGCATATAAATACAACAATAATAAATAATGAATAAAAAAAACTTTTTTTGCCGCTCCAATTGTGGTCTCTGTAGTTTAAATTAACCCAGGGATCATACATGCAGTGGTGAATATGAGATTGTGAACAGAATGATTTGACTCTAACCAGTATCTACAGGGGCGAATCTAGGGGGGTGCAGCCGGACCCTTTGCCCTGGGCGCAACTCAGAGGGGGGCGCCGGCGGCACCCACCCCCGCTCCTCAAACGCCGGTACTATTTGCTATCTCTTACGCTGCCTTCAGACTTGCAGATGCATCTGCAGCGTTTTGCAGATGCATCTGCAAGCATCTGCATGCAGACCGCGGCCCCTATGTTTATAATGGAACGTCCGCCTGCGCACAGATCACTAATGGCGGGCAATGAGAGCGCACGGCGGTCTGCAAGCATCTGCAGACCGCCGTACGCTCCATTATAAACATAGGGGCCGCGGTCTGCATGCAGATGTATCTGCAAAACGCTGCAGATGCATCTGCAAGTCTGAAGCCAGCCTTAAAGCATCTCCTAGATTTTTCAAAGGAGGTTTGCTGCGTTTTTTTCCTGCAGATTTGGTGCTTTTTTGCCTATTTTTGCTGTAGGTTTGGTTGCTGTGTTTTTTTCTGTTTTTGCCCATAGAACACTGCAAAAACGCAGAAAAAGAATTACCATTCATGATCTGTTTCAAACCTGCAGTAAGGCTGCCTTCACATTAGCGTTTGTGTCTGCATGCTGATGGCATGCAGACACAAACGCTGTCAAAAGCAGTGTTGAAATGATGTGTCCGCAGCGGAAAATGTCTGCCTGCGGACACATCACTAGGGAGCCCGGCAGCCAATCGGCGCTGTCCGGGGACGGGCCGGAGGAGGAGTTCAGCGCCGGAGATCTCCTTCTCCCCACCGGTAAGCACCGGGACCTGTCGGCGGGGAGTACATCTGATTTGACAGCTGTTTGAATCTTCCCGCGCCGACACCGAGAGGAGATGTCGGCGCGGGAAGATTCAAACAGCTGTCAAATCAGCTGTTCTCCCCGCCGACATCGCTAGCAGATTACAGGGGGCGGGGAGGAGGAGGACAGCAGTGGCTCAGCTGTCAAGCGCTGAACACTGCGGACCCATTGAAGACAATGCATGTTTTGTGCGCTTGGGGACGCTTGCCGATTTTCCAAGCTTCCCGAGCGCACAAAAAATGCAACATGCTGCGTCCCGGGTGCGGATGCTGGACACCGGAAGGAGCAGATATCGTCCGCATCCGCACCCGAACGCAGCAAACGAAGGCACTATGCGTTCCTATGTTAAACATAGGAACCGCAGTGCGCATGCGTTTGACTGCGTATGGGAACGCAGCATACGCTGCTTTCCCATACGCAAATGTGAAGGCACCCTTACCGGCGCGGTACGGTGCTTGCACACTTCATTATTGTCGGCCGCCGGCTGCCAGCCCCCGCTCCGCCCCCTCTTCCAGGCTGTCACTTCCACTGCCTGTGTGTGTTCCACACTGTGGACCGCATAGAAGAGGGTCCCCGCTCCGCCCCCTCACTTCCTCTTCCTTCGGTCGGTGTGTGGAACGCACAGAAGAGACTCGTCACCCACCCTCCTGTCCTCTCCTCTGTGTTCCACAGCCAGCCCAGCGGTACCATCGGCACCGCATACACCGGAGCCTAGCAGCGCCTCAGAGGTCAGTGTGTGGAGGTGATGCAGGCTGCAGCCAGAGCCTGGGGCATAAAATACCACTACATGTGGTCAGTATGATGGCACTCTGTGGGCACTGTTTTCTCTGAGGCAAGAATATAGTATAGCACTGTGTGATGTGTGCACTGTATGGTGCTATAGAGTAGGTGGTTCAAGTAGGGTATAGCACCATGAGTGCACAGTTGAGCAACAATATGGCACTACAGTATGTAGACATTTAGACATTGAACACTGTGCACAACTTGGCATACAGGGGTATATCAAGGGACCCCCCCCTGCCCCTCAACAAGGGCTGCAATGAGGGGGCGGGGCTGGAATCTGACAGCACCTCTCCCCCCTGGTCCTCACCTATATCAGGAGGGGCACCAAAGCTGATCTTTGCCCCGGGCGCCGGCAAGCCTAGTTACACCACTGAGTATCTAGTACTATTTATTGCCTATGTTATTGCCGGTATGTCTATGGGTTCATTCAAATATATGTACCGCGTTTTCGTGCATGAGAACGGATTAGACAACTCATAAATTTTTGTAATTTTACAGTTCAAAAAATCTTTCCTCTTTCCCACGGTACTACATGTTTTTCACATTCAGAATTGTATCTTGGATTTTTATCCTTCTTGTTCAAAGCCTGGCATGAGATGGGTTAAAAAGGTCTCCCAATGTCATGACTACTAATTTGTAACACTTGTGTATGGTGGGCAGGGTATAATGTTTTATATATACCGTATGTGTGTAATGTTTTTATTTGACATGTTGAGGACTAAGGGGTTGGTTCCCGGAAACGCGTCCAGCGTTCTGTCCTGTCTACCATATTTTAATATGATTAAATAAAGGAGAAAGAAAAGAAGACTTGGTCTCTGGCATTCTTTATTTAAGTATTTCTTTGAATTATACCCGTCTTCTTTTTCTCATCCTGCTCTCACTATGCTCACATTTTCCCTCACAGTTTTTGCTCCTCTTATCCTCACTCTCCTTCGCTACCCCCAAACCCCTGCACCCTCTAACCAAATAACTATCTCCCCCTTTCTCTTAACCCCCCACCTCACCTCATGCACAGACCTACTCCATAACCTCAGACCTCTCCTACAGAAATATAAAACAAGCCAGCCACTCTCCTTCTCTCACCTGCTTTCCCTTTCTCCACTACTTCTCACTGCTGGCGACAATATTTCCAAATCCTGGTCCCCCCACCCCATACGTCCCACCTATCCTCACCTCCACCAAAGTAAGATAAACTACCGCATTCCTTCACATGTAAAACCCGTGCCTCTGACCCCCCTCCTCCTGCTTCCTCTCTCTGGAGCACTTTGGAATGCCCGCTCTGTTTGCAACAAGCTCCACATGATCTGTGGCGCCCCTGCGTCATGGAGGCCACAAAAGGGAACTGCAGCCAGGCAGGTAGGACACTTGTTGCACACCAACACTCTTACAGCCCATATACCCACATGTAAGAGAAGGTAACATCCAGCCCTGAGATTAGAGACTCTATGAGATTGAGGGGTGGTGGATTCAGAGGAGTGGGTTGGGCACACCCGTAGTCAGGTGACTTGAAAGTATATTGGAAGGGGGAGGAGTGAAGGTGTTCAGTAGGCCGTAGTGAGCTGAACAGAAAAGACCAAGAGCATCAGAGAAGCTGAGATGCAAAGGCCAGAGAACAGCAGCAGGTTGAGCTGAAGCTGAGCAGACAGAAAGCCACACGTTCTGGAAGAGGGCATAAGGAGCGCAGAATCTGTACTGAGCGAGTGTGAGCCAGAGGAGAGAGAAATCCTATCCAGAGCCGGATCCCCAGGAGTGTGGGAGAGCAGAGAGGGACGGTGTAACCCGGGCCCTAGGAACGCAGCTAAAGCAACTGACTGCAGGCGGAGTAGCCCTCATACCGAGAGGAACAGAAGGAAAGGAGCCTGGTAGAGCCTCGTGCCGGAGGACTGCTGGAGGCTGGGCTAAAGTAGAGTGTCGGCTCTAGAGGGGACCGTAGTTTACCCGGCATCCCCAAACAACACGACGGGGAGTCTGAGTTTCAGATTGAGATCCCTACCCAAAGGACATGCCCTGAGGAAGGTGCTGGGACAGCACCGAAACGCGTTGGTGTGATGAAATAAAGAACTTTTGATGGTAATAACCTCTTGTGGATTCCTTGGATAAAGAGCAGCAGCGCGGACCGTGGATACCATTCCAGTTTTATCTTCTGATTTCCCGCGGTTTTGTGGCGTTGGTGGAGGTTCTGCAGCAGCTGCCTTATGCTTTTAAACTGGTTGTGAGTCTCACAACCATAAAAGGTGAGTGGATACACTTATAATCCACATAAGAACTATAGTGTCTGTTTGATAGGGCACAATCTGCGCCTCTTGTATCTCCCTTCTTTTCTAGCTACCCAAAAGACAGGCAGCTCAGTGACAAAGTAAAGTGGAAACCACCGGTGCTTGTCTTCATAAAATTTTGTTCTTTATTGTTAAATGAAATTTATAAAATCATTCAGCGTGCTAGCTGGGCGCTAGACGCGTTTCGGAAGACACAACTTCCTTAATCATTGGCTAATGATTAAGGAAGTTGTGTCTTCCGAAACGCGTCTAGCGCCCAGCTAGCACGCTGAATGATTTTATAAATTTCATTTAACAATAAAGAACAAAATTTTATGAAGACAAGCACCGGTGGTTTCCACTTTACATTGTTTCCTGGGCAGTTGCCAAAGCTGCCACACCAGGTGCAGGAATCCAGTAGGATATGGGCGGTGGAGCGGCCTTTTCCCTTTCCCTTTCCCAGTGAATGCTCAGTGACAAACTTAGGACTCAGAGAAGCCCGAGTCACCGCCATACTGTCCAGCGTTTCACACACACCCGTGGAGACGGAGACCGTTATAGCCCGGAAAGGACACTGCAGATTGTGTGAGGGGTCACAGAGAGAGAGAGGCCTGGCTGCAGGGAGCAAAGGGAACCCGGAGAGGGAGAATGTGCCCGTGTACTAAGAACTGAACTTGAACTGTGTAAGAACTGTAACTGTGCTGTAAAGTAACTTGAAGAGCTGAGAATAAAGCTTTGGAAAACCATGGAACTGCTTCCCTTGTGTCTCTGCGTGCAAGCTATTCCCTCCTTACAGGATACAGCCTGTCAGCACCAGCCAGGAGGAGAGATCCCTGCAGCGTCTGCAAAGTAAGTGTATTACACACTCCACAATAGACTTAACCCTTACTGCCCCGGGAACACAGTTCTACCCGCTGGAACTACACCACCTAAGCTGCCACTACATTATCCCCGGAGGTTCTGCAGCAGCGGCGGGCCTCATCACTGGCCGCATCAAGTGGGTGGCGTCACGACTGACAATCCCCTGTAAATATTCCCCTTTATTTGCCAGGGCCCGGGACACTGTCCGGACCAGGACCACCCGTGACTTCCCCAGTAAAGACCCGGTCCGGTACCGAGTACCCTCATCCCAGTGGGCTCGACAGATCCATGACCTTTTTACTTCCCAGAACCTTTCCTTCTTGGGCCTGACTGAGACCTGGCTGGCAGCCTCTGACACGGCTTCCCCTGCTGCACTGAGCTATGGCGGCCTTCACTTTACCCACACTCCTCGCCCTGGCAACAGACATGGCAGGGGAGTGGGTTTCCTCGTCTCTGCAAACTGCTCCTTCAAGCCAATCCAACCTCCACCCTCCTTTATCCACCCTTCTTTCGAAGTTCACTCTGTGTGGCGCCCCTGCGTACAGGTGGCCACAGAAGGGTACTGCAGCCAGGCAGTTAGGACATGGTAAACACTACACCCTCACAGCCCACATCCCCACGCATAGAAGGGGTCACATCCAGCTCTGAGGTTAGACACTATATGAGACCGGAGGAGTGGTGGATGAGGAGTGGGTTGGGCACACCAGAAGGTCAGGTGACTGACAGTATATAGAGAGGGGGAGGAGTAAAGGAAGTGAGTAAGCCATGGTGCTGAGATGCAAAGACAGAGAGAGATTGCACGTCCTGGAAGAGCCTAAGCTGAGGAGCGCAGACCCGTACTGAGCCAATGCGAGCCAGATGGGGGGAAAGCCCGTCCAAGATGCTGAAACCACCAGGAGTGTGACAGACAGAGAAGGGACGGTGCAACCCGTGCCCTAGACAGCAGCCGAAGCTACTAACAGCAGGTGGAGAAGCCCTCCTAGATACCGAAGGAAACAGAGGAAGGAGCCTGGCAGAGCCTCGTGCTAGAGGACTGTTGCAGGCTGGGCTAAAGCAGAGTGTCAGCTCTGAAGGGGGACCGACGATTCACCCGGTATCCCCAGATTCACTGATGGGGAGCTTCAGTTTCAAGCTGGAGTTCCTAACCCAAAAGATAGGCAGCTCAGTGACACACTAGGACTCACAGAAGCCCGAGTCACCGCTATACTGTCCAGGGTCCGCATACACCCGTGTAAGACGGGAGAGAGAGAGGGAATAGCCCGGAAAGGCATACTTAAAGACTGTGTGAGGGGTCACAAGGAGAGAGGAGCCTGGCTGCAGGAGAGAAGGGAACCCGGAAAGGGAGTAGAGAACAACTGTGAATAACCTGTAACCTGCTTGAAAGACCTAAAGTAAAGCTTTGGAAACCCTGAACAGCCTCTTGCCTACTTCCATCTGCAGACCCTTTCTCCCATACAGGCTTGCACTGTGAAGGCTTCTACCTGCAGAGCCACAGCTTGTCAGCACCAGCCCTGGAGAGAGAGATCCCTGCAGCCTGTGAAGTAAGTGTGCTCCAACAACACACACACACCATAGACTTTAACCCTTACTGCCCCGGGGGATACAGTTCCCCCCACTGGAACTATACCATCCCCGCTGCCATTCCATCACCCCCGGAGGTTCTGCAGCAGCGGCGGCCCCATCGCTGGCCGCATCAAGTGGGTGGCGTCACCCGTGACAATCTCCCTTGTAAATAGTCCTCTTTTATTGTGCTGAGCCAGGGACACGGTCCGGACCAGGCCACCAGTGACATCCCCAGCAGCAGATCGGTCCGGTACCGAGTACCCCACGTCCCTTGGGGCTCCACATCTGTCCGTATCTACTCTCCGTCCAATCTTCAAATGGCCGTCATATACCGACCTCCAGGCTCTGCCACTACCTTCTTTGACCAATTCTCCATCTGGCTTCTTCACTTTCTCTCTGCTGACATTCTCACCATCATCATGGGTGACTTTTATATCGCTACTGACACCCGCCAGCCAGCTGCCTCCAAACTCCTTTCTCTTACCTCATCCTTTGGACTTACTCAATGGTCCTCCACAGCCACCCCCCACACAGACGGACATACACTAGACCTCATCTTCACCCACCTCTGTTCCCTATCTAATCTCACAACCTCCCCCTCCCTCCTATCTGACCACCATCTACTCACCTTCTCATCCTTGTCCTCCTCACCAGTCCCCAATATCCAGCCACTAGCTCATCCTCGCAGAAATCTCGCACACCTAGACATTCACTGACTCTCCGACTCTCTTCTCCCCCTGTCCTCTATATATTCACGCCATGACACAGACAGTGCCACTGCTTTCTACAATGCCACCCTCACATCAGCCATAGACTCAGTCGCCCCTTTCGTTCATTGCAAGAGGCGACGAATCAATAGGCAACCATGGCATAACAATCTCACCAAAAAACTCGGACAAGTGTCCAGGGCTGCGGAGCGGCGTTGGAAGAAAACATGCCTGCCAGACGACTTCACAACTTTGAAACAAGCTATACTTGCCTTCAAATCAGCCCTCACCTCTGCTAAACAGACCTACTTCACAAACTTTGTATCTTCCTTATCCTACAACCCCAAACAACTGTTCAGCACTTTTAACGCTCTCCTCCGCCCACAAGTTCCCCCTCCGACCTCCCTCATCTCTGCTGAGGACTTCGCTACATACTTCAAAAATAAGATTGACCAAACAAGGCAAACCTTTATCGCTCCACCACCACAACCACTCCATATACCAGACCTCTGACCTTCCCTCATAACCTCCCTCTCCAACATCACTAAAGGAGAACTTACTCGTCTCCTATCCAAATCACACCTCACCACCTGTGCACTTGACCCCATCCCTTCCCACCTCCTCCCCAACCTCACTAACATGCTCATCCCAGCCCTAACCCACCTCTTCAATCTATCACTATCTTCTGGGACCTTCCCTCGGCTTTCAAACATGCCACCATCACGCCCATCCTCAAAAAGCCAAACCTAGACCCGACTGCTAAGATGAGCAACCACCATATCGCTGCTCCCGTTTGCTTCCAAACTCCTTGGGCAACACGTCCATGCTCAATTTTCCTCCCACCTCTCATCTAACTCTCTCCTTGACAATCTACAATCTGGTTTCCGGCCCCACCACTCCACCGAAACTGCCCTAACCAAAATTACCAACGACTTACTCACAGCCAAAGCTAACAGACAATTCTCCATCCGCCTCCTTCTCGACCTGTCCTCTGCCTTCGACACAGTCGACCTCTCCCTCCTACTTCAGATTCTTTCTTCCCTTGGCATCAAAGACCTTGCCCTGTCCTGGGTTGCCTCATACCTTGACAACCGCACATTTTGGGTTTCCCACTCCCACACTTCCTCCTCATCCTGCCCTCTCTCTGTTGGAGTCCCACAAGGCTCTGTCCTGGGGTCTCTACTTTTCTCCATCTATACCTTTGGCCTAGGACAACTTATACAGTCCCATGGCTTCCGGTATCACCTGTACGCTGACGATACTCAAACGTACCTCTCTGGCCCAGATGTCAACTCTCTGCTGTCCAGAATCCCGGAGTGTCTGTCAGCCATATCCTCCTCCTTCTCCTCTCGCTACCTAAATCTTAACAAAGACAAAACCGAATTCATCATCTTTCCTCCATCCCATCTTTCATCTTCACCACCTGATCTATCTATTATGGTAAATGGCATCATGCTCTCTCCCACCCCTCAAATTCGCTGCCTTGGAGTAACTCTTGACTCTGCCCTATCCTTCAAACCACACATCCAAACTCTCGCCACCTCCTGTCACCTCCAGCTCAAGAATATTTCCAGAATCCGTCCTTTCCTCAGCCCTCAATCTACTAAAATTCTTGTACATGCCCTCATCATCAAGATGCAAGATGGCCGCATCATCGGGATGCAAGATGGCCACCGTGCAGTGAGGACGTGCTGCCATGCACTCCTCACCATCCATCGCCATCTGGAGCACCGGCTGGCCACTGAGCTGCAGCCCGCACCCCACTCTACCGGCCGCTGCTCCCCGCACCTGCCCATCCACCGGGCTTCCCGGGTGCGCCCTCACCCACCCGAGCTTGGGGACCGGCAGAGCGCGCTGCAGCCCCGAGCCTGCTGGCCTCCCGTACCCACGGATCTCCTCCGCTCCTCCTGTCTGAGCGCAGGAGGAGCACAGCATCATCCCTGCCTTCGGAGCGTGTGTACGGGGGACCCAGCGCTCTGGCCGAAGCCGCGGCCTGTGTTTTAGAAGCGAGGCCCCGCCCCCCGCCGGAGACCGACCCCGGACCGCACCACTCCCTACACCAGCGGCGAGGACCGAGGACCCCGAGGCGCAGCAAGAGACTGGCCTCGTTAAACTACCGGGCGCCCGTGGTGAGTGCTGGGCATCTGCCCCCCCCACCCCCTCTGCTGCTTTCCTGCTCACCACCACTTCCTTGCCCTGAACCTCCTACGGTGCCCGGCTCCCGACCGACCCCAGGGCCTGCAGTACGTCCCAGGCACCTTTGACCCCCTCCTGGCCACAGGACTGCACCAAGTAACGGGGCTGACCAGGTCCCTCATCTCCTAGATCACCAGGTCCTGCCCACCACCCCTCTGGCTGTCAGTAATGTAGGTCTGTGCTCTGAAAATACCAGCTCTACAACTGCCTGTTATTCCTGTCCTCTGCGACCTATCGCTGCTCGTCACCATATCATCATCTCGGTTTTTGGTGGTAATACAATGGGAATCGGGTCTGTTACCCGCACTCTGCCAATTTCTCCCCCAGACAGATTTACCTGTTGCTTGTGGATGAGGGCTCGGATCTCTCTCTGGATGACTCTTGTCCGCCCATAACTAGCAGTCTCAGCAATCTGTCATAGTAAAAGCAACACTTCTCCAAAGCAGTTTTCAATGACATTTGTACCAAATTACCATGTAGGGGTATTGTTCATTAGGATTATCTTCTACCACAAATAACCCTTGGCCTTTTAATTCCTCCCTCCCCAACTTTATTATAGCTTCTCTGTACCACACTTGTTTTTGTGGTTTTCCATTAGCTGCAATAATATAAAAATTGGGGTTTGGGGGTTCAAGATCGTTATCAGACCAAAAACGTTTGTAAAGGATATGTGGGATCGTAGTGACCTGTGACACGGTGTCCAGTAGGGCCGACATGGGGATGCCTTCTAGCGTAATGTTGAGGTACGGACGGCCTCCCACGTACCGGTTACGCCAGTCAGATGGGCCCTGCTGCTCTACTCTTGGGGGCTGGCCCTCGGACCCAGGAATCTCGTGTTTAAAGGACATCCTCTTGCAAAATGGCCCGGTTTGTTGCATCGCAGGCAGATGGGTTGTCCTGAAGAATCTGTGTAGTCCCTGGCTCTGCGTTGGAATGGTGAGTCGGTCCCCTGAACGGGTGACTTGTTGGTCCCCTCCACGGGCGACATGGGTCTACGTTGGAATGGTGCGTTGGTCCCCTGCATGGGCGACTTGTTCTTCCTCCGCATCCATGGGACATCCTCAGGGCTATCAGCTAGTTGGATTTTGCTGGGTGGTGGTGCCCCAGGCATAGCTTGCAAGAGCTTTAGTACATAGTCCATGTTTTTGGTTAACTTCAGCACCTGGTTACGCATGTCATCATCTGCTACAGCTTGTCTTTCTGCTTTTGCAGGTTCTGTAGAAACAGGTTTAAAGTCTATGGGTGAGGTATTGGCCTGCCAGGGTTGGGTTGCAGGTTCTGCAGGCACTGGATCTCTTAACACGGCTATAGCACGATCTTTTAAGTCATTAAAGCTCACAGTTGGGTGATCCAATACCCACATATGTACCTGTTGGGGGTGGTAGTCTGACCTCAATCTCTCTGTAAATTGTTCTGCAAGCATTTTATCCTCTTGCAATACACTTGCCAGGTCTACCTGCTTTAAGGACCGGAGTGCCCCTTGCCACAAATTAATCATGAGGTCAAGATCAAGTGGGGTAAACTCTAGTTAAATGACACATACAGTTCTTTATTATACAGTAGGCATGACATGTATTGATAGAAATATCTACTAAATATTTTCCAATACTTTACAAATTAATTTTATGTTTTTTAATGATCAGGATTTCATGCCGATGGCCCAGTTACATATCACAGTAGACTATGAACTTGTTCATGTATTTTACTAAGCTACTGATAAATCAGTAATTTACATCAAGAATACGGAGGTGGGAACATTTCAAACTGTTTCTATTCATAAGAATATGGACTAATTGCAGCTTTGGCATAAGAACATGTGGCGCCCCTGCGTCCAGGAGGCCACAAAGGGAACTGCAGCCAGGCAGGTAGGACAATGTTGCACAACAACACCCTCACAGCCCACACAACCCACGTGTCAGAGAGGTTACATCCAGCCCTGAGATTAGATACTATATGAGATCGGAGGGGTGGTGGATCAGAGGAGTGGGTTGGGCACACTAGAGGTCAGGTGACTGACAGTATATAGTGAGGGGGAGGAGTGAAGGAAGGTAGTAGGCCACAGTAGGCTGAAATGTAAAGACTGAAGGACAATCACACTCTCTGTGAGTGCAAGGCTAGGAGCGCAGAATCCGTACTGAGCCAGTGTGAGCCAGAGGGGAGAGAAAGCCCGTCCGATGCTGATGCCACCAGGAGTGTGACAGAACAGAGGAGGGACGGTGGAACCCGGGCCCTAGACAGCAGCTGAAGCTATTGCCTGTAGGCAGAGAAGACCCTCCTGATATACTAGAAGGAACAGAGAGAAGGAGCCTGGTAGAGCCTCGTGCTGAGGACTACTGGAGGCTGGGCTAAAGTAGAGTGTCGGCTCTAGAGGGGACCGTAGTTCACCCGGCATCCCCAGACAACACGACGAGGGGTCTGAGTTCCAGATTGAGACCCCTACCCTAAAGGACAGGCAGCTAAGTGACGCACTAGGACTCACAGAAGCCCAAGTCACCGCCATACTGTCCGGCGTATCACACACCACCCGCATAGACGGAGACCGTAACAGCCCGGAAACGGACATCAAAAGACTGTGTGAGGGGTCATAGGGAGAGAGGCCTGGCTGCAGAAGTAGAACGAACCCGTGTACTTGATCCGTGAACCAACTGCAAATGACTTGTAAACTGCTTGAAGGAAACAACGAGTAAAGCTTTGGAAAACCCTGAATCGCCTCTCTTGTCTGCCTCTATCTGCACCCCATTCTCCCTCATACAGACTACACACAATAGACTTTAACCCTTACTGCCCCGGGGATACAGTTCTCCCCACTGGAACTATACCATCTTCGCTGCCATCCCATCACCCCCGGAGGTTCTGCAGCAGCAGGCGGCCCCATCACTGGCCGCACCAAGTGGGTGGCGTCACCCGTGACAAATCCCCTTGTAAATATTCCCCATCTTTATTGTGCGGGCCCAGGGACACGGTCCGGACCAAGCCACCCGTGACTTCCCCGGCACCGACCGGTCCGGTACCGAGTACCCCCGTCCCGTGGGGGCTCCACAAACATGTATGTGAGTCACACTTTTACATAGTAGTTACAGTATTCAAGTCTTAGCTGCATCATTATCCTCCAGAAAATGACAACAGCCTAAACGTGATTGTGAAGAAAGGACACAATGTGATATACATATACAGTCAGTACAGAACCTATTAGTGAAGTGAGATCAGAATATTTTTATGTTCAATGCCAAAAGAGTTTATATCTTTGATGCTCAGCCCGCAAGTGTTTGTTTTTATCTATATAAGGCTGCTTTCACACTGGCATTTTCGCGAAAATGCAGCAGATGCGGTAGATTTACCGCATCTGCAGCCTAACGGCCGCACTTGCGGTAAACCCCATGGATTGTGTATGAGGCTTGCGGTAAGTGTGCGGCAAGTGCGGTTCCGGCAGTTGCGGTAGGTGCGGCCGCGAAAAATACTACTGCTGACCGTATTTTTTTTCACAGACGCATCTGCCGCATGTTCCGCAACCGCTCTTGCTGCACCTGCCGCACATTACCGCAAACCCCATACACAATGCATGGGGCTTGCCGTAAATGTGCCGCAATTGCGGCTGTTAGGCGGGACTCTCAGCAGATGTGATTTTTTTTGTCCGTATCCGCCGGATCAGGACAAAACAGCCAGTCTGAAAGGGGTCTAAGACTGCTTTCACACTTGCGTTTTCGCCAAAATGCGGCAGGTGCGGCAGATTTACCGCATCTGCTGCCTAACGGCCGAACTTGCGGCACACTTGCAGCAAACCCCATGCATTGTCTATGGGGCTTGCGGTAAGTGTGCGGCAGGTGTGACAAGTGCGGCTCTGGCAGTTGCGGCCGCAAAAAAAAACCACTGCTGATCGCGTTTTTTTTCAGGGCCACATCTGCCGCAACTGCACTTGCCGCACCTGCCGCACATTACCACAAGCCCCATACACAATGCATGGGACTTGCCGCAAGTGAGCCGCAAGTGCGGCCATTAGGCGGGACCCTTGGCAGATGTGTTTTTTTGTCCAGATCCACCGGATCCAGACAAAAACACCAGTCTGAAAAGGGCCTAAAGCTACATTCACACTTGCGTTTTTCGCCAAAATGCGGCAGATGCGGCAGATTTACCGCATCTGCCACCTAACGACCATACTTGCAGCACTCTTGCGGCAAGCCCCATGCATTATCAATGGGGCTTGCGGTCAGGTGTGGCAGGTGCGGCAAGTGCAGTTGTGGTAAATGCAGCAGTTGTGGCCACGAAAAAATCCGCTGCTGACTGTTTTTTTTCGCTGCCGCAACTACTGCAACTGCCGCAGCTGCACTTGCCGCACCTTACCGCAAGCACCATAGACAATGCATGGGGCTTGCCGCAAGTGTGCCTCAAGTGCTGCCGTTAGGTGGCACTTGCAGCAGATGCGTTTTTCTGTCCCGATCTGCCGGATCCGGGCAAAAACGCCTATGTGAAAGGGGCCTAAGTGAGTCTTTCTTAACAACACAGCACTATTCCAGTGTTTTTTAGTATTGCACTGCTGAAGTGGTGCTTTAACCCCTTCCCGACCCTTGACCTAATACAAGGTCAAGGGTTGGGTCCCGGTGTTTGATGTGAGTGTGGCGCCCCACTGGTCAGTGCGCCACAGTAGGGGTACTGTACCTACAATAGAGTGTGTAGTATTCCTGTCGCAGGGAAGTGTAAAGTTGACATAAGGCTCCCATCCCAGCACTCACACACTCTAGAATCAGGGATGCAGTTGGCGCGTTAGGAGAGGCGGAAATTCACACAGTTGGATGTAGTCCATACTGAGGAGCGAAGCAAGGAGGGAGCCCAAGAGAGGGGTCTCCCAGGGAGAGCACCTGAGAGAGAAAAGGGCAGCCCAGGAAAAGAAAGAGGAAACCCCGTGCCGGATATTCCATAGTCCGGGGGAATCCTAGTCCACTAACGAAGTGCCGACTCCGAGGAACGTCACAGGCGAGTTCAACCCTGAGCCGTCAACACCGGCCAGTCGTGGGTTAGTTCAGCAGCCCTGACATACCCGTCCAGAATGTGCAACCCCACCAGGATCACCCAAACCGAGTCGAGCCTCTTAGAGAGAAGAAGGGTACCTCATAGCACCCAACGGGCCTGGTAGACAAGAGGGCTGTGGAGGGCAGCACAAGGAAAGTAAGGAGGCGCAAGTAAAGGCAGCAGGATGCAGGATAGACAAAAGAAGGTATACTACGGGAGCCTCAAAGAGACTTTGCCCACCTCGGTGACTACCTGGCCAGCTACCCGTTCAAAGACTGTGCAAACTGTAGCTTGAATTGCCATCTGAACCAGTTACAAGTAAAACACAAGGCCTCAGTGTCTCCTTTCTGCACAAATCCCTCTCAGCTGCACTGCCCACCACCAGCACCATGACAACAAGTGCAGTGCTATCATGCCCCGTGGACTCAGCTCCACCTGCAGGGAGCAATACCACCCAAGTTGCAATACCATCGTCCCCGGCGGTCTGACAGTGGCGCTGGTGAACATCACCAGAATCTGCAGGTGGCATCATGCCAAACTTTTATTTTTATTTTTATTTTATTCCCTTTCAATTATTCCCACAATTTTCAGTTGACCACCAGGAATATGGGTTCAGGCAGGCCACCAGTGACATCCCTTTCGACTGTACGCCCGGGTTCCGAGTTCCCATAGACCCCTGGGTGAATCATGAGCTCTGGTGTGGTGCTCACATCAAACACCCGACATCTCAGCAGATCTCATCAGCTGAGATGTCGGGCTTCCAGCACCAAAATGATCTGTTATCCAATCGGTGCTGTTAACCTTTGGATTCCGCTGTCATTCACTGACAGCGAGATCCAAAACGGATGCGGCGGGGAATGCGCTGTTCCCTGCCTGCACCAGAGATCCTGTGATAATATTGCGAGATCTTCGGCACTCTTGTTATAGCCTGGGGTCCTGCCGAGACCCCGGAAGCTCTCAGGGACCACTTCCTGTGAGTGGTTAGCAAGCGCTGCCAACCACTCACAGCATGCATTTGTGACAGCTCATCAAGACCTGTCACAAACAATCGGATTCTATAGCAGTGTGCCTCCCCATGGGGTGTGTAAAATAAAGAATGAATTAGTACCGTATAAAGTTTTTACAAACATGAAAAAAAACTAAAAGTTAAAATCACCGCCCTTTTCCCCCATTCAAAATAAAAATATTAAAAAAATTTAAAAAAAACACATATTTGGTATCGCCGTTTTCAGAAATGAAATGAGAGCCGTAAACTGCGTAATGGAAAAAAAAGTTCAAATGCCAAAATTACGTTTTTTTGGTCGCTGCAACATTGCTATAAAATGCAATAATGGGCGATCAAAACAGCACATCCACCCAGAAATGACATAGTTAGAAACGACAGCTCAAGACGCAAAAAATAAGTCATCACGAAGCCCCTGATCCCGAAAAATCAGGACGCTACGGGTCGCAGAACATGGCGCAAAATGTGCAATTCTTTTTTTTTCAAACTTCTGAATTTTTTTTCACCACTTAGATATCAGTAAAAGTATACATGTTTGGTATCTACGAACTTGTACCAACCTGAGGCATCACACCGACACGTCGGTTTTACCATATATTGAACATAGCAACAAAAAAAACAAACGTGGTATTGCAATTTTTTGCAATTTCACCGCACTTGGAATTTATTTTACTCATTTCCCTGTACACTATATGGTAAAATAAATGGTGGCATCTGAAAGTACAACTTGTCCCGCAAAAAAATCTGCCATATGTTTGTTTATATTGATGGAAAAGTAAAAAGTTATGGCTCTTGGAAGCAGGGGAGCAAAAAACAAAATGAAAAACGAAAAATCGCCGGGTCATGAAGGGGTTAAGGCTCTAAGCCCAGTTTGGACTTAGCATGCATCCAACTCACTGAGTTGTCCAGTACAAGCACAGGGATGGATTTATAGAAATCCTGTATTCACTGTGCCTGTTTTCTCCGTAGTATAAACTGACATGCCAGGGCGGTTTCCCGGGCCTCAACATGTCAATTTATACCTGCGGAGATGGATGCGATGAAAGCGGAAGAATGCAGCAAAAAGCTGCTGCGCCCAGAACGCTGATTGTGGGCACAGGGTGGCTGCTTTCACCCATGGAGATCACTGGCTTCCCAGTAGGAGGCAGGACACTTTGCCTGTACGGTATGTAGAGTTTGCGCATCGTGTGCACTTGTCCTAAATCTAAGTGCTCTGACCCCTCTCATATATTCACCTTCCAGCAGCTTTAGCTCCTATTGGCGCTGCTGCGGACAGTCTTCTGTGATTTACGACCTGCTGGCAGCTCCAGTGATTTCTGGAGTGGGCAGGAGGTCACAACTCAATACAAGTGTATGAGAGCCATGTTCTATTCTCGATCTTGCTCTCAGAGATGCATTGGGAGCTTGTGATGTAATTTTTAACTTTCGGCCAGTGAGAAGATGCAAAATCAAGATGGCGCCATGGGACTGGACAGACATAGGTAAAAGGTGAAGTCACCAGAAGGTGAGTATATGACAGGGGAAGGCAAACTTATATTTAAAGCGCCACTCCAGCACCAAAAAAACAAAACGCTGATGTGGTGCTTTAAGTCAGGTCTTTTAAAGTGGTTGTCAACTACTCGGACAACTCCTTCTCAATCAGCATGTTTACCCTGGAAAAATATCAACACTCGTACTTGCCTCCAATATCGGTGCCATTCTAGCAGTGTCGGCACTCGCTATTTTGGGGCCCACATTATGTTGTTACATCACACGAACCCTGCGACCAATCAGAACTGACCTCACTCTCGCATTCAGATGTATCAAACAGCAGGAGGAAGTGAGTGGCCATCCTCAGCTCTGACTTCCTCTTGATGTTTGATTCATCACAAAGTGGGCAGAGGGAAGCCAGCTCTGATTGGGCACAGGGCTCGTATGATGTAACATTGTCACATGAGAACTGGAAGAGCAAGTGCCTTTAATGGCGGTAAACATGCTGATTGAGAAGGGGTTGTCCAAGTAGTGGACAACCCCTTTGATCCCTTTTCGACCTAGGACATACCGAGGTTGCATTTTTACCTTTGATGTTAGCTCGCGTGCTGAGCAAACTAAGGTGTGGCTGGCTACCTTATATGAGCTGGACATTAGGTGTATATAATTTCCTGTTGTCGGATGTTCCCTGTTGGGCTCCGAGCCCTGCTCAGTCGTTATCGTTGTTATATGACTTGACATCTGGTAAGGTTTTTAATATTTGATGCTAGGATGGGACTATCCTGATGGGGGTCACTTTGATATGGAGGGATCGCTTTCACATATTTTGATCAAAATAATGTTACCAAGCACCCTATTTTCATGCACTATTGCAATTTATTTATTGAATTATTTAGGGATATCTGCTCATTTTTGTTTCTTCCTTACATATTTATATTACCAAGTTCAGAAATGCCGATTTATCAAAATATAAATAAAATTAATCTGGTCGGTAAGCTGTGTAATAGAGAAAACAGACAAAAAGGCACAAGAATTTTTTTGGGGTTGTCGCAACATTGCAACAAAATGCAATAACATGCGATAAAACCATTGCATCTACCAAAAAATGGCATAATTAAAGGTGTCAGCTTGAGATGAAAAAAATTAGCTGTAACACAGTCCCAGACCCTGAAAATGAGGACTCAGCGGGTCTTGGAAGATGGCGACAAAAGCTCAATTGTATTTATTTTTACAAACGTCTGAATTTTTTTCCACCACATGTTTGGTATCTACTTACTCGTACCAACCATGGTATCATACTGACATGTCAGTTTCACCATATAGTGAACATGGCAAATAAAAATCCCCAAAAAACAATCATTTAATTGCACGGTTTTTGCAATTTCACTGCACTTGGAATTGTTTTTCCCATATTCCTGTACGCTATATGATAAAATGATACCGTTTAGTTGGTGTGCAAATATACCACCTTTTTGGTGTTCAATTCTTGGATGTCAACAGTCTGAGCACCGTTGCTTTTAACCCTCCTTTGTGATGTTTATTTGACAATTAAAAATTAGTATACAGATAAATTAAATTAGTACACTATGTACAGTTACTCACTAATAGAAATCACATTAAAATGCATATGTCCTTAGTAAAATTTCCAGTGCTGTGGCATCTTGGTTAGATAAAAATCATTGCTTTCATGCTTTGTGAAGTTGGTAATGGTCTTTATAGGTGTCTGTTGACTTATCTTCTTGGGGCTTTGTCAGGCTGCCTTCACACTTGCGTTTGTGTCTGCATGCGTACGGCATGCAGACTCAAACGCAGCCCATACTGATGTGAACGCAGTGGAGAATCTCTGCATGCATTCACATTAGTATGCAGTCCGGCCAGCCAATCAGCTGTCTCGAGGGTGGCCGGGAGGAGGAGATCAGCGTCAGAGATCTCCTCCTCCCGGCTACAGCTGATCTCCCATCGGTGTCAGTGCAGGAGATTTGAAGCCACAGCTGATCTGACAGCTGTTTAAATCTCCCGCGCTGACACCGGTGGGTGATTAGTGGAGGCTCTAGCTAATCTCCCGGTGACTGCCGCTGATCACCGGTGGCCACTGGGAGAGATTTCAATGAGATCCACAGCGTTCTCCTGCGCTGTCATGCGGAGGACCCTGCGGATCCATTGCCTTCAATGCATGGTTTGTGCGCTTGCAGATAAAACAAGCGCCCGCACAAAAAATGCAACATGCTGCGTTTGGAGTGCGCTCGGAGGGCGCACAAATTGTGCGCATCCGAACGCAAATGCAACCAAACGCAGATAAACGCAGGCACATGCGTTCCCATGTTAAACATAGGAACAAAGTGCGCAAGTGTTTGGCTGCGTTCGGTACGCTGCACTTGCAAACACAAGCACCCTTATGGCCACTTTACACGCGGCAACAGGAAGATAGAAACCGGCAGGTGTCGGAGACAATTGTACCTTTTACCTTCAAAACACCTTGAAGTGGCTGCGTGTAATTCAGGTATCTGCAAGGTGTTTTGAAGGTAAAAGGTACAATTGTCTCCGACACCTGCCGGTTTCTATCTTCCTGTTGCCGCGTGTAAAGTGGCCATTAGTGTTACTTCTTTTGTCCTATGTGTTGTCTGGTGGGGAGGACTTCTATTTATTAAGCATACTTGCTTTATCCCCCTGGATAGCACGCTTTCCTTCGGTCTTCCTATGATGATGTATCCTGTGTTACCAATTGATAGTGATTTAATCCCACCAATCGGGTTCTGTAAATTGACCTTTAGGGAATACTTTTCCTCACGGAGACATCTTTTAAACAGAACAATAATTAAAATTATATTATGTGTTCTTCCTGTGTCTCTTTTCACCTCTTGTTCCTTATTGATCACTCAGCAGTTTGTACTTGTTTGCTGATTTCATCTCATTCATGGACAGCTTTTTATTTTCATTATTGAAGAATTTTTTGGAAAATTACCTGGGAAGTTTTGGTGCTGGGGAATTGTCTTAATCCTACAGGTAATTATTATCTCTTTGTGCAAGCAGTGATGATAGACCGGACTGAGATGAGAAGAAGTGTGGGTTAGAGGAATTCAATTATTGCTGGCAATCAAGCAGAGAAGATTAAAATAAAACAGAAACAAACAGAAACACCGACTGAGAACTAGGATGAAGGCGCTTTTATGGAGGTCTATGATCCCGTGAACAAGTGCTCAGAGGAACGATTGTTCCCGATCATTCCCTTGTGTAAATGCCTGTTTGTCGGCTGCTCACAATATGCAGACTATAAGGAGATGGCTCTATCACATTAATGACTGCTGTTCTTATACTGTTTCACTTGCCCATGTAAAAGGACCCTTATTCATTTTGCACTTTAGTTTTTGCCTCTCTACGAAATAGGCTTTTTTTAAGAGGCAAACTGTAATCCAAGTGTAAGGTGGCTCAGTGGTTTGCACTGTATATGGTGGAAAAATGATTTATAACTTACTTAAAATATTAGAATCTGAGAGTCCTCGGTGGTTGATACCTTTTAATTGCTAACTGAAAAGATGGTAATGTGGCGCCCCTGCGGGTATTAGCCACAGTATAAGATCATAATAGTTGCACTCACTTAGAAAGCCAAGCCACTGCACTACCACCTTTGGCCAGTAGGGGGAGCTCCAGAGACACCAGAGACTTCCCTAGAGATAAAACACTGGTTTGAGGTAAATTTTCAGACAGTTGGAGCCACGAGCTCAGAGTGACAGGAGCTGCATTGAGTTCCTGAGGACTGGCTGACAATTTCCAGGGCCAAGCCATCGGTCTGAGGAGGAGAAAACTGATAAGAGGAACACTTTCAGAATCGGGTAGCATCATTATCTACCCTAGATAAAAAGCGCAGATACGGATACCGGATCCGTGGCTGCATTAGTTATATACAATACAGCAACCGGAAAACGTGAGGTAACAACAAGCTTCACAGGGCCAGACACAGCAACATACTAAGAGTTCAGCAGTACTCCCGGAGGGGGTAAGCAGAGAGAGACAAAGGACTCAAGTTGCCTGTTGAGTGGGACCCAGAGAGGACAGATTTGGGCCAGCAGCGAGTTCACACACGGCAGCAGGGCCACATAGACAGCGCAAGCAGGAGGTAAAGGACCCGGTGGGGCCTGAGCAACTGAACCCCTATTGCAGACTCCGGAGACGGGACTTGTTGTATTATAGTTTGGTTGAAAGTAAACCAGTTAAACCTCATCTGTGCCTCAGCCTCTGATTTAACAGCTACCATCTATCCAGGATTGGGACCATCACCGCTGAGAGAATTTGCTGTGAATCAAGTAAGTGTCTGTGTCCTTAACATCTCCTCACCATACTTCCATCTTCATCCATCATTAACTTTAACATCACCTGTCCAGAGGACCCTACAGCCCTACCCGGAAAAGGGCTATACCATCTCAGCTGCCTCTTACCATCATCCCCTGGCCAGTACAAGGCAGCGGTGGCCATATATAGCCACATTATTCTGGGTGGCGTCACGACAATAACATCTACAAACTTTATAAACTATATAAACTTCTAAATCCCCTGTAAATACCCCCTTTTAGGAGTGTGCCAGCCTGGGGCCACGGCCTGGGTCCAGCCACCAGTGACTCCCCCAAGGAAAGGGACCCTGCGCCGGGTATCCCGGTCCCCTAAGCTGGGCGGCACATCTCCTTTTGGCGTCACGAACAGGATTTACCGTGCCTGGTTAAATCGGGTACTGTGTGCCGTGATTAATGCCGAAAATTGTGAGAAAATCCGAGAAAAATTGACTTTTTTATCAAAAAGTGATTTTCCCATTGGAAACCATTGAAATAGACTTTTCCCCATTGACTAACATTGAAACAAAATGGCCGCCAGCCTCTGAGGTAAAATTGCATCATCACTAATTACCTCATAACTGCCACAGCACGAGACTGCTATTTGAACTGTGTCATAGCCCTGAGCTCTGATCTGACTGAAAAATTTCAGATTCCGCCATTACTGAGCTCACGGCGAGCAGAAGCAGCAGGGGGCGTGTCTTTGTGGGCGGTACCAAGCTGAGAGCTCTGACGTCTGCAAAAGGGGAAAACCAATCCTGCTGCACAGCGGAACGATTATACGCCATCCCGACGGAAGCAGAGGACCGGAAGGGTCCGGATTAACTAAGGGGGCGCAACATGTCGCAGCACGGAGACGCCGAAACACCCGGCGACACAAATGCAGCTGAATCACAGAACAGAGCGCTCGGCAGCACAGCGGCGCAAGGTGCAGCGCCCATTATGCCGATGTTGATGCCATACACCCCAGGTGCTCCATGGCTTCCAGTGTATGAAGGTAAGCCTAATACTTTTGATGATTTTAAAGAAAAACTGCTGGCCTATTTAAACATGTTTCCAATGGCAGAAGCTCAGCGTGTCGGTTTGCTGATGGCACAGTTAAGTGGTAATGCCAAGCGAGAAGTCACAGCATGGTCCGCTGATCTAAAAGACACTGCTGAGCATATTCTAGCTGGATTAAAGGCAGTATTTGAAACTACTGCTGGTAGCAAAGCAAAGACCAAATTCTTCAATTGCAAACAAAAGGCCAATGAGAGTGTGAGAGACTTTGCCCTGAATTTACAGGAGGCCCTTAAAGCGCTTACACTGGCTGAACCAATGTTTAACACTGGCGCTGATAAATTGCTAAAAGATCAATTCATTGAGGGACTATTAACCCCTTCTCATCGAGGGCATGCGAGTATGCTGACTTTCAAGGACCCTGAGGTGACATTTGCCCAGTTAAAGGAGAGCGCTATTCGTCTCCAGCAGGCAGAGGCACTTTGGGATCAGGATCCTGAGCAATCCATTACAGAAACCCCTCAACAACAGAGAGTGCCAGTGACACCAGTTAAGCCCCTGGAGGCCAGTGCTAATGATGCTTTCCAGCAAAAGCTTGACTCTCTAACAGACATTGTCACCTCAATGGCTAAAACCATGCAGGAAATGAGAGAATCACAGACTACACCCAAGATGGAGTTGGCGAACCGCAGAGAGGATATTCCCTGGATGAGACCCCAGAGATACCCAGCGTGGAGAGGACGACCCAACGACCGTTACCAGCCGGATGGACAGCCTATTTGCCGCCGTTGCCGGAAGCCAGGCCACATCGCCCGCAATTGTGATTTAAACAAGGATCCCCTGGGAATGCGGGCCGCTTCGCAGGAGTGAACTTTCAAGGCCCAACATCCTGGCACGACAAGTACGTCGGAGGACGTCCCATTATCCCTATCGTGCTGGACGGTATTCCCCTCAATGCCTTGTTGGACACTGGTTCCCAGATTTCATCTATACCACATATCCTTTATAAGAGGTACTGGGCAGATTCAGACATTGATAAAAGACCATCTAATGTTGAGCTAAGTATATATGCTAGTAATGGAAAATTGGTACCACAAGTAGGATTTAGAGAGATGACCATTAAGATTGGTAGAGCAGAATTAAAAAATCAGGGTATCATAATTGTTGATGTTAACCGACGGGAACCTTTTGTATTGGTAGGTATGAATGTTTTAGAAAATTGTTTTTCCGAGGTTATTACTATTTTACAGCAATTTGCGGAAACTGCCCAATCCTGCCAGCAGAGAATTCTCCGGAGAGAGATAAAAGCATTGGTGCTGAAGCAACAAGTAGAGGTTGCAGGTGGAGAAATCGGCAGTGTGAGGGTAAGTGACCCAACTCCTATAGTGATACCTCCAAAAACTGAAATGCTGGTATGGTGTAGAGCAGCCATTGGTATTAAAGGACGAGATTACCAAGCCTTGGTAGAGCCTGTGTACACTGATAGTAGACCCACGATATTAACGGCTAGAGGAATAGTCGAGGTACACAGGGGAAGAGTACCCATACGTCTTTTGAATTGTGGAGAGGAAGAGGTCACTTTACCAAGGTACGCTACAATGGCCAAGCTATACACTGTTGACAACAATGCCATCATAGCCATTGGGCCCTTGAATCCGTCATGTCAGGCGGACGACAATGGTTCAAGTGGAGAATTAGAAGATTGGTGTCAGCAGCTGCATATAGGTACAGATTCAACACCTACCCACCAAAAACAAGGGGTGTACCGACTAGTAGAAGAATATGAACGGGTCTTCAGTAAACACCCATTAGACTTCGGACAGATTAAAGGGGTAGAACATACAATTCCTACCGGTAACCACCCACCAATAAAAGAGAGATATAGACCCATACCGCCCGCTCATTATCAATGTGCTAAAGACATGCTAAGGGAGATGAAACAGGCCGGGGTAATAAGAGACAGTTGTAGCCCCTGGGCAGCCCCTCTGGTAATAGTTAAAAAGAAAGACGGAACCATGAGAATGTGCGTAGACTACCGGCAGATTAATCACATTACCCATAAAGACGCCTACCCCTTACCTAGAATTGAAGAGTCATTAGCCGCTTTAAGATCTGCTAACTATTTTTCCACCTTAGACTTAACAAGTGGGTATTGGCAAGTCCCTGTGGCTGAGGAAGATAAAGAGAAGACAGCGTTTACCACTCCGATGGGTCTCTGTGAATTTAATTGTATGCCGTTCGGACTCTGCAACGCACCCGGTACCTTTCAGCGATTGATGGAATGCTGTCTCGGACACAAGAACTTTGAAGCCGTCCTTCTGTACCTAGATGATGTAATAGTCTACTCAAAGACTTACGAACAACATCTACAAGATCTGGCAGAAGTGTTCGAAGCCTTATCCCGGTATGGTATGAAGATCAAGCCATCAAAATGTCACCTTCTAAAGCCAAAGGTACAATACCTGGGACACGTTGTAAGTTCAGAAGGAGTAGCACCGGATCCCGAGAAAGTAATCGCAATAAGGGATTGGCCAAGACCTACCAGCGTGAAACAGGTGAGGCAATTCCTGGGACTGGTGGGCTACTATCGTAGATTTATCCAAGGGTTCACCAAGCTAGCAGCACCTCTACAAGACATCCTGGTAGGGCAGTCGAAGAAGCCTTCAAACCGCAATCCTCCTTTCCAGTGGAGTGATGAGAGGGAAGATTCCTTTGAAAAGTTGAAGAAGGCATTGACCGGAGAAGAAGTTCTGGCATACCCCGATTACCATCAACCTTTCATCCTTTACACAGATGCCAGTAATGTGGGACTGGGAGCAGTACTATCTCAGAAGCAAGGAGGCAGGGAGAAAGTCATCGCCTTTGCAAGTAGAAAGCTCCGGCCTACTGAAAGAAATCCTGAAAATTACAGCTCCTTCAAGTTAGAACTACTGGCAGTAGTCTGGGCTGTGACTGAGCGTTTCAAACACTACTTGGCAGCTGCAGAATTCACCGTCTATACTGATAACAACCCATTGACCCACCTGGATACAGCCAAGCTAGGTGCGCTGGAACAGCGATGGATAGCCCGGCTGTCTAATTACAACTTCGTGATCAAGTATAGAGCAGGCCGAAAGAATGGAAATGCAGACGCCTTATCCCGGATGCCGCACTTGAGAGACGTGGAAGAAGAACCGGTAGAACTTGAAGAAATTGAACTACCCGCCTTCCATCGTCCCAAGGTAGGACAGTATCAATCCAGTGCCTACCAGAAACATCAACAGGTGAATCTCAACCCATTAGCACACCACAGATGGGCTGACACTCAAGACAGCAATCCAGCTGTGAAGTTGGTGAAAGAACTGCTGACTGAGCAAAGTGCGTATCCCAATGAAAATGCACCGAAAGAGACACATCAACTCTGGAAAGAGAGAGGCAAAATGTTCCTGTACCAAGGAAAGCTGTGCAGAAGATATACCAATCCAAAGACGCATGAGCTAGTATGGCAGATCATTGTGCCTAAACAAGATGTAAAAATGGTCCTAGAAGCTTATCACAATGGTGCTGGTCACTTCGGGTGGAAAAAGCTAGAAGTACTTTTAAGAGAAAGATTCTACTGGGTTGGAATGAGAAGATCAATTGAAGAATGGTGCAGAAACTGTGGTCCGTGCAACCTCAGAAGAAAAGATCTAAAAAACCAAAGAGCACCACTCCAGCCTATAGTTACCAAGCAACCACTTGAGCTCGTAGCAATAGACCACGTGAAATTGACACCAAGCCGGTCCGGCTATGTCTATGCTTTAACCATCGTGGACCATTACTCACGCTTCCTGGTAGTAGTGCCCGTGAAAGATCTCACTGCAAAGACAGCAGCTAAGGCGTTCCAGACATACTTTTGCAGACCCCATGGATATCCGGAACAAGTACTCGCAGACCAAGGTACAGCATTTGAATCAGAGATTTTCAGAGAATTTTGCAATATGTATGGCTGCAAGAAGATCCGTACAACAGCCTATCATCCGCAAACAAATGGCTTATGCGAAAAAATGAACCATATTGTAATCGATCTCTTAAAGACTTTACCAGAGACAGAGAGAAACCTATGGCCAGAGAAATTGCCTGACTTGGTAGACCTCTATAACAATGTCCCGGTAAGCTCCACAAACTGTACCCCAGCTTACCTTATGCGTGCAAGACCTGGCAAGCTACCAATAGATCTAGAAATGGGCATCGTAAAACCTGACGCAGAGGTGCAGGATTCCAACTGGGACTCCCTACGCCAACAACAGTATCGCCAAGTGCAAGAATGCGTAGAAAGGAATCTCCAGAAAACTAGAGAAAGACAAGAGCAATACTTCAACCAGAATGCTCTAGCAACCCCATTAAAACCTGGTGATCAAGTGCTCAAGAGAAACCGTCGCACTAATAAACTGGACAATCAGTGGGAATCCGTCCCATATACAGTTTTACCAATGAGAGTGAACAATCCTAAAATGTGTCTTATAAGCAAAGATGGTGGATTAACATCAGTACTAGTGTCAAGAGACAATCTAAAACTATGTCCAGAGACATTGAGAGAAAAAGAAGTCATTCAACATGAACCAGAAGTTATTCAACCAGTACCGGTTCAACCTGTTAAAGAAAAAGAAGAAGATGGAGTATATCACACCTATTTAGGAGACTTTCCTAAAACCTGGCCAACCTACAATGGTGCAGTAGTAGTTCCCATGATGGCTTTCTATCAAACACCAGACCCTGTACCACAGGAAGTCCCAAGACAGGAAGAACAAATTCCTAGTAATAATAGTCCTGGACATGGTGGAATTGCCAATCCCACAAATGTGGAATTATCCCTAGCAGAACCAGAAGTACTTACTAGGTATACATCCACTCACACCATCACATTGAGTACACCCAGTACACAAGCGTTACGCAGATCACAGCGTAGTACTCAGGGTCAATTACCAGCAAGATATGCAGACTACCAAATGTAAATAGATATTTCAACCAGAAATATCTGAAAGGAACTTGTTTAGTTGTTAATTAGTAGTTATTAGATGTAACGTTAAAAAAGCTCAGTACCTACAGAGACTATTCTGTATGAACTACTTGCATATTCTTGAGTTCTTTTCTTCATTTATCAGCCCGGAGGTGGTAAATTAAAGCTCCGGAAAGACTGCTTTTTAAACATTCTTAAGTTTATTCATAAACTTTGTTGGAAAAATGGACGCTAATTGCAGTGCCTTTCCTAACAAATAAATAGCCCTCAAGGACAGAGCTGTATTAATGGACGCTATTTGAAGTGACTTTTTACAAGACTCTATTTTTTAAACTTGAGTGGTTTTTGTAACTTTTTTTTTTTTTTTTTTAAGACTCTGTAGATATTATCTGTTATATCTTATGTTTATTGTCCCACAGTCCCGGAGTACTGTTCTTAACTAAGGGGGAATGTGGCGCCCCTGCGGGTATTAGCCACAGTATAAGATCATAATAGTTGCACTCACTTAGAAAGCCAAGCCACTGCACTACCACCTTTGGCCAGTAGGGGGAGCTCCAGAGACACCAGAGACTTCCCTAGAGATAAAACACTGGTTTGAGGTAAATTTTCAGACAGTTGGAGCCACGAGCTCAGAGTGACAGGAGCTGCATTGAGTTCCTGAGGACTGGCTGACAATTTCCAGGGCCAAGCCATCGGTCTGAGGAGGAGAAAACTGATAAGAGGAACACTTTCAGAATCGGGTAGCATCATTATCTACCCTAGATAAAAAGCGCAGATACGGATACCGGATCCGTGGCTGCATTAGTTATATACAATACAGCAACCGGAAAACGTGAGGTAACAACAAGCTTCACAGGGCCAGACACAGCAACATACTAAGAGTTCAGCAGTACTCCCGGAGGGGGTAAGCAGAGAGAGACAAAGGACTCAAGTTGCCTGTTGAGTGGGACCCAGAGAGGACAGATTTGGGCCAGCAGCGAGTTCACACACGGCAGCAGGGCCACATAGACAGCGCAAGCAGGAGGTAAAGGACCCGGTGGGGCCTGAGCAACTGAACCCCTATTGCAGACTCCGGAGACGGGACTTGTTGTATTATAGTTTGGTTGAAAGTAAACCAGTTAAACCTCATCTGTGCCTCAGCCTCTGATTTAACAGCTACCATCTATCCAGGATTGGGACCATCACCGCTGAGAGAATTTGCTGTGAATCAAGTAAGTGTCTGTGTCCTTAACATCTCCTCACCATACTTCCATCTTCATCCATCATTAACTTTAACATCACCTGTCCAGAGGACCCTACAGCCCTACCCGGAAAAGGGCTATACCATCTCAGCTGCCTCTTACCATCATCCCCTGGCCAGTACAAGGCAGCGGTGGCCATATATAGCCACATTATTCTGGGTGGCGTCACGACAATAACATCTACAAACTTTATAAACTATATAAACTTCTAAATCCCCTGTAAATACCCCCTTTTAGGAGTGTGCCAGCCTGGGGCCACGGCCTGGGTCCAGCCACCAGTGACCTCCCCAAGGAAAGGGACCCTGCGCCGGGTATCCCGGTCCCCTAAGCTGGGCGGCACAGTAAGAAGAGCAAGCTTTCCAGACACTATGGCCCCTTTGCCAGGATGATAATGACACTGATTCTGAAGACACATACATATATATAAGCAAATGAAACAAAAAACAAAAAAAACAAACAAAAAAATAACAGTCTTAGATGTCATAGTAAATGCGACAGGTGACGTAAAGCAGAGTCAGGCTAGGGAGGGAGAGATGGGCCGGGGAATTGAGACTAAACGTCTAAGATAAGGGGAACAAATTGTATAGTAGTTACCGTATATGGTAGTGGTCTGTGGAGAACTGAAAATACTTTATGAGTTGAGGAAAGCAATAAAAGGAGGCGAGGGTGTTCATATAAGAAGTGTCAAGAGTTCATTGTCCTCAAAATGGAGTCTGTTGGAGATGTGTTATCCCCAAATGTCTTTTCAATTCCCCGACCCATCTCTACCTTCCTAGCCTGACTCTGCTTTACGTCACCTGTCGCATTTACTATAACATATAAGACTGTTTTTTTTTGTTTGTTTCATTTGCTTATGTATATATGTGTGTGTCTTCAGAATCTGTGTCATGATCAGCCTGACAAAGGGGCCACAGTGTCCCAAAAGCTTGCTATTTTTACCATCTTTTCAGTTAGCCATTAAAAGGTATCAACCACTGAGGACTCTCAGATTCTAATATTTTTCTATCTACTGTCTAAGGCTAGGGTCACACTTGCAGATTTTGCATGCGTTTTTGAGACTTGCGTTTTGTGAAAATGCATGCAAAAATGCATCCATAGGCATAGCAAAAATGCATGTCTAAATGTACCATGCGTTTTTGGGATGTGTTTTTGGCTCAGCACCAAAAAATACTTCATGCAGCATTTTGTGATGCTTTTTCAAAAACGCATGCGTTTTTTTAACATGGGGCCCTATGGGAAACGCATGCGTTTTTATATGGCACTAAATAGTACATGTCTTTTTGCATGCGTTTTTTAAGGGTGCCCCACACCTATCAGCAAAAACGCAGCCCAAAAACGCATGCTGCCTAAAACATGCAAAAAAACGCATGCCAAGTGTGACCTTAGCCTAACATGGTATAAACATTTTTTACCTTATAACTTACAAGCAGTCTCCATCCAGAGACAGGAAAGGTGGGCTCCGGGGCTCCATTACCCCCTCCTCGCTGGCTCCTAGTGTGGCGCTCTTGAGGGTCCAGTCGCCACAGAGGTACTGCACGTCAGCCAGAGGTGTGATGCCCCACTCTCGGGTAAGCATGGGACACTATCCGGTACCCACACACTAGCATCCAACACCACACCACTCCAGGCCAAGGGATTTGGGAAGACTCTTTTTAGGGAGGGCCCCATCTCAGGCTGGAGGGAAACTGGGTAGAGGGTGTGGGTGGAGGAAGAAGAGTAGGGGAGCAACAGGAATTAAGTGTAGAGATAAAAATGGGAAAAACAGGAAGAGAGAGGCTGGAGACCGGAGAGCAGGGAGTTAGAGGGAGCCATGGGAGAAGGCAGGAGTGTGAGGAAGAGACGTCCTGGGGACTTGAGCTGGAGGCACTCATCCCAGAAAAGATAGGTGAGAGAGAAAAGCTCCAGAGAAAAGGAAGGAGCTCTGAGGGAAGACTCTGTCCAGGGAAGTGGGACTACCTTGGATTGCCACGAAGCCCTGGCTGGAGGGACCCCGTTCCAGTGACAGCCCGGAGGGATTTGCTGGAGGAGCTAGACCGCAGAGGGGACCAGCCCCAGAATAGTGGAAACTAGTAGGACCAAGCGGACAGAGAGAAAGTCGCCCGACAGGGCCCGGGGCCTCTGGCTTGGGACACATCATGTGAGGCGTGGGGCAGGAGAGAGAGAGCCAGCGCAGGAGTCGACCTGGAAAGGTACACACGAAGTGGGTACCGGGCAATGGCTACCAATCTACCTGGGAGTGGCTGGATCCCTTGCTAGGAGGACACAGCAGCAGACTGGCTGTGTACCTATGAACTGTGAGTAAACTGTGAAGACTGCACCCAGCTGTGTCCTCTAATTTATTTACTGTGTCACCTGTTAAAGTGTTAACCACCTACTAGTATGTTCTCCCCGTGCTTGCGTGGGTTTTCTCCGGGCACTTTGCAAAGACATACAGATAGGATATTTAGATTGTGAGCCTCAATAGGGACAGCATTACTGATGTATGTAATGTGCTATGGAATTAATAACGCTATATAAATGTAGAAAATAAATATATAATAGACTTATGAACTGCCCTGGGGCCATGCTCTACCCGTGGAGAGTGATAACAATTCAGATGCGTCACCAACTGCCCCAGAGGATCTGCAGTACAGCGTCGGCCATCCATCTAATTGCCAAAAACCACGGGTGGCGTCACAACTTATTTCTCTTATAAAGGTTTCTCCCATTTTTATGATGCCACCAGAGTCACGGAGCCGGGTGAGCCACTGTGACATAACCAAGAAAATCTGAAGGCCAGGTTACGAGTGCCCCACAGCCCTGGTGGGCACGTCCCTAGCACACCCTGCTGGGCATCCTCATTCCTTGTGCTGTCCCACCTCTTTTTGAAATTCCTCCTTTATAACTCCTTTATAACACCGGGCTGGAACGTCATATCCGGCTCGGTGCATTGTGGGGGCTGATCACATGTTCGGCCCGGCTCTGGCACATGCGCAGAGCGCATATTGAGGCTGAGCGATACACGTTATATCTGGCCTGATGCATAGTGGGGGCTTATGACGTGTATGGCTCAGCTTCAATATGCGCACTGCGCACATGTGCTGGAGCTGGGCCGAACACGTGATCAGCCCCCACAATGCATCAGGCCGGATATGATGTTTCGGCTCGGCGCATCATAGTTACAAAGGAGGCAGGAATTTCAAAAAGAGGTGGCACAGCACAAAAAATAAGGACGCCTAGGGGTGTTTGCTAGGAGCCAGCGAGGGGGAAAAAATGGAGCCCAGAGACTGCTTGCAAGTTATAAATCATTTTTATTAAACTTTATAGGGCATCTTTAGCTCAGAGTGGGATGGCTAGGAATCAGCTTCCAAGGTGCAGGGACAGGTAGTGATAGGTTAGGGAGGGTAGAACAACCTGACAGGTTCCCTTTAAATGACAATTGAGATGGAGCCTCTGCTGCTTGTTGCTGCCTCTGCCTCTGTTGCCCATGCACTCTCATTTGCCTAGCGCGTGCACAGTACTCTACGATGTGTTGCTGAAATCCTTAAACTCTCGTACTAAGCATGTGTGCGGGCAAAAAGAAGAGCAGCACATGTGTGCGGGCAAAAAGAAGAGCAGCACATGTGTGCGGGCAAAAAGAAAAGCAGCACATGTGTGTGAGCAAAAAGAAGAGCAGCACATGTGTGAATGGTGAATGTTATTAACAAGTTTTGTTTAACCATTATACTGTCTGATGTTTCTATAGTATCCTAATAAAGTAGGGATTTGACACTACTTTCAATGAATCTATAAATAATAATAATTCTTTCTTTCAATAGCGCTAACATATTCCGCAGCGCTTTACAAATCACAGGTTCATATACAAGGATTTATGAGAAACAATTATAAAAAGTACAATAATTAAAGCAAAAATGATGACGACCCTGCTTGTCAAAGCTTACAATCTAACAATGACGTAGGGGTGACATAAAGTACAGGTGCTTATTTACAATGATGGTCCAGCCAATGTGAGGTGATGGGGAGTAAATAAGAGCTGCATGAGCACCACCAGTAAATCTGTGTAAAGCTCTTGGGTCTGGTGGAGTTTGACAAAGAATTATGTGCAGAGCACTAGTGGAAACCCTATGTTTAAATCACTATAATTAGGGAGAATAATAGGCAGACTTACCATCCATGCCACATCCAAAAACCAACACTGCACTTGCAGGATGCAGTCAGACCCCACTATGTGAAGCAAGCAGCAGGTGCAGGCTGATAGTGGTGCAGAAGCATCGTACTGGACAGCACATTGGTGAGGTGGCAGAGCCAGTGGGTAGCTTTCAGACACTCTGCATCATTTTGTATCAGCCTTTTGTGACTTCTCAAAATCTGAGAGGCCACATTGCTGAAGGTAATACAGTCACTTTTATGAACTTTCTAAATACACATTTATAGCACAAAGGGATGGCTAGAAATGTATAAGGATGGTGCAGGAATAGGTCTTAAGAGGCTGGTGGCTAATTTTTAGGGGTCAGGTTACCTTTAAATGCTACTGAGCAGTGTAGCTATGAATCCAGTACTAGAAACTTGTTAGAAAGCTCAGTACAAAGTGTCTGCCTCTGCTTGTTTTCTCTCTCTGCTCCTCACTCTTCCTCTCCCCTTCCCTATCCATACAGTATGGCTAGGTTCACATTTAAGGGGGTTGTGTTTGCGCTTCTATGCATTTTTGCACTGCATTAATGCAAAGAAACGCAATGAAACGCATGCGTTTTTGCCCCCATTGATTTAATCGGAAAATGCATTGAAAACGCAAGTAAAAATGCTTGTCATTTTCTGAAAATGCAGAACACATCCATTTTTGGAAATGCAGCCCAAAACGTTGCAGGACACGTTTTGGGCTGCGTTTGTAAAAACGCACGCTTTATGCGTTTTCAGAAAATGACATGCGTTTTTACTTGCGTTTTCAATGCATTTTCCATTGAAATCAATGGGGGCAAAAACGCCTGTGTTTGCAATGTGTTTTTTGCACACATACTGTCAAAAGCGGATTGCAAGCCAAACGGAACAAAAATGCAGATGTGAAAAGGCCCTATAATGGGATTTGTAGCCTACACTTTGCTGTGCTTGAAAGTCATCTTGTCTACAAAAGAGAAACTTAAGCTGTTTTTTAATGTAAATGTTCTAAAGGCAGAGGAAAAGTGGCTCATAAGTGGGGAAAACCGAAATCTTTTATAAGAGATGTAGCAACATTTCTTACATGTGCCTGTTTTATTGATTTATGAAATGTTTGGTAGAAGTATAGTATATTAATAAGGTCAGTCAGATTAATTTCAGATATATATGTCTGCAGAATGTGGGTCTTTTTTAATTTTGTCAAGTTCAGCTTCCACAGGTTAAAAGGGGTGGGGAACCTCAGGCCCCAGGGCTGAATGCGGCCCTCGATTACTTTTTTGCAGCCCCAGGGCAGATTCCTGGGGACCGCAGTCCTCAGGCTGGCCACATTTTGCCAACTGCCCTTTAAACCCAGCTCTCCAGTTATCTCTATGCCCCAGCCTCGGCCTCCCCAGTGAGGTATATGCTCCCAGCCTCTCCTGTGATGTCTAGGGCAAACCTGGAAAAGCAGTTGACAAGCAACATGACCAATATCACTCATGCCAAAGAGAAGCAGCCCCAGGCACCATAGTAGGGCTGAGTTGATTGTTTAACCAAATATAGCGGGTCATTTTCAAGTTGATAATTTTGTACAGCCCCTGAAGGATGGTATAAATTTCCAAATGGCCCTCGGCAGAGAAATCCCTTCTATAGAGATACCGTATGTGTTGTGTGTGCTGTGTATGACTCATATCATGTCTGTTACTGTATTATAATAAATTATATTTGCAGATAACTATATCTATAAGAGATAAAAAAAGAGGTAATAAACGATGATTGAGAGTCTGTGTTTCCCTATAATCTGGAGACACGGTCAGCGCCCATGAAAGATGTCTCGGAGGAAATTAGTTTAGCAGGGTCTGGCAGCATTATCACCTGATGAGAGACATGTTTATCAGATAGCAGAAGACTAGTGATGGGCGAATCCTAAATTACTCGGAATCGCTTGACTCTAGCGAGTCCGAGCACAGGACTCGCTACTCGTTGCGAGTCTAGCGAGTCCAATGTTAATGAATGGGGAAGCGAGTAATAGCGAGTAGTGTGAGATTTACAAATCGCAGATGTGTCTCGGAAGCTTCAGCCTGAAGCAATCCTAGTTTTGTCATTTATTTGCATTGCTCGTTTACTTTGTAAATAATCGCTGACTCGCACAGATAAGATCCTGTCTTCTCTGTACAGGCTGCCAGCTCCAGGGTCCTAGAGCCCGCCTGCTGCCTGATGTAGCAGTGCTGAGATTGTTCTCAGTCTGCTCATTCCCTGTGTACAGACATGAATGTCTGTGCACAGAGATGATGTAGCAGAGCTGAGATTGTTCTCAGTCTGCTCATTCCCTGTGTACAGACATGAATGTCTGTGCACAGAGATGATGTAGCAGAGCTGAGATTGTTCTCAGTCTGCTCATTCCCTGTGTACAGACATGAATGTCTGTGCACAGAGATGATGTAGCAGAGCTGAGATTGTTCTCAGTCTGCTCATTCCCTGTGTACAGACATGAATGTCTGTGCACAGAGATGATGTAGCAGAGCTGAGATTGTTCTCAGTCTGCTTATTCCCTGTGCATAGACATCTATATTTATGCACAGGGGATGTAGCAGAGAGGACATCGCGTTTTGGACTGCGTCGGACGGAAGAGGATTTTTTTAATTAAAGATGGAGTCCCTAATGGCTTTTTTTTTTATTTCTAATAAAAAATTTTCCTTGTGTTGTGTTTTTTTTAAAACAATTTAATAGAAATTCATGGCGGTCATGTCTAATATTGGCGTGACCGCCATAAATTTCGGGCTTAGGGTCAGCTGATAATACAAAGCTGGCCCTAACCTCTATTACCCAGCGTGCCACCGCTACCAGGGCCGCTGGAGAAGCGGGGTTCAGCGCCAGAGGATGGCGCTTCAATGAACGCGCCATCTTCTGGGGCGGCTGCGGGCTGCAATTTGCAGCGGGGGGTGCCCAGAAAGCTTGGGCATCCCTGCGCTGCGGATTCCAGCCCCCAGCTGCTTAGCTGTACCTGGCTAGACATAGAAATTGCGCGGAGCCCCACGCATTTTTTTTTAATTATTTCATGAAATTCTGAGATTCTGACTCTGAGACTCTGGCTCTGAAATTCATGAAATAATAAAAAAAAAATGCGTGGGGCTCCGCGCAATTTCTATGTCTAGCCAGGTACAGCTAAGCAGCTGGGGGCTGGAATCCGCAGCGCAGGGATGCCCAAGCTTTCTGGGCACCCCCCGCTGCAAATTGCAGCCCGCAGCCGCCCGAGAAGATGGCGCGTTCATTGAAGCGCCATCCTCTGGCGCTGAACCCCGCTCTTCCAGCGGCCCTGGTAGCGGTGGCACGCTGGGTAATAAAGAGGTTAGGGCCAGCTTTGTATTATCAGCTGGCCCTAAGCCCGAAATTTATGGCGGTCACGCCAATATTAGACATGACCGCCATGAATTTCTATTAAATTGTTTTTAAAAAAACACAACACAAGGAAAATTTTTTATTAGAAATAAAAAAAAAAGCCATTAGGGACTCCATCTTTAATTAAAAAAATCCTCTTCCGTCCGACGCAGTCCAAAACGCGATGTCCTCTCTGCTCATCCCTGTGCATAGATATAGATGTCTATGCACAGAGAATAAGCAGACTGAGAACAATCTCAGCTCTGCTACATCATCTCTGTGCACAGACATTCATGTCTGTACACAGGGAATGAGCAGACTGAGAACAATCTCAGCTCTGCTACATCATCTCTGTGCACAGACATTCATGTCTGTACACAGGGAATGAGCAGACTGAGAACAATCTCAGCACTGCTACATCATCTCTGTGCACAGACATTCATGTCTGTACACAGGGAATGAGCAGACTGAGAACAATCTCAGCACTGCTACATAATGTCTGTGAGCAGGCAGGCTCTAGGACCCTGGAGCTGCACAGAGAAGACAGCTGGACTCGGCTCGCAAAGAAACAGCAGTTATCTGCGAGTTTCCCTGCTATCACTGGCACAGTAGCCAGTGATTACTCGCACGAGTCTAATGCAAACAATGGCAATCCTAGTGTTGTCAGCGTTTCTGACAAAACTAGGATTGATATTGATTTGCATTGGACTCGTGCGAGTAATCACTGGGAAACTCGCAGAGTACCGAGTCCTGCGAGTCCCTTACTACTCGCCGAGTAACGAGTCCTAGCGAGTAGATTCGCCCATCCCTACAGAAGACCTGATATTAAGTACTTACACTTCCAGAGTTACCACTGACAGCTTGTAATATTAAAGGGAACATCAAGGATTTCTAGATTGAGTAGTTTTCATAACTCATCTTTTACAGAAGTATACCAGACCGCTACAGTCATTTCTTACCATTGTCATTCTTTGCACTAATCAATATGACATGACTTTAGCTGTAGAAGACATGGACAATATAAGCAAAGAGATGAAGGTTTATTGCTGTTTTCGATGAATTGCAAAAATTAAAATGTTATTTAACTTTCAACAAATATGAAAGACAGAACAGTTGTAGGTAATTTATGTGGATGGGAATATCACCAATGGCATAAATTAGCCATCCACATCTCAAAGCTCTGGGACTTCCACTGTTTGGGTACGAGAATATAGGGGTGGTGTTTGTTGACCAAAAATGTGGATATTACCCAAATAATAGACCTAAAATGTAACTTTTAATAATAAATATATAAAATTCAGAACACCCACAAAAAAAAGGTTAAAAATAAGACACAAATAGGAGCTTGGAAAACATCCAAAAATGACCACAAAGATCAAACGGATCAATGAGGGCAACCATAGAATAAATATAGAAGCAGATGAGCAGCCATCATGGATTTCAAATGCCAATCTTAGATAGTTATAGGCAACCAAGTATAGCAGATCTTAATATTCGGTTATGTCAATATCCTATATAACCCTATGCACTAGGAGGTGCTTATATAGGTTTATAGGTTAGAATATAATTAAAACCAGAACTGCCACCCATTGGGTACTTGTCATAAATGTCTTGCTATATAAATGTACACGGAAAAATGAAAGATCTCACCACACTGTTGGGTTCCTGCTATCAAACATAGATTTCATCCCCAGGGGATCATATAATGTCACCTCATCCACAACTATGTTGATTTTTCCAGCAGAAAAAATAATGGCGGTATTACCATATATTAAGAGCTGCTGTCATTGGTTGCCCATAACTATCAAAGATTGGCATTTTTTTTGTGTGTTCTGAATTTTATATACCGTATTTATTATAAAAAGTTACATTTTAGGTCTATTATTTGGGCAATATTCACCTTTTTTGCCATCATGGTTTTGAATTTATTGGTGTATACTCTACTGCTATTGTATGTGTTTGTTTATGATCACCACTTTTATTGCTTAAGTGAGTAGGGGGTAAGATCATGGGGGTTTCCCCAGGTGTTGGAGAACGGTCATTTTTGGTGTGGTCCAACACACCTAAACTCACTAAGTGAGGCACAACTCTAGGATGTTAGAGAGACGGCAATCATTGTCGGAACTGAGGGAAGAATTTCCAGAACACTATATCTCATGGTTTGCATATTTGCAACTATGCTTCTTCGTGTCATCCCTCCAGCCGGCTTTAATACACATGACGGATCTGGCACCACTGGAATCATTGATGATGCATGAGATGAGATCTGCACACTCACTGTCTCAGGTATGCTCAATTCTTATGTCAGAGACAGCTGAGAATAAGTCATGGTTTGCCTTGGATTGGGAACGGGATATTGGTCTAGAGTTTTCTTTTGAGCACTGGAAAAGAGCTTTCATTTGTACACATAGGCTCCCCTTGGCTTGTAGGGCTCAGGAAACGAACTTTAAACTTTTAACTAGGTGGTACCGATATCCAGACTACCTTCATAAGATATATCCACTGGTATCTGACCTCTGCTGGAGATGCGAAGCATCTGAGGGTACCTTGCTCCACATCTGGTGGCATTGTCCACCAATTAGAAGACTTTTAAATAAGGTCTTTGAAATTTATTTCTGGGGACATCATTCAAGGTAGTCCACAGATGGGCTAATGTCAATGATTGCAGGCTCCTTTAGGAGCATCAAGGTAGAACTCCTAAAACATGGCATAACAGCCACTAATAGTATCATTCCTAAGAAATTTCCTTCTAAAACAGCCCCCAATATTGGGGATTGGATAGGTAAAATTGATTTTCTATGTTGGATGGAGAGGCTATCTGCCATCATGAAATAACACGAGGATACGTTTTGTAAAACATGAAAGGATTGGATTATACTTCGCGGATCGCCTGCATTCCTAACACTCTTGGAGACAAATTAGCGAAGTAGGGTAGAACAGAGAGGTAGTTAACACAAACAAGAGAGACTCAGTTCTCCTCACACTTCCTCCTTTCAGTTCCCCTCCTTCCCCCCTTTTTTTTCTTCCGCTTTATTAATTGGATCCCCCTTTTCCTCCTTTCTCTTTTTTCCTTACTTTCAATTACCTATGCTACACTCTTATCTTCTTTTCTTCTCTCTTCTTTTCATCTATTTTGTTTCTCGGATGTTTATGATGATAAGGCATATGATACTAAAGACAGCATTATGGCAATGCTCTGGGCAATTAATTATTGGTTATTAAGTGAATCTGACTCATGTAAGGTGGTTATATGTTACTTGATTGTCTTGCGGTTTTACTTTACTGTTTTGCTATTTTTTACTTTTCCTTGTCCTTGTATGGATACTTTTTACTTTTTGTATGTTATATATGAAAATATGAAATAAAAACGGTTTATGAAAAAAAAGATCATGGGGATGCCAGTTGTCAGACCCCCAGTGATCATATACTGTATTTATAGGTGATAAATAGGTTTCATGGGTTAACACATTTAAACGAAGTCTATCACCCCAAAATAAAAAACAAAAGCAAACAGTTGTATAGAAATGTTAGCCCCTAGAAAACTCATAGTAGAAGTACACACCCATAGACTGACACATATTTTGTTTTTCACAAAGTTTGTTAAAGTGTTTTCTAACTTTTTAAACTTGTATTGAAGAATATTGAAGTTTATTCAAAGACTCAATATTTATAGAGTACACTCTTATTTTTCAAAACTTCTTTGATAGCATCTCCTGGCCAAAGCCTGACATTAGACCCATTGTTACCTAATCAGACTTTGGAGTTAATAACAAGTTCTAGGTTTTTGCATGTATATAAACTGTGCTGAATGTAATTTTATCATGCTAACGATTAAAGGGCCTCAGGGCCTGATGACGGTGCTTGGATTAGCACCGAAACCCGTAGGTGGAAAATAAAGAAGGGGGGTCTTTTATTCAAGACTATTTCTAGCAGCGCGGACTGTATATACACCATCCCTGGATTTGGTCAATGAAACTATGGCATTATTCCAGCTCAGGAATTTGAGACTGGGATGATTTAGTTAGGCTAGGTTCACATTTGGAAGGCTCATTGCGATTACTGCATCCAGATCCGGATGTGGTAATCGCATGAGCCTTCAGACACATTTTGTGTTCAAAATGTGTCTTTAAACCCCGATCCGGTAACCGGATTGCTCAGAATGTGCAATCCGGTTTGCCGGATTCATTTTCATCCCTGCTGCTGCAGGGATGAACAAAGGGTTAATGTTAATAATAGATGTGGGCACCACGTCTCCAGGGAGTGCCCACCCTCCCTAGAGACATGGTGAGCATATGAGGCAGCATATGAAGGGTTAATTAGGTGTATTACTGTATTGCCGGCTATTGTTGGCTTTTACTATTTTATAAATTAAAGCCGGAGGCTCCTCGCTGTGGATGAGATACAGTACGTAATGTGCGTATTGTATCTGCCACTATCCAGGGTCTTGAAAGCTTCAACATTAGTTCTATGGGCAGCGCACCGCCATAGAACTAATGTTAAGGAGCCGCCGGCTTTAATTCATAAAATAGTAAATGCCGACAATAGCCGGCAATACAGTAATACACCTAAATAACCCTTCATATGCTGCCCCATATGGTCATCAAATCTCTAGGGAGGGTGGGCACTCCCTGGAGACATGGTGCCCACATGTATTATTAACATTAACCCTTTGTTCATCCCTGCGGCAGCATGGCAGTAGGCATTCACATGTGCCTTGCGGTAGCCGGATGGGCCCTCATAGGAACCCATTATAGCAAGCCTGCTGCGGTTTGCAAACCGCTCAGAAAACTGCAACCTGCATGATTTTTACCGCAGGCTGCAAATCCGGAAGCAGTAACCAGATTGCATGTAGTGGAATCCGGTTTTATAATGGGCTCCTATGGGCTGTGGATCCTGATCCGGTTTTGAGCATTTTTACAGCTCAAAACCGGATCAGGATCTGCATTTGCTACCGCAGGTGTGACCCAAGGCTTAATCCTGCTTTGAGCAGGGGGTTGAAACAGATGACTCAGGAGGTCCCTTCACACGATGACCCAGGAGATTCCTTTAATTTCTACCATTCTATGATTTTTGAATCTCAATAGGGAAATAAAATCACTCTGGTAAAATCTCTTTCTATTCACTGTTCTTTATGAGAGCTAAAGAAGGTTGTGAACAAGAAATGCCACACACCAGAATAATATAAAGAAAGAGGCAGCACTCACCAGTATTGTGTAGCAAGGGTCTCTTTAATCCGGTATATTCACGGATTCATGACAGGGTGCAGGGAGGTGACCACGGAGGGCGGACGACGACGCCGTTTCACAAAAAGATTTGCTTCTACCGGACCCTTAGTGCCCTGAAGCCTTATCATTTGACATAACAGAATAATACTGATGCTGTGATTCATTACCTAGGATGGGGATAGGGACCTTTTTCCTGCCGGGGACCAATTGGAAATTTGTACCATCATTTGTCGGCTGCACAAAATTATCACCTTGATTACCCGGCTATATTCGGTCAAACAATTAATTAACTCTTCTCTACTGTGATGGATGGAGCTGCTTCTCTTTCTCTGCGGCTGTGATATTAGGTAATATTAATCTTGTTGCTTTTCACAACTGGTTTTCCAGGTTTGCCAGGAGCACGGTCAACTATGTGATAATACGTTTTGTAAATCATATACATCACATAGTAGACACTGGGACTGCTGTATATACATCACAGGAGACACTGGGACTGCAGGATATACATCACTGAAAAAAATGGGGTCTACAGTATATGCATCAAAAGGAGATGCTGTGGGCATAGACATCACAGAAGGGGAGGGAAATATACAGCACTGGGTGGGAGATATACAGCACTGGATGGGGATATACTGCACTGGTGGGGTATATACAGCACTGGGGGCACAGAGATCACCAGGTGGACATAGAGCTGGGGGCACAGAGATCACCAGGGGGCATATAGTTCTGGGGGGCACAAAGATTAGTAGGTACAGAGATCAAAGAGGGGCACATAGCTCATTAGGGGACAAGGATCACCAGGGGGTACATAGATCACCAGAGGGCACACAATAAAGGCAGCAGTGAGATCATCAGGGGCACACAGTACTGGGGAGCAGAGAGATCTCTGGGTGGCACACTAGACTGGGGGGCATAGAGACCAATGGTGGGAACACAGGACTGGGGTGCAGAGAGATCATTGGTGGGCACAAAAATGATCAGGGGACACACAGGACTGGTGGGAAGAGATCCTCAGGAAGGGGCACAGAGATCACTAGAGAGCACACATGTTTGGGGGCACAGAGATCACCAGTGGGGCATAGACATCACTGGGGGGCACACAGTAATGGAGAGCACAAGACTGGGGGGCAGAGAGATCACCGGTGGACACACAGAACTGGGAGGAAGAGAGATAACCAGGTGACACATAGGACTTGGGGGCAGGGAGATTAGCAGGGAATACACAGGACTGGGGGCAGAGAGATTACCATGGAGCACACAGGACTGGGGAGCAGAGAGATCACCAGGAGGCACATAGACTGCTAGGCACAGAGATCAAAGGTGGGGCCTATAGGTCCCTGGGGGCACAGATTCCTGGGGGGCACATAGATCAAAAGGGAAGGCAAACAGTAGAGGTGGGCAGAGAGATCACTAGGGGTACACAGAACTGGCAAGCAGAATGATCACCAGGGGGCACTCAGGACTGGGGGGCACAGAAATCATAGAGGGCACAGAGATCACCAGGAGCACAAAGTACTAGGGAGCACACAAGACTGGGGGGGCAGAAAGATCACTGAGGAACACATGACTGAGGGGCAGAGAGCTCACCAGGGGCACACATGACTGGGGGCAGAGAGATCACTAGGGGGCACACAGGCCTGGGGGTCACCTGGAGCACAGAGATAACTGAAGGGGGGGTACACAAGACTGGTGTAGGAACTGGGGGGCACAGTAATCACTGGGGGCACACAGGACTGAGGGAACACAGCACCAGGGGGCAGAGAGATCACTGGAAGGCACAGATCACTGGGGGGCACAGAGATCACCAGGGGGCACCCAGCTCTGGGGGGCTCAGAGATAAATGCGGGGCAAACAGTACTTGGGGGCACAGAATTCACTGGGGGGGACAAAGGATTGGGGGCAGAGATCACCAGGGGCACAGAGATTACTAGAGTGGGACACAGCACTGGGGGTCAGAGAGATCACCATAAAGGGGGCACACAGCACTTGGGGCCACAGAAATCACCAGGGGCATGCAGTACTGGGGCGGGGGGGATTGGGGGCACAAAGATCAGCAGGAGGTTTGGGGCACATGGCACTGAGGGACACAGAGATCACTGGGGGACACACAGCTCTGGGGGCACAGGGATCACTGGGGAGAACAGAAATCACCGGGGGGGATAGGGGACACATGGCTCTCTAGGGGGTTGGGAGCACACAGCACTGGGGGGCACAGAAATCACTCGGAGGGTGGGGGGCATACAGCACTAAGGGGCACAGAGATCACTGGAGGAGCACAGAGATCACCAGGCTGCACATAGGGGAGGAGGGACAAGAGATATCCGGGGCACACAGGACTGGGAGCAAGACAATAGCCTCCCACCTACCCGCAGTCTTTGAATCATTAATGCCACTCCTTCTGCGTCCTGACGCTACATGCTGTGCCTGCAGAGAGAGGGTATTGGATGGCGGGGGAACCCTGTGGCTGTGTGTACTGATTGGAAGGAAGCAGGGCCATTCAATTCACCTCAGTTCAGGGCCCGGACGACCCTGAACTGAGGTGAATTGAATGTCTTTGCTTCCTGCCCCTGAGCCTGATGAGCAGAGGAATAAAACAGGAGGGGCCCATGCTGTCAGCATCCACGGGCCCCCATGCTTGCTGTCAGTCATCGGGTCCTTTACTTGAGTAAGTCCAGTAATGCCTTGATGGCAGCCCTGATATTATGTGTAAAATGAAGAGCCATTTCATTAAAACTAAACTGAAGACAGGCTGACCAAATTATTTTTTGCTATAGTATTTCTTTAGTTAGTGTGAAAACCTGTCATGTTCCATCATAGTTAATTTGAAAACCAAAAATTCATGTCACATCAGCCAATAAAGTGTAGGATTATGTTTAATTACATAGATTATATGACAGTTTGACAAATGAGGATGCGACTTAGTAACCATAAATCAATGGCCATGGTTTTACAGCTCATTTAAGAGCAAAATTATGTGTGGAGAGTAGAGATGAGTTTCATCGTGGCACACATTGAATATCATTGAAGAGTTGCTTTATAACAAAATAGATTAGTGATCAGTTTCTGCATCGAATTTATGATTTAAAACATCTTATAAATACATTAGGCGTATATAACTGAAGTGTGCCATAATAAACTTGTTGTTAGGGGCATGTCGCCTTACAAGTAGGGATGAGCGAGTATACTCGCTACTATTCGGAACTTGCCAAATAGTAGCGGTATTCGGCTACTCACTACTCTCCGAGTATCTTATGTGTACTCTGGAATAGCGAGTAGTCCTAATACTTTTGCAGTGCATCTATAGATACACTGCAAAAGTAGCCTAAAAGTGAATTAAAGTTGTTAAAAATAATAAAATTACATACTGACCTGTCCGATGCCTGCAGCGGGACCGTCCCAGAAGACCTGCGATCCCCAAACTAGGACCTGTGACTACCAGCCAATCAGATGGCCGGTAGCTATCTGACCAATCAGATGGCGACACGTCACAACCACATGATCGCTAGCTGCCACCTGATTGGCCAGATTGCAAGGTCCTGGCAGTACACCTAGGACCTTGCAATCTGGCCAATCAGGTGGCCGCTAGCGATCACGTGGTTGTGATGTGTCGCCATCTGATTGGCCAGATCGCTACCGGCCATCTGATTGGCTGGTAGTCACAGGTCCTTGTCCGGGATCGCAGGTCTTCTGGGACGGTCCCGGTGTAGGCGTCGGACAGGTGAGTATGTAATTTTATTATTTTTTAACAACTTTTATTGACTTTTAGCCTACTTTCGCAGTGTATCTATAGATACACTGCGAAAGTATTCAGACTCGCTATACTCACAATGACTACCGAGTACCAGTACCTACTCATTGCGAGTATATCGAGTCCGAATATTACGGTACTCGCTCATCCCTACTTACAAGCCCAGAGAGCATGCAAGCTCGTGGTGGTTAAGCAATGTATAGCTAGTGACCAGTTCATCTCAATTATCCTAATAATGTAAAAATATTGTGCAAACTAAGAATAAAGCCTGCCAATTGCAATCACTAGTGGGAGATCAGGAGCTCTGCATGTAAACAAGTTGTTTTTCAAAAGTTGAAAGTTGCTATCCAGTATTTTAAATATTTTTACTATGGGCCAAAGAATAAAGAGACAAAAATATGCTAACTACCTGCCTGTGCTACCCAGTGCCAGCTCCGGACCACTCCTGCTGGCGACTCTGCTATTTCACATCATTGTCTTCCCCTTCCGAGCTGTTCTGTCGATGGGGTGGTACACCCAATATCATGCAGATTAGCAGCTGGTTCCCTACAGTTATCCACACAGAGTGGCTGTCATTCAGGCGCGATCCAGTTGACATGCATTGCTGCTCAGAGACCCATCAGGTCCCTACACTGCAATACATGTCAAACAGGCTGGCAGCTAATATTGGCATGCTTGTGACTGGGGCACCTGGCAGTGACTTCATGTGTTGCTATAGAAAAAATTCTGATGTTAGCTGCCACTGATAAGGCTACAGATAAAGACGCCACGCGAAATGGAAGCTGAAAACGGTGAGTGGATTTTTTCAAATGCGTTTGAGGCAGAACAGGGACTATATGTCAGGAAGAGGCTCATTATAAGGACATATATACCAGGATGGGGGACTTATATAGCTCGATTAGAACATATATATCAGAATGGTGACATTCCCTTCTCTCAGCTGCTGTTGCCCGCACCACTCCCCATCTGAACCTCACCCCCCTGCTCCACTTCTCACTCCCACTGAATCCTATACCCCCATGCAATGTTTTCCCTTCTCTTCACACTCACTCCTATCCTACTCCACTTCCTACAACCCCCCTCTGTTCCTCCTCCCGACAACACAATAATGCTCTCCCCTCCATCCTACCTAGCCATCTCACCCACTCCTCTGAACTCTTCTTCCACACCCAAGCCTTTATCTCCAAACATGCCCGCCCGCCACGCAAGCTCTCATGCCCCAACCTTCTGACCCTCTCCCTCCTTCTCCTACTTGCTGACGACATCGCCCCTAATCCCGGTCCCCCAACACATCCCCACAATCACCCCTAGCCCACGCCCACTCCCCACCATTAACATCCGCACAACCCCTACAACCTTACACCCATTCCCCAAGCTGCCCCTCCCCCAATCCCCCTTTCTGGCACGCTCTGGAATGCCCGCTCAATATGCAATAAACACTTATGGCTTATGGTCAGTCTAGATCAGACATTCACCGCACTCATTGTCCTGATTCACGAATCATGTGATTCAGCAATTCATGTAAGCATCACAATATTATTATACATCAAAATATAGATATCCTGTCATCCAAAAACAACCTGACACGTTTCGCCTCCCATACTGAGATTCCTCAGGGGCATAGATCATTGGCCAGGGTCTTACACTTTATTGGATTGTGACAAACAATTTGTACATTCAGGTGCAAATCAATGAATTAGAATATCATCAACAAGTATTTTTTTTAGCAGTTCAATACAAAAAGTGAAACATATATTATATAGAGTCATTACACACAGAGTGATCTCTTTCAAGTGTTTATTTCTGTAAATGTTGATGATTATGGCTTACAGCCAATGATGGTCATTATCCCAGAAAATTAAAGTAGGGAGAATAAAGGGTTAAAACCGTGCTGCCGTATTCCACGAGACATCAAAGGGTGATTATAATATTGTATTATAATAATATATAATAATATAATAATATTGTATTATAATAATAATATAATATAATAATTATTCGTCAACGCGTTTCAGGGCTCTCAGAAACACCCTGAAACATGGCAATATGATATTGATTTGTCCCGAGGAAGGGGCCATAGAGCCCTGAAACGCGTTGACTAATAAATCAACCCTTTGATATCTTATGGAATATGGCAGCGCAGTTTTTAACCCTTTATCCTCCCTACTCTATATGCACCACGCTGGGACTGCAGCAGCCGTTATCTGCTTTTATAGTGGTTGTGACTCTCACAACCACACAAGGTGAAGCCTCTGATACCTATTTAGGCAATATTTTATCTCTCAGACCCTTTATCCTGGGTTTTCATTGGCTGGAAGCCATAATCATCAACATTAACATAAATAAACACTTGCTTCAGTGAGGGGCAAGGCTGTTTGCATATTCTAATGACCAATTCACCCTTACAGCTATACACCATAAATTGTTCCCAAGTAATACTGCTTTTTGCTTATAGCAACCACATCATGTGAATGGCTAAAGAACAGCTTCCTATATGTTTTTCAAATGCTGGACATAGTAAGAATAAATTAAGTTTATATATACTTGTTTTAGGTATATATTGCCTCTTATCTGGCTTAATCGTATTAAAGGGTTTAACTGGTCCCCAAATATTGATAACTTATTCTCAGGTTTGGTCATGAATATCAGATCTGTGGGGGTTCTCACGATCAGCTGGTATTAGCTCTGGCTGTTGCCAGATATATACATTAACTGGAGCTAAATAGTAAGTACATCTCAGTTTAATGTGCTAATCCAGTGCCGGATACTGCAGATCAACTCCAAGTAAAGAAACTAGTAGCTCTTCTTCAGTTCTTGACAGTGGTCAATTAACATTGAATAGAACTGTGCTTAATACATATTGAAAAGCCAATTTTGCAGAAGGTTGGAGGAGCTCTGCCTTGTTACTGTATAGATATCACACATTTCAAACTTCAATAATCATCACATTCCCCAATAGACGTGCACCTGTGCAAAAATTATACCCATTAGTAAAAATACCAATGGTACAACTGCAAATGTCATCGACACATAACTAGAAGACATTTAATAATGTCAGCAATATAATCTATAAATTGAATCCAGGAAATAAATGTACAGCAAATGTTGGTCAAATAGACTGAAAATATATTAATATTTCAATAAAGAATATTTTATTTATATAATAATTGACCATTGAAAGACATAGCTACTTTAGGTGATGTGTATAGTAATCCATGCACATATTTATTTCCAGTGTTTCCATACTTTAATGCCACCTGCCTAGTAAAGGTCACCTGAAAAATGTCATAGGTGCCCAAAGTGCACAATGAGGAAGCGAATTAGGGAACCTATTATTATGGAACCAGTGGAGGATGCATTTGCTACGTGTTGTGAGTTCAGGACAAGACATGAGTTAAACTTTCCCCGAACATGTTCCCAATTAAAAATTTGGCATGAACATTGCAGATTCGTATTTGGGATCAGGAACCAGAACAGTTAGCTAAAAAGTCGTCGAACTCGGCTATGTTTGGTAACTGATCCAATGAGAAAAAGCATTACAGCGTTTGCATGATACTTTTCTTCTACCTTCTGGCTGTGGAGGATAGTGAGTGGGACACGTTTAATGAGGGAGGGGGGGGGAGAGATCAGAGGAATGTTGGACTCCATTTTTTTTCCTGGAACTTTGTGTGTATATTTTGGGTCGGCAGCCAATATGGGCACATAAAAGATACACAACTTGTAGACACAAGGGCTTATGTCATTGACAGGCTTGTGTTATTGGCTGCCTAAGTCCCATGTCACTCTGGATATAAGAAGACACAAGGGCTTATGTCATTGGCAGGCTTGTGTCATTGGCTGCCTAAATCCTACGCCACTCTTGATATAAGAAGCGGCCATTTGCCATCGTCGCCATTTTCAGAGTGTTACTGCTAGGGTCAGTGCTTCTGGCGTGAGAGAGTCCATCTATGCATGAGGTAATAAATGTGTATACCATGTTAGCCAGTAGATAGAAAAATATTGGAATCTGAGAGTCCTCAGTGGTTGATACCTTGTAATGGCTAACTGAAAAGATGGTAAACATAGCAAGCTTTCCAGACACTATGGCCCCTTCATCAGGCTGATAATGACACAGATTCTAAAGACGCATACATATATACATGAACAAATGAAACAAAAAAAAGCCAAACAAACAAAAAAACAACAACAGTCTTAGATGTTATAGTAAATGTGACAGGTGACGTAAAACAGAGTCAGGCTAGGGAGGAAGAGATGGGGAATATGACCACAGACCACTACCATATGACAATTATACAATTTGTTCCTCATGTCTTAGACTTTTAGTTTCTATTCCTCATCTCTTCCTCCCTAGCCTGACTCTGTTTTACGTCACCTGTCACATTTACTATAACATCTAAGACTGTTGTTTTTATTTTTGTTTGTTTCATTTGCTTATGTATATATGATTGTGTCTTCAGAATCTGTGTCATTATCTGCTTGACTAAGGGGCCATAGTGTCTGGAAAGCTTGCTATGTTTACCATCTTTTCAGTTAGCCATTAAAAGGTATCAACCACTGAGAACTCTCAGATTCTAATATTTTTCCATCTATACATAGGCATTTTTTGCTGAGAAAAAGTGTGATTATCAAATCTGTGTGTATTACCAAAGCCGCGTTTTTTTCATAAAACAAGTGATTGTCGAATGTTTGTTTCCCCTTAAAAGGCTTTTTTGCCCTCAAACAAGTGATTGACAAGTATTTGTATTTCCCTAAAAAATCTTTTTTTGCCATCAAACAAGTTATTGCCAAATCCTTCAGTGTCCCCTAAAAAAGCCCTAAAAATTGAATAAATATGATGTTTCAAAAAAAAAAAAAAAAAGCCCTAAAACGAGGCCTAGTGGGTTTCACCGACCTTCCTCCACCACATCAACTACATCTGCTGCTTCTTCCTCCTTCATCACCGTGTCTCTTGCCTCAGAACCTTCAGTTGTTTACCCGCTACAATCCAGGCAAGTGAGAGCCCATGAACTGTTACAGAAGTGGACACGCCTGCATTTTTTGACTGATTTCAGACACCGAGCACACCAGCACCACTTTGTCAACCTACCATAACGATTGCGCCTTCACCTACCTCACAATGCAGCAGTTTGTTGGGTACACACTACTCCACCCTCTCTCAGCAGAGCAGCCAGCACTCGGTCCCACAGTTGTGGTCATGTAAAAGAATATTTTTTCCTACACGTTGCAAAGCAAAGAGCTTGAACTTCACCATATCCAACTTGTTGGCCAAGAAATTGCTGCCTTTCCGCCTGGTGAATACAAACGGTTTCTAAAAGATGATGGCCATCGCAGTCCCCCGGTATTAGTGCCTGAGCGACACCAGCATGCTGCTGCATGTCATTCGTTGGTAACCTCTTTGTGTTATAGGATGCAAATCACTACTGACACCTAGATGAGCAAACATGGCCAGGGGCATTACATCTTAGTGACTGGACACAGGGTGACTTTGGTGGCTGCAGGGCCAGGCGGGGAAGGGACTACTCCCCATGTCTTGAAATTCCCAAAATGTTTGAGACAAACCTCTGTATCTACCGCTTCATCCAGTACTTCTGCTTTGTCCACCTTCTCTAGGGCTTCCAGCTGAGTCCTCAATTTCTTCCATAATGTTCCAACAGTCCAGAGAGTATCCTCTCCACCTCCATACTGCGCTGCCAGGGCTCAACACCATCAGGCAGTACTGAAATTTAAATGCCTTGGGTTTGTCAGTCACACAGCTGAAGAGTTGTGGACAGCTAAGCAGGACGATTTTGACCAATGGTTGTCTCCACTTTACCTGGTACTAGGGAAGGCTGTATGTGTGGCGCCCACACAAACACCCAACACACTCCCGATCCTAAGTCTAGGTACTCTATGTCCAGCAACAGGATAGTGGGAGGAGCCAGATGGAGGGTGGAAAGTTAGAGAGGATCCGGTTAGGGGAGGTTATAAAACGACAAAGACGGACTAACATAGGAGCTTTTTCCAAGTGTGAGTTCAGAGACAAGTGGAGAGAAAGACAACACTGAAATTCAGAGACCACAGACCAGTCAAGTTCAGTCGTAAGGAGAGGCAAGACCACCAGACAGGACTGAAAGGACATGGACCTGGCGGCCTATGCCACTATGTGGCTTGCCCGGGTCCAAGGCTGTACCGTGGTGAAGGACAGAGGGAGTCAGCGGGGACACCGAGGGACTGGGCCAGAACCAGAGTGCCGCTCTGCTGTAGTGGGGGGGAAGCTTCATGCCCCAACATGAACCTCGATGGGGGGGTCTTTATGTCCTGAGACCCAACCTCCGGCACAGCAAAAGGAAGGCCGTTGAACTAGGGCTAGGAATCCCGAAAGAGTGCCCACAGAGAGCCCATGACCGCTGGACTGTAGCTAGTGTGCGGAACAAAGAGGAGAGAGGCCAGAGAGGTACATGAAAGGGGGTGTCGCAGACAAGCCGTCCCAGATGCTGATACCGTACCGAAGCCGCTGTTGCACTGAACTGTGCTGTAACATCTAATGAGTAAAGAAGTAAACCCGGTAAAAGTTCAGACTGACGGGGGGATCACAGACCGGGTCACTCCACTGTGACAGCCCGCAGCCCCAGGTGATGAGAGGGCCCGGTTACGAGTACCCCACGGTCCCCTCCAGGGGCCAGACAGATACACATATACACATATATACATACACACTGACAAATATACACACACATACATATAGACACACACTTATATATACCACTTCATAGTGACCTATGCTATCCTCATGTGGCTCCTGGATGGCAGTGTTCCTTCCTCTCTGGCTGTGTGTGCAGGGGCCCCTCTCCCTCCAGAGGAGATGGGCCACAGTGCAGGGGGTTCGCTGTCTCCCACCCCCTGGGCCGGCCTTGCTCCTTTTCTGTGTGGGACAGTAGGTGAGTGAGGTGTGAGGAGTTTGTCATGTGAATAGTGAGAAATACACAGCCAGGGACGCAGATGGCAGAGCAGTGTACAGTGAGCAGTGTCAGTCCCTCCCTTTGTATTTCTCACTATTCACATCTCAAGACACGTACTGTGTTCAGCACTGACAGCCGCTGCGTGCTCCACTGCTTCACATTCCCGCACAGAGAAGATGCGATGCGGGAGGTGGCAGTGTCCATGATAACAGCTGTGGAGGCTGGTCCTCTGCTGGAACGTCTGCATATCACGTATTGTGTACTGTCAGCGTGAGATCCAGCCGGCCTGCTGAAGGCCCAGTGGGATCTTCACACACTTCAGAGAGGGGGAACCACGCATGCGCAACCTGAAGAGAGGGTTTACAGGTCGGACAGAATGCAAGTTATGCTACCAGCAGGGGGCACCATACTATTCTTCAAAGGTACGTAGCTTTTGAATGGGGCATAATTTTTATTGGGTGTAATTTACAAAAACACTTGATATGTGCAGCATTATCAATATATTCTATGGTAGAACAACCCCTTTAAAGGAGTGTTTTAAAGTTATCTCCTATCCATGGGATAGAGGATAACTTTCTGATCACTGATGGTCTGACCGGCTTGGCCTGCTCTGCTGCTAAAAACCAGGCTCTGAAGAGCGACGAATAGAGTGGAGGGAGCACTGCTGCTCCATTCATTCTTAATGGGAGTGCTGGAGATTACTGAGTGCTAATCTCTGCTAATCTTTGGTGCTCTGATTAGAATGAATGGAGCGGCAGTGTGCAAGAGCGATCTCTGCTCCATATGTCGGGTCGCTTTAGAACCCTTGCTCTCAAACTTGATGGGGGATATGGCAGTTGGACACCGAGTGATTGCAACGTTATTCCCTTTTATTTAGATAACTTTGAAACTTGAGAAGCCGTCAGGAATGCTGTTGTTTGCTATAAATATAATCTGCAATATAATTTTGTCAAAATGGCATTCCCTTTTGGATAGGTAATACATGTAACTCCAATAGGCAATAAATTCACATTTATGACTTATATTTATCGCGGGCAGACATAAAATAAAATAAAGAAAAACATCCTGACAGCTATAGATCTACCATCTTGTTATATTAATTATGTTTATTTGCAGTATTCAATAGCTGATCAGTCTAAAACTAGAATGACCTCTGGAAACAGCTTCATTAATCTCCTTGATCAATATTTTTCTTGACCTGTCCTGGACGTGTAATGATTTTCTATAGATTTCAGTTTTTCACCTAAATAATAAAATCTGAAGACAGGACATCCAGATGATGCGACACATGGAATCTATTAGCATTGGGCTTTCTTTGTGGAAAACCTCTCGTATGCTCTCGAGATGTGTGTAGATATATATATATACTAGCTGTGAGCCCGATGCAAATGCATCGGGTGTCTAGAATATTTTAAATTTTTTTTTAACATTTTCAAATAATATCCATATAAAGTATAGGGGGACTTGCGGCAGGTGCGGCAAGTGCGGTTTTGCACTTGCGGCAGGTGCAGCCGCGAAATAAACCACGGCTGACCGCGGTTTTTTTCGCGGCCGCACCTGCCGCAAGTGCAAAACCGCACTTGCCGCACCTGCCGCAAGTCCCCCTATACTTTCTATGGGGATTACCGCAACCGCGCCGCAAGTGCAGCGGTTATGCGGCAATCGCAGCAGATGCGATTTTTTTCACCGCATCTGCCGCGATTTTGGCGGACATATGGTATGCGGACATATGGGGGGTGTGTGGTGACAGCGGGGGGGGGGGGTGTGGACATCGGGGAGCATGGTTACAGGAGAGGCTCCGGAGCACTGTGTCAGCATGTGCTGACAGCAGCGGCTCCGGAGCGGGATCGGAGCAGGGGTGTGCGGACATATGGGGGGGTGAGGACATATGGGGGGGGTGTGGTGACAGGGGTTGGGGGTGTGTGCTGACAGCGGCGAGGGGTCGCACGTGGTGACGTCACAGAGTGACAAAGGCACGGTCTTTTGCGGGGTCCGACACGGAAGTGCCTACGGCAATTATATAGTAGATAGAATACATACAGCAGTACCGGTGTGCAGCGGTGCCAGTGTGCAGCAGTGCGGGAGTCCAGGAAGAGACAGCAGGTGGGTGCAGTCAGGGGGGCTGGGGGACAGTGGCCGGGAGCGTTCAGGAGCAAGCCGGGAACAGCGGGCAGAAGGGGGCTGGTGGAATAACAGCCATGTGTGGGCAGGAGGAGGCTGAGGAAGAGCGGCCAGGTGCGTGCAGGAGGGGGCCGGGGGACAGTGGCCGGATGCTGGCAGGAGGGAGGCAGGGAGACAGCAATCGGGTGCGGCAGGAGGGGGTCAGGGGGACAGCGGCTATGTGCGGGCAGGAGGGGTCCGGGGAACAGCGGGCAGAAGGGGGCAGGGGAACAACGGCCATGTGTAGGCAGGAGGTGGCCGAGAAAGAGCGGCCGGGTGCGTGCAGGAGGGGGTCGGGGAACAGCGGCCGGGTGCGGGCAGTAGGGGCGGGGGGGCCTTCCTGGCCGCACCCGCCGCTGTCCCCCGGCCCTCTCCTGCCCGCAGCACTGTGCTTAGCAGAGTTTACAGCAACTCAGTGGTTAGCAGACTTTATGCGGCTCAGTGGTTAGCAGAGTATACGGCGGCTGAGTGGTTAGCAGAGTATACAGGGTCTCAGTGGTTAGCACAGTATACACTGGCTCAATAGTTAGCACTGTAAACAGCCTCAGTGGTTAGCACTCTATGGTGGCTCAATGGTTGGCACTGTATATGGTGGCTCAATAATTAGAGCAGTAATGTGACTCAGTGATTAGCACTGTATACGGTGACTCAGTTGTTAGCACTGTATATGGTGGCTCAGTGGTTGGCACTGTATATGATGGCTCAATAATTAGAGCAGTAATGTGACTCAGTGGTTAGCACTGTATACGGTGACTCGGTGATTAGCACTGTATGGTGCCTCAGTGGTTAGCACTGTATATGGTGGCTCAGTGGTTAGCACTGTATATGGTGGCTCAGTGGTTAGCACTGTATATGGTGGGTCAGTGGTTAGCACTGTATGCTGGCTCAGTGGTTAGCACTGTACAGTGGCTCAGTGGTTAGCACTGTATGGTGGCTCAGTGGTTAGCACCGTACAGTGGCTCAGTGGTTAGCACCGTACGGTGGCTCAGTGGTTAGCACTGTACGGTGGCTCAGTGGTTAGCACTGTATGGTGGCTCAATGTTTAGCACTGCACGGTGGCTCAGTAGTTAGGACAGTATGGTGGCTCAGTGGTTAGCATTGTACGGTGGCTTAGTGGTTAGCACAGTATGGTGGTTCAGTGGTTAGCACTGTATAAGGTGGCTGAGTGATGAGCACTGTATGGCGGCTGAGTGTTTAAGACTGTATACGGTGAGTCAGTGGTTAGCACTTTATGGTGGCTCAGTGGTTAGCACTGTATATGGTGGCTCAGTGGTTAGCACTGTACGGTGGCTCAGTGGTTAGCACTGTATACGGTGGCTCAGTGGTTAGCACTGTGTATGGTGGCTCAGTGGTTAGCACTGTATATGGTGGCTCAGTGGTTAGCACTGTATATGGTGGCTCAGTGGTTAGCACTGTACGGTGGCTCAGTGGTTAGCACTGTATACGGTGGCTCAGTGGTTAGCACTGTGTATGGTGGCTCAGTGGTTAGCACTGTATATGGTGGCTCAGTGGTTAGCACTGTATATGGTGGCTCAGTGGTTAGCACTGTACGGTGGCTCAGTGGTTAGCACTGTATACGGTGGCTCAGTGGTTAGCACTGTACGGTGGCTCAGTGTTTAGCACTGTACGATGGCTCAGTGTTTAGCACTGTACGGTGGCTCAGTGGTTAGCACTCTACGGTGGCTCAGTGGTCAGCACTATACGTGGCTCAGTGGTCAGCACTGTACGGTGGTTCAGTGGTCAGCACTGTACGGTGGCTCTGTGGTCAGCACTGTACGGTGGGTGAGTGGTCAACACTGTACGGTGGCTCAGTGGTCAGCACTGTACGGTGCCCCCCTCCTGTGCCCTCTCATGTGCCCTCTCATGTCCCCCCCCTCCTGTCCGCTCCTCATGTGCCCCCCTCCTGTGCCCTCTCATGTCCCCCCCCCTCCTGTCCGCTCCTCATGTGCCCTCTCATGTGCCCTCTCATGTGCCCTCTCATGTGCCCCCTCATGTCCCCCACCTCCTGTCCCCCACCTTCTGTCCCCCCTCATGTCCCCCCCAACATAACAAATGTTTATTCTCACCTTCCAGCGCTCCCTCGGCGTCTCCAGCTGCAGCCGATCGGGTGTGCTGGACCTGTGATGACGTCAAAAGCGTCATCGGTTACCGCGGTAACCGGTCATGTGACCCGATCAGCTGATCGGGTTCTGACATCATCACAGGTCCTGTTACCGAGCGAGCAGCTGCAGCTGGAGACGCCGAGGGAGCGCTGGAAGGTGAGAATAAAGATTTTTTATTTTTCAACACTTGATTTAACTTTAGTATGACGGGGCACAGGAACACAGTGGCACAGGCTCCGGAGCACTGTGTCAGCATGTGCTGACAGCAGCTGCTCCGGAGCGGGGGCACAGGGGCACAGGGACACAGGCTCCGGAGCACTGTGTCAGCATGTGCTGACAGCAGCTGCTCCGGAGCGGGGGCACAGGAGCACAGGGGCACAGGCTCCGGAGCGGGATGACAGCGGCGAGGGGTCGCAATGCCCGCTATGCGGGCATTGCGACGGCTCGCAATGCCCGCTACGCATGCAATGCCTCGCACGGCGTGGTGACGTCACAGTGTGACATATCCACGACGTGCGGGGTCCGACACAAAACGTGCTACGGCAATTATATAGTAGATATATATACACATACATATTCAGCCAAAATAAGGAAGAAATAGCCGCACTCACCACTGTTGTGATCTTCAATCCTTTAATCCATAGTGCATATGTCCACTTCTGGACTACAAAGCAGGGGAGGGGGGTGCAGGGACGGCAGGACAACGGCTTGCCGTTTCGCGGCTATTTACCGCTTCAACGGGTCCAGGCTATTGAGGAATACCTACAAAGAATAGAGAGATCTGTACTCATAGGTACACTACAACTGAGAGAGGCATAAATTCTGAAAATCGCATTGTATGATTTTTAAATAATTAATTTGCATTTTATTGCACAAAATAATTATTTGATCACCCACCAACCAGAATTGTGGCTCTGACAGATCTGTTATTTTTTTCTTTAAAAAGATTCCTACTATGCACTCATTACCTGTATTAATTGCACCTGTTTGATCTCATTACCTGTATAAAAGACACCTGTCTACACTCAAACACATTCCAACCTCTCCAGCATGGTCAAGATCAAGGAGCTGTCTAAGGCCGCCTTCACGCCATGGTTTTTGTCTGTCAGATTCTGGCTGGTGTTTTTCAGGATGCACCGGACAGAACCTGATAGCACCGGATGAGCACAAACTGAGTGCAAATATGCCCTCCGATTCGTTTGTGCTTGGGGCTGCTGCTGTCCGCTGTGATGAAATTACAGCTTGCGTGTCGTGTGAAGGGGAGCTGCCCGCGGTGCTGAAATTTCAGCCGTCGGTACAGTGGAGCTCTCCATGATCCTGAACTTCAGCGCCGCATCTGAAATGCTGCTGCTGTCCATGGTGCTGAATGAGAGCAGCTGCATTTCAGAGCCCGCCGCTCTTCAGTACCAGGCATCTGGGAAATGATCCAATTTGTTTGCTGGAACCGGGGCGATCTGGTGCTCATAGACTCCCATAGACTCCCATGTTATGGGCACCGGATCACCTCGGATCTGGGAGTATCCGGCTTTGTTAGTTTTTTGCACTGGACACAAATAAATGATGCAGTCTCTGAGAGTGTCCTCTGTTACGGGACAGATCCATCTGGTCGGTAGACGTACCGGGTCAGTATTCAGGTGCACCGCACTACCTGGTGCCCTAAGGATACCCTTCTGTCCTGAAGGCCTCTCCACCTAACTCCCCAATGGAGCTCTGTGCTGACTGACCTAACTCTCCTCCCACCCACCCACTTTTCTACCCTTTTACTCTTTTACTTCTCCCATGGGCTTGAGTCCTCCCTGAAGCAGGTCCACCCACAGTCCCCTACCTAGGGTGTGTGTAGATGTGTTGTGTGAGGATCGATTGTACGACATCCCCATTCCCTAGTCACAGGAATACTACACACTCTTTTATGGGTGCGTACCTGTTCGTGGTGTCCCTACCAGTGGGGCGCCACATACACTTTGCAGTCTCTGGCATCTGCTGAATGTCCCTCACTGCCACCGCCCTTCTAACATCTCCTCCTGTCAGTATCGAAAGTGATTATAAATGGTTGTGGGTAGGAGTGTGGTAAAAATTTGACCATGCACAACACATAATTTATCCCTCTTTCTGCTCTTCAAAAGCTGGGCGTATGTGGTACTAATACTTGAAAAAAATGTTAAAAGTCAATACACTGGTTGTGTACTCAGAGGTGTAACTAGGTCTTCTGGCACCCGGGGCAAAGATTTATTTTGGCGCCCCCCCCGCTATAGATATATATATATATATATATATATATATATATATATATATATATATATATATACACATACAGAGTGTCTCTCATACACACAGTATATACGCTTCATAGTGTGAGCCTGCCTGGTGTATGCATCTATATACATATATATATATGTATATCTATATATACCTCAGGTATATATGTATACATCAGGCAGGCACGCTATGAGGTATATATATGTATACATCACCAGGCAGGCACACACTATGAGGTATAATACCTCATAGTGTGTGCCTGCGCCTGATGTATACATATTTATATATACACCTCATACTCCCAGCCCCCCCCCCCCCTGTTAAAGTTACTTTATTACTTGTAGAGTAGTAGCCTTGGCGTAGCTATTCAGGTCGGATCGGACTCAGAGGAGGCAGGCCGCAGGCAGGCAGGCTGCAGCAGCTCGGAGCTCCTCTTCTTCTCTCTGTGCCACTGTGCGGGTGTGCGGTGCGCCGGGTGACGTCAGCCGCAGCGCGACGTGACCCGGGGGTGGGAACTGCTGCCCTGCTGCAAGGGGGCAGATCAGCAGCAAAGGTTGTGCATAGTGCACACACAGCGCCGCGGCCGCCCGTGCACTGCACAATATGCAGGGCGGCGCGGAGGAGATTAGCTCCGTCACTGCAGTGCCACCGCGTGAACGCTGCCGGACGCCTGGTCACCTGATGATGGCGCCGGCGCCCCTGCAGTGACTTGCGCCCGGTGCAAAAGGTCCGGCTGCCCCCCCCTAGATACGCCCCTGTGTGTACTTAAGGGTACAATCATATTTTGCGGCATGTGTTTGCTTCATGGTAGTGGTCCCGAACCTTATATCTAATCTAGTGATGCATGACTTATATTCTCTCATTGCAGCTCTTTAAATTCTTGTGTGACGGATGGATCCTCTTTAGAATTGTGAATTGCTCAGCTGCCTCTACAACTCCCATCCAAAGAGGAGATCACAGTGTACGTGTATGTCTACACCATCGCCACTTCTCTGTATCTTACATGAACATGAGAACCTAATTATGTTGATAAATGCAAGTCACAAAAGTTTAACTTTCACCTTTCCGACATTTACGGTATATACAGTGCAGTTTATATGTCATATGTATATTAAACCCCTCCTGTGTGTTTTTATTTTTTCAGCACTGGGTGGTGCATTAAATCCAAGGCCTCTGCCCCTGGTATTATATTTACCCTTTGGCATTTTCAAGCTTTTTTGGCGTTGCCCAGATCCCGAAGTACCATCTTGTGACTGTAACTTCTGACTGACCAGAGGTCAGAAATTACATCACAAGCTCTCAATACATCTCTATGAGAACCAGAACTAAGCCTGAATGAGGCTGTCAAAGAGATGTATTGATTTGTGATCTAAGCTGCGCTCCATGAAACACTGGAGCTGCCGGCAGCTCATGCATCACCAGAGACTGACAGTAGCGTTGGTGATAGAAGATGAAGCCACATGATGGAAAGTATTACTTAGATTAATTGTACCTGAGGAAGACCCATTAAAAGGGTCGAAACGCGTTGCACTGCCCACTGTGATATACATTTTAAGAATAAAGGAAAATCTATTTGAACTCCGGGTCTCCTGTGGAAGCGCTGTACCAATAGACCGGTATACTTATTACTACATGATGGAAAGTATAACACAGTAGGCTGGGGACTCTAGGTACCGTCAAACGTGACGATATGGCTTCCATATCGCCGTAAATTCGAGTGTTTGGGCGATGTGGAAGCGACATCGCCAGTGCGTAGTGGCGTGAGACAGGGCGATTTTATCGCTGGTGGTGCGTCACCTGTTCACCCTGCTCTGCAGTGAAATCAGGCAATAACCAGCAGGTGATCTCAGTGCTTCATGGCGTGTGACAGGGCGATAGCGACGTACACAGTGATCCGGAAATAAATTCAGTAGGCGTGCTTAGATGTTGTTTACTTCGCGCCGCATCTGCGGCGATTGGTGGGTGATAATGCGTTCCGATTGGCTGGCCATGTACGAGACGCCTTGTTGATGACCCGAACCTTCACGCAAGGCTGACCAATGGTAACGCAGTTCCGTCCACCAATCACAGTGATAGGTGCGCGGTGAAACACACTGTAGCATGCCCCTATCAAAACACTATGGAGACATCGCTGCTACGATGGTGGTGTCTGACAATTCGATGTATGAAGGGAAAATTGCTTCCGGTCTTCTGCAGGCGATTTCCGGAACGCAGGATCGCCATAGAACGCAGGCGAGATCTCTATGTGTGACAGGGTGACGGCGGTGTGAGAAAAAGTGCCCAGGACGTGCGCACTCTCGTCAAATCGCCAGCGATATGGAAGCCATGCGTGTGACGGTACCTTAAGATCTAAAGAAACAACCCAGAGGTGTAATAACACAAATGATGGAATGGCACTTTAAATGGGAATACTTCCTTAATTTTGGGCTCTGGCCATAAAGTTGGGCGTCCATAATTCTAAACTATGTTGATAGGAGATCCAGGAAACTAAAGATTCCTAACATGTGATTAGGACTCAGAATCAATACATATCTCTCTCTTCTGTATTTTATAATGTAGGTTGCCAAGGAACATAGAATACTCATATCTCATCGGAACATTCATTGTTGTTCATTTTCATCCTTTCATATTTTATTATAATTAGATTAGATTAATAGAGGGCATTTTTTTTATCTATGCTGAGCTCCCTAACTACAAACCTCTCAGCTGTGGTAAATAAGATTATCTTCACACTGAACATTTTTCATTAATAACATGATGCAATGTTTGAGTGGCGGAGTTGAATTATTTAAATGAAATTACAAAAGCTATGAAAATGACTAAATATCTTTAATTAACTTGCATTATTTTAAATTTTCCTATGGGAACTAATCCCCTTCTGGGGACTTTGCCAATTTATATTGATGAGTAATGACTTCCTCTTTTGTTTAAAAAATCATGATTTACTGATTTATATTCTCATCATCTGTTAGAAATAAACTAAACGGATTTTGAAATTATACAACAAAAGCCATGAGAAATGAAAGGGGCTGCCATTTAATCCTCTTAGACTAGGGTCACACTCGCGCCGCGCAGCCGCCAGAAGGATTCATTTTTTTCATGTGCGCATGTGTAAAAATGCATGCTTTAACGCACCCATAGACTTCAATGCAAAAAATGCACTGCTAAAGTGCAATGCGTTTGGCGCTACGCTTTTTGCAGCGCACATAAAAATGCAGGCTGCAGCATTTTTGGACACTTTTAGAAAAACGCATGTGTTAATTTAACATTGGAGCCTATGGACGACGCATCCGTTAACGCATTGCATATATAGGCGTTTGTTAACAAATGCATTTTTTTGTTTTCGGCTGCTGCAAATGGAAAATCAGTGATCTCACAGGTCACGTGACCTCTGCATGCTATTTCAGCTGGCCTGCAGAGCAGGAAGTCACATCTTGCACACTGTTCTGCAACACCCTTTTGCTGCTACTTGGCATGGAAGGTATGTACACGTGTTGCATATGTTTTGGTCATGTATGTTGCAATCCAACATACACAGTAGACGTCATAGGCTAGGGTCACACTTTTACAGTGAATTGCGTTCACCACATCCAGATCCGAATGCGGTGAACACAATTAGCTTCAGACACATTTTTTATGCAAAATGTGTGGCTGAAGCCGCAGTGTGGTAACCGGATTGTTTGGGATGTGTAATCCTGAGCAATGCGGTAACCGTATATACTTTGCTTATCCCGGCTGCGGCAGGGATGAGCAAACTGTTAAATCTGTGATAAAACCTTTAATATTAATACTAATTGTGCCCATCATGTCTCTAGGGGGTGCCCACCCCCCCTAGAGACATGCTGCCTACTCAGGTGGGCATGTTATGGGTTAATATCTTATGTACAGTAAGCCGGCTCCTGTCGGCTTTGTACAATTTTCTGAATGAAGCCGCCTGCTCCTCTGACAGCTGCGTACATACTATCCGTAATGTACGTATAGTATGTGCACTATCCGAGATCCTGTAGGCTTTTACAGTAGATCTATGGGCTGTGCGCTGCGTTTCCTGATGCGGTTTTGAACTTTTTGAAAGCTCAAAACTGGATCAGGATTTGAAAAAAAAAAAGCAAGTGTGGCCCTAGCCATACAGGTCTGTTTATGTCTGTCATACCCACATGTCTGATTCGGAGATATCTATTGCTGAAACCTTCTCAGGCTCCTCAGCCTCCGATACTTCTGTGAGTATAGTAATATATACAGTTGTGGCCAAAAGTATTGAACCCCTGCAATTCTTCAGATAATACTCAGTTTCTTCCTGAAAATGATTGCAATCACAAATTCTTTGGTATTATTATCTTCATTTAATTTGTGTTCAATGAAAAAACACAAGAGAATGAAGCAAAAAGCAAAACATTGATCATTTCACACAAAACTCCAAAAATGGGCCATACAAAAGTATTGGCACCCTCAGCCTAATACTTGGTTGCACAACCTTTAGCCAAAATAACTCTTCCGGTAACCATCAATGAGTTTCTTACAATGCTCTGCTGGAATTTTAGACCATTCTTCTTTGGCAAACTGCTCCAGGTCCCTGATATCTGAAGGGTGCCCTCTCCAAACTGCCATTTTTAGATCTCTCCACGGGTGTTCTATGGGATTCAGGTCTGGACTCATTGCTGGCTACCTTAGAAGTCTCCGGTGCTTTCTCTAAAACCGTTTTCTAGTGCTTCTTGAAGTGTGTTTTGGGTCATTGTCCTGCTGGAAGACCCATGACCTCTGAGGGAGACCCAGCTTTCTCACACTGGGCCCTACATTATGCTGCAAAATTTGTTGGTAGTCTTCAGACTTCATAATGCCATGCACACGGTCAAGCAGTGCAGTGCCAGTGGCAGCAAAGCAACTTCAAAACATCAGGGAACCTCCGCCATGTTTGACTGTAGGGACTTTTCTTTGAATGCCTCTTTTTTTTTCCTGTAAACTCTATGTTGATGCCTTTGCCAAAAAAGCCCTACTTTTGTCTCATCTGACCAGAGAACATTCTTCTAAAATGCTTTAGGCTTTCTTAGGTAAGTTTTGGCAAACTCCAGCCTGGCTTTTTTATGTCTCAGGGTAAGAAGTGGGGTCTTTCTGGGTATCCTACCATACAGTCCCTTTTCATTCAGATGCCGACGGATAGTACGGGTTGACACTGTTGTACCCTCGGACTGCAGGGCAGCTTGAACTTGTTTGGATGTTAGTCGAGGTTCTTTATCCACCATCCGCACCATCTTGAGTTGAAATCTCTCGTCAATTTTTCTTTTCCGTCCACATCTATGGAGGTTAGCCACAGTGCCATAGGCTTTAAACGTCTTGATGACACTGTGCACGGTAGACACAGGAACATTCAGGTCTTTGAAGATGGACTTGTAGCCTTGAGATTGCTCATGCTTCCTCACAATTTGGTTTCTCAAGTCCTCAGACAGTTCTTTGGTCTTCTTTCTTTTCTCCATGCTCAATGTGGTACACACAAGGACACAGGAAAGAGGTTGAGTCAACTTTAATCCATGTCAACTGGCTGCAAGTGTGATTTAGTTATTGCCAACACCTGTCAGGTGCCACAGGTAAGTTACAGGTGCTGTTAATTACACAAATTAGAGAAGCATCACATGATTTTTCTAACAGTGTCAATATTTTTGTCCACCCCCTTTTTTATGTTTGGTGTGGAATTTTATCCAATTTGGCTTTAGGACAGTTCTTTTTGTGTTTCCTTGAAGACAAATTACATGAAGATAATAATACCAAAGTATTTGTGATTGCAATCATTTTCAGGAAGAAACTGAGTATTATCTGACAGAATTGCAGGAGTGTCAATACTTTTGGCCACAACTGTATATGCCACACTTTGAAATCTATTGAGAAAATCTCACTATCAACTTGTGACTCATGATCAAAAACCCAACGAGTTTTTTTGTGATAGTCACGCCGTAGTCAAATGAGGTCACAAGTTGAAAGTGACTCCATGAAAAATAACTTGATGTGTTTATGCATTACAAAAATGTAATCTACATGTTGCACGACACGCATAAACTTGTGCGGGAAAACCCACAGCATGAGCACAGGTCTTCTATGTTTACATTTTCATTACACTTAACAGTGCTGCAGATTTGGGACATATCTGCAGCGTGTGGCGCCCCACTGGTCAAGCGTCACAGCTGGGGTACTGCACCCATAAAAGAGTGTGCGGCTGTCCCTGTCACAGTGGGAATGCAAGGTTTGTAGGAGACTCCCACCCCGACACTCCCATACTCAACCCTAGGAAACGGTTGGAGACTAGACTTCGGGGAAGGAAGTTAGGGGAGGAGGGAGGTAGCAAAATGGGGAGTTTTAGTTTGCCCCGAGAAGAAGTAAAGGGAGCCCTGAGTGAGAAAAGGGGACTCTGAGAGAGGGGGACTGAGAGAGGAACAGGCAGCCCAGAACAGAGAGAGGGAACCCCCATACCAGAGCGCCCATACTCCGGGGCGAACCCTAGTCCACCACGGGGAGCCGGCTCCGAGGATGTGGTGCAGTGAGTCTAACCTCTGAGCCGCCAATACCGGCCATCACAGGTCAGTCCACCGGCCCCGACACCCTGCCCAAACAGCACCGCCACACCAAGGTCGAGCCCCTTCACAAGAACTGGGAAGCATGGGAACTCATTAGCACCCCAATGGGCTTGGTAGTAAGGGTTAGTGCAAGGACAGGGATCAGCAGTAGGACACGGGATCGACTAAAGAAGGCATACCACGGGAGTCTCCCAGAGACCTTACAGCCCGCTGTGACTACCCGCTGGTTACCTCTTGAGAAAAACTGCTTTGCACTCTGAATTGTATTGCCACCAGAACTGTTCCAGTAAAGTACCCGGGTAGAGTGACAGAGTCTCCTTGTGTTTGTTCTTCTACCGTACTGCTGATCATTGACATTTACAATCTGCATCCCCATCATTGGTGCACTCCTGCCCCGGAGGCCCAGCTCCACCTACAGGGAGCTGTTCCATCAAAGCCTCCTGGAGGTCTGAAGCGGCGCTGGTGTCCAGTCACCAGAATCTGCAGGTGGCATCACGTGAACGTTATTCTTTATTGTTTCCAAATTTTTCCCCTTTTTGAAAGCAGACCACCAGGGTCTTGGCAAGCCCATAGTGATATCCCTACCACAGAAGAAGGCCCAGATACCCGAGTTCCCATACCCCAGGTGCGTCAAGCGCATCTGCAATACAATTGAGGCAAAACGCACAATATATACGCAGTGTGGGCACATAAACTTATATTCACCTTACCATTCCCCTTCTGTCAATTTCCACTGCAAAATCTTCCCCACACGGTCCTCACTAAATCTTCTTATTGCCTCCGCAATCTGAAACACAAGGCCTTTCCACACTCGTCCAGGACTTCCAGCTACCCCAGATTTCTTTGTACATGTGGCCCGCCCCAGGGCCATGGGGTTCCTGGTTACGGGCTTTAATTAACTGGGGATGTCACGGATGGCTTGTGCGCCGTCCCATAGCCTTAGTGGTCACTGACAAAGGGGTTAAAATAAAATAAAAAGAGATTGTGACGCCAACTACGGTTCCTGGTAATTGTACTGGTGCTGCTTGCAGACCTCTGGGGTGATGGTAATGCAGCAAGATGGCTATGCTCCCCGTAGGTGGAGCGGGATCCCCGGGGTAGCTGTGGTGAATAAAGATTGTTTACACAGGGAGACAGCTCTCCACACAGCCTTGGCTCTTGTGCTGCAGGGGAAGGCGGCTCATCAGGTGGAGACACTGGCACACAGTCTGTGTTGAGGGAACAAGTGTGCAGCTCCTCAAGCGCAGGCAAATGAAACACGTCACACAGTCTTAAACTCTGCCTGGGTTTTACTGGCAACTTCAGGCAGCATTCAATTCTTACAGTTCACGGGTACTGCTGGCCTGGGTAGTCACCAGGGAACCAGAACATCTTACTTGGGACCCTCGGTGATGTGCCCGCCTTTCCTTTCTCTGTCCTTAACTGCGCTCTCCCTTTCTTCCTCCCTTAAGCGCTCCTGCGCGCAGAGCCTTCAGCCGGCTCCCACGGATCCTTTCTGGGTGGTTCCTTTCCTGGACCTCCGGACACTCTAGGGACCTTTTAGGGTGTACGCAGGGTGTCATAGCCTTTCTGACTGTCTTCCCACTCTTCCACTAACCCCCCTAGCTCTGCCCACCAGGACTGGGTCTCCCTGACAACGGGTCCAACCACGTCCTGACTGCAATAAGGTGTGTGGATGGGTGTAATGAGGGTCCCTTATGTGACATCCCATCTGGCACAGCCAGAAGTCCCAGCCTGGCATGAAGATGTCCATGAATTCAGCCGGTAGTTGTGGTAAGAAGAGATGCTGAGGATACCAAGCAGCGGAGGTGAGCAGTGAGGTGAGCATTCTTTTTTTTTCTAAATCCCTTTAGACCCCAGTTCAAATCTTTGCAGATGTGATCATCTCTATTCTAGAGAAGTCAATGAATCATAGATTTAAGGACAATGTCAGGCAGGAAGCTTGGGATTTTCCAAATAAGGCCATGTGCACACGTTGAGTGTTTGGGGAGTTTTTTACATCGATATTTTTAGGCCAAAACCAGAAATGGGTAAAAAATGTAGAAGTGTTGCATGCATTTCTATAAGGACAGAGACACACTATGTGAGATGCATGCAAGATTCGTGCACAGGTTTTGCATGACTCACCCGGGACGGTCCCTGCTCTCTTAACGGGAGCATGTCAGCTTTATAGAAACACACACACATCTGGCATGCTTCCATACAGAGAGGCGGGGACTGTTACAAGTGAGTTATGTGAGACTTGTGCGCATATCTTGCATAGTGTGACTCTGCTTTTGGATTACAAATATTGAGATAAAAAATTCACTAAATACTCAACATGTGAACAAGACCTAAGGCCTGCCTAGAAAATGAATAAAAGATCACGCCCATTAGGGCATGATCTTCTGACGGACAGACCACCAAACAAACACGCCCTAATGGTACCTTTACACGCCGCCACAACAGGATGCATACAACCCGCTACAGGCTACAAATGTAGCTTGTGGCGCCAATATCGCCCGTAGTAGCGGCGTCTGAAGACGGGACGACACAGCCGGCTACAGATACCTCTGTATCCGTGCACTGCCCATAAACAGATGGCTACATCGCCGATTGTTGCGAGCTGTATCGGCGTGTAAAGAACCCACAGAAGGGAACACTGGACACCCGGCGATGTAGCTGCAATGTAGCTAAGGCGTGACCCAGGCTCCGTGTTACCGCACCCATCTGCGATCATTGGTGGAAGCTCCTGCATGACGATTGGATGTTGCTGCATAGGGAGGCATATTTAAGGAGCTGACCAGTCACACTACACAATTGCTCGAGCGTGCTGTATTAACCAGCCTCCTGCGATGCCTGCCCAATCATGATGTTCTGGCTTTGTCCTATCAGCGTACGGACGTCTTGTAATCCACAATTGTGGCACGCCTATGTGCTGTCCCTGCTGCACCAGGTCCGCCCATATTAGCTTGTTGTAGCGTTGTGTAAATGAGGTACGCTGAGCTACAGATGGCTACTTGAGACACCCGGCGATGTAGCTAGCTGTAAATGTAGCGTAGCGTAGCGTAGCGCACCTTGTGGCAGCGTGTAAAGAGGGTGCGTTTCCCGTTGGTAACCGTTTGGGCATGCTCGTGCACGTGAAGTAGCCGTTGGTATCCATCCTGCAGTGGCGGCGTGTAAAAGTACCTTAAGGGCTAATGAATATGGTCCCTACTAATTATAATGCCTAATGAGTGACTATAAAATCGTTTTTACGTACTTTGACAGGATGCTTTTAGGAGACAAAAGGAGTGTGAGAATGGTGATAGGATGCTGCGGGGACATAATTTTGTAGCTTAGGTGGCGTTTTGGAGGCGTCAGGATCCCTTTAATAGGCGGCCCAGAAATAGCAGCTGGAGACAGTTAAGCCTGATCTATCTATCTCTCTATCTATCTAGCTATCTTTCTATCTGTCTATTCTAACTTTTACCAGCATGGCAACTCGCAAACTCGTGATTTTTTTCTCGCACCCATAGACTTTCATTGGACCCTCGCACGTGAAACTCGCAGACAATCGCAATGCAAGTTCAGCGGAGGAAAAATGCAATAATCTGACCTGACTGATTACTTAACATTGGTCCAAGTACAATGCTAGTATTTCTCGCATTGTACTTGCGCAGGTTTCATGTCAGTGTGCTTTCAACCTCAGAGAGACAAACAGACAATGAAGAAACAAGAGAGTTACATCATGAGTAAAAACTTTCTTTTTTATTAAGTATAAAGCATAAAATTAGCAGTTCTTGCCATAACAGTTATTGGAAGGAAAGGGAGTGGCAGGGTGCTAACATAACATATTGGCACCCTGCGGCTCCCTCTCCCCCCAGTAACTGCTATTGCATGTACTGCTAATTTTATGCTTTATACTTAATAAAAAAGAAAGTTTTTACTCTAGATCTGTGCCGCTGGAACTTTCTTCTTTCTTCATGCTTGATTGGTCCGCACCTGGGATCATCAGCTGAGCACCCTCCGGATCTTCACTATTCGGATCTCATTTTATCCAGCTGGTGGTGCCGTTTAATGCCTTATCCTTGACTCTGTGCAAATACACAATGGGTTTAGGGTCAGGATCAGTTGTAACAACACAGAAGCTGAAGAAAATACCTAAATATGTAGAAATGTCAGGTCAGACGTTACATTAAAAAGCTCAACAGCAGTTACTACAAAACCTGGAGAGATCATTACTGGTTCATGGAGCAGTAAATAACACATAGGGCTCCTTCGAGCAGTGAGTAGTTTGACCCGTAATTTATATCAGTATTTCTAAAACTTAACCATGAAAAACAGAGAAAGGTTATAATACTGTAGAAATATTTGTATCCCTTTCATGTTTTGGATCTACTCCTGGTTTTGGCTTACAAACACTTAAAGGGAACCAAACACTAGGATTTAATCACCTGTAAATAAGTGCAGCAGGTGATTGACGTGTGCAGCATGACATCACTATTTGTTTTGTTTTTTTATTTCTCCCCTGTGGGCTTGTCTTTCTGCTGTAAGCAGATAGCCCTCGTCTATAAGTCTGGATGAGAGGGAGGGGTTTTGGCTTACAGCGGAAAGTCAAGGCCACATGGGAGGAATAAAAAAAAAGCAAATAGTGAAGTCATGCTGCACACGTCAATCACCTGCTGCACTGATTACAGGTGGTTAAATCCTGAAGGTTGGTTCCCTTTAAGGAAAAAAATGCTCAAGATCTTGTCATATGAAAGTGTCTGAACTTTGTGAATTGCCAAATTAGTTTCTCACTGTATATGGTCAGCAGCTCCCAGTCTTTATGATGGGAAATGATCAGGTCTGTAGCTCAATCACAGACGTTTTTCATTAAACTTGAAATTGAGGCTGTACATTAATTTTTTTAACTCTTTTTCACAGAAAACATTGTAGATAGAAATTTTAAAACTTTTCTTTTTTTTAAAAAAACAAACAAACAACCAACCAAAAAAAAAAACAATGACCCGTATATTTTATCAGTTATAGCAACTAAATATATATTCGATGAAGTTTAACTCATTAGTAGGAAATATTAGGACGTGTCCTCAAGTGTCAAAAGCTAAGCTGAAAATGAAGGGTATTAATTTTTGATAGTACATTAAAGGAACATCTGTGCAAACAAACAGCAGGGTAATAAATGGGATAATTCCCCTAACTAATGTGAATAATACAAACAGATGCCACATGGCAATAGAGAAAAAGGCAATTTTTTTAAATGTTTTTTTTAATGATTTTATTTACAGGTGAGCCAAAAGGACTGAAAGAGAATTGTTGAAGGAGGAACCCCATCTAGCTCACAAAACACGCAGCCAATGAAAAAGGGAAACAAATGTTCATAAAGTCCTCAAAACTCCAAAAATAGTCCAGAAAAAAAATGTTACATGTACCATGCGTTAACGCATGCGCTAAAAATGAAACTACATGTCATGAAAATGGCAAGGGGGAAAAAGAATCCTTTAATGCATCCCTCAAATGGAAGCAACATCCCAAGTGTGACCCTAGCCTAGCTTAATCTTTGGTTTCACACCATTCCTATAACCATCACCAGCTTCTTATACTTCTTACCTGTACAGGATTATCAAGTTCAAAGTGCAATGAACTAAAGGCTTCTTTCCGCTTAACAAAGAAGACGTGTGCAGCTAAACAGTATACTATACACAATTATGTGTATTCAAAGGGGCTGTCCACTATTTTTTAATACACTCAGCATACTGAAAAATTGGCAAATAAACATACTCACTCAATACCACACCGCTACTCTCTTAGTGCTACCTAAGGTTGAAGAATACAGTAGCCTTCAGGGTCAAATGTCTGTCCCCATCAGATAAAGAAGCACAGAGACGGGCATTGGTAAGGACTAGAGATGAGCGGACCTGTGGAAGTTCAGGTTCTGTGGCTTCAGCGGTACCCGAACTTGACCTGAACCTCATAGGAAGTCACTGATTGGGCAGTTGTGCTCTCCACCCGCCTACACCCAGTCATAAACCAAGCACTTCCAGGGGAGGGAAGGTTGGGTTTTGTCATTATTTCTTTTTTTGGATACACTACATCTGATAACGCTGATTTTACTCCCAATGCAGTTGTTCTAAAACTCCACGCGGCTTACACTGGGCCAAGCACCAATTGTCCCGGAACACAGCGATGCTCGCTCCAGTGGTTTACAAACATAAAGCACCCAAACTAAGAACCCCAATTGATTTTTTTTCTTGTAATGTCTTTGTTCTGCACAAAGTTGAAGTCCACTTATCTCTGGTAAGGACATTTCTTTTCTGTTATTTTTTATTTATTTTTTCATCTGTACATCAATTTAGTGTCCTGAGTTCTGCCATGTCATCAACTCAGTATTCTGTGGCATATTTGGGGACAAGGGTGGGGCATGGTCTATAAAAAGGGCCATATTTATGGATTAAAAAATAATGCAGTTATTACTCTTCCAAGGTGGCATATGTGCAATTTATTATAGGTCCACCTGGAAGCATTTAATATCATATGGATGTCCTGGTGCCACATTAGTTACTTTCACAACTTATTATGGTATTTGTCCTTCTTTAATCTGTACAACAGCATGTGGAGTTATGTCATGTAGCAAAACCTTGGCCTGCTGCTAGAGTCATGGAAAGAGGTTCTGGGGCCTGTGACGTCAATGGATACATCTACATTTTTTAATTAATATAAAGGAAGCTGCAAAAATGACCGGTTTATACAGGGCTTGTGCCTTATAGGCAATTGTCTGGTAGACCTTTAAATCAATGTTATTTGCACATTGGACAATTTTACTATTGGAGCGTTGTATGGTACACTGTAACTCATGGATATGAATAGATAAAGTACAACACTGAAGTTTTAATAATTCAGAGCACTAGATATGATTTGCTCTTCAAATCTTCTTTATATAAAATGATAGAAGCTCTTGACAGCAATTGTTCTATAACTGCAGGCTATAGTAATATCTAATACAATCTGGGCCGTAGCCAACACTTGGGACTAATGCTGAAATATACTGCAAAGATTTGCTGGAATGGGAACTTGAAGACGTTGCATATTTCCTTCATTGGTATGTATCCTATGTCTCAATTAATGATTTTGGAGCCGCATTTGCATATGTTTGTGCTAATTTTCAATGATTATGGCTTCTATCCAACAAAATCTGCATAACTTTGGCTGACCTAAAATTGGTGACAGAATAGCGTGTTATAAATGTGCCCCAATACCTCTTTTATTAGTTTAGTCTGGTATAGGAGAAAAGGATCCCAATATAGCACTGAAATACAATGAAGAACATCTATAGGAGACAATGACAATGATGTTGATGCACATAGCAACTACCGTAATTCAATTTTATGGATTTTTTTCTTCTATGTAGATTGTCTATGCTTCTTTCATGTACAGTGTACAGTGTAATTTGAAGGAAATTCTTCTCAATTATTATTATGTGCCATCAATTTAAGGGGCTTGTCCACTACTAAGACAACCCCTTCTGAATCCACTTGTTTCCCCCAGATAAAATAATAAACCCGATACTTACCTTAACTACAGATCGGGGCTCAAGTGACATTGTGACTAGTGATGACTGAGTAGCGAAATATTTGCAATCGCTATACTCATAACAAGTAGTTTTTACTACATGCATATTCATCCGAATAATGAGTTTAATGTTAGTCAATTAGTGATAGGCTCTACCCACACACATCCGGCCATAAAAAGTCTTTCCGGGGCGGGGCAGGAGGGTGGGCTTTTTTGTGTTTCTACTGAATAAAACACCTTGCTGTACCCCCCCAGAGAGACCATACCATTCAATCTGCTCTCAGTGAGCTGCCAGCTCCCATTGTTTATTGAAGGGTGGCAGCAATATATGTCAGATAGTTCATGATAGACACATCACTCATGAGCGCCAGCGATACTCGCCGAGTAACGAGTGTGGCGAATACTGTACTATCCGTGCGAGTAGCGAATAGTAATGATTACACTCGCTCAACACTAATTGTGACATCATGTGAGCGTGTGCCCAATCACAGCTGGCTTTCTTCTCCCCGCCTACGAACATAGGCGCAATCAACAGGAAGTGAGTGGAAGCCACGGGGCTTACATCCTGGTGATAACTTGTTTGATTCGTAGGCGATGAGAAGGAAGCTGACGGTGATTGGACGCGGGGCTCGCGTGATGTCACAATGTCATGTCAGCCTTGAGTCGCGGTTACCGATAGTGCTTGAATGGTGGATGTACAGAAGGTGAGTTCAGGTTTTATTATTTTAACTGGCGGAATGAAGTTGATGCAGAAGGGGTTGCCCTAGTAGTGGACAACTCCTTTAAGAATGTAGCTGAGTGGCAAAAGTTTTCTTGTTTAGTTAATTCTGCTATGACAACCCTGTCCATATTACCTATTAAGCATTTGTAACCATTAGACTAGGTTCACACATGTGTTTTTTTTTACATGTGAGAAAAAGGTTCATTTATGCTTATCAGATTCTGATCAGAGTTCAAACAGAGAATAATCCATTTTTATTGGAGGCCCCTGCAGTTGCTTAAGCTAGACTGCCGGCCCTGTCACTGTCTGCATCTACCAGTATGGCAGGCAACTCGAGTTCTTCACTTCTCTACCCCACTCCGGGAAGTCAATGTTTCTGGATTCTATATGTTGCTGTGCCCCTGGTACTGTGTAGCTGGAGAATCTGGAGTCCCTCACTCTGCGATATTGACTGTCGGTGTGTGTGAACCTACACAGTCTCGGACTTCGGTGTCCGTTCTGGCGCAGTTCCTCTCAGGGAAGGAAAGCAACCTCCCGGTAGGTTTCTGCCTCTCCCCTTTCATCAGACCCTAGCCTTAGGCCTAGTGTTAAGCAGTGGACCTTGGAATGGGCCTGGCACAGCCTTTTTACACCCAGGTCTGGTTCTCAGTTTGTACAGAACCTGTCCTCTTCACAGTCCTCCCAGGAACTGAACTGAACTTGTTGCTCCTGAAACCAGAATATATAGGGGAGCTCACCCTGAAGCCAGGCTAGGTCTCCCCCTTCTGTCTGGGAGGTGTTGGTGTTGTTTGCATATTGCCTGAGTGGAACACCCTGTACTGCTCTCTGGTGACACCTAACAATGGTGACACTGTGGCACTATGACTCTGGGGTGCCACATAGTCACTTATAATCATAATGATTTATTATGGTTTCCTATGTGTCAGTAAAAAAAGTTGTCTGTCTGTTATTTTTTGCTAAGCTGTCCAGAAAAAAATAAAATATTAAGCAACCCTGCTTGAGCTGTATAAAAATTGGTCAGCAAACAGATGGTCCATGTGACGTCTGTATTTTTGTTGCACCAACTGACGTGCATTGGCGAGCCTCAGCCATTTTGCGTGACCATACGGAACATGCTGCAATTTTTTCCTTAGCCTAAATACAGGTGAGAAAATAAATTGCATGTCTGAGATTTTTTCTCTCATTGCACTCACTCCTCTGTTTTATACGTTATTGTGAGCGTACCTGTTGAAGAAGTGAATTGTATCTCAGAGTTATCTTGAAACCTGTAACACTTGATTTGCTTTGCTGAAGTATCCTTGTGACTTTCTATGTCGTCAATACAAGCATTTTAACCCATTTTCAGGGAATATTGATTTTTAGCTCTTTGTTTTCTTCTGAACTATAGAATGACAGGAACTTTTCCAGCCGAAGCTAATACGGTAGTTCATTCTTTGACCTAAATAATTGGCTAAACTATTACATTGATTTACCCAGCAAACAGAACAAATTGATTCTGCTAAGAGAATGTGATAGAATTATTGGCAGTACATGGCAATCCTCTATGTATATGACACGCCCACTCCAGAGCTGGGGGTACTCGGGAACCGGGCAGCTGTTGTTTTGTTCTTCACTCTCGGTTCTTTGCACGGGGACAGATAGGGGCCGAGACCCGGTCCCGTGACCCTGGCGGTGTCATTTAATAAACCGGGGAAAGATGACAAGGATGGCAGGGAAAAGTGGTATTCGTGACGCCACCTGCGGTATGCGGCCAGGGACGGCCACTGCTGCTTCAGAACCTCTGGGGACGGTGATCGGCAGCTTGGATGGTTTCGTTCCCCGCAGGCGGAGCGCAGTCCCCAGGGCAGCAGGATGGAGGAGTCAGCTCAAGCCTAGGCAGATGGTCATTAGGTCATCAGCATCAGTGTCTCATGCTGCCTCAGCGGCCGGTTGTCCCCACTAAGAAAAGTCTCAAACACCACAGCTGAATTTCGGATACTTTTACTCAGTTGTTTCAGCATGGCCGCCGGGTATTTCCCTTGCCAAGCTCCAGTTCAGCATTGTCTCCAGAACCGGGACAGTGCAATCGAGCCTCTGTTGGTGTTCCTTTCTCTCTTACTAGGTGTTTCTGTCTCTGGTGGTCCCTCAGCACTATAAGACTGTCTCGCCACTCCTCTCAGCGCTTCCACACACAGAGCTCAGGTACCAACAGCCACGGGTGCTCAATTGTACCCCTTCCGGACACTGCTCCCTAGTTCGGCCACCTTCTCCAAGTTGTGTCGAGGGTTCGGCCACAGCTCCCTTTAGGAACTTGGGGCCTCCAGTTCGACGGTTTGGGCATACAGCATCTGTGCCGTATTCAGGGCCAGGTCCCTGTATCATTCACTAGCCCCTCTGTCTCGCCAGGTACTGGCGTACGAGGATCTACGTCTCGTTCCGTACCTCAAGGGATACTTTCTTCCTCCATACCTGTCGATCTTTCCCTCCCGGAGTGAGCATGGTCGTGCTCCTGCCCACAGGAGTCAACTTCACACAGCTCCTACACTCCCGACTTCCACTCTACTCCTTTTGTCTCGCTGTTCTTCTCTACACTCTACACTTTTCCCTCCTATCTGCGCTTGGGTCCTCCCTCTGGGTCCACCCACCATCCTGGGGACCTAAGCGTGTGCGTGTGAAGCACAACTGCACCATATCAGTACCTGGAGACCATAGGCACAACTCTCCCTCTAATGGAGGAGTGCAGTATCTCTGGTGGCGTCCTACCCAGTGGGGCACGACATATATCCTGTGGTTGAAAGATATGGGTCCATTATGGGGAAAATAAAATGGCAATGACTATACAGGTTCCACATGTGGAGATCTTGAAAAAGGTAGTCTACGTCAGACGTAGGCAAACTGCGGCCCTATAGCTGTTCTCGTCGGGAGAAATATGGCTGGATGCCTGTATGTACCAAGGGACGGCATTTGACGTTGTGTGTAAGTTATGGCTACTCAGTCCTGCAGCAGAGGCGTATGTGAAAGGGACAATGCATCCTGCACCAGGGGCATACAAAGAAATCATGGGACCCCATAACAGAAGTTCTAATTGGCCCCCCCCCAAAAAAAAAAGAATAATTGGCTGGGTAACATAACAACATATCTTACAACTTTGCAGCCCTTACAAAGTAATTTCCTCCTGCTGAAGCCACTAGATTTCCCTTTCATTGTAGCTATAATATATGATGTCAACAAAAGTGCCCTCCAAACACTGTATGATCCCCCTACAGTGAATTCCTCCATGGGGCCCCATGGGGCCCCATAGAATAATGCACCCCCAAAGTACTCCATATATTATAATGCACCCCATAACCCTCCATATACAGTGAAGGAAATAATTATTTGATACCTTGCTGATTTTCTAAGTTTGCCCACTGACAAAGACATGAACAGTCTATAATTATAAGGGCAGGTTTTAACAGTGAAAGATAGAATACCAAAAATAAAACCCAGAAAATCACATTGTCTAAATTATAAAAATGTATTAGCATTTTGCAGAGAGAAATAAGTATTTGATCCTATTGGCAAAAAAGACTTAATACTTGTTGGAAAAACCCTTGTTGGCAAGCACGGGAGTCAGTTGGGTCATTGTTGTGCTGGAAGACCCAGCCATGACCCATTTTTAAAGTGGAGGGAAGGAGGTTGTCACTCAGTATTTTACGATACATGGCTCCATCCATTATCCCATTGATGCGGTGAATAGGTCCTGTGCCCTTAGCCCTTAGCAGAGAAACACCCCCAAAATGTAATGTTTCCACAGCCATGCTTGAATGATGTGCTTTGGGTCATGGACAGCATTCCTCTTCCTCCAAACACGGCAAGTTGAGTTAGTGCCAAAGAGATCAATTTGTGTCTCATCTGACCACAGCACCTTCTCCCAATCACCCTCAGAATCACCAAGGTGTTCATTGGCAAACTTCAGATGGGTCTGCACATGTGCCTTCTTGAGCAGTGGGACTTTGCGGGCACTGGGAGGATTTTAATCCATTACAGCGTAATGTTTTACCAATGGTTTTCTTGGTGACAGTGGTCCCAGCTACCTTAAGATCATTAACAAGTTTCTCCTCGTGTAGTTTTAGGCTGATCTCTCACCTTCCTCATGATTTTGGATACTCCACGAGGTGAGATTTTACATGGAGCCCCAGATTGATGTCGATTGACACTCATTTTGTATTTCTTCCATTTTCTTACTATTCCATCAACAGTTTTCTTCTTCTTACCCAGCGTCTACTTATGGTTTTGTAGCCCATTCGTGCCTTGTGCAGGTCTAGGATCTTTTTCCTGACATCCAGGTACCATTACACTGCACGATATCGCCCGTGATATCGCTAAAACATCACGGGTTGAGCGACGTTGAAACGACATCGCCAATGTGTCGTAGCGTGTAAATGCACGATTCAACTCCGATAAATCGCTGGATCGGAGTTGACAGGTTTGCCAACATGTTGGAAAACCTGGTGATGTCGTTCAAGCGATCTGGTAGCATCGCTCTGTTTGACACCGCAATAACTACCGCGATAACCCGCCTTGACTACTGCAACCTACTGCTCACCGGTCTCCCTGCCTCCTCCCTTGCACCTCTCCGCTCTATCCTGAACTCAGCTGCCCGTCTAATCCACCTGTCTCCTCGCTACTCCCCTATCTCCCCTCTCCGCATGGCACTTCACTGGCTCCCCACCCCCCAAAGATCTAAATTTAAAATCCTAACCCTGACTTACAAAGCCATCCACAACTTGTCCCCCCCTTACATCTCCGACATGGTCTCACAATACCAACCTGCACGCAACCTACGCTCCTCACAAGAACTCCTCCTCTCCTCCCCCCTCAACTCATCCTCCCACAACCGCATACAAGACTTCTCCCGCGCCTCCCCTAGATTCTGGAACTCCCTCCCCCAGCACGTCAGACACTTGCCTACCCTCAAGAGCTTCAAAAGAACCTGAAAACTCATCTATTCCAACAAGCCTACAACCTATGATGAGACCCAGCGCCGCTCCACCATATGCTTGGCGCTTCCCCCCCTATCGTGTCCTCCCCCACCACTGTAGACTGTGAGCCCTCGTGGACAGGATCCTCTCCCGTCGTGTATCAGCAAGCATTGACTGCTCATATGTACTGTACCTGTCCTTGTTACCCCCACTGCTTATGTAAAGCGCCATGGAACCAATGGCGCTATATAAATAAATAATAATAATAATAATAATAAAAATAACGATGTTGTGAGCGACTTCGCCCATTCACAATAATGAGCAGGGATCGTTCGCGGAGTTTGTGAACGATGCCTGCTCACAACATCATTGGTGAGTTGTTCACGATATCTACACATGCAATGTTGAAATGATGCCAAAAACGACCGCGCGCCCCCGGAGATCGTTGCTAACATCGTTTCGACGTGGTGCCGTATAACTGGGCCTTTAGAAAGCTCTTTGGTCGTGCCCATGTTGTAGAGGTTAGAAAGTCTGACTGATTAATTGAGTGTTTGGACAGGAGCGTTTTATACAGGTGACAATGTAATACAGCTGTCTTTGATGCAGGTAACGAGTTGATCAGGAGTGTCTAACTGGTCTGTAGGAGCCAGAACTCCTAATGGTTGATAGGGGATCAAATACTTATTTTTCTCTGCAAAATGCAAATATATTTATTTAATTTTTAGACAATGTGATTTTATGGATTTTATTTTTAATATTCTCTCACTGTTAAAATTAACATTCCATTAAAATTATTGATTGTTCATGTCTTTGTCAGTGGGCACACCTACAAAATTAGCAAGGGAACAAATATTTATTTCCTTCACTGTATTAACATGCACCCCCCCATAGTCCTCCATATAGCATAATGCACCCCAAAGCTCTCCATATAAAATAATGCACCCCATAACCCTACATATAAATATAATGTACCCCCATTGTCCTGAATATACAGTGGGTGAAAAAGTACGGTATTTAGTCAGCCACTCATTCTGCATGTTCTCCCACTTAAAAAGATGAGAGAGGTCCGTAATTGACATCATAGGTAAACCTCAACTATGAGAGACAAAATGACTAAATAAATCATGAAAATCACATTGTCTGATTTGGAAAGACATTTTTTTCTAATTTTGGTGGAAAATAAGTATTTGGTCAATAACAAAAGTTTACATCAATACTTTGTTATATCTCCTTTCTTGGCAATGACAAAGGTGAAGCGTTTTCTGTAAGTCTTCACTAGGTTGGCATACACTGTTGCTGGTATGTTGGCCCATTCCTCCATGCAGATCTCCTTTAGAGCAGGGATGTTTTGGGGCTGTTGCTGGGCAACATAGACTTTCAACTTCCTCCAAAAGTTTTCTACAGGGTTTAGATCTTGGACTGATTAGGCCACTCCAGGATCTTGACACTCCTTTGTTGCCTTGGCAATGTGCTTGGGATCATTGTCATGCTGAAAGACCCAGCCATGTTTCATCTTCAATACCCTTGTTATTGATGGAAGGAGGTTTTCACTCAAAATCTCACGATACATGGACCCATTTAGTCTTTCATATACACGGATCAGTCGTCCTGATCCCTTGGCAGAGAAACAGCCCCAAAGCATGATGTAGCCACCCCCATCCTTCACAGTAGGTATGGTGTTCTTTGGATGCAACTCAGCTTTGTTTCTCCTACAAACACGACGAGTTGTGTTTCTACCAAACAGTTCTACTTTGGTTGCATCTGACCATATGACATTCTCCCAGTACTCTTCTGGATCATCCAAATGCTTTCTAGCAAAGTTCAGACGAGCCCGGACATGTAATGGCTTAAGCAGGGGGATGCGTCTGGCACTGCAGGATCTGAGTCCCTGGTGGTGTAGTGTGTTACTGATGGTAGCCTGTGTTACGTTGGTCCCAGATCTCTTCAGGTCATTCACTAGGTCCCCCCGTGTGATTCAGGGATTTTTGCTCACTGTTCTTGAGATCATTTTGACCCCATGGGGTGAGATCTTGCATGGAGCCTCAGATTGGGGGAGATTATCAGTGGTCTTGAAGGTCTTCCATTTTCTAATTATTGCTCCCACATTTGATTTCTTCACACCAAGCTGCTTGCCTATTGCAGATTCAGTCTTCCCAGCCTGGTGCAGGGCTACAATTTTGCTTCTGGTGTCCTGCGTGTGATTGTTTGAAGTTGCGGACAGGCGTCTTTAAAGGTCGAGTTACACACACAGATAATTGTGCAGAGATTTTTCGCAGATCTCTGGTTGCAGTGAAATCATGGACACATTGTTCCTTTGGTACACGGCCACAAAATGGAACAATGTGTCCATGATTTCACTGCAACCAGTGATCTGCAAACAATCTCTGCACAATTATCTGTGTGTGTGTAACTGGGCCTTTATACTGATAACAAGTTCAGTCAGGTGCCAGTACTACAGGTAATGAGTGGAGGACAGAGGAGCCTCTTATAGAAGAAGTTACAGGTCTGTGAGAGCCAGAAATCTTGTTTGTTTGTAGGTGACAAAATACTTATTTTCCACCAAAATTTGAAAAAAATTCTTTCCAAATCAGACAATGTGATTTACAGGATTTGTTTTCTCATTTTGTCTCTCATAGTTGAGGTCTAGCTAAGATGTCAATTACAGGCCTCTGTTATCTTTTTAAGTGGGAGAACATGCACAATTGGTGGCTGACTAAATACTTTATTTCCCAATTGTAGTATAATGTACCCCCCTTATCCTTCATATAGTATAATACACTCCCATAGCCCTCCATATATTACAATGCACCCCATAATCCGCCATACAGTATGATGCACCCCATAGCCCTCCATATACTACTGTATATAGCACCCCCATATGCTATACAGCTCACCAAATATAAAATAGTCAACACCCACCATATACAATATACAGCACTCCCATATACAAGATACAGCACCCCCATATACTATATACAGCACCCCCATAATCCTTCTATATTACAATGCACATTGTCACTAATTAAGAAAATAAAAGGATACCAACCTCTCCTCGATCCTTCCTGCTCCGGTGTCCTCAGTGTGTGTCCCACACTCTGCACAGCGTGGTGTTCTGCGATGACATCATGTCATCATCGCTCCTGGTGCAGAGCTGCAGCAGGCAGTGGGCAGGAGATTTTAAGTTAGACAGCTGCCAGAGCGGTGCACATATCACGGAGGTGGGCCCCATAGCAGTCACTATGTGCAGGGTACCTGCTGCAGTGCTGCCCCCCTATTCAGCAGCACATGACGCCGCATGAGGCGACCAACTCAAGTCGCCTCATGGTAGGTGCGCACCTGGATGTAGGTCACCAGAAGAAAAAATTAATTTCCATCACATGATACTGACATTTGATAGTGAGAAATCCAACAAGATGGAACAAAGCAAGAATATGACCTCAATGAAGTAAAAGTGTGGCACCCCAGGGGGTCCAGTCATCACAGAGGAACTGCACCTCCGCAAGAGGTGTAGTGCCCCATTCTCGGGTAAGGAGGGGACACTGACTGCTATTCAGACACCCATAGACAACACTTCACCACTCCGGGTCAGGGTTAGGGTGAGATTGCTCCTAAGGGAGAGCACAGTCCCAGATCCTGTCTGGAGGGGAGGAACCAAAGTAGAAGGGATAGGTGGAGAACAGAGTTTAGGGGAGCACACAGGAAGTAGTGAAGTCAGGGAGGGCGTAAATTGGTGATGTAGGACATGTGACAGACAGTATTAAAGGACCAGTAGAAACGTCTAGAAGGCAGTTGGTAGGTGGATGGCTAGAGCTACATGAGTCTGTGAGGTTCAGAGAGTCTGTCAGAGAAGGACAAGAGCAAGACATCCTGGGGAGTGGAGCCAGTGGGAGCTCGTCCCAAGACCAGGGAGAGACAAGACCTGACGGTGGAGCCAAGAAAGAGAGGGTGCACCCAAAGACAGAAGGGGTCCCAGGGATCCGGGTAGTAAGCAGTCCACCCGTGGGCACCCGCATCCACATTGACTCAACCGGTGTGGAGGGACTAGGCTGCAGTGGGAGGAGACCGGCCCCAGACTAGAGGAGAATGATCAGGCTCAGCTAACAATCCGGAGGCTGCTGTATCTTCAAGTGCCGCAGCTGAAGCTGCACACACCAGCCAAAAAGGTGGCCACGTAGGGTCCAGGGGACAGAGGGGGAAGTTGCCCAACAGGACCCGAGGCCACTGGTTTAGGGCTCTGTGTGTGAGGCACGGTGCAGAAGGGCAAGTGCCAGTGCAATGAATCGACCTAGAGAGGACATTGGAAGGGGGTACCGGTTGAGCGCCACCAAGCTAACCGAGAGTCAGCTGGATACCCCTCCAAAGACTCGGCGCACCGCAGGCTGTTGCAATTGTGATGACAATTGTGACCTGGAACAACAGACTTTGAGTAAATATCTTGAGACTGCACCCCGCTGTGTCTTTCAACTCTATTGCACTAACAGTGGACACCTCCCCACGTGGTTATTGAATGTACCCTACGGACAATACTGGAGGGTGAGAAAAAATTGCACCAGGGACAGTGATTTTTAGTCAGAATCCAAAATTTTGAAGAAACCTTTTTTGGAAAAAGGCTATCCTAAACGTGTATTACAAGATGCATATAGAAACACTAAAAACATGATGCAAGAATCTTGTATTGACAAAATAACGAACAAAAGGACTAACATTGATAAGGTACCAAATTTGACAAAATGGAGTCTTATCACTACATTTTGTCAATCAAGAAAAATGATGGTGGATTTAATGCAAAAGTACTGGTTCATTTTGAAAAGTAACCCCATCATTTCTAATCATCTTTCTTGAGACCTAATGTGATTTTTAGGAGAAATAGGAATTTACAAGAAATGCCAGCTCCCAGTAATGTAAATCGTGAATTTAAAAAATCTTCACATCCTTCACAACTAAAAATACGTTCCCCATTAGACATAGAGTCACGTGCCAGTCCACATATTGTTTATGTAATTGAAAGTCCTTGTGGACTACAATACATCGGGTGCACTATTCAAACAATGCATGCCCGTCTTAATAAGCACAGGCACAGCATCAAAAGTGGCTATCAGCTACACAGCGTTTCAAGACACCCTTATAAAAAGGGAAAGTTACTGGATATATAAGACGGGGACCCTCAGTCCAGAGGGACACAATCTAACCCTTGAAAATGTGGCAAAATGTTAAAAATTGGTTGCTCTTCATTCTTGCATAATGTAAATATTAATCCAAGAAAATAATAATCAAAAAATATCATTATGTTTAGCAAAATAATTTATAATATTTTATTCTAGTTTTTTTATATATATTTTATATATTTTTTTATAAAATGAAAAATGTTTTTTTATGAAAAAATATTTCGTAGAAAATTTTAGCTATGTTGTTGGGATATAAAATGTGAGAAGTATAGGGTTAATTCATATAGTTGATTTTAATTTTTCCATTGTTTTATTATGTGTTATTGATATGTTTTTAGAGCAAGTTTATTGTGATTTCAGTCAGACTTTATTATGTGTCAGGAAAGGGTTAATAGAGGAATAATCAAATAGCCAATTACAAGGCTATGGTAGTTGTATAAGGTTAGTTCCTAACCCATCCCCCTACACTACCTGATGAAGATAGTATACCTATCGAAACGCGTTGTGGAGCTGTGGAGGGGAAGAAATAAAGGTATTTTAACCCTAGAACGCATACCTGGGGCCTCGCCGGCCTGCTAGGTTACTTGTTTTCTATTTTCTGCAAGATTACTTTAGTTAGAATTTTGAAACTCTAGGTATTCCTCAGGTATATAGTTGTTAGTAATTGCCAGTTGTTCATATATTTTTATGTTATAGGCATTTCGGTAAAACAACTCTCTTTTGGGACTACCCCATATTCACGCACCTGGGGCCTTTTAGGCCTGTACTTGGTTTACATGTGATCCTCAGTCTTTTTGTCTGTACTGTTGCTGGGGAAGACTTTATCTTTATTACTCTATCTTTATGACTTTGCTATTGCTGGGAAGAGAGCAGATTCTGCCTGACTGCATGGTCATGTGATCTTAGGAGGGAGGGTCCCTCACAAAGTCATGCGTCTCTGACATCATCGCAGGTCATGAACATGATGCACCCCAGGCTATGGGGTACTCGGGAACCGGGCCAGTACTGTCTCTGGAGATCACGGTAGTCGTGACCCGGACCCGTGGCCTGGGATCAGTCCAAAAAGGGGTATTTACAGGAGACTTGTTGTGACGCCACCCAGGGCATGTGGTTAGTGGAACCACCGCTGCCGTATTCCTGCTGGGGACGGTGACTTGGGGCAGCGTGGTTGGTAAGCCCTCCTCGGGTAGGGCTGAGAGTCCCCAGGGCAGGAGTAGTTGGGATGAATGGATGTAGTGCGGGGCTGTGCTGGGTACAAGTCACTTACTTTGGCTGGAGGAGCAGCAGCAGTGTGCAGGGCTGACAGGCTGTGGGTCTCCAGGCAGGACTTCTCAATGCTGAAAACAAAAGCAGTTTCTTGCAAGAGTGAAAGTAATCCAATTTCCACACACAGATGAGCTTGCAGGGTACTTTACTCAGTTTTTAGTAGTAGTTATAACGGGTCACAGTTCTTCAGTACAGTTTACAACCTTTTACACTTTAGCACTGCTCCGAGTTACCCACACTGTGCGGCTCAGGTAGCTTTTCTGTGTTGATCCCTCAAAGTCCTTTCAGACCCTTCTCTCAACTTTCTCGTAGTACCTCACTCACGGGTTTGGTCTGGCTGTCTCGGACTCACGGGTGAAGAATTTTCCCTTAAAGTCAGGGTCACCAGTCCTATTGTGACAACTGTGTTCTTATGCCGTAGTGGTAAGTTAGGCTGCAGCACGTAAAGTCACCGCACCCCACCGGTGTGTCTCGTGATTAGGGTATAGAATCCCCGGTCACTTCATCAGAGGCGGTTCTCTGGTGTCGGTCTAGCCCTCCAGTGTCCCAGGTTGCTGTCTTTGGGCACACCAGGCTCCTTCTTTCAGTCACTGTGCTAAGGGTTCCCCCACGCAGCACGGGTCTCAGGCTGCCTGGCCCTTGTCCTTCCACCGTCTTTAGCTGTGGGGTCTCTTTCCAGTCTTTCCCCTTCCCTTAACTTCCAGGCTGAGGAGCGGGCTTTCTCTCCAGGGGTCTGTGCCTCACAGGATTCTGCACCACCAGGGAGCCCAAAACTTTCTGGGAAGTGTCTGTCTGTTCCTGCTCTGCTGTTCTTCCTTCTCCAACTAACTCCCCCTGTGTGTTCCTGGGTTGTGTTTGAGTCACTCCTTCCACTTCATCAGTGTCCTGCCTACACTCCACCCACTGTGCTACACCCTGCCACCCCTTGCCCATCCTAGAGTCCTAGGCTTAGGGTCGGTGCTTGTGCGGTGTGGGTGTGTTTTCAACCTTGCTTACCTGGCTGCACTTCCCTCTTGTGGCCTCCTAGTCACAGTGGCGCCACAAACACACAGGAACAGAAGGACAGACAATATGCTGTTCATTGTGTGCTACTTGCTGAAGAGACTTTGGAGGAAGGAGTCAGCTTTCTTGTTTCTGGAAAAAGAAACTTTCTGAGCTTCAAAAATCCAGAAGCTTCTACTGCACCTAAAAGAAAGTGGTGACCTGCTGAAGGTAAGAGGATGGGGGCTGCACTTTACCTTTAGCACACACACTAACAAAGAGTGCACAACACTGATTGTAATAATTTTTTTTTTTTTTTTCATTTTAGTTTACTGACATCTAAGGTTACAATGACACAGTCTACATCCAGGGGTTTGACTGACCAAGAAATCGAGGCAATCATTTTTGATATTGATGAAGACAGTGAACTTTCTTTGTCCGATGAAGAGTACATGCCACCAGCTAATGTCTCTACTTCATCGTCCAATGATTCTTCAGATGATGAAAAAGTAGTGAATCCAGCAGAACGTACAAATAGAACATCCAAAACTAATATTTTTTGGAACATTACTGCTGGGGTTCTTGCATGCACCCCAACACATAATATTATGAGAGTTGCTGAAGGCGCTGTAGGAATTCCTGAAATTCTTGTCCAAAAGACATGTTTTCTGTAAAAAATTTTTCAGATGATATTGCAGATGAGGTACTTTTGTGTACTAACTTCGGCTGGTTTCACTTGCAGAGACAAACTATAATTGAAAGATTGACACCTATTCTGAGTTTTGGAGACACTCCTGGTTTTGACACACAAACCTGATCGAACCTGATCAAGGAAAAAACTGCAGTGTGAAACCAGCCTTAGAAGGAAAACATATTGCTTCAGGAAGAAAAAAAACACGGAAAAATATAACAAAAGAGGAACTATATGGTTATATTGCCCTTACTCTTCTGGCAGGGTGTACAAAATCATACGACATGCCAATCAGAGAATTATTTCTGAATCCTTTTTCAGATCCACACTACAAAGCTACAATATCAGTCAATAGATTTGAGAATATTCGGAGAAGCCTTCGTTTTGATGATAAGAGAACTCGTCCTGTGAGGTTAGAAACAGATAAATTAGCCCCTATTAGCTACATCTGGAATCTTTTCATCAAAAACTATACAAAGCTTTACCATTCTAATTACAATGTGACAGTGGATGAGCAACTTCTTGCCTTTAGGGGACGTTGCAAATTCATTCAGTACATGCCAAGTATGGCATAAATATTTTCTGGATGTGTGATTCTACAAGCTATTATGGCGTGAATGGTCTGGTGGAGCTTTACCTCAGGACAGCGGGGTGGATGAGGGGAGTAGTTGTAGTGGTTCTGTTGTGAATGCTGCAGGCGGCAGCAGTAAAGCAAGCACACACACACACAATAGTCTCTGTTTTGGCACCTTTTTACTGATGTTCGGTAACAGGCACGGTCCAGGAGGGTAACCAGGTTATCGGTGCAGTTTGGGACATCCACCTTGGAGAGTTTTGAGGCCTCCTCTGTTAGTGTGTGCGGTAATTGGGGTAAGTTCTGACTGGAGCTGAACCTGCTGCTCTTTCTCCTTCTCCCTCTCAGGATGCTACTCCACAACTGACAATGAGGACCTTGCTATGGGGTCCTTATTCTCCTCTTGGGCCCCTGATCCTATGCTTGGTCAGGTTTGGTATTTTGCTTTCTTTACATCAGGGGGAATAGATCCTCCTGGTCTGTCCGGGCTTTCTCTTCTACCACTAGATTAATAGCCGCTTCAAACTCCAGTGTCCGGGTGGGCTAAAGGGATCTCAGATCTGTCCCCTTCTTCTGTCTTTATATCTCTTCCACTGGCCTCTGTCCCTCTCTCTAGGGCGCTGCACAGCTGGGTCAGGTTTCCTGGTTCTGGGCCTGGCTTGGTCCCAGCAACCAGCTCCTTCCAGTCATTCCACTGACTACTCACTCACTGACTGACTCAGTACTAACTGTTCTCTTCACTGCAAACTGCAGACTGAATGACTCCTACCCTCAGGCCTGGGTCTTTATAGGGGATCTGGCTTAAGGACAGCCAGTGGGGCTCCCCCTCCAGGTTTGGGGTGGAAGTTATTGCGTGCTGTGTGTGCGCCAAAGTGTACATCCCTCCCTGCACCGGTGGGTCCTGTGGCAATCCTCGCAGGGGTGCCACAAATGTGTTTGATAAAGCAGTCATGGTAATTGATGTACAGTAACCCATTTGATTTTGATTCATAGCAACCTGACTGCAAACAAATCTGTACCTCGTCCATGAACTACTCATTCTGGAAACACTTTTTAACTAGGTCATTCATTTTTTTTGCCACAATGCTGCCAAGGATTAAGGAGAAATCTGGAACTAAATATTAGAGCAGTGGAGGATCTATTATACTTGACATCTGTGACAGATATTCCTATTTCTTACAGTGTTACTAGTACTAACACAGGTGAGATGCTCAACTATTTCCACACTGTGAAGGAAAAGAAAAATGTATATTGATCTCCATGCACAATGTAAAAGCACTTGGCGGTAATTGTATGTAGGAATCAGGTAAAGCAAAAATAATAACTATGGTTATTGAATAGTGGACCTTTAAAATATCTTACTGATAATTCAAAATTTCAACCTAACGTATATACTCGTGTATAAGCCGACCCGTATATAAGCCGACCCCCCTACTTTTGCCCCCAAAATCTGGGAAAACCTATTGACTCGTGTATAAGCCGAGGGTGGACCCCAGCACAGGTATACAGCCCCCAGCAGTGTGGTATACAGGCCCCCCCCAGTGGTATACAGGCCTCCCCAGTGGTAGTATACAGCCCCCAGCAGTGTGGTATACAGCAGCCTCCCCAGTGGTATATACAGGCCCCAGCAGTGTTACAGCAGCCTCCCCAGTGGTATATACAGTGGTATATACAGCAGCAGCCCCAGTGGTAGTATACAACAGCCCCAGCAGCCCCAGTGGCAGTATCCAGCAGCCCCAGTGGTAGTATACAGCAGCCCCAGTGGTAGTATACAGCAGCCTCAGCAGCCCCAGTGGTAGTATACAGCAGCCCCAGTGGTAGTATACAGGCCCCGCCATCAGTATCCAGGGCCCCCCCCTTGCTCCGGAAACCTGTAAAGTAAAATCATTATACTTATCACTGTCCTGTCGCCGCTGTCCCCGCCGCTGCCAACATCACGCTCACCCAGCTTCATCCGTCTGCTTCCGGCTTCCTCTGGTCGGCGCAGGTAATGACGTCATTGCCTGCGCCGAACAGAGGAAGCCGGAAGAAGACGGATGAAGCCGGGTGAGCGCGATGTCGGCAGCGGCGGGGACGGCGGCGACAGGACAGTGATAAGTATAATGATTTTACTTTACAGGTTTCCGGAGCAAGGGGGGGGGGGCCCTGGATACTGATGGGGGGGGGGGCCTGTATACTCATGGGGGACGTATGACACGCGTATAAGCCGAGGGGGGTACTTTTAGGCCCAATTTTTGGGCTGAAAAACTCGGCTTATACGCGAGTATATACGGTAAATGATAAATATTTAATCCTATAAATTCATGTAATTAAATGGTTTGTTTCATCTTGAATTTTTCTAGAGCGTTACATATGTCCTATCAGCATTAATAGTTCAAAACAGTCTAGAAGACAGACAATGACAAGTCAGTCAGGTAGATGGTATGGACGATATAATGCTGGAATCAGCCATATGTGAATGAAAGTCAGGAATAATTCATGCCTGATTAATTTTAACAAATGTAAGGTCTGCTTAAGTTTTACAAAGACACTGGCTGAGCTAAATCCCCTCTTTGACAGTACACTGGACATGGCGGGCATGGATGCTGGACATGGAAGTATGACACGCCCACTCCAGGGATGGGGAAAACTTGGGAACCGAGATACTCATTGTTCTACTTCACCTCTCTTTGGTTCTTTTCATAGGGACAGACGGGGCCGAGACTTGGTCCCGTGACCCTTGTGGTGTCATTTTAAATAAACGAGAACATGTTAGGGAATGTCTGAGGGGATAAAAGGGGTATTCGTGATGCCACCTGTGGTGTGCAACCAGGTGGCCGCCGCTGTTTCAGAACCTCTGGGGATGGTGACCGGCAGCTTGCATTGCATCTATCCCCGGAGGCGGAGTGTAGTCCTCAGGGCAGTGGAGCGGTTTTCCCCAGCTCATACCTTGGCAGTTGGACACTCAGTTCACAGGACTCTTGGTGTTATGGCCAGCCTCTGCGGCCGATGGTCGTCGCAAATAAAAGTCTCTCACTCCACAGCTGCAGTTCCGTTATTTTTACTCAGATGTTAAACATAGCCACTGGGTATACTCCTGCCAGTCTCTGGTTTGCTCTTTCTCCAGATCTGGGTTAGTGCCGTCAAACCATGGTTGGTGCCCTTTCTGTCCTCTGTTGGTGTCTCAGTCTCTGGTGGTCTGTCTCTCTCAGCGCTATAAGGAGCAGTTCTCTTCTGAGGCGAGCGGGTCGTCGCTCTGCTCCCTAGGCTCTCACTGCTCTCCGCAGCACAGAGCTCAAGTACTGGTGCCACGGGTGCTTGTATGTCCCGGGCGCCATTAGGTCACTCTCCCGTGGACTGCTCCCTAGTTCGGTCACCTTCCCCAAGATGTGTCAGGTGTTTGGTTACAGCTCCCATTAGAAGTCTGGGGCCTCCAGGTTTACAGCTCGGGCATGAAGGATCCGCATCGTCTGCAGGGTCGAGTCCCTGTCTCCACCAACCTCTCTGTCTCATCATATTTGGGTGTACGGGGCTTGCTGTCTCTTCTGCATCTCTTGGGCTCTTTTGTTCCTCTGCCGGTCAGTCTTTCCCTCTCGTGGGTGATCATAGTGGCATTGCTCCAACCCACGGGAGCCGACACCTCACCGCCTCTACACTCTTGACTACCTCTTCAGTTGATATTACTCCTCCGGTCTCTTCTACCCATGACTCTCCTGACTCTACTGTCCTGTCCCCCTTTTTGTGACCTGGGTCCTCCCTCAGGGTCCACCCACCATCCCAGGGTCCTGTCACTATGTGTGTGTTTTCCGGGCTCAACTGCACCATCCCGACACCTGGAGAACAGGGGCACTAAACTTCCTAACCATGGGAATGCAGTACCTCTGGTGGCAGCTTACCCAGTGGGGCGCCACAAGTACGCCCATAGCTAACTGAGAGAATTCTTGCCAATGGACTAATCTGCTTATGAAGAAGTCCATTGGATTTGGGCTCAAGGTATCTAATGGAGAAAAGACTAGGTGCAGGTATGACTGAAGCTTGCTGTTAACATTTGATCAGTGTCATATAAACTATAGTTGTTGCTGCCTTAGTTATTTGATGTTTGATGTGGTGCAATTGTTGAGCCCAGGCTTTGGGGTACTCGGGTATCAAGCTCCACGGATAGCATCTGCTGTGTCACGGGGAGTGGTGGCCGCACCTGATCCCGTGTCCTGGGTCTATCTTCCAAAAGGGGTTATATGTACAGGGGATGTTATATACAAGTTGTTGTGATGCCACCTGTAGTTTCTGGTGAGGTGTCACAAGCGCTGCCACAGTCCGCCGGAGGTAGATGGTAATGCGGCAAGTTTGTCAAAGTCCTCCACAGGTAGGGCTGGATCTCCGGGTCAGCGTAGTGTGAAGGGACAGCTTGTAGTGGAGCTGTAGATGGTATGGGGAGTGTTGGAGCAGTCTATGAGGGGCACCGGGATGTAGAGCAATGACACACGCACACTACAAAAGTCTCTTTTACCTTTTACTGATGGTACACAGGTAAAGATGTCCGGGCACTGACAGGTGACCAGGTTGCACAGTGGGTCCCCACAGCAAGTGGGTATAAGGCCTCCTCTGTTCCTCTTTGGTAATTGAAGCCCAGCCTGCATGCAGCCAGTCTGGCCTCCTCTCTCTTCCTGACTCTGATGTCTGTCTCTCCTCCTGTGCGGTCTCCGGGTTATCCTCTCTGGTCACTGCGGTGGTACACTGCTGTGTCTGGCTCCCTCTCTTTGACCCACAGGGGCACCGGGTGGCTGAAGCCTCCACAGTGTGACAGGGTTCTCTGTGGTCCTGGAGTATCCCACAGGTGCGGATCCCTGATGTCCGGTACTTCTTAGGGCGAACTATTAATAGAGAAATCCAAGCACTCATCGAGTCATGAATAGTTGCTAAGCAAGTGATTTATTGAAGACATAAATAGGGTGAATGGTGACAGCAAACGTTTCGGTCCCCTACTGGACCTTTATCAATACGTCACGATGAGGTAAAAACAAAAAATAAATACAGTGAGAATATTTACAGTGAACAAGTGAGGTATATACCTTTGTCCACATATATACATTATTTATAGGATTAACACTCAGTCCCTTATAGTAGCTGTAATGAACAGGAAGTCATCAAATACCTTTGTGCATTATGATTACTCATTACATGTAGCACAGTAAAAGACTAAGAGAGAGAGAAAAAGGGAAGTATCAAAAATTGAGTGGCAAGGGAAAGGTGCTATCAAGTGGCTCAATGATTTACCTGTGGTTTTTTGGTGAGGAGGTAAGGCTGGTTAAGATGGAGTACTGGCTAGGAGTGATGGTATATGTTGAGAACTTGTTGATCTATGAAAAATGGGTATCATGTGAAGGAGGGATATTTTTGGTGTATGCTTATCTGTAAACTGTCACCATTAGTTGATTGTACCTTCTGAACTGGTAATTCAGTTGTGTCATCTGGGTTGTTGGTTTCAGTTTGCTTATAAAGTAGCCTGTAAACATGTACATGTATTTAGTTAATTCATGTGAAGGCTGTGTGTTTATAGTAACCAGGTGTGTTATTACCTTATGTGCTGTCAGTGTGTCCACACTTATGTGTGCTGTCCTGCTTTTGCAGAGTCCTGGTCCCAGTCTATAGTGTTGTAGCCTATGGATACATATACATATTTGATGCCTCTCATATTCACATGTATATTCCCTTAAATCTATACGTCTCATCAGTACCGTTTTATAGTGGTAGAAGCTTACAGCCTGTCCCCCTCATGGTACCTTTACACGCCGCGACAGCAGGCTGGATACATCCCGCTACTTCACGTGCACGAGCACGCTCAAACGGCTACAAACGGTCAACGCACCCTCTTTACACGCCGCCATAAGGTGCGCTACGCCACGCTACATCGCCGGGTGTGTCAAGTAGCCAGCTGTAGCTTAGCGTACCACGTTTACACAGCGCTACAATAAGCTAATATGGGCGGACCTGGTACAGCAGGGACAGCACATAGGCGTGCCACAATCATGGATTACGAGCCGTCCGTACGATGATAGGACAGCGCAATATCATCATGATTGGCCAGGCATCGCAGGAGGCTGAGAAATACAGCACGCTCGAGCGATTGTGTAGTGTGACTGGTCAGCTCCTTAAATATGCCACCCTAGGCAGCGACTACCAATCGTCATGCAGGAGCTTCCTCCAATGATCGGTTTTGGGGCGCGGTATCCCAGAGCCTGGGACACGCCTTAGCTACATTGCAGCTACAGCCCCGGGTGTCCAGAGTTCCCTTCCGTTGCCTCTTTACACGCCGATACAGCTCGCTACAATCGGCTTTGTAGCCATCAGTTTTCGAGCAGACCTAGGAAACAGATGTATCTGTTGCCGGCTGTAGCGTCACGTCTTCAGACGCCGCTACGACAGGCTACATTGGCGCTACAAGCTACATTTGTAGCCTGTAGCGGGATGTATCCAGCCTGCCGTCGCGGCGTGTAAAGGTACCATCAGTGTTTGGTACTATGTTGTCCCTGGGTTTTCTATTGGAAAGACACCTTTCAGCTATATTGTAAAGTGAAAAACAATTATTTGTTATCAAAAGGAATAGGTACTTAGCTTGTTAGTGTTGTAGCATGTCACAGTCAGGGTCCGCTCACCGGTGGGGAGAATGAATGCCAGCACGGTCTTATGGCAGAGACTGGCGTTCTGTGAGGGCTTCCGCCCTTTTATCACATGTTCTGTCCGCCAGGAGACAGGAAGTGAACTCCAGAGTTTGCGCCTGCGCAGTAGCGCTTGTCCCACGGACCGGAAGTGCCTATGTTTTTGTTATACAGCGTTGCCATGGCGGCGGGCAGCGCTGGTAAGGGCACCTAATAGACTGAATGTGTTGCGGTCCTGTTTGTGGGGCACTATATACATGTTAAGTACAGGGTTTTGGGAACTATAACATAATAGATAGTTAGGCTTGGATACAGATGATGAATCAAGTCTTGTGATGTGTGTGTATTTTGCTTGTGTGTGGTCTGGAACCTATGTGTTGATCAGGGTGATATAGAGAAAAGCAACATGGAGTAACTAGAGTTATCATCATACATTGTATATAAGAAAGGAGTTTTACATATCATATTTGGTATTGAATTAGCATGTATCTATACAACAATGTAAAATGACTGGTGAGGAATCAGCAATGTATAGTTACAACCATGTTATAACAATCCATCATAGGTTTATGCAACACACTTATACAACACAGGCTGTTACGGGGTCCAAGCCGTATATTACGATAAATGCAAGGGAAAAACAAAGAAATAAATGGAAAAAGGAAACTTGTAGAAATTCTATGGGGGTATTTTGAGATGTCTTACCACTTTGTCAATCATGCTTTGAAATGACCAAGGAAAGCTAGGTATTGGTCTGAAACAAGAAATTTAGTTAAGCCACTCAATCTCCCTATTGAGTCCCTTAGGTGTCAGTGTGTCCAGTGTATGTATCCAATAGCTTTCCCTTTTCTTGAGTAATCTGATGTGATTGCCCCCTCGTCTTGGTCTGGGTACTTGCTCTATGACCTGAAACCTAAGTTGGGCCACATTGTGTTTTGCTTCTACGAAGTGGTGCGGCAATGGCAGCCATGTTTTTTCGGTGCGTATTGTGGATTTATGGCTCTTCATCCTATCTCTGATGGCTTGTGTAGCTTCCCCCACGTAAAGTAGGCCGCAGGGGCACTTGATGAGATAGACTACGAAGTTAGTGTCGCAGGTATAGAGTCCCCTGACCTTGTATGTCTTACCTGTCCGTGGGTGTATTATTTCACTTCCCTTAATGACGTTTGAACAGCTAAAACAACCTAGACATGGAAATGTACCTGTTCTACGTGCCCCTGAGAGTGTTCTTGTCAGAGGTTGTCTTGATGAACCTATGTCTGCCCTAACGAGTTGATCCCTCATGTTTGTGGGCCTTCTTGTGCACATCAATGGTTGATTTTGGAAAGTTTCTATATTTGGGTGTGCTTTTGATAATAGGTTCCAATTTCTTCTGATGAGATGATGTATTTTGGGCATGATGGGATGATATGTATGATATTTCACACTGCTCCTGGTTTAATAGTGGCATGCTCCCATCCCCTAGGAATTGGGACAGGAAGTTCTGGCGAGAAGATGTGGGTGTTTGTTGTGGCACAATTCTAGCTTGCCCACGGCCTCGGCCTGCACCATCACCATCACCATCACATCCAGTTCCTTGTCCCTTGCCACCTGCCTTGTGCATTTTAAACAGAAGACTATATACCCTGCCTGTATACAGATGGATTTATTTTTATGGATAGTATGTGTAACGGGCTATGCCAGCCCCAGACGTGACTGGAATGGAGCCTCTTGTTACACACACTGCACTCTGCTATATACCCTGCCTGCCTGCTTGTATACAGCTGAATTAGTCCTGAAAAGGACTATTTGGTTAAATGAATTTTGTACCCTACACTACCTAAAACACACACCAATCTGTCCCTAGCTCAGCAACACCTCTCTCTACACTAGCTGTCCCTGGGTCACAGTGACGTGCACAGCACCATCAGGTTTTATATAGACCTGATGATGCTGTGTGGCCAGCTAATCACTGAAATGCCACAACCAACATGGCTGTGGCATTACAGTGTGTGGCAGGCACTGTCAGCCAATCCCTGCATGTGGGCTGGCTCTGTAAGGAGCGCCAACATGCAGGGAGGCGGAAGCCAAGCATCTGCGCAAGCATCTTTTCGGTACTCGGCGAGCTCCCAGCATCCCGAGTACAGAGATGCTCGGGCAAACACTGAGTACCGGCGAGCATGCTCGCCCATCACTAGTAGTTTATAGTCCTCCATTCAAACTAGACTAGAGACCATCATCTAAGGAAATTCAGAGAAATATTTTATAAGGATAACCTTTCTTGGCTCTCAGAAATATTTCTGCAAAAATGTTTGCATATAAGATGAAACTGATCATTCAAGTTTAGCCTTTTGGGGAGAACCTAAACTGGAGTTACTAGGCAGGAGCTTCTTCTCAAGTCTGGCACTTTTTCTTTTAATTATAAATGATGTTTGAAATAACATGTTGCTCATTATTATTGATGATTATGAGGCACCCTGTTGTTATTTCATGCCACCCATGGTTAGTCCAAGATGTATCTGCTGACAGGTATCCTCCAAGAGGCATCACTTGGATATTGGATAGTGTGCACAAGTATTTATTGAAATATATTCAGACCCATCAATTCTTGTCACCTGCACAAATATTGAAATGCTTTACCTAAATAATCACCTCATGTAACCAGTAATTATGAATAGGATGGTAATATAGAGAGGAAACAAAATACAAGGTAACACTAGTGAAAGGAAAATAACAACATGGATAAAAGCAAAAATGTAATACTTAAAAAGCAGAAATAGCAAGGATAAAACACGCTAGATTTTTTTTTCAAAAACCCTTTTTTGTTTAATTTATATGTAAATTTAAATGTATCAGTATAGCAGTAAATTAATATTTATGTTATGTATGTATGATATCTACATATTTAATTACTTATTGCAAGTATGTGGGGAGGGAGGTGCACTGAACTCTTTGGCCAAGCCTGCCTGCACTGAGCGCCTCTGTTTTTATTGCACAGTCATTTTATGCTAAATACAGCACACACAGAGGTGTAATCTATTATATAATTGCAAATGGGTTTTTTTGCCCCTTCTGAGTCCACTCGCGCTGCGAGTCAGCGTGGTCATGTGGATACGCCCGAAGCATTGGCCGCGCAGCGGCCATTGCGAGCAGTTCTAAGGCGACTCGCTATGCCCGCGCAGCGGGCATGGCGAGTCGCCTTAGCAGCGCGAAGCATTGGCCGCGAAGCGGCCATTGCGAGTCACAGACTCGCTCTTCTAGAATCCCGATGCATGTGCATCGGGTACCCAGCTAGTATATATATATATATATATATATAGTGTTTTAGTACTTTTACAGTATCTTGAATTTGGAAGTTTATGAGACATACCAACACTAAGTAGCAAGTATTTGTGATATATAAAGGAAATTATACATGGTTTACTAAATATTTTCAAAATATAAAAATTTGGAAGAACATTTGTATTCAGCCCCCTTTAGGGCCGCTTTACACACACCAACTTCTGTGTCCAACTTCTGAACAGATCTCTGGTTGCAGTGAAATCATGGACACATTGCTCCATTTTGTACACAGCCACAAAATATAACAATGTGTCCATGATTTCACTACAACCAGAAATCTGTTCAGAAGTTGGACACAGAAGTTGGTGTGTGTAAAGCGGCCCTTAGTCTATAAGGGTACCTTTAAGGTACCTTCACACGCCGCAATATTGCTAGGCAATTTCACAGGCAATTTGCTGGTTGCAGTGAAATCATGGACACATTGTTCCATTTGTACACAGCAACAAAATAGAACAATGTGTCCATGATTTCACTGCAACCAGTAAGTTGCAAGTGAAATTGCATGTAATGTTGCAACGTGTAAAAGGTACCCTAATAGCCCTAAATGAAATCCTAAAGTAACCATTTGCCTTCAAAGGTCACCTGTGTTGACCATTCGCTGCAAAGGCTGAGCTTCAAGTAAGGCAGCACCCCAAGAAACTTCGAGACCCTTTACCCCTATACAAGGATTTGAATTTACAGCAGAGCTCAGGAGGTAGCTGTCTATACGTGAAAAGCAGACTGGAACAGGGAGGTCGTCAGGAAGGTACAAGGCTAGGAGGTCAGGGAATAGACAAAATCAGGATCCAGAAGCGTAGCCAGAAGGCAGCATCAAAAAAACGGGTGGGCAGCAAAAGTACAAAATTTTCAGGCGGTAGAAGGGTCAAAATCCAGGCAAAGGTCAGAGTTAATATAAGCCTAGGGTCACACTGGGTTATGGACCCACGTTTCCAGGCCATCGCTAATACCGGATAGCGTGGAAACGTGGGTCCATAGAAACCCTGTGTTTGCCTTAGTAGCAGCCGCACACAGAGCTGCTGGGCGGCCGCTTTTCTTCAGCGCACAGAAAAACGCACCTCCTGCCGCTCTGTGTGCACCTGCTACTAAGGTAAGCATTGGGTTGTTATGGTTCTCCGTTTCCAGACAGCGCATGCCATTAATGCTGTCCGGTATTTGCGATGGCCTGGAAACGTGGGTCCATAACCTAGTGTGACCCTAGGCTAATAGAGCACAAACTAGATAGTTGGAAAAATCAAGAATATTTCTTGCGGTTTGCAGGACAGGCCCCAAGGTATTTCACGGATGCGGCTCTCTCTCATAGTCTAGGGTCACACTGGGTTATGGACCCACGTTTTCAGCCAGCGCTGAAACCGGACAGCGTTAACGGCATGCGCTGCCTGGAAACGTGAGTCCATAGAAACCCTGTGCTTAATTTAGTAGCAGCCGCAGACAGAGCTTCTGGGTGGCTGCTTTTACTCCACGCACAGGAAACGCTGCCTGCAGCATTTTCCTGTGCGCTCCTGAAAAGCGGCCGTCATGCAGCTCTGTCTGCGGCTACTACTAAGGTAAGCAATGGGTTGCTATGGGCATAAGTTTCCAGGCAGTGCATGCCGTTAATGCTGTCCGGTTTCAGCGTGGGTCCTAAACCCAGTGTGACCATAGGCATAGGCTGAAGCTCACAGCCTGATGACCTGATCCAGACCGCCACTACAACCAGCCAAATGGTGATGCATGACTGGTACCAACCACCCCACTTCTGATAGAAGAGTGAAGCCTGCGCCCAACAGATGCCTCTGCAGGGACCACTGTCCTATAACCAGCATCACCCACAAAAGGAGTATGGCGATGCCCAGTGACAGAGGTAGGAACCAAAGGATCAGGTCCTAATGTGGACATCATCCCCTATCACCAGCACCACTAGCTGAAGGAATCCCGTGCCGCCTAGTGGCTGGGGCAGCAATAACAGTCACCGAGTCCGACGATGATATGACATCACCTAGTTAGTAAATTGAGTATACCTGTGTGTAATTTATTCTCAGTATATCCACAGCTGTTCTTTGAAGGCCTCAGAGGTTTCTTTGAGAACATAAGGAATAAAACGGCATCATAAAAATCAAGAAACACACCACACAGGTCAGGAATTAAGTTATGCACAATAGTAAAGCATGGTTAGGTTATAAAAAAAAGCATTATAAACTCTGAAAATCTGATGGAGCACTGTTGAAGGTATCTTCCAAAAACAGGAGCATGACACAACTGCAAACCTACAAAGACGTGGCCATCAACATAAACTGACATCACAAGCACAAGCATCACTAATTAGAGAAGCAGCCAAGAGGCCCATGGTCACCCTGATGGAGTTACAGAGATCCAAAGCTCAGTTGGGAGAATCTGTCCACAAGACAGACAGCTATTAGTCGCATACTGCACAAATGAGGCCTTTATAGAAGAAAGTAATTTTTGAAAGTAAGCCAAAAGAAGGCTGTTTTGCAATCCGTCAAAAGTCACGTAGGGAACACAGCTAGAACATCTGGGCTAAATGAAAAACGCTAAGTGTGGTAAAAATCTTACAATACATATCATCCTGAAAGCACCATCCCCATCATCAAACATGGTGGTGGCAGCATCATTCTGTGGGGATGTTTTCCTTCAACAGTGACAGAGATGCTGGTCAAAAATAATTGAACGATGGATGGAGCAAAATAAATCTAGGAGGGAAGCCTATTAGATGCTGCGAAATGCTTGAGAATGAGGCGTAAATACACTTCCAGCAAGCCAATGACCCTAAACATACTACCAGAGCTATAATGGAATGGTTTAGGTCAAAGCATATTCATGTGTGTGAATGGCCCAGTCACAGTGCAGATCTAAATGTAACTGATAATCTTTGGAAAGACTTGAATAGTTCCCAGATGTTCCCCATTTAATCTCACTGAGCTAGCGCTAGTTTGCATAGAAGAAGAGGGCTTAAATGTCACCTATATGTGCAAAGCCGGTAGAGACATCCCCCATTAGACTTGTACCAGTAATTGCAATGAAAGGTGATCCTACAATGTATTGTACATGTACGTCACTATTGTCAGATTGATATTTTTAAAATATTTAGAAAACTATTACCGGTAATTGTTTTCTTTATGTGTCCAAATATTTGCCTTTTTTTGCGTTGGTGTATCACATAAAATCTCAATAAAATGATATACAAAGTGAATCTGGCAGCCCAATTTTGTAATTTGAAGTAAAGACATAGCTGTAATGTCACTGTAACATAGATTAAATGGATACATTTGGTGAAGAAATCTGCTTTGTATTTGTCTTTAATCATCATGTGAAGCTTTCAGCTAATTCAATTTTAGTGTACAGGGGTCAGACTGTACACTGGGTCTTCTCCTCCCGGTCTATGATTCCTCAGCTCCTCTGCTTGCACCTGGTCTGTGAATGACAGATCACTACTGAGATGTCACACAGAAGAGGCAGGTCATTTACAGACCTGAGTAAGGAAGGAGGGCCAGGAAATCACAGTTTTGGAGGAGGAGACTCATTGAACAGCACGACTCACTCCTGTTTTTGGCTTACAAGAAATTAGATAAAAAAAAATCTCACTAAATACTCAACATGTGTACATGACCTAAGAGAATTTTTTTTTGTAAAATGATTAGAGATGAGCAAAAAAATTTATGTAGAATTGAATTCTTCTAAAATTTTACAAAAATATGCATATGCCAAATGTTGATTTTTCGCAATTTACTTCTGGATACCAATTTTCTGAGCCATAAAATGCCATCAAAAGGTTACAGAAAAACATATACGCACTTTACTGCTCACCTACTCCTCACCATCACCAGTCCAGTCTTTATCACATTTTCTGATTCCCGCACTCACTCGGAAATCCCCGGGCCTCTCACCCTGAGCCGGGATTTCTCGCTTTGATGAGGTCCAGGATGGTTCTGCACAGGCACCTGCAAGGACAAGGTTCATGTTATGTTGTCATGAAGTCGTAACCTTTTTGCATATATGCCCACAGCCCTCCTGGGTCTCTTCAGAGCATGAGGTCCCAGTTTAGCATGACATGTCTTGGCATTTCATCGTGAGCGATAGGGAGTAGAACATACAAATAGGACCAGACAGGTGGTGGTGAGCAGCGGTGGGGCTGGAGAGGTGAGTGGTGGGGTGGTTAAAAAAATGTTTAAACATTTTTTTACATATTACATTTATTATGCTTTGGGGTCTGTAGAGACCATAATAAGGGGCATTAAACTCAGGAGAACAACTTCTCTGCAAATCCAATTTGGTGGGAACAAATGTGCCAACAGATGAATTCAAGTTGTCCTTAATCTGCTCATCTCTAATGGCCACTTTACACGTCCCGATATCGGCGTCCAACTCCGACCAAAAGTCACGTGGTTCGTGCATTGGCCCCGAAATCGTTTGTGCGTTGTATGGTATGAATGGCCAATACGATGCACAAACGACGCCAAACCGATATCGGGGATAAAATGAGCCTGATCTCCAACTGCGGATATTGGTTGGACGTTGTGGCCGGATCGTGCTGTGTAAAAGCCCAACAACGATGTGAAGTACAACGTCCCCTATTCTCTCCCATGTTAAATGGTCGTTCCTGGGTCGGCCCCACAAGGGGGCGTAGACATCGCAGTGGCGTTGCCTGCCGATATCGCGCTGTGTAACATCTCCTAAGCGATCTTGGAATATTGCCCAGAAAAAGCGCGCTCCCGTGGCGTTGGATCCAATATCGGACCGACATTGGGACGTGTAAAGTGGCCATAACAGTGATAGCACACAAGACCCCATACTGCACACAGCTCTAAATGATGGAGCCATACTGACCCTGTGTTTTCTCTTCTTATTGTACAAACCTAATGCATATGAATCTGCTGTGTTCAGGAGGTGTCCAATTAATGACAATGTACATAGAGTAATTATTACTATTTAATAGACGGTAGCAGACATAGCGAAATGTAAATCTAGCCAGGCTTCATTGGATTGTCTGAAAAGTTCAAGTAACATAAGCTAGTAATACACAATTAGCCTGCACTAATTAACAAGACAATTAAACACCTGTCTAAAGTGTGGACAGAGAGATAAAATTCATTAAAATGTAATGATAGATTGAAAACAAAGTCTCAGAGAAAAATTGCCTATTCCTGATGTAATAATCAACGGTTAATGGCTTTACCTACATTTATAGATGTTTTGAGATTTGTCACCAATTAGCATTTCAAAGTTTAGTGTCGTGTTATGCACAATCACCTACTATTTGATTAAGATCGGAGCGACTTGTGTGGAATTCGTAATTGTATTCCCCTGACGCTGTCCATGGTGCTTGAATAGTTATTAGGAAATGATACTAATGCTGAAGGTACACCTCCAATAACACTGGAAAAATCAGGGTTTACTTAAAGGGATTTTTCTAGTGATGAGCGAGTAGTAAGGTATTGGGTTCGGATAGCTCTAAAGGTACCGTCACACAGGGACATATCGCCGGCGATATTGCCGGGATCGCGGGAGCGCGCATCCCTGACAACATCGCCGGGGAGCTGTCACACTGTGCAACTTACCGGCGATGTCGCCGGCTAGTTGCCGCGGCTATCGCTCGCTGGGTTGCCCAGCAACCCAGCAAGCGATCACTCGCAATGTTGTACATAGGCGGAATCGCCCATAACATTGCTGGTTGCCGCGTTACACAGGGCGATCAGGCAGGATCGCCTGAGCAACATCGCCAGGTTTCCCAACATTGTTGGGAAACCTGGCGATGTGACTCAGGCGATTCATCCCCTGATTATCGCCCTGTCACACGCGGCAATTCGCCGGCGATGTCGCCGCAACCTGGCCACGCCCCTCGGTTGCCGGCAACATCGCCGGCGATATGTCCCTGTGTGACGGTACCTTAACTGAATACTTTGAATGAGTAACGAATCCACTGCAAGTCAATGGGGAACTCATTCAGATCCAAGTACTGAAACAGTTCAAAGTATTCAGTTAGGGTACCTTTACACGCGGCAACTTTTCTAGGCATTTCACTGGCAATTTGCTGGTTGCAGTGAAATCATGGACACATTGTTCTATCTTTTTGCTGTGTACAAATAGAACAATGTCTCCATGATTTCACTGCAACCAGTAAGTTGCCAGTGAAATTCCTAGAAAAGTTGCCGCGTGTAAAGGTACCTTTACAGCCATCCGAACCTGAATATCTTACTACTCGCTCATCACTAGATTTTTCCCATTCAAAAAACTTGTCACAATGGTAAAGACTTTGTACTTTCTCCAAATATCATGACTTATTGTAAAACATTTGCTCTATATAAAACAATTGACACATAAAATAAACATTTATAGATGGTCTGTAAGGCTATGTTCACACATTGCACATTTCTGAGCGCTTTTTTTGCGTGCTTTTCAAAAATGTGCATTGTGCCTTGTATCTGCCGGCAAATTGAATGGGAAATTCACTTTGTCGCACAGACACTGCGTAAAAATACGCTGTGCTTTTATGAGAGAAAGCGCGGGCTCCCATAGGAGCCCATTATCCCCGCTGGAATTACACATCGCCATTCCTCTTCCCCTGTGTGACATCTGTCACAGCCCTTTTGGGTTTCGTAGTGTATTAATATACACTGCAAAACCCAAATTAAACTAAGGCCGGTTTCACATCACGATTTTCGATCATCCGAGTGTATCCGTTTCAAAACGGATACACTCGGATCCGAAATCGGATCCCATGTATCCCTATGGGGCTCGGATCGGATCGGATGTGTGCCTTTTGCCATCCGATTTTGGCACCATCCGATCCTGTCCGATTTAAGCATGGACACAAAATCATAGCCTGCTGCGTTTTTGTGTCCGAGAATTAAATCGTATCCGAGCGGATCCAAGCCTCGATGACATGGGATCCTATGGACATTAGATCTGAGTTGAATTCTGATCCGATGTCGGCTCCGTAGTGATGTACTGAGCATGCCCAGAAGCACTGCTCAGTACATCTTCCCTGTTCTCCCTCCTCCATCCTATCTCTATCTCTAATTCCCGCCACTCATCTCTCCTGTCCCCTATCTAATTACCTATCCTATCCCCTGTCTTCATGCCTCATTTGTCCTCCTGTATGTGTAAAATAATAATAATCCTCACAGAGGATACATCACCTCTCCGGGGCTCCAGCGTTGCGACCATCTTCTTCTGCCTGCGAGGACCTCTCATTAGGTCATCGCGCCGATCAGCTGACATGTCTTCATTGTTTAACATGCTATTCAAGTATGGTGTCCCTTCTTCACACCGAAACACCCTTTTTAATTCAGGCCAACTAACATTAGGACATAGGTCCTTCCCTTTCCCTTTCCCATACTCTTCCCTTTCTGCCAAAAAATCATAAAGTAACATCCTATGTAACTGTGCACCCACCATGAGCAGACCCCAGAAGTTAACCTTATCCACTGGATAGCTAAGTGCTGCAGACCAAGTATATAAAACCACATATAAAACATTGCAATGCATTATATTGCTCTACTGTCTTCAAGGTGGGTGTTGACAACTTCTCCTCTCTTTTACATTACCATCTCCTCCTTTTCATTTGCTATACAAGCACTGTTTTTCAGTAATAGGAAGTGCTGGTGGTGCTTCCTCCTCCGGACCCTGTGGTCATGTGATCAAGGGGTCTACAGACAGAGCAGGAGAGGCTGGGTCTTAGTAGCATTGCTATGAAGTCTGGCGGTGGAATTTCAACTGTATCTGGGGATGGCAGACAGGCCCCAGTTACCAAGGGTTAGATAAAAAAAAAAAAAAAGAAGTATTTAAATTTTGACATGTTCCCATAGTTTTTTTTTTATGACCGTATGCAGACACAATATGTGATATGAATCAAAAAACAAATAAAATTATGTCAGATTATTTTTTGTATTACTTACCATTTTTTACTTTTTCAATTGCATTTTACTTTTTGTGCTACAATATATTACTATGTTTATCAAAGAACCAGATGAATATATTAGAATGCTGTAGATAAATGATTATTTCAGGTTCATGGTGAACTGCATTTTCTTATTCATTACTCAGGTAGACAGTATTGACCAGTCTTCTGTTTATGTGTATGTTGCTGAATTTTCGAATCGATCTTGTTTTGTAAAAATAGTCCTTGGGTCTTATGGACGTTCAACTGAATCATTGTTTTTAGCTGTAAAGCCTCAAATCTAGAAGAACTTTCCAACAATTATGGTCCATCTTCACGTAACGACACCCATAGCACAACTTAGTTAAAAGTCAAATGGTGCCGTAAAAGGAGTCATCCTTTACCAAATCTATCACAATTCACTCTATATCCAACACGTTTGAGTGAAAAACAGATTCCTCTCCATGTGTATTTCTCAATATGGATTGTGGTTATCCGGCAGAGTAAATTATATTCCTGCATCTTGTTCGTAGCCCCCAACACAAAGCTTGTATCAAGGTGCTCCAACCATAATGTGCCAAATCTGGTACCACTAACTTTTCAAGAACTATTTATGGCAAATATGTCAAGGCTTAAATCACCTGACACAGTATATACTGTATTTTTTGGATTATAACAGACACCAAATTATAAGGCTAGGGTCACACTTGGAGCTTACATCCATTTGCAGGATGCATTAAAGGATCCTTTTTTTCCCTTGCCATTTTCATGGCATGTGTGCATACTTTCTGGCTCAATTAACTGATGAATTAACGCATGGTACATGTATGTACTGTACCTACTGGCAGTGTTTCCTGTGCACTGTCCAAAAGCGCATTTCCGGCTCTGCTCAGTAGAGCCGGCGGCTGCGTTAACCATAAGGTACCCATAGCAAAGCACAGGCAGCCGGCGCATAGCATTACCTGGCGTTAAAGGTTAGCGCTATAGTCGAGCCCTTTGGGGTACTCGGGTATCAGGCTCCAATGGGTTAACGCTCCTGTGTCATGGGGAGTAGTGGCCGAGCCTGATCCCGTGTCCTGGGGAACGTCTTTGAAAAGGGGAATTATTTACAGGGGATTATCTATGTACAATTGTCATGACGCCACCTGTAGTTTCTGGTGATGGGTCACCAGAGCTGCCACAGTCCGCCGGAGGTAGATGGTAGTGCGGCTAGTTGGCAAAGTTCTCTACAGGTAGGGCTGGACCTCCTGGGCAGCGTAGTGTGAAGAAGCAGCTTGTAGTGGAGCTTGGATGGAATGGGGAGTGTTGGAGCAGTCTATGAGCGGCATCGGGAATGGAGAGGAATGACGCACACACACTGCAGAAGTCTCTTTTACCTTTTACTGGTGGTACGCAGGTAAAGATGTCCAGGGCACTGACAGGTGACCAGGTTGCACAGTGGGTCCCTACAACAAGTGGGTATAAGGCCTCCTCTGTTTCTCTTTGATAATTGAAGCCCAGTCTGCATGCAGCCAGACTGTCCTCCTCTCTCTTCCTGACTCTGATATCTGTCCTCTCCTCCTGTGCGGTCCACTGGTTACCCTCTCTGATCACTGCGGTGGAACACTGCTGTGTCTGGCTCCCTCTCTCTGACCCACAGGGGGACCGGGTGGCTGAAGCCTTCACGGTGTGACAGGGTTTTCTGTGGTCCTAGAGTATCCCACAGGTGCAGATCTCCGATGTCCGGTACTTCTTTGGGCGAACTTCCACTAGTTCCTCACTCCCTTTGGGCTGTCTGCCCCTTGCCTTCTGTCCCCACTCAGGCTTGTGGGACGGGACGTCAGAAGGGCCACTCCAAGTCACTGGCACGGGCGTAACCGCGGCACCAACCACCAGGACGTCTTCGCAGCTCTCCTAGCATCTGCACACTCTGACTAACTCCTCCCCTAGCAGCAGTATTTATAGGGCATCTTGCCTAAGGTCAGCAAGTTGGGCTCCCCCTACTGTGCCGGGGTGGAAGATGTTGCATTTAGTTGGTACCTGCTGTGGAAACCCAGCTGTGCATTAGAGAAGGCTGTGGCTACCTGCGTGAGCAGGGCGCCACACTATGCCTGCCTACCTGCCTCTAAGTTTTTCAGGGGTCCGTCAGCCGCAAGGGCTGACGCAAATGTGACCCTACTCTTAGGCACACTACAACTTTAAAAAGCAGAAAATACAAAAACATAGTTCCTATTAATTAAAATGTTCCTGGTGGTGTAAAGAAGTGTTAAGGTACCGTCACACGTGGCGATATCGCTGGCAACTCACGGGAGCGCACACTTTTTTGGTGCACTGCCATGGTTGCTGTTGCGATGTCACATGCAGCAATATCGCCGGCAACGCATCTGTGATCTTGCCGGCAACTATCTCAGCCAGGGTTAAACTGTACCCTGGCAGCGATCCATAACATGGGAGTCTATGGGGGAAGTTGCCGACAACATCGCAGTTGCGGCGTCACACAGGGCGATGCAAGCAGATCGCCTGGGCAATATTGCCAGGTTTCCCAACATGTTGGGAAACCTTGCGATGTTGCTTAGGCAACTTATCACCTTATTATCGCCCTGTCACACGCGGCAACTCATGAGCGATGTTGCTGCAACTTAGCCACGCCCCTAAGTTGTCGGCAACATCGCTGCAGAGATCGCCCTGTGAGACGGTACCTTTAAAGTTTATATCACTAATTTTAAACCCCATTCCAGCCTTTTTTAATTCCTTTCTTAGAGATCACATACTGTTTGTGAGAGTATGGAACATTATACAGTTGTGCTCAAAAGTTTACACACCCCGGCAGATTGTTTGCTTTCTTGGCTTTCTTTTTTTCAGAGAATCTGAATGACCAGATGGTGGCTCGATTCTAATGCATCGGGTATTCTAGTATATGTATGTAGTTGACATACTGTGACTGACAGAACTTGTTCAGTCAACGTGAGTGAACTACATATATATATATATATATATACAGTGCCTACAAGTAGTATTCAACCCCCTGCAGATTTAGGTGGTTTGATAAGATGCAAATAAGTTAGAGCCTTCAAACTGCAAACGAGAGTAGGATTTATTAACAGAAGCATAAATCTTACAAACCAAAAAGTTATGTTGCTCAGTTGAATTTTAATAAATTTTAAACATAAAAGTGTGGGTCAATTATTATTCAACCCCTCAAACCACAAGCATTCTGTTTGGTCCCCCTAAAGTATTAAGAAGTAGTTCAGGCACAAAGAACAATGAGCTTCACATGTGTGGATTAATTATCTCTTTTGCCAGCCTTTTCTGACTATTTAAGACCCTCCCCAAACTTGTGAACAGCACTCATACATGGTCAACATGGGAAAGACAAAGGAGCATTCCAAGGCCATCAGAGACAAGATCGTGGAGGGTCACAAGGCTGGCAAGGGGTACAAAACCCTTTCCAAGGAGTTGGGCCTACCTGTCTCCACTGTTGGGAGCATCATTCGGAAGTGGAAGGCTTATGGAACTACTGTTAGCCTTCCACGGCCTGGACAGCCTTTGAAAGTTTCCTCCCGTGCCAAGGCCAGGCTTGTCCGAAGAGTCAAGGCTAACCCAAGGACAATAAGGAAGGAGCTCCGGGAAGATCTCATGGCAGTGGGGACATTGGTTTCAGTCAATACCATAAGTAACGTACTCCACCGCAATGGTCTCCGTTACAGACGAGCCCGTAAGGTACCTTTACTTTCAAAGCGTCATGTCAAGGCTCGTCTACAGTTTGCTCATGATCACTTGGAGGACTCTGAGACAGACTGGTTCAAGGTTCTATGGTTTGATGAGACCAAGATCGAGATCTTTGGTGCCAACCACACACGTGATGTTTGCAGACTGGATGGCACTGCATACGACCCCAAGAATACCATCCCTACAGTCAAGCATGGTGGTGGCAGCATCATGCTGTGGGGCTGTTTCTCAGCCAAGGGGCCTGGCCATCTGGTCTGCATCCATGGGAAGATGGATAGCACGGCCTACCTGGAGATTTTGGCCAAGAACCTCCGCTCCTCCATCAAGGATCTTAAGATGGGTCGTAATTTCATCTTCCAACAAGACAGCGACCCAAAGCACACAGCCAAGAAAACCAAGGCCTGGTTCAAGAGGGAAAAAATCAAGGTGATGGAGTGGCCTAGTCAGTCTCCTGACCTTAACCCAATTGAAAACTTGTGGAAGGAGCTCAAGATTAAAGTCCACATGAGACACCCAAAGAACCTAGATAACTTGGAGAAGATCTGCAGGAGGAGTGGGCCAAGATAACTCCAGAGACCTGTGCCGGCCTGATCAGGTCTTATAAAAGACGATTATTAGCTGTAATTGCAAACAAGGGTTATTCCACAAAATATTAAACCTAGGGGTTGAATAATAATTGACCCACACTTTTATGTTTAAAATTTATAAAAATTCAACTGAGCAACATAACTTTTTGGTTTGTAAGATTTATGCTTCTGTTAATAAATCCTACTCTCGTTTGCAGTTTGAAGGCTCTAACTTATTTGCATCTTATCAAACCACCTAAATCTGCAGGGGGTTGAATACTACTTGTAGGCACTGTAGCAGCGCTATGGTATATGGTGGTACATTACAGCACATGTATAGCAGCACTATAGTAGATGGTGGTACATTACATTGCATGTATAGCAATGCTATAGTATATGGTGGTACATTATATTACATGTATAGCAGCACTATGGTATATGGCGGTACATTACAGTACATGTATAGCAGCACTATAGTATATGGTAGTACATTACAGTACAAGTATAGCAGCACTATAGTATATAGCAGTACATTACAGTACATGTATAGGAGCGCTATGGTATATGGCGGTACATTACAGTACATGTATAGCAGCACTATAGTATATATGGTGGTACACATGTATAGCAGCGCTATGGTATATGGTGGTACATTACAGTACATGTATAGCAGCACTATAGTATATGGTGGTACACATGTATAGCAGCGCTATGGTATATGGCGTTACTTTACAGCACATGTATAGCATCACTATAGTATATGGCGGTACATTACAGTACATGTATAGCAGCACTATAGTATATGGCGGTACATTACAGTACATGTATAGCAGCACTATAGTACAGAGGTTCCCAACTCCAGTCCTCAAGGCACACCAACAGTGCAGGTTTTCAGGGTTTCCGTAGTATTGCACAGGTGATAATTGAATCACCTGCACTGGGAATGATTCCAATTTCTAAGGAAATCCTGAAAACCTGCACTGTTGGTGTGCCTTGAGGACTGGAGTTGGCAACCTCTGCTATAGTATATGGCGGTACAATATAGTACATGTATAGCAGCACTACGGTATATGGCGGTACATTACAGCACATGTATAGCAGCACTATATTATATGGTGGTACATTATAGTACATGTATAGTAGCGCTATGGTATATGGCGGTGCATTACTGCACATGTATAGCAACACTATAGTATATGGTGGTACATTACAGTACATGTATAGCGGTGTTATAGTATATGGCGGTAAATTCGTAGACAGTAAGAAAACATGTACAGATGGGAGCGATCACCAAACTATTTTCAGTATCAAATATTTTCTTTTATTGGAGAAACCACATAAACCACACACAGTGGATATAAAAGCAATTAAAAAAAGGCGTCATAGCCAGAGTATACAAGGGGTCCCTACAGATGTTACAATGTCCACCTATTATCACACCAACAGGTAATTATTATAAAAAACTCACTAGCAAAAAAACACAAAAAATGGTTATATAGCAGATACAAAAATAAATCATAACAAATATAAATCATAAACCTCTACTGCCACAATATACATCACCCCTTTCTCCTTCTAAACCTTATTGCCCTCACTAATAGGTCAAATATCCCATCAAAGTCAGGTCATGTCAAACCTTCAGTCAGAAGTATGGTTAAGTTGAAGGATGAATAGTGAGCTCAAAGGAGCTGAGTAGAGCAGATTCCAATTGCTCTCAGAATTGGGCAAGGAAGAGATCTGCAGAAACCAATACACAAAAAGTGTTTCAATAAAAAGTTACAACTGGAGACTGTCAGTCACCAGTACATCATGTTATGCAAGGAAACTCCAGCACTTGGCGTGATCTTCATAATAGTTCATTTATTTGTGCAGATTAAAAATGAACATACAATTGAAAGGGAGACATGACCCCACGCTGGACGCGTTTCGGATTACATCCTTTTTCAACAGCATAAAAAAGAGACCTCATCACACTTCCTTAAATACAATAAAAACTAGATCAAATGCACAGGTGAAATAGAAAGTTAATTAGAGCTGAAGACAAAAGCTCCACCTAGTGGTATATACACGCAAATTGACCAACCTCAAAATATGGCTATGTTCACACACAATTTGCGTTTTTTTTAGCACTCTTAAAAGCACTTGCGTTATTTTAAGAGTGCTAAAAAATGTCCCTTGTGTGTCTGAAAGGATTTGCCACGTTTTTGGACTTAGTCATTTTTTCACCAAAAACGCAGGCAAAAATGCAAGCGTTAACGCAGGGTGCATAAATGTGCCTTCTAAAAACGCATGTGTTTCCCATAGGGCCCCCATGTTAAAAAAACGCATGTGCGTTTTTTCAAAAATGCATGCGTTTTTTTAACATGGGCCCCTATGGGAAACGCATGCATTTTTGAATGGCACTAAAAGGTACTAATGTACCATGCGTTTTTGCATGCGTTTCCCATAGGGCCCCATGTTAAAAAACGCATGCGTTTTTGGAAAAACGCACATGCGTTTTTTTACAGCACCCGAAAACGCTGCATTCAGCGTTTTTTTGGACTAGGGGTAAAAAACGCAAATGGAGCTGAAAAACGCAGCTACACTCAAATGTACCCTGCGTTAACACACCTGCGTTTTTTTTAACAGCCCAAAAACGCAGAGATGGTCAAAAAAACGCATGTGTGTGAACATGGCCTATATGTACACATAAATAAACAAATAGCACTGATTCATTCCCAACATTGTACCAGTGCTAGAACCACATTATTGTGCATTTTTGTCATAATCTGTATATTGTAGAGCCAGATGTATTCCAACATGTAATATATGGAAACTGACAATGCACTATAAAACAGAACAATTTTTAGTCTCCCTGAATGGGTGACAAACGTGTGGTTTATTATTTGCATCTTTTTTCTCTCTCTTTTCCTTTTTACCTCCCCTGTGTATCACATTATGTTCTACTAATAAAAGCAAACACAATGCTGGAACAGGACATTTAACCGGGCACATACATTCAATGTCCAAAAATGTGTTCGTTATCCAATGTGTGCTTAGACCAACCATGATGACTCACCCTATTGATGAGCCATGAGATGTTAGGCATAGAAGAGAGTCAAACACACCTACACTTGGATACATACACTAGGTGTCCAAGTTTCATGCTGATTAGAAGTGCTCAAAACCATCATGACTCACCCTGCATGCATACTTCAAGGTGTGTGACACAGATGACTCACCCTATTGATGAGCCATGAGATGTAAGGCATAGAAGAGAATCTAACACACCTACACTAGATGTCCAAGTGCTCAAAACCATCATGATGACTCACCCTGCATGCATACTTCAAGGTATGTGGCACAGAGATGACTCAACCTATTGATGAGCCATAAGATGTAAGGACTGAAATTTGCACCTACACGTAGGGGCAATTTATGGGACACTCTCAAAGACATTAATAAATTTGTCAGATCTCTGACTATTAAGAAGCATTTCTATACAGAGGGTCCTGATGTTTCTTTAAATTTGCCATCTAATCATGATATTCCTTCCGCAGGTACTAGGGTTCCATTACATCTAGAACTAAATGAGCAGATAGCATTGTGTACTTTGCCTGAATTAGGTAATAGTCCCATTACAGCCCCCATACCTTCAGATTTCAGAGTGTCAAATCCTCATTTCTATCCCATTAGTTCAAGAGCACTGGCCATGGATCAATTCCAACAAGCCATGGAATTATAACTAAAAAATATATTTGATTGTGATAATAACAATCGGTGCAATCTTTTTTTTTTTTTAACCATTCAAATTTTTATTGGCATAAAAAACAGGAACAAAACAGTTTCTGAATTACAGAAATAAGTTGCACAAACGAAAGGGTGGGGGGGGGGGGGGAGAGGTAAAGGGGACATATAGGGAAAAGCAGGTAACATAAGAAATTGTATCTGAGTTACGATTGATAGGCAAAAGTGAGAAATGTGAATTTAAGTTACAAAAGTAAACAATTGTTTCTTACAGGTAGTATATAATACCATAAAGAACGACAATACATTCATGAGGGAAGTAATGAAGGGTGTAGGTCTGAGGCAATGGGTGAAGCAGTCCACGGGTCCCACCAAGTCAGAACCTTATTTTTCTTTGAGAGAGAGTCAGCAGCCGCGACTTCGTGACAATAGTGCAGATTAATTTTGGCTATGAGTTCTGCCCTGGAGGGAACCGCGGCCGACCTCCAATGACTGGCCAGCGACTGTCTAGCCGCGATCAATATGTTTGACACAATAGGTTGTAAGGGGGTGGGATAGTCAATCAACGATATACCCAAAATTGCCAGCTGTTTGGATAGTGTGAAGGGGAAGGGCAAGATTGCAGCAAGCAGTGCCTCAACCTGTCTCCAAAAGGCGAGTACCCGTGTGCACTCCCACCACACATGGACCAGAGTGCCATTGTTACTGCACCCCTTCCAGCAGAGCGGTGAGGAGGATAAGTGACATCTGGCCATTTTTACAGGGGTTAAATACCATTGAAGCTGTATTTTCTTAGACAATTCTAAATGGGCTATGCACGATGAGAATTTGGATGTGTGAGTCATTGCGTATTGCCAATCCTCTGGAGAGGCCTCAAAGGAGAGCAGGGATTCCCATGAGGTCATGTATTGTAATTTACGGCAGGGGTCATTACATAATAAGGATTTGTATAAAATCGAAAGGCCGTGCGACATCCTGGTTCCTGGTTTACAATCGGTGCAATCTGAACAGAGATGAAAGGGGTGCTCTGAAATCATTACAACAGAACCCCAACATAGTCATCAGACAGGCAGATAAAGGGGGTTCGGTGGTGATTTTGGATCAGGGTCTTTATAGCAGAGAGGTCGAAAAAATGCTCAATGATCCAGATACATATAGACCTCTTAGTAACAATCCCACCATCGACTTCCAAGGGAAACTGCACCAATTAATGGATGAGGGGGTTGCGTTGGGGGCCATCAGCAAGGATGTGGCAGATTATATGTGTGTTGATAACCCCATCATCCCGATTTTCCACGCACTACCTAAAGTCCATAAATCCTAATTCCCACCCCCAATGAGACCAATAGTGTCTGGGATAGGTAGCTTAAATGAACGGCTCTCCCAATGGGTAGACAACATGCTACAACCACTAGTGAGACAATCTGTGGGATTTATTTTGGATACAAAACAACTATTGTGCAGTTTGGATAGGATTAAATGGGGTTCCAACAGTACATGGATCACATGTGATGTGGTCTCATTGTACAATTGTATTCCACACAGTCTGGCAATCAGTGCATTGGAGCATTGTTTGGGTCTTCATTCATCCTATACACCTGAAACAAGCCATTTTCTTATAATGAGTGTAGAATATCTTCTCAGTACAAATTTCTTTAAGTTCAATGGTCGGTACTATTTACAACTGCAGGGATGTCCTATGGGGGCGGGTTTCTCACCTTCACTAGCGAACATCTTCATGAGCTTTTGGGAACATAAATACATCCATTGTGAGGGAAACCCATTCATGAGTGAGTTGCGCTGGTGGGGAAGGTACATTGATGATGTCATAGCCATCTGGGACAGCAAGGATGGTGTACCCCCCGCCAGCGCATCATCTTTCTCACAGTTCATCCAATACATCAATTCAAACAACATGAACATTAGGTTTACCCATGAGATACATACTAACAGGGTGTCCTATTTAGACCTAACATTAATTGGGGACCAGGACACGGGCATCATTCAATCAGAATTGTTTAGAAAGCCCAGTGGGGTCAATGCCATCTTACATGCAGGTAGTTGCCACCCACGACATGTTATAGCCAATTTGCCTATAGGTGAGTTTATAAGAGCAAGGCGCTCTTGCTCCACTGAAACTTCATTCATTAATGAGGTGGGCGTCATAACAGGCCGCCTGACCAGGAGGGGCTACAGTTCCAACAAACTTAACAAAGCGATTGATAAAGTCAAAACTATAACACGTAGGGATCTGTTAGTAAATAGACCAGGAGTTCCAGATCAGGGTAGAGGAGAATGGATGCCCACCTTTTCCACTGCTTACAGTACAGACTATAATGCCATTGTCAAGTCCATTCACAAATGTATACCAATATTGTACCAGGATGCCACCCTGTCAACCATCTTGAATCAGTGCTTTAGATGTGTGCCTAGAAAACCCATGACATTGGGAAACCTTTTGTCTCCATCATTGTTTAAATCCAACATTGGTAAACCAGTTTGGCTATCGAGTAAGGGCAACTACCCATACAATGGGTCCAGATGTGGGCTGTGTAAATATATGCATGTGAGTAAGGAATTTCAAGATCGCCTCACAGGACGCAACTTTACTACTCGAATGTACATCAACTGTAATTCTAGTGATGTTGTATACATGGCTTCCTGTAAAATCTGCAAGAAAGATTATGTTGGATGCACTACCCGGCCCCTAAAGAGGCACATGGGGGAACACCTGTCTGCGGCTAATCCTGCAAACAGGGCTAGTCGCAGGCAGATGTCGAACCTATCACGCCATTTTCTTGATGTCCATGGAGGAGACACAAGTGCATTGTTGGTAAAAGGCATTGACCGGGTCACAAGAGGTGAGAGGGGCGGAGACATGGGTAGGCAGGTGTTGGAGTCGGAGGCGCGTTGGATTCTTAACCTCCACACCAGGTCACCCGAGGGGTTAAATTTACGTACGGATTTATATTATTTCTACTGATTCCCCCTTTCTCTGCATATTGTACCCGTACACTAGTCAGGATTGTGTGGGGCAGCGCATTCAACAGGGGTCCCCAGGAAGTAGTTTAGATGTGCTTAAATGGACTCTTTGTGATTCTACTCACTGACAATATTGGAGGCATTTTAGGGGTTAAAGAATTTTTGCATGAACTCACATTATTGCCATTAAATTCCGCATTCCTTCTCCATGTTGTGTTTATTTCCCAACTAGGACACGCTTAGTACAACAAATGTATAGGCACAACTTACCGGATGGTAGGTTGGTTTAATCGTGCCTTGCATTATGTAATTTATATGTAGGGTGAGTCATCACATCTGCCTCGGATAACCCCAAGTTAACATAAAGCTTAGAAATATTGTGAGTGCCCATCCAAGTGGGGGAAAAGTGGCACTTCGCATGTCTGATTCGCCCTCACGGTTTATATCATATAAGGGTGAGTCATCACGATGGTCCTGAATATTTCTGAATAACATAGAGCTTGGTTATTGAGTACATTCAGATGAGTGGATTATCCGTGGTCACGTTTGTTGGTTTGTTCTCTCTCTGTGTCACACACCTTGAAGTATGCATGCAGGGTGAGTCATCATGATGGTTTTGAGTGCTTTTAAATCACCATGAAACCTGGACACCTAGTGTACGTATCCAATTGTAGGTGTGTTCAACTCTCTTTTATTCCTTACATCTTATGGCTCATCAATAGGGTGAGTCATCTTTGTGCCACATACCTTGAAGTATGCATGCAGGGTGAGTCATCATGATGGTTTTGAGCACTTCTAATCAGCATGAAACTTGGACACCTAGTGTATGTATCCAAGTGTAGGTGTGTTTGACTCTCTTCTATGCCTTACATGGCTCATCAATAGGGTGAGTCATCATGGGTGGTCTGAGCACACATTGGGTAACATACACATTTTTGGGCATTGAATGTAGGTGTGTTCAACTCTCTTCTATGCCTTACATCTTATGGCTCATCAATGGGGTGAGTCATCTCTGTGTCACACACCTTGAAGTATGCATGCAGGGTGAGTCATCATGATGGTTTTGAGCACTTGGACATCTAGTGTAGGTGTGTTAGATTCTCTTCTATGCCTTACATCTCATGGCTCATCAATAGGGTGAGTCATCTCTGTGTCACACACCTTGAAGTATGCATGCAGGGTGAGTCATCATGATGGTTTTGAGCACTTGGACATCTAGTGTAGGTGTGTTAGATTCTCTTCTATGCCTTACATCTCATGGCTCATCAATAGGGTGAGTCCTCTCTGTGTCACACACCTTGAAGTATGCATGCAGGGTGAGTCATCATGATGGTTTTGAGCACTTCTAATCAGCATGAAACTTGGACACCTAGTGTATGTATCCAAGTGTAGGTGTGTTTGACTCTCTTCTATGCCTTACATCTCATGGCTCATCAATAGGGTGAGTCATCATGGTTGGTCTAAGCACACATTGGGTAACGAACACATTTTTGGACATTGAATGTATGTTCCCGGTTAAATGTCCTGTTCCAGCATTGTGTTTGCTTTTATTAGTAGAACATAATGTGATACACAGGGGAGGTAAAAAGGAAAAGAGAGAGAAAAAAGATGCAAATAATAAACCACACGTTTGTCACCCATTCAGGGAGACTAAAAATTGTTCTGTTTTATAGTGCATTGTCAGTTTCCATATATTACATGTTGGAATTCATCTGGCTCTACAATATACAGATTATGACAAAAATGCACAATAATGTGGTTCTAGCACTGGTACAATGTTGGGAATGAATCAGTGCTATTTGTTTATTTATGTGTACATATATTTTGAGGTTGGTCAATTTGCGTGTATATACCACTAGGTGGAGCTTTTGTCTTCAGCTCTAATTAACTTTCTATTTCACCTGTGCATTTGACTTAGTTTTTATTGTATTTAAGGAAGTGTGAGGAGGTCTCTTTTTTTATGTTGTTGAAAAAGGATGTAATCCGAAACGCGTCCAGCGTGGGGTCAGGTCTCCCTTTCAATTGTATGTTCATTTTTAATCTGCACAAATAAATGAACTATTATGAAGATCACGCCAAGTGCTGGAGTTTCCTTGCATAACTTGATTGGATAACAGACACTCCACTCCTTTGCACTAAACCGGCTCTCAGGTAAATATCCAGTGACAGCACCACCCCTTCCCCCCTTCCCTGACACTTGATCACTTTTGGGTATTTGCTGTCACCTAGGCCCCTCAAAGTCACTTCAAATGTGATGTGATCCCTAAATGGTTTTGTAAACTTTGATGTAAAAATGAGAAATTGCTGATGACCTTTGAACCCTTCTAACTTCCTAACAAAAAAAATGCTGTTTCCAAAATTGTGCTGATGTAAATTAGACATGTGGTAAATGTGATTTATTAACTATTTTGTGTGACATTAATCTCTGGTTTAAGGCAAAAAAATACAAAAGTTGAAAATTGCAAAATTTTCTAACTTTTCACCAGAATTCCATTTTTTTCACAAATATACGTAAAAAATATCGTCCTAAATTTATCACTAACATGAAGTCCAATATGTCATGAAATAACAGTCTCAGGATCACTGGGGCCCATTGAAGCTCCAGAGTTATAACCTCATAAAGTGACGCTGGGCAGAATTGTTAAAAATGGTCATTAAGGTGGAAATTGGCTCTGTCATTAAGGGGTTAAATGTTTAATGGATGTGCGGCTCCATCATTAATAATAATAATATTTAATTACTAATCATTACCATTGGAATGAATGTGCTCCATTACTATCAATGGGCAGAAGGTAAGAGATAGGCTGTGATGACATCACTTCCTGTATTTTCAAATGAGCGGAACTCTGTGATGTCACAATAGGAATGTGTTCTATAAGATTCTGTCTCCACACTGCTGGACTCATTCTGGATCCTGATCTCATGAGAGACACACAGACCTAGAATTGCTGTTGTTCATTTGTGGATTAGCTTTGGTTCTACACATTGTTAGATCTACATTGGGAGGTAAATCTATTGCTTTTTATAGAACTAGAAGTTTTTAGAAAGAATTTCCCTAAAATCTTATATTTATTATTAACTTCAAATGAACATTCAATCAAGAAACCACAACTTAAATAATGATGGTGTACTGAATATAGGGGGAGGAAAGAGTAACCCCTGTCTACTAGATTCCCCCTACCCCTACCTGACAGTGGGGGTCAGCACCCTAAAGATTCCCTGTGGTGTCAAGTTGAATGGGCACTATCCCTTTAGGATAAATACCAGTTTTAAAATACTGTAAATGGCCTTTTTTTTATTTTTATGTGTTATTTTCTCTTTTTTACACTGAACTGGTGATAGGGGTAATTGTTTGTTTGTATAATCCATATAATAAGCTATGGTGGGTCCAGGATGGGGTGCCATCATTATACCCCTAGATATAATCTCAGGGATCTAGTTTTCAAAGTGGGGTCACTTATAGGTGGTTTTCTGCTCATTAGGTACCCTAGAGGTCCGTGAAATGTAATATGAGGCCCGTCGTCTATTTCAGCCAAATTTGCTTTCCAAAATTCATATATTGCTCCATCCATTCTGAGTCCGGCTGTTTGTCCAAACAGAGGTTTCTGACCACATGTGGGGTATCGCCGCGCTCAGAATAAACTGGGTAACAAATTTTGGCATTCAAATTGTCATACTGTCCTGGTAAAAGTGAATAAATTGAGGCTAAAGGAACATTTGTAGGTAAAATATAAATAAAATTCTTCTTTCATTCCACCTTTCATTCATTTCTGTGAAGCACTGAAGGGTTAATAATCCTCTTGAATGTGGTTATGGGACCTTGAGAGGGGCAGTTTTTGGAATGGTGTCACTTTTGGGTATTGCTGTCACTTAGGCCCCTCAAAGTCACTTCAAATGTGATGTGATCCCTAAATGGTTTTGTAAACTTTGATGTAAAAATGAGAAATTGCTGATGATTATAGAACTAGAAGTTATTAGAAAGACAGAATTTCCCTTAAATCTTATATTTATTATTAGCTTCAAATGAACATTCAAACAAGAAACCACGACTTAAAAAGTGATGGTGTACTGAATATAGGGGGAGGAAAGAGTAACCCCTGTCTACTAGATTCCCCCTACCCCTACCTGACAGTGGGGGTCAGCACCCTAAAGATTCCCTGTGGTGTCAAGTTGAATGGGCACTATCCCTTTAGGATAAATACCAGTTTTAAAATACTGTAAATGGCCTTTTTTTTTATTTTTATGTATTATTTTCTCTTTTTTACACTGAACTGGTGATAGGGGTAATCGTTTGTTTGTAGAATCCTTTATGGCTACATTTTATTAATAGGGGGGTATTCATTTAGTGTATTTTTTTTTTAAATGGTTTTATAAATTAATTGTAGCCCAAAAAAGAGAGGGAAAAATACAGAAAAAGACCCAATATGAGCTGGAGGATAAGTTGGTGTATGTGCAAAAGTAAGAAGAGCATCGTCACACATTCCACAGGCAAAACCCAAGAGAAAAACTGTGAACCAAGGGCCCAGTGTTATTTATATATATTACTACCATTTACCTATTTACTTACTATAGGTTATATAGTCAAAAAAGCTTTAGTATTGCCACATAATCTTCTTTCCTCATAATACCATCTATTTTGTGAAGTTCACCAGTCCCTCCTGCAGCAAGACAACCCCACAACATGATGCTGCCTCCCCGTGTTTCACAGTTGGGATGGAGTTCTTAGGCTACCTTCACATTTGCTGACCCCTCCGCAGCGTTCTGCGGAGGGGATCCGCAATGTGAGCGCAGCACGACAAGCCCCTATCTTTATAATGGGAGCGCACGGTGCTGCGCTTGACAGCGCATGACCGTGCGCAGCGCACCCATTCACTGCCATATGTGATCTGTGCACAAATCACCCAGTCTCGTCCGCACCAGAAATGCAACATGTCGCGTTCGTGGTGCGGACGAGACTGAGTGATTTGTGCGCAGGCATCCGCCTGCGCACAGATCACATATGACAGTGATTGGGTGCGCACGGTCATGCGCAGTCAAGCGCAGCACCGTGCGCTCCCGTTATAAACATAGGGGCTTGCCGTGCTGCGCTCACATTGCGGATCCCCTCCGCAGAATGCTGCAGAGGGGTCCGCAAATGTGAAGGCAGCCTTAGTCTTCTAAGCTTCTCCCTTTTTCTACAAACAACAATGGTCATTATGGGCCAAGAGTTCAATTGTAATTTCATCAGACCACAGGACGTCTCCAAAAATGCAGGTTCCTGCGTGCATTTGTAAACATTAATCTGTCTTTTTAATGTTTATTTTGGAGTAATGGCTTCTTCCTGGCAGAGTGGTCTTTCAGCCTATTGTTGATACATTACTCGTTTCACTGTGGAAAAGGACACAGTCATACCAGCTTCCACCATCACCTTCACAAGGCAAAGTAAACTTAGTGTATGTAAACTTGTGACTGCAGAAAGTAATGAAAATAATTTAAAACATTATCTTATTATTCTGACATTTGGTAAATATTAATAATTATGGTAATCCTAATTGACCTAAAAAGTCAAGGTTTATTCTGATTCATGTCAGATAGTGAGAAAATCATGCATGTCTTTTTATATAGAGTATGGAAACTTCTGCTTTCAGCTATAGATATTGGTGGCGTATCCTTACCCTTTGGATAAGTCATCCATATCAGGTCTTTTAGGGTCTGACGCCTGTCACCCCCATTTTCAGCTGTGCACGGGGTCTCTGCAGCCAGAAGTGAAGCAGATCTTGGCTCCATTCACTGTATAGGGTCATCTTATATAGAAATATCCCCGCTCATGTCCTCTAAACCATGAAGTGTGACATCGAAAAGCATTTTTACCAGGGCACCATTCAGCCTAAGGCCCTGCTCCCTTGTAATGTACAGAAAATGCATCCAGCTATTTACCCGGGTTGGGGGATACATCCATCTATTGCTGTATAGTTATATATAAACCCTCTGCACAATGGAGTTACAGAGGCTCCATGTATCTGTGTATGCATCTGGGCACAATGTAATAAAATCATCATTTTTTTTTCATCTTTTTTAGATCTGAGACTTGACTTTCCCCGTCAGTGAGTTCATCACCGGGAAGAAGTTAGGGGACACCTGGCACCAGCGGAGACGACACCAGCAGCGTATCCAGCCAGGATCACCGAAAAAAGAAAGCTTTACTGTGAGTATAACGGCGGAGGTCCTGAGCCCCTCTGTCCTTCTTCCTTAGACTGATATGACATCACAATGACATCACGATGGGGACGAATTCTGTGGCGGCTGTCTCCACCCTTTGTGGTCTCTCCTCTGTCTGCTATCGCTCTTCTCCCCATGCTTTCTCCTAATGTATGTAAATAAATGTATTTTTAGTTAAAAGTCTGTTTCTTTGTTTTTATTTTTAAATAATAAAACAAGCAGCTACTCGCTGCCTGGTGTTACCTTTGCTGGCAATGAAAAATACAGGGGAGTGTGTGCAGGAGTAAGCAGGGAGTGTGGAGGGTGAAAGGACCATTGGTGATGTCACTGTCATGTTTATCTGGCTCTGTCCATGACTTTGATATCACCACAGGTCCTGTAAGGTCACCACTGGGTAATGTGTTTGCGGGGGTGGATAGCTTGCATGGGGCTGCAGCGGCAGGTTTGTGGGGGGCATGCTGCGCGGTAAGGTGACCGGGCGGGGGTTATTGAGCTGCAGGCGGCTTGTGCAGGGGTGTTTGTAGTCTAGGCGGCATCACTTGCAGGTGGCATATTTGCACACCCATCACTTGAGTGTTCAAATATGGCCACCGGAAGTAGTGCTGGCCAATCCCGTGATAGGAGGGCACGATTACGGTAGAAGTGGATGACAGATGCCCCAAGGTAAGTATTATATAGAATATTGGCTGCATTTTATTTTATGGAGGTTGTATAACATTATTTGGAGGCTGCATTATATTATATGGAAGACTATGTGGGGTGCATTATAATATACAGAGGACTATGAGGAAGCATTATTCTATATGGAAGGCAATATGGTGCCCATTATAGTATATTGAGGACTATGTGGGGCCCATTACCTTACGAAAGGTTATGTGGGGCCATAATAATACTTGACTGGCGTTGTTTAGGGCATTTTAATATTTGGAGGGCTGTGAAGGAGCCGTTCTACTTTATGAAGGACTATTTTAGGGCCATTATACTGTACTAGAAGATGGAGGCCCGATGCTATCGCATCTGGAGGGCAGTGACATCACAATAGGTGCAGGTTCTGTGGTGCTTGTGGCAGCGGCTGTCTCTCCTCCTGTGCGGTCTCTCCCCTTTCTGCTGTTTTTACCCCTCTCTCTGTCCCCCTGTGCTGCTGTTGCGCCCCAGGGCATGGGGTACCCGGGTATCAGGCGGCAGTGAAGGGGTTAACTTTGTCACGGGGAATGCCGGCCGTGCCTGATCCCGTATCCTGGGGAGTGGTGCTCTTGAAAAGGGGTATTTACAGGGATTGTATACAAGTTAGTCGTGACCCCACCTGCAGTACCTGGTGAGGGATCACCAGCGCCGCTACAGTCCTCCAGCGTAGTGAGATGAACAGGTTGTAGCAGAGCTGAGGTGGTGGAGGAGAGTAGGAATAATGTGTAGAGGGGCACTGTGAGGGAGAGGAAAGGATGCACACGCACACAGAAGAAGTCTCTTTACCTTTTTACTGGTGTTATTCCGGTAAATTATCCAGAGCAATGACGGGTGACCGGGCTGCACAGTGGGCTCCCACAGCAAATGGGTATAAGGCCTCCTTACTTGTGTAATTATTGAAGCACAGTCTATTATATCTTGACTTGCCTCCACTCTCTACCTTTATCTGTATCTCCTTCTCCTCCTGTGCGGTCTCCGAGACGACCTTCTCTGGGCACTGCAGTGTCCTGCTGTTCCAGGCTCCCTCTCCTTGACTCTCTCAGGAGACCGGGTAGCTGAAGCTTCCTCGGTGCCAAGGGGTTTTCTGTGGGACTTGTAGTTCTCCCACCGATGCGGTTCCCCAATATCCGGCTTCTCTGGAACGAACTCACAAGTTGAGCTACCTGTTCCCCGCTTCTGTTCCTTCTCTAAGCTCCCTGCCTTCAGTCCCACTTAGGCTGGTGGGACGCTGAAAGGCTACTCTGGGTCGCTGGCTCGGGCCTACACACGGCACCGACCACCAGGACTTCCCTGCAGCTCTTCTAAGATAAGATAAAGATAAACTTTATTGATCCCGGAGGAAGTTACAGTATTACAGCAGCAGAACAAAGATCAAGAACATTTCACACTTTACAAAATAAGTCTATATGGACAGCAGACACACTCTGACTAACTTCTCCCCAGCAGCAGTATATATAAGGGATCTTGCCTAAGGGCAGCAAATTGAGCTCCCCCTACGGTGCAGGGGTGGAACGTGTTGTTCGTAGTAAGTACCTGCTGTGGAAACCCAACTGTGCATTAGAGAGATCTGTGGTTACCTGCGTTGGCAGGGCTCCACACTGCCTCATCTCTGCCCCCTGTGGTCACTCTCTGCCTCTCCCCATGGTCACTCTCTGCCCCCTTTCCGCCCTCATTCTCATGCGGCGGCTTGAGGAAGAGGATACTGCCAGTTCCTCATTCGGGGGACTGTGGGGTGAGTGGGCTGTGGGGTGAACAAGGTGAGCAGAGTGAAAGTCGGGTGAGAGCAGGTTGATCGGGATATGGAGTGAGAAAGGAGTGAGAGTGAGCTGAGTGTGGGGTGAGTGCAGTGCAGAGTGAGTGCGTGCAGTGCAGAGTGTATAGAGTGCAGTGCAGAGTGCAGGGCAGAGAACAGGGAAGAGTACAGTGCAGTGTGAGGAGAGTGCAGTTTGGAGAGAGTGCAGGGAGAGTGGAGTGCAGAGTGAGTGCAGTGATGGGTGAGTGCAGACTGAGTGCAGTACAGGGAGAGTGCAGAGTGAGGGCAGTGCAGGCTGAGTGCAGTGCGGGATGAGCGTGGGGTGACTGTAGTGCGGGCTGCAGTACCTGGCTGCTGCTGTCTGTTCTCTCCCAAGTCCATGTCAGCTTAAGGACATGTGGTGACATCACTGTCGTGATCTGGCTCCGCCCATGACAGTGATGTCACCACAGGTCCTGTAAGCTTATCAGGCGGCAGCTCACATGACCTACACATCATGCAATAAATGGAAAATTACTTTGTAAGATCTGCAAAGTTGTGAGATACGTTCTTTTGTGACCTAAACAAATGTTTGTATTATATTTTTGGGGGGATATGATGGCAATTAGAAATTCTGCTATGGGGGGCCCATGATTTCCATGTACGCCCCTGATTATGGCACTGACACCATGTATTATGGCACATGGGACCAAAGGTGAACCAAGCCTCTCTGCTGCCTGAGGCAAACTGCAAAACGGTGCCCCCACCCTAGTCAATTTTTAAATTGGTAGAAATAAATCAGGTTCACACAGATTTATATCTATCCTGTAAAAATGAGGAAAATAGTGGTCATTTTAATTTAGAGACATAGAAAAAAAGGTGTCCAAACACAAGAATGTCAGCAATGACAGTAAGGTAAATAACACGGCAACTCACCGCTATCCGAGTAATCTTCAAATCTTTATTCCATGCGAGTTAGACACGGAAGACAAGCAAGGGAGGGAGGGGGTGCAGAGACTTGGTACCAAGTCTCTGCACCCCCTCCCTCCCTTGCTTGTCTTCCGTGTCTAACTCGCATGGAATAAAGATTTGAAGATTACCGTACTTGGATAGCGGTGAGTTGCCGTGTTATTTACCTTACTGTCATTGCGATTTGGACTGTCCTCGTTATTACACGAGCACCGCCGCTGCGAGTCGCTCACTCCCTCGGACGTAGTGCATAGCACCGCCGTTGCGAGTCGCTCACTCTCTCGGATTTAGTGCATGAAGGAACGGACTGACTGTGCCTCGCCATACCTCTTTACTATTGTCACAAGAATGTCAGCGCCATCTCACATGCACAGACAAGAACCACACAGAAGAATCCAGAATAAGGATCATTAATGGCAATGGCAGGTTTGGCACAAGCATAAAGACACTCAATGATGACTGGCAGAACTGTGGTCCTGTAGGCAGACACAGTCCTACATCCTTATAGCACAGGAGGCAGCACGGATTTGACGCGCCCCAGGGCCATGGGGTACCCGGTCCCGGGCGTTGATTTAGTTGGGGAAGTCACGGGGCCTGTTGCCTGATTCCGTGGCCTTGCTGGTCGCTGCAAAGGGGACCTGTCAATAAAATTTGCAGAAATAGTGTCTCATGACGCCTCCTACAGCTCCGGTAAGATTACCGGCGCTGCGGGACAGACCTCTGGGGTGATGGTGAAGCAGCAAGGTGGATTCGCTCCCCGTAGGCGAGGGGTATCCCCAGGGCAGTAGTGGATGATGAGAGTTGTGGAACAGGTCGGTGACTCCTCAGGCACAGATGAATGAAGTACACCACACAGTTTATAACTTGCAACGGGTTTACTAGCAGTTCTTCAAACACAGTCTTTTTGGGTCTGCCTGGCCTGGGTAGACACTGGAAGTTAGGATGCCGCTCTCAGGTCCCTCTGTGTAATGCCTGTTGTTCCTGTCCGGTCCCTTCCTGTGCTCTCTCCTGTATCCTCAGTGCCTCCGCGTGCAGAGCCTGAAGCCAGCTCCCTCGGATCCTCTCTAATTGAGTGACTCCTCTCCGAGCCCTCGGGATCCTCTACGGTTCTTTTTCCTCGGTGCAGGAAGCTCGGGCCTCTGGTTCGGCGGTTCAGGGGTAAACACCTGTACAGCTCTAGGAGCCGGTCCTCCGTTCTGGGACTGAACCCCTCCGGCCCGTAGTCGTACCGCGTCTGGATTCAGGTGTACGGCAACACCTGGTGCCCCTAGGGTCCCCTTCAGAACTCACGGCCCCTCCGCCGTCTACTCCTTGCTCCCCAATGGAGTCTCACTCACTGTCTCACGAAGCTCCTCCCACCCACACACTTTTATACCCTGTCACTTCTCCCATGGGATTGGGTCCTCCCTTAGTGGGTCCACCCACGGTCACCTACCTAGGGTGTGTGTGGATGCGTGTAATGAGGGTTCTTTATGCAGCTGTTCCTGTCTGGTCTCTTCCTATGCTCTCTCCTGTCTCCTCAGCGCCTCCGCGCGCAGAGCCTGAAGTCAGCGCCCTTGGATCCTCTCTGAGTGACTCCACTCCGAGCCCCCGGGATCCTCCACGGTGCCTTTTCCTGGGTGCGCCGGGTGTCGGCCTCAACTCCTTGAAGAAGCTCAGGCCTCCGGTTCGGCGGCTTGAAGGTAAACACCCGGACCGCTATCGGGGTCGGTCCTCTATTTCGGGACTGAACCCCTCCAGCCGGTAGTCATTCCGCGTCCGGATTCGGGCGCATCGCAACACCTGGTGCCCCTAGGCTCCCCTTCAAACCTCACGGCCCTTCCTCCGCTCACTCACTGTCTCACTAACGCTCCTCCCACCCACACACTTTTCTACCCTGTCACTCCTCCCACGGGACTGGGTCCTCCCTTTGTGGGTCCACCCATGGTCACCTACCTAGGGTGTGTGTGGATGCGTGTAATGAGGGTCCTTTATGCAGCATCCCAATTTCTCAGCCACAGGAATACTACACACACTTTTATGGGTGCAGTACCCCTCTGTGGCATCCCAACCAGTGGGGCGCCACAGATTACCAACCTATTATCTCTGGCACACGCCTACAAAACTCTGGGCAGCTCCAATGTGGTGGCTGCCTGCACTGACTAGCCAGACATGTCCACCATGCCGCAGCATCCACACACCACATGCAACAACCTGCAGTCTGAGAATCAACAAACCGAATTACAAGCGCCGCACACGGAGCTGTCCGGAGCTAATAGCAGGGGCTTTCTATTTAGGTTGAGTAAGGGATGTGGGAGCAGGAAGGGGGACGAGCGCCATCAACCAACCTCCACTCAGAGGAAAAATGGCTGAATGCCTGTATGTACGGAGGGGCAGCACTAGACGTGGTGTGTAAGTTATGGTCAATCAGCCCTGCAGCAGAGACGTATGTGAAAGGGACAATGCATCCTGCACCAGGGACGTACAGAGAAATCATGGGGACCCATAATAGAAGTTCTTATTGCCCCCCCCATCCCAAAAAAAATATTAGACTGGGTCACATGGTTACATATCTAACAACTTCATTGCTCCCATAAAAAATGCCGCCCCCCCCGGAGGACTGGATCCAATATGGCGTCCGGGAAGTTTCGCGAGACTTCATGGACGCCATATTGGATCCAGTAGTCCGGGGGCGTTGACATACTTTATCCAAGATGGCGTCCGGGAAGTCTCGCGAGACTTCCCGGACGCCATATTGGATCAGGTAGTCCGGGCGCGGCGACATGTCGGCGGAACGGAGGAGGTAAGTATAGCGAACAGTGCATGGAGGTGTGTGTGTGTGTATGGAGGTGTGTGTGTGTGTGTTTTGTGTGTGTGTGTGTCGTCTCGCTGAGCACTCTGCCCGCCGCATGGCGCTGAGCACTCTGCCCACTGCACTGCTCTGACCACTCTGCCCGCCTCACTGTGCTGACCACTCTGTCCGCCGAACTGAGCTGACCACTCTGCCCACCGCACTGAGCTGACCACTCTGCCCACCGCTCTGCGCTGACCACTCTGCCCACCACTGCACTGACCACTCTGCCCACCGCACTGCGCTGACAACTCTGGCCACCGCACTGCGCTGACCACTTTGCCCACTGCTGACCACTCTGCCCACTGCACTGCGCTGACCACTCTGCCCACTGCACTGCGCTGACCACTCTGCCCACCGCTGACCACTCTGCCCACTGCACTGCACTGACCACTCTGCCCACTGCTGACCACTCTGCCCACCGCACTGCGCTGACCACTCTGCCCACCACACTGCGCTGCCCACTCTGCACACTGCTGCCCACTCTGCCCACCGCACTGCGCTGACCACTCTGCCCACCGCACTGCGCTGACCACTCTGCCCACCGCTGACCACTCTGCCCACCACACTGCGCTGACCACTCTGCCCACCGCTGACCACTCTGCCCACCACACTGCGCTGACCACTCTGCCCACCGCTGACCACTCTGGCCACCGCACTGCGCTGACCACTCTGCCCACTGCACTGCGCTGACCACTCTGCCCACCGCTGACCACTCTTGCCACTGCACTGCGCTGACCACTCTGCCCACCGCACTGCGCTAACCACTCTGCCCACCGCACTGCACTAACCACTCTGCCCACCGTTGACCACTGCCCACCGCACTGTGCTAACCTCTCTGCCCACCGTTGATCACTCTGCCCACTGCACTGCGCTGACCACTCTGCCCACCGCTGACCACTCTGCCCGCCACACTGCACTGACCACTCTGCCCGCCGTACTGCGCTGACCACTCTGCTTGCCGCACTGCACTGACCACTCTGCCATCCGCACTGCGCTGACCTCTCTGCCCGCCGCACTGCGCTGACCACTCTGCCATCCGCACTGCGCTGACCTCTCTGCCCGCCGCACTGCGTGACCACTCTGCCGCCGCACTGCGCTGACCACTCTGCCCGCTGCACTGCACTGACCACTCTGCCCCCCGCACTCACTGCTAACCACTGAGCCACCGCGCAGTGTTAACCACTGAGCCACCACGCAGTGCTAACCACTGAGCCACCGCGCAGTCCTAACCACTGAGCCACCGCTCAGTGCTAACCACTGAGCCACCGCGCAGTGCTAACCACTGAGCCACCGCGCAGTGCTAACCACTGAGCCACCGCGCAGTGCTAACCACTGAGCCACCGCGCAGTGCTAACCATTGAGCCACCGTGCAGTGCTAACCACTGAGCCACCGCATACTCTGCTACCACTGAGCCCCTGTATACTCTGCTAACTACTGAGCTGCCGTACAGTGCTCCATCCTCCCTCACCCCGCCGCTTTGTCCTCCATCCTCCTCCTCCCACCGCTCTGTGCTCAGTCCTCCCCCTGCCTGTGCCGTTCCATCCTCCTCCACCGCTTCCTCCTCATTCCTTTGTCCTCCTCCCCTCCGCCACTCCATCCTCCATCCTCGCCCTGCCTGTGCTGCTCTGTCCTCCCCCACCCCACCGCTTTGCCCTCCGTCCTCCTCCCCCCTGCCGTTCTGTGCTCCATCCTCCCCCTGCTGCTCCCTCCTCCCCCACCCCACCACTTCCTCTTCCTTCCTTTGTCCGCCTCCCCTCCGAGACTCCATCCTCCGTCCTCCCCCTGCCTCTGTTGCTCCGGCCTCCCCCACCCCGCCGCTTTGTCCTCCATCCTCCTCTCCCCCGCTGCTTTGTGCTCCGTCCTCTCCTTGCCGCTCCATCCTCCCCCTGCCTCTGCTGCCCCGGCTTCCCCCACCCCACCACTTCGTCCTCCATCCACCTCTCACCCCACGGCTCTGTGCTCCGGCCTCCCCCTGCCGCTTCATCCTCCCCCTGCCTGTGCCGCTGCATCCTCCCCCACCCACCACTTTGTCCTCTGTCCTCCTCCCCCCTGCCACTCTGTGCTCCATCCTCCCCCTGCCTGTGCCGCTCCATCCTCCCCCACCCCACCGCTTCCTCCTCCTTCCTTTGTCCTCCTCCCCTACACCACTCCAACCTCCGTCCTCCCCCTGCCTGTGCTGTTCCGGCCTCCCCCACCCCCCTGCTGCGTCCTCTGTCCTCCTCTCCCCCGCCGCTCTGTGCTCCGTCCTGCCGCTCTGTCCTCCCCCTGTCGCTCTGTCCTACCACTGCCGCTCTGTCCTCCCCCTGCCGCTCTGTCCTACCCCTGCCGCTTGTCCTACCCCTGCCGCTCCGTCCTACCCCTGCCTGTGCAGCTCCATCCTCCCCCACCGCTTCCTCCTTCCTTTGTCCTCCTCACCTCTGCCACTCATCCTACGTCCTCCCCCTGCCTGTGCTGCTCCGTCCTCCCCCACCCTGCCGCTTCATCCTACATCCTCCTCCCCCCTCCGCTCTGTGCTTCATCCTCCCCCTGCCGCTCCGTCCTCCTCCTACCTGTGCCACTCCATCCTCCCCCACCCCACCGCTTCCTCCTCCTTTGTTTGTCCTCCTCACCTCCGCCACTCTATCCTCCATCCTCCCCCTGCCTGTGCTGTTCCGTCCTCCCCCACCCCTCCACCCCCCCCCGCTGCTCTGTGCTTCATCCTCCCCATGCCGCTCCATCCTTCCCCTGCCTGTACCGCTCCATCCTCCCCCACCCCACCGCTTCCTCCTCCTTCCTTTGTCCTCCTCCCCTCTGCAACTCCATCCTCCCCCTGCCTGTGCTGCTCCGTCCTCCCCCACCCCGCTGCTTCGTCCTCTGTCCTCCTCCCCCCTGCCGCTCTGTGCTCCATCCTCCCCCTGCTGCTCCTTCCTCCCCCTGCCTGTGCTGCTACATCCTCCCACACCCCGCCGCTACCTCCTCTGTCCTCCATCCTCCTCTCCCCTGCTGCTCTGTCCTCCCCCCTGCCACTCCGTCCTTTCCCTGCTGCTCCTTCTTTAAAGTTCCTCCCAATTCAGCCCTCACCGCCTTCCCCATGCAATCTCTATTTCTATATTCTAGAATACCCGATGCGTTAGAATCGGGCCACCATCTAGTATAGTATAATTGCCTCCATATGATCTTCCATATATTATAATGCACCATCCATATTCCTCCATCTATATACTTAATTACATGCTTGCGTGTGTCATCCATTTCCGTCCAGATGTCCACGAAACCCAGAATGCAGTGCGACACCCCGGAAGCACGCCAGAAGCCATATTTATACACCCAGGTGATGGGAGTGTCAATATGGAGCCTGCTGGTGGTACAAGCGGCTTCAGCAGGCACCCCGAATGCCATAGCCCGAAAATACCCACCCACTAACCCGTCACTGCAGCCAGATGCCAGCTATTCCCCCACCGATAAGCAGAGCTTGACTTACAGGACCTGTGGTGACGTAACAATCAATGAGCGGCGCTATATCACATGACTATGACGTAATCACAGATCCTATAACCACAGACAGTCAGGTACTGCAGCTCGTCCTCCGCTCTGCCCCCCCCCCCCCACTCTGCTCTACCCCACTCTGCGCCACTCCACTCTGCCCCACTTCACTCTGCTCTCTCCCACTCTGCTCTTCCCACTCCACTCTGCCCCACTCCACTCTGCTCTACCCCACTTTGCCCCACTCCACTCTGCCCCACTTCACTCTGCTCTCTCCCACTCCGCTCTGCCCCACTCCACTCTGACCCTCTCCACTCTGCTCTACCCCACTCTGCTTTGCCCTACTACACTTCACCCCAATCCACTCTGCCCCACTCCACTCTGCTCTACCCCACTCTGCCCCAGTCCACTCTGCCCTGCTTGCCCCACTCCACTTTGCCCCTGCTCTGCCCCCACTCTACTTTGCGCCACTCCACTCTGCTGTACCCCACTCTGCTCCACTCCACTCTGCTCTACCCCACTCTGCTCTGCCCCACTCTGCCTTTGCTCTGCCCCAGTCTGCTCACTCTGCCCCATAGCATGTGGGCAAGCACAGGGGAGGCAGATCCACCACAGTGGGGGGGCACAGCAACCATATGGGAGAAGCATAGAGACAACAAATGGGGGGCTAAAAAGACAGCACAGGTGGGAGGCCAGAGAGCCATTTTCCTGCACATGCAATGACTTTCTTCTCTGTTCTTATTTTTACACAGGAATACAACAGCAGTTAATTCCAAGACGTGGATAAAAACTTGGAAACTTGAAAACTTGGAAATACTGCCGACATTGTGCAAAGATATGGAGGAGTCGGCGGAAAAATCAGATGCCAAAATGCAGAAGCTGATGGAGGAAGTGGCATCACTGCAGGCAAAGAACACCAGGTAGGATAAAAGCCTCCTTACAGACTCCATAGACAGCTCTACAAGACAGGAACAGATCTGATAATCTGGGGGGTTTGTATAGTCTCCAGAAAATTTTCTTTCAATTCAGCAAAGTCCACGTTTAACATGTGACTCCATAGCTCCTCTTCCTCCATAGAATGTTGTCTCTAGATCCTCCTCCTCCATAGAATGTTGTCTGGTTCTGGTAGTCAGATGCAGGCGGTAGGACAAGACACAGGTTAGCAGGAATGGCCATAGGGGGCCTAAGCATGCACCCAGAAGGCTTTCTTCACAGACACCAGGACTGAGGACAGGAGGCAAGAGATGGAACCCTGGCAGACACCGTGGGCCCACTGGAAGGTTGAGTACGCTCAGGTCCCAATAGTCATGGTATCTAATGTGGCCCCTTGGAAAAATGACTTGCCCAAGTTTAGGAGCCCTTGCTGAACTATTCCAGTAAATGGAAGAGATTTTTAATTATCACTTTCCTATTTAGCTTGCAGACAGAGAAGACAGAGCTTCTGGAAGAGTGCAATAAATTAAGGCAGGACCTGGACGAGAACAAAAAATCAGCACTCCGAGCAATGGAGGAGATGGTAAGATTGGCATTATTATACCGAAATTTATTCCATGGCGCTTTACATGCGAAAAGGGCATACATAGACAAGTACAAAAATCATGAACAAGACAAGGCTAAACAGGTACAGGAGGGAAGAGGACCCTGCCTGAGAGGGCTCACAGTCTACAAGGGATGGGTGAGGATACAGTAAGGGAGGGGAGAAGACCCTGCCGACAAGGGCTCACAGACTAAACGAGATTGGTGAGGATACAGAAGGGGAGGGCAGAAGACTCTGCCCACGAGGGCTCACAGTCTACAAGGGATTGGTGAGGATGCAGTAGGGGAGGAGAGAGGACCCTGCCCGCAAGGGTCACAGTCTACAAGTGATGGGTGAGGATACAGTAGGGGAGGAGAGAGGACCCTGCCTACGAGAGCTCACAGTCTACAATCAATAGGTGAGAATACAGTAGGTGAGGGGAGAGGATCCTGCCTGCGAGGGCTCAGTCTACAAGGCATGGGTGAGGATACAGTAGATGAGGAGAGAGGACCCTGCCTGTGAGGGCTTAGTCTAAAAGGGATGGGTGAGGATACAGTAGGTGAGGATAGAGAACCCGGCCAATGAGCGCTCACAGTCTACAAGGATTGTGTGAGGATACAGTAGGTGAGGAGAGAGGACCTTGCCCACAAGAGCTCACAGTCTACAAGGCATGGGTGAGGATACAGTGGGGGAGGGGAGAGGACCCTGCCCACAAGAGCTCACAGTCTACAAGGGATGGGTGAGGATATAGTAGGGGAGGAGAAATGACCCTGCCTACAAAGCTCACAGTCTACAAGGGATGGGTGAGGATACAGTAAGGGAGGAGAGAGGACTCTGCCTACGAGAGCTCACAGTATACAAGGGATGGGTGAGGATACAGTAGGGGAGGAGAGAGAACCCTACGTGTGAGGGCTACAGTCTGCAAGAGATGGGTAAGGATACAGCAGGGAGGAGAGAGAACCCGGCCAAGGAGGGTTCACAGTCTACAAGGGATGGGTGAGGATACAGTAGGTGAGGAAAGAGGATGCTGCTTGTGAGGGCTCGCAGTCTACAAGGGATGGGTGAGGATAAAGTAGGTGAGGAGAGAGGACCCTGCCCGCGAGAGATCACAGTCTACAAGGGATGGGTGAGGATACAGTAGGTGAGGAAAGAGGCCCCTACCTGCGAGGGCTCACAATTTACAAGGAATGGGTGAGGACACAGTGGGGGACAGTAGAGCTGGTTTTTCGGCAGTATAGCGGACTGAGGTTTACTGCAGGTTGTAGACTATTTGGAAGAAGTGGATCTTCAGGTTCCTTTTGAAGGTTTCCACAGTAGGCGAGAGTCTGATGTGTTGGGGCCCAAAGTATGAGGGATGCATGGGAGAAGCCTTGTATGTGATTGTGGGCAGAAGAGATAAGAAGGTAGCATAGCAGAGAAGTAGATCTGGAAAAGAACAAAGGTTACATGTAGGTGAGTCCCGGGAGACCATGTCACAGATGTACGGAGGAGACAGGATGTGGAGGGCTTGGTATGTCATAGGGTTTTGAACTGGAGCCTCTAGGCAGTGGGAAGCCAGCGAAGAGCTTTACAGGGGGGAGATCCCTGCGAATAGTGGGGGGACAGGTGGATTAGTTGGGCAGCAAAGTTTTGCATAGATTGGAGATGGGTGCAAGAGAGCTAGAGGGGAGGCCAGAGAGCAGGAAGTTGCAGTATTTGTGGTGGGAGATGATGAGGGCATGCACTAGTTTTGCAGTTTCTTGGTTAAGGAATGTACATATATGAGAAATATTTTTGAGCTGGAGTTGGCAGGAGGTGACAAGGGCTTGGATATGTGGCTTGAAGGAAAGGGCAGAGTTGAGGATCACCCCGAGGCAGTGAACATGCTGGACTTCAGAAAGTGAGCAGCCATTGACTTTGATAGATAGGTCTGGTGGAGGGTAGAGTCAGATGGGGAAAATAAGATGAGTTCTGTTTTGTCTATATTCAGCTTTAGAAATCGAGCAGGAAAGAAAGATGAAATAGAGACAGACATTGTGGGATTGTGGTTAATAAGGAGGTGATGTCAGGTCCAGAGAGATAGACCTGCGTGTTATCAGTGTAGAGATGATACTGAAAGCTGTGGGACTCTATGCGCTGTTCCAGGCCAAATGTATAGATGGAGAAGAGTAGGGGTCCTAGAACTGAACCTTGGGGGACACAAAAAGATAGGGGGCGACATGATGAGGTGGTGTGGGAGAGGGAGATGATGAATGTCTGGTGTGCCTTGATCCACAGGACTCACACTGTCCTATGGACAGTGTGGCCCTGGGTAAGACCCCCTGCATGATCCCCCTGCAGGGGGACCAATGATCCCCCATCCCCCTGCAGGGGGATCCCTGATCCCCCATCCCCTTGCAGGGGGATCCCTGATCCCCCTTCAGGGGGACCCCTGATCCCCCACCCCCCTGCAGGGGGATCCCTGATCCCCCATCCCCTGGAGGGGGACCCCTGATCCCCCATCCCCCTGCAGGGGGACCCCTGATTTCCCATCCCCCTGGAGGGGGACCCCTGATCCCCCATCCCCCTGGAGGGGGATCCCTGATCCCCCATCCCCCTGGAGGGGGATCCCTGATCCCCCATCCCCCTGCATGGGGATCCCTGATCTCCCATCCCCCTGCAGGGGGATCCTTGATCCCCCATCCCCCTGGAGGGGGACCCCTGATCCCCCATGCCCCTGCAGGGGGACCCCTGATCCCCCATCCCCCTGGAGGGGGACCCCTGATCCCCCATCCCCATGCAGGGGGACCCCTGATCCCCCATCCCCCTGGAGGGGGACACAAATGTTGTTGGACCCCCACGCTGCAAATTGCAACCCACAGCCACCCAAGAAAATAGCGCATTCATTAGAGGCGTCATTTTTTGGTGCTGTACCCACACTCTTCCAGTTGCCCTTGTGCTGGTGGCACACGGGTTCTCCATATGCGACATGGCGCCCACTAACAATTTGAATGGAAAATTAGCTTCAATTGTTAGCGGAAACCATGTTGCGTATGTAGAGCCCCTCCCTGTGTGCTTGAACATTGGAGCTCCCCCACAAGTGACCCCATTTTGGAAACTAGACCCCCAAGAAACATATCTAGATACATAGTGAGCACTTTCAACACACGTGCTTCACAAATTAGTCCGTAAAAGGGAAAAAGATTTTTTTTTTTTTTTTTTTAAAAGTAATTTTTCATTTTTACGGATCAATTTGTGAAGCACCTGTCGGTTCAAAGTGTTCACTGTGAATCTAGATAAGTTCCCTGGGTCGTCTTGTTTCCAAAATGGGGTCATTTGTGGGGGAGCTTCAATGTTTAGGCACACAGGGGCTCTTTATATGTGACATGGTGTCCACTAATAATTCCAATTGTTAGCGGACACCATGTTGCGTATGGAAAGCCCCTGTGTGCCTAAACATTGGAGCTCCCCCACAAGTGACCCCATTTTGGAAACTAGACCCCCAGGTAACATATCTAGATGGGTGGTGAGCATTTTGAACCCCCAGGTGCTTCACAAATTAATCCATAAAAATGAAAAATTACTTTTTAAAAAAATAAATACCGTATATACTCGTGTATAAGCCGAGTTTTTCAGCCCAAAATTTGGGCTGAAAAGTCCCCCCCTCGGCTTATACACGGGTCTATACGGTAGACCCGTGTGGTGGGGGCTGTGGGGCCGGGGCTGTGGAGGCTGGAGGAGGCGGGGGGAGTCTGCTGTATGAGCGGCCCCATCACGTGGGGCCGCTCATTATATATGCACTGCTTCCCCCTGTCAATCAGCGCAGGGGGAAGCAGTTCATATATTCCCCCCAAAATCTGGCACTCACCCCCCTTGTAAGGCCCCCCCCATCGCTGCTTATACATTACCATTCCGGTGTTCTGATCCGCGCCGCTCCTCGGTGCTTCTTCATGCTCCGTCCGCGCTGGCTGCATCCGGGGATCTCCGGCTGTCGCAGCGATATGACGTCATCGCGCGACGGCCGGAGAATGGAGATCCCGGATGCAGTCAGCGAGGACGGAGCATGAAGAAGCAGCGAGGAGCGGCGCGGATCAGAACACCGGAATGGTAATGTATAAGCAGCGGGGGGGGAAGCCTTACAAGGGGGCCGAGTGCCAGCATTTGGGAGCTGTTGGTACCCCCAGGGGGCTGCTGGGTACCCCCTGGGGGCTGCTAGGTACCCCAAGGGGGCTGCTAGGTACCCCAAGGGGGCTGTTGGTACCCCCAGGGGGCTGCTGGGTACCCCCTGGGGGCTGTTGGTACCCCCTGGGGGCTGATGGGTACCCCCTGGGGGCTGCTGGGTACCCCCTGGGGGCTGTTAGTACCCCCTGGGGGCTGTTGGTACCCCCAGGGGGCTGCTGGGTACCCCCTGGGGCTGTTGGTACCCCAGGGGGCTGTTGGTACCCCCAGGGGGCTGCTGGTTACCCCCTGGGGGCTGTTGGTACCCCAGGGGGCTGTTGGTACCCCCAGGGGGCTGCTGGGTACCCCCAGGGGGCTGCTGGGTACCCCCTGGGGGCTGTTGGTACTCCAGGGGGCTGTTGGTACCCCCAGGGGGCTGCTGGGTACCCCCTGGGGGCTGTTGGTACCCCCAGGGGGCTGCTGGGTACCCCCTGGGGGCTGTTGGTACCCCCAGGGGGCTATTGGTACCCCCAGGGGGCTGTTGGGTACCCCCTGGGGGCTGTTGGTACCCCCAGGGGGCTGTTGGTACCCCCAGGGGGCTGCTGGGTACCCCCTGGGGGCCGCTGGGTACCCCCTGGGGGCCGCTGTATAACCCCTGGGGGGTGCTGTATAACCCCTGGGGGGTGCTGTATAACCCCTGGGGGCTGCTGTATATACTGCTGAGGCCTGTATACCACTGGGGCTGCTGTATATACCACTGGGGCTGCTGTATATACCACTGGGGCTGCTGTATATACCACTGGGGCTTCTGTATATACCACTGGGGCTGCTGTATATACTGGTGGGGTCTGTATATACCACTGAGGAGGCTGCTGTATACCACTGGGGTTGCTGTATATACTACTGGGGCTGCCTGTATACTACCACTGGGGCTGTATATACTACTGGGGCTGCTGCTGTATACAGCACTGGGGCTGCTGCTGTATACGACCACTGGGGCTGCTGTATACTACCACTGGGGAGGCCTGTATACCACTGGAGGGGCCTGTATACCACACTGCTGGGGGCTGTATACCTCTGCTGAGGTCCACCCTCGGCTTATACACGAGTCAATAGGTTTTTCCAGATTTTTGGGGCAAAAGTAGGGGGGTCGGCTTATACACGGGTCGGCTTATACACGAGTATATACGGTAAATCTTTTTCCCTTTTACGGACTAATTTGTGAAGCACATGTGTGTTGAAAGTGCTCACTATGTATCTAGATATGTTTCTTGGGGGAAACAATTTGTGGAAAAAAAAGTAATTTTTCATATTTACGAATCAATTTGTGAATCACCTATTCTTTTTATATCTATTCTAGAGCGAAGCCATCATGCAAGACATGTACGTGGAAATGATCCAGCTAAGATCTAATGAAGAGGTAACGTACATTATTATAATAATAATGCTAGAAATCATGTTCTGTGCAGGATGACTCCTTCCTTCTAAGCTAAATTTTTATCAATAATTTTGCAGGCTTTACAAAAGAAAGTTGCAGATTTGGACGAGCGGCTCGGAGAATCTGACCAGAGAATTGTAATGTAAGAACTGTATTTTTTGTTTTATAAAATGCACCGAATTATAAGACGCACCCCAAATTAGGTGAACGAAAAGAGGAAAAAAAATAATTTTTAATGTTAAATGGGGTCCATCTTATAATGCCAGTGTCTGTCTTAAAATCAGTATATATGTCCCTCATCCTAGTACATGACCCCCCATCCTAGTATATATGTTTTCTATCCTGGTATATGTGTCCACCATCCTGGTACATTTGTTTACCATCCTGGATATGGCCCCTTTATCTTGGATATGGGACCCCTGAGCTAGCACATATAGCCCCCCCCCCCTGTGCTAGCACATATAAACCCCCCTGTGCTAGCACATATAACCCCCCTGTGCTGGCAGTTATAGCCCCATGTGTTGGCACATATAGCTTGCCCCCTGTGCTGGCACATGGTCCACTGTACTGGCACACATCCCACTGTGATGGCACACATTCCTCTGTGATGAGAAAGATAAAATCCACTGCCACTTGCGGTTATTTCCTTTTATTTTCTTAAATGTGAAACATACAGATGCCCTGTGGGGCTGCTATACGCGTTTCGGAGAGCTAACGAATAAGGAGTATATCTCCGAAACGCGTATAGTAGCCCCACAGGGGCATCTGTATGTTTCACATTTAAGAAAATAAAAGGAAATAACCGCAAGTGGCAGTGGACTTTATCTTTCTCATTCATTGATGGACATCTGCCATCAATTCACTGCCTGGGAATCCTGGTGGATATAGGGTGGTGGAGCTTCACAACCGTCTTCTTGCATTCCTCTGTGATGTCACATTTTCCCCTGTGATGTCTCACATCCCCTTGTGCTGGCACATATAGCTCCCACCCCGTGCTGGCACATATAGCTCCCCCCCCCCCCCCCCCCGTGCTGGCACATATAGTCCCCCCTGTGCTGGCACATAGCTCACTGTGATGGCACACATTCCTCTGTGATGGCACACATCTCCCTGTGCTGGCACATATAGTCCCCCCTGTGCTGGCACATATTCCTCTGTGATGGCACCCTGTGCTGGCACACATTCCCCTGTGCTGGCACCCTTTCCCCTGTGATGGCACCCTGTGCTGGCACATATGCCCCCGGTCACTCTTTATACCCGTGCCGGCGCGCACACTGTCAAATAATAAAGGCTGTTACTAACCTTCTGTCACTCGCTTCGGGCTCCCAGCTCAGCGGTTACATCCTGCATCGGTCCTGGGCATAAGATCATGTGACCGAGGTGTACAGTGATAACATCACTGTGCTGTGCCGATCACGTGACCAGATACCGGCACAGATACAGGAAGTCACCGCTGAGCTGGGAGCCCGGAGCGAGTGACGGAAGGTGAGTAACAGCCTTTATTATTTTACAGTGTGCGCGCCAGCAGGGGAACATAAAGAGTGATGGGGGCATATCCAGCACGGGGGGGGGGGGGGTGAATGCAAGCATGTATAATATGTGCCACTCCCCTGTCCACATCTCCATGCTGGCATCAGCACCGAGGTGACGGCCAGCGGGTGCAGTGAATATTACATGAGGCTAATGAGCGCGAGCACGTGACCTCCCGCTGCCTCCTGCAGCCTGATCCAGCCTCCTCCAGCGCCCGACACCGCTCCAAATCGCTCTACCCATGCAGTACAAAACACTAGATTCGGATTATAAGACGCACCCCCAAACAAATCAAACCATAAATGTCCATAAATTAACTTAGTGAAATTCACAGATAGGAGAGAGGAGCGGCACTCACCACTGACAAGTCCAGGGAAATGCACTTTATTACAGACACAGGATTGCAGACTGATATATTATTAATATCATGTGAATACACGCTTGTTCTGAGTGTGAGCCTGAAGAAGCGTGTATTCATGTAAACAGCTGTTGCTCATTGTACTGATGTCTCTATCTGCCATCCTGTGACTAAAATGAAGGGCATTTCCCTGAAACTGTCAGTGGTGAGCGCCGCTCCTCTATCTCCCTTTTCAGGCTGGAAGGGTGAGTACGCTGAGGTCCTCCGTCTCCCTGCTGTGGAGATACCGATGCCACAGTGAGCCCTACACATGTATGAGCAGCAGATAACTGACCTAAGTGATAGAAATATATATAAAAATATAACCATAATGAACAGAATTAAGTCTGTCCCTGTACAATAGCCATAGTCTCTCATGTGGCCCCTTAGAAAAATGACTTGTCCAAGTTTAGGAGCCCTAGCTGTACCATTCCTGTAAATGGAAGAGATTGGCAATCATCATTTTTATGTTTAGTCTGCAGAGAAAGAACGCCGAGTACCTGAAAGAGTCCCAAAAACTGCAGAGGACCCTGGACAAAGCTGAGGAGTTGGCTGTCCAAGAGAAGATAGAACTGGTAAGATCGACATCTACCTGTAGATTGTAGAATTAATGTAAACCGGTCAGATTTGGCATGTGGACATCATAGAGATCAGGGTTGGGTGAGGATATAGTAGATGAGGAGAGAGGACCCTGCCCACGAGGATTCACAGTCATCTACAAGGGATGGGTGAGGATATAGTAGATGAGGAGAGAGGACCCTGCCTGAGGGGGCTCACAGTCTACAAGGGATGGGTGAGGATACAGTAGGTGAGGGTAGTGGACCCTGCCCACGAGGACTCACAGTCTACAAGGGATGGGTGAGAACATAGTAGAAGAGGAGAGAGGACCCTGCCTGCAAGACCTCACAGTCTACAAGGGATGGGTGAGGATACAGTAGATGAGGGGAGAGGACCCTACGTGCGAGGGCTAACAGTCTACAAGAGATGAGTGAGGATATAGTAGGTGAGGAGAGAGAACTTTGCCCATGAGGCATGACAGTCTACAAGGAATGGGTGAGGCTACAATAGGTGAGGAGAGAGGACCCTGCCCATGAGGGCTCACAGTCTACATTGGATGGGTGAGGATACAGTAGGTGAGGAGAGAGGACCCTGCCCACGAGGGCTCACAGTCTACAAGGGATGGGTGAGGATACAGTAGGTGAGGAGAGAAGACCCTGCCCACAAGGGCTCACAGTCTACAAGGGATGGGTGAGAATACAGTGGGTGAGGAGAGAGGACCATGCCCACGAAGGCTCACAGTCTACAAGGGATGGGTGAGAATACAGTGGATGAGGAGAGAGGACCCTGCCCACGAGGGCTCACAGTCTACAAGGGATGGGTGAGGATACAGTAGGTGAGGGGAGAGGACCCTGCCCACAAGGGTTTACAGTCTACAAGGGATGGATGAGGATACAGTAGGTGAGGAGAGAGAACTCTGCCCGCAAGGGCTCACAGTCTACAAGGTATGGGTGAGGATACAGAGGGGATAATAAAGCTGGTTTTGCGGTGGTTTAGTGGACTGAGGCTGACTGCAGGTTGTAGGCAGTCGGAGTAGATGGGTCTTCATGTTCCTTTTGAAGGTTTCCACAGTAGGTGAGAGTCTGATGCGTTGGGTAGAGAGTTCCGGAGTATGGGGGATGCATGAGAGAAGTCTTGCATGCGGTTGCGGGAATAGGAGATAAGACGGGAGGAGAGAAGGCGATCGTGTGAGGATCGGAGGTTACATGCAAGTAAAGTTAAAAAAGGCCTTCTGGTCCCTAGTAGGAACAATACAAAAACATATAATCACTATGTGACACCTAAGTGCAAGTACAGTGCAACTAACACCATTAGTAATATTACAATATGAAGGTAAGAAGAGGTGGTGTCCCAGGGTAATAAGCCTAAATTACCCAATCATACAAGGTTCTTCGATGGACCCACATTTATCATAGCAAACATATAGAATGATAAGGAACGATCTCACCCATAACAGATGTGTAGATCAGAGGGGACCTCAGTAGACCAGGATTGAGGGGGGGGGGGGGAATAATCTACACCACACAGTACCCGGTGTGACTGGTATGAGTTCAATGTCCTGCTGTGCTCCTCATTCACCCTACACATTTCGTTAAGAATAACTCATCAGGGGAGCGGAATATGGAGCCATAAGCTTAGAGAGCAGCAGCACGCCTCCTCATTGGCATGTAAGACCTGCAAAAGGATCAGTGCTCTGTGTGTATAACTACCTAGTCACCACCTCCTCAGACAAATGCTAATCACGTGTGGGTTAGGGGACAATCATCTCCCCGACACGCGTGAGTCCACATTGAGCCTTCACATCCACGATGACATAGTCGCGCAGCCCTGGATCCAAAACACCGGAATATTATAAAACATGGTGACGGCGGCGGAAGTCAAACCTTGTTCTTCAGTGCGCAGGCGCACTTCATGCTATGTGACTATCCTAAAGTCCAGCATAGTAACGGAAATAGTGAAACTGGCGCCACCTTTGCTTGCGCGAACTGTGCTAAGCAAGCGTCTTAGGTGTTGCCATAATGGACATAAGCTGTGTTTATCTTAATTAAGCTTCTGCAGAGATTGAATCACCCGTACAGATAGTGAATATCTAACAAAGAATGAGAATTGCTGATCTTCCCTCCGCATTTCATAGATGCAGAAGATCCAAATATATCCGGTTATTCCCATAAAGGTATCCATTGCTAAAGTCCAAATAGCACATCAATAAAAGGGTTTTTTATCAACAAAAAGAAGATTTTAGATTAAGTCAGAGAAGAGGATAGTGGTAGAAAAACACTTTATCAGAGAAGAATGTGATCTTACCATTATACAAAAGTGTATATATAGGTAATTGTCACGATTGGAGCTGACGAGGGAAGGAAGCAGTAAGGTAAAATGAACAAGGGAAACTGGGAGGCTAGTCTGGCAGTTTTGGCAGGGAAATATCCACGCAGATGTCTACATGTTGGACATTGATGAGACCATAAATATGAAGTGTTTCTACAAAATAAAAAAATGTTGAAAAAGATCTCCTAGTCCTATACCCTCAAAGAGAGCACACAAGGGGAGTTAGAGTGCACAAGGGGGACACAAACAGATAGGGGGCGACATGATGAGGTGGTGTGGGAGAGGGAGATGATGAATGTCTGGTGTGCCTTGATCCACAGGACTCACACTGTCCTATGGACGGTGCGGCCCTGGGTAAGACCCCCTGCATGATCCCCCTGCAGGGGGACCAATGATCCCCCATCCCCCTGCAGGGGGATCCCTGATCCCCTATCCCCTTGCAGGGGGATCCCTGATCACCCTTCAGGGGGACCCCTGATCCCCCACCCCCCTGCAGGGGGATCCCTGATCCCCCATCCCCCTGGAGGGGGACCCCTGATCCCCCATCCCCCTGGAGGGGGACCCCTGATCCCCCATCCCCCTGCAGGGGGATCCTTGATCCCCCATCCCCCTGGAGGGGGACCCCTGATCCCCCATCCCCTGCAGGGGGACCCCTGATCCCCCATCCCCCTGGAGGCAGACCCCTGATCCCCCATCCCCCTGGAGGGGGACCCCTGATCCCCCATCCCCCTGGAGGTGGACCCCTGATCCCCCATCCCATGCAGGGGGACCCCTGATCCCCCATCTCCCTGGAGGGGGACACCTGATCGCCCATCCCCTTGCAGGGGGACCCCTGATCCCCCATCCCTTGCAGGGGGATCCATGATACCCCATCCCCCTGAAGGAGGACCCCTGATCCCCCATCACCCTGCAGGGGGACCCCTGATCCCCCATCCCCTGCAGGGGGATCCCTGATCCAGTAGATCACTGTGCCCAAGTTGTCAGATCGCTTTCTACATCTTGATCCCTGCAATGGGGATTGAGCTGCAGAAAGCGATCTGACAGCTCGGGTGCAGTGATCCAGTGGATCACTGCGCCCAAGTTGTCAGATCGCATTCTGCAGCTTGCTCTCCATGCAGGGGAATCCCCCTGCATGGGGATTGAGCTGCAGAAAGCGATCTGACAGCTCGGGCGCAGTGATCCACTGCACAATGATCCGGGCTTTCAGACCACTGCACCCGAGCTGTCAGATAGCTTTCTGCGGCTCAATCCCCATGCAGGGGGATCAGGCGCAGTGATCCACTGTGTGGATGCAGGGAGATCATGCTGCAGTGAACTGATCTGACAGTCCTGGCACAGTGATCCATTATGGGGCTGTCAGATCACTTCACTGCAACGTCGGGTCACCTGACCCAAGCCTCTGAGTTCATGTGCTCTCTGAGACTTGGGTTTGCACAGTGATGCTGCACTGTATGGCAATGATCTGCCATACAGTGCATTATCACTATGACACCAGAGACTGCAACAAGAGGACACTTGATTCCTTTGCTGCAGTCTCTGGATGTAGCAAAGGCGATTGAGCGTCGTGGGACCTTTGTCGTGGACTACGTCAGAAACGATCGAGCGTCGTGGGACCTTCGTGTGGACTACATTGGATCTTTTTATAATAAAGATGGAGACCAAAATTTGTTTGTGTTTTTTTTCTAATAAAAAGATTTTTCTCTGTGTGGTGTTTTGTTTGACTATTTACTAGAGATTCCTAATGGCTGGGTCTAACATTGGCCCGACATTATGAATCTCGGGCTTAGTGCCCGCTGCCAATAAAAAGCTGGCATTAACCCCTTTATTACCCAGTTTGCCACCGGCACCAGGGCAACTGGAAGAGTCTGGGTACAGCGCCAGAAAATGGCGCTTCAATGAATGCGCCATTTTCTGGGGCGGCTGCAGGCTGCAATTCTTAGCATGGGGGGCCCAGAACGCTTGGGCCTTTCCATGCTGAGGATTCCAGCCACCAGCTGCTTAGTTGTACCTGGCTGGGCCAAAAATATGGCGGAGCCCCACGTCATTTTTTTTCTAGAATTAGTTCTAGAAATTAAAAAAAATGGGCTTCGCTGTATTTTTGGTTGCAGCCAGGTAGGGGCAGCTGGGGTTTGCTGGCAGTCTGTAGATGCCAAGTTGTATCTGGCTGGCCAAAAATATGGCGGAGCCTCACGTCATTTTTTTTTCTCTAGAGTTAGTTCTAGAAAAAAAAAAAAAAAAAGGCCTTCGCTGTATTTTTGGTAGCCAGCCAGGTACAACTTGGTAGCTGGCGGACTAGAATCCTCAGCGTGGAGAGACCCAAATGTTGTTGGCCCCCCACGCTGCAAATTGCAACCCACAGCCACCCAAGAAAATAGCGTATTCATTAGAGGCGTCATTTTTTGGTGCTGTACCCACACTCTTCCAGTTGCACTTGTGCTGGTGGCACACGGGTTCTCCATATGCGACATGGCGCCCACTAACAATTTGAATGGAAAATTAGCTCCAATTGTTAGCGGAAACCATGTCGCGTATGGAGAGCCCCTCCCTGTGTGCCTGAACATTGGAGCTCTCCCAGAAGTGACCCCATTTTGGAAACTAGACCCCCCAAGAAACATATCTAGATACATAGAGAGCACTTTCAACACACGTGCTTCACAAATTAGTCCGTAAAATGAAAAAGATTTTTTTTTTTTTTAAGAAAAGTAATTTTTCATTTTTACGGATCAATTTGTGAAGCACCTGTCGGTTCAAAGTGTTCACTGTGAATCTAGATAAGTTCCCTGGGTCGTCTTGTTTCCAAAATGGGGTCATTTGTGGGGAGCTTCAATGTTTAGGCACACAGGGGCTCTTTATATGTGACATGGTGTCCACTAATAATTCCAATTGTTAGCGGACACCATGTTGCGTATGGAAAGCCCCTGTGTGCCTAAACATTGGAGCTCCCCCACAAGTGACCCCATTTTGGAAACTAGACCCCCAGGTAACATATCTAGATGGGTGGTGAGCATTTTGAACCCCCAGGTGCTTCACAAATTAATCAGTAAAAATGAAAAATTACTTTTTAAAAAAATAAATAAATCTTTTTCCCTTTTACGGACTAATTTGTGAAGCACATGTGTGTTGAAAGTGCTCACTATGTATCTAGATATGTTTCTTGGGGGAAACAATTTGTGGAAAAAAAAGTACTTTTTCATATTTACGAATCAATTTGTGAATCACCTATTCTTTTTATATCTATTCTAGAGCGAAGCCATCATGCAAGACATGTACGTGGAAATGATCCAGCTAAGATCTAATGAAGAGGTAACGTACATTATTATAATAATGCTAGAAATCATGTTCTGTGCAGGATGACTCCTTCCTTCTAAGCTAAATTTTTATCAATAATTTTGCAGGCTTTACAAAAGAAAGTTGCAGATTTGGACGAGCGGCTCGGAGAATCTCACCAGAGAATTGTAATGTAAGAACTGTATTTTTTGTTTTATAAAATGCACCGAATTATAAGACGCACCCCAAATTAGGTGAACGAAAAGAGGAAAAAAAATAATTTTTAATGTTAAATGGGGTCCATCTTATAATGCCAGTGTCTGTCTTACAATCAGTATATATGTCCCTCATCCTAGTACATGACCCACCATCCTAGTATACGGTATATGTTTAATATCCTGGTATATGTGTCCACCATCCTGGTACATTTGTTTACCATCCTGGATATGGCCCCTTTATCTTGGATATGGGACCCCTGAGCTAGCACATATAGCCCCCCCCTGTGCTAGCACATATAAACCCCCCTGTGCTAGCACATATAACCCCCCTGTGCTTGCAGTTATAGCCCCATGTGTTGGCACATATAGCTTGCCCCCTGTGCTGGCACATGGTCCACTGTACTGGCACACATCCCACTGTGATGGCACACATTCCTCTGTGATGAGAAAGATAAAATCCACTGCCACTTGCGGTTATTTCCTTTTATTTTCTTAAATGTGAAACATACAGATGCCCCTGTGGGGCTGCTATACGCGTTTCAGAGAGCTAACGAATAAGGAGTATATCTCCGAAACGCGTATAGTAGCCCCACAGGGGCATCTGTATGTTTCACATTTAAGAAAATAAAAGGAAATAACCGCAAGTGGCAGTGGACTTTATCTTTCTCATTCATTGATGGACATCTGCCATCAATTCACTGCCTGGGAATCCTGGTGGATATAGGGTGGTGGAGCTTCACAACCGTCTTCTTGCATTCCTCTGTGATGTCACATTTTCCCCTGTGATGTCTCACATCCCCTTGTGCTGGCACATATAGCTCCCACCCCGTGCTGGCACATATAGCTCCCCCACTTCCCCCGTGCTGGCACATATAGTCCCCTGCAGGGGGACCAATGATCCCCCATCCCCCTGCAGGGGGATCCCTGATCCCCCATCCCCTTGCAGGGGGATCCCTGATCCCCCTTCAGGGGGACCCCTGATCCCCCACCCCCCTGCAGGGGGATCCCTGATCCCCCATCCCCCTGGAGGGGGACCCCTGATCCCCCATCCCCCTGGAGGGGGACCCCTGATCTCCCATCCCCCTGCAGGGGGATCCCTGATCCCCCATCCCCCTGCAGGGGGATCCCTGATCCCCCATCCCCCTGCAGGGGGACCCCTGATCTCCCATCCCCCTGGAGGGGGATTCCTGATCCCCCATCCCCCTGGAGGGGGATCCCTGATCCCCCATCCCCCTGGAGGGGGATCCTGATCTTGCATCCCCTTGCAGGGGGATCCCTGATCCCCCATCCCCCTGCATGGGGATCGCTGATCTCCCATCCCCCTGCAGGGGGATCCTTGATCCCCCATCCCCCTGGAGGGGGACCCCTGATCCCCCATCCCCCTGCAGGGGGACCCCTGATCCCCCATCCCCCTGGAGGGGACCCCTGATCCCCCATCCCCCTGGAGGGGGACCCCTGATCCCCCATCCCCCTGGAGGGGGACCCCTGATCCCCCATCCCCATGCAGGGGGACCCCTGATCCCCCATCCCCCTGGAGGGGGACCCCTGATCCCCCATCCCCTTGCAGGGGGACCAATGATCCCCCATCCCTTTGAGTACGCTCAGGTCCCAATAGTCATGGTATCTAATGTGGCCCCTTGGAAAAATGACTTGTCCAAGTTTAGGAGCCCTTGCTGAACTATTCCAGTAAATGGAAGAGATTTTTAATTATCACTTTCCTATTTAGCTTGCAGACAGAGAAGACAGAGCTTCTGGAAGAGTGCAATAAATTAAGGCAGGACCTGGACGAGAACAAAAAATCAGCACTCCGAGCAATGGAGGAGATGGTAAGATTGGCATTATTATACCGAAATTTATTCCATGGCGCTTTACATGCGAAAAGGGCATACATAGACAAGTACAAAAATCATGAACAAGACAAGGCTAAACAGGTACGGAGGGAAGAGGACCCTGCCTGACAGGGCTCAGTCTAAACGGATGGGTGAGGATACAGTAAGGGAGGGGAGAAGACCCTGCCGACAAGGGCTCACAGTCTACAACGGATTGGTGAGGATGCAGTAGGGGAGGGAGAGAGACCCTGCCCGAGGGTCACAGTCTACAAGGGATTGGTGAGGATCAGTAGGGGAGGAGAGAGGACCCTGCCTACGAAGAGTCACAGTCTACAATCAATGGTGAGAATACAGTAGGGGAGGGAGAGGATCCTGCCTACGAGGGCACAGTCTACAATGCATGGTGAGAATACAGTAGGTGAGGAGAGAGGACCTGCCTGTGAGGGCTTAGTCTACAAGGGATGGGTGAGGATACAGTAGGTGAGGATAGAGGACCCGGCCAATGAGGCTAAGTCTACAAGGATGTGTGAGGATACAGTAGGTGAGGAAGAGAACCGCCAATGAGACTCACAGTCTACAAGGATGGGTGAGGATACAGTGGTGGGAGGGAGAGGACCTTGCCCACAAGAGCTCACAGTCTACAAGGGCATGGGTGAGGATATAGTGGGGAGGGAGAATGACCCTGCCACAAGAGCTCACAGTCTACAAGGGATGGGTGAGGATACAGTAGGGGAGGAGAGAGTGACCTGCCTACAGAGCTCACAGTATACAAGGGATGGGTGAGGATACAGTAAGGGGAGGAGAGAGGAATCGCCTACGGGAGGCTACAGTATACAAGGGATGGGTGAGGATACAGCAGGGAGGAGAGAGAACCCGGGCTACACAGGATGGGTTCAAGTCTACAAAGAGGAACTGCAGGGTGTAGATACAAGGTGAGGTCAGTAGTGAGGAAAGAGGATGCTGCTTGTGAGGGCTCGCAGTCTACAAGGGATGGGTGAGGATAAAGTAGGTGAGGAGAGAGGACCCTGCCCGCGAGAGATCACAGTCTACAAGGGATGGGTGAGGATACAGTAGGTGAGGAGAAAGGACCCTGCCTGCGAGCGCTCAGTCTAGAAGTGATGGGTGAGGATACAGTAGGTGAGGAAAGAGGCCCCTACCTGCGAGGGCTCACAATTTACAAGGAATGGGTGAGGACACAGTGGGGGACAGTAGAGCTGGTTTTTCGGCAGTATAGTGGACTGAGGTTTACTGCAGGTTGTAGACTATTTGGAAGAAGTGGATCTTCAGGTTCCTTTTGAAGGTTTCCACAGTAGGCGACAGTCTGATGTGTTGGGGTCCAAAGTATGGGGGATGCATGGGAGAAGCCTTGTATGTGATTGTGGGCAGAAGAGATAAGAAGGTAGCATAGCAGAGAAGTAGATCTTGAAAAGAACAAAGGTTACATGTAGGTGAGTCCCGGGAGACCATGTCACAGATGTACGGAGGAGAAAGGATGTGGATGGCTTGGTATGTCATAGGGTTTTGAACTGGAGCCTCTAGGCAGTGGGAAGCCAGCGAAGAGCTTTACAGGGGGGAGATCCCTGCGAATAGTGGGGGGACAGGTGGATTAGTTGGGCAGCAAAGTTTTGCATAGATTGGAGATGGGTGCAAGAGTGCTAGAGGGGAGGCCAGAGAGCAGGAAGTTGCAGTATTTCTGGTGGGAGATGATGAGGGCATGCACTAGTTTTGCAGTTTCTTGGTTAAGGAATGTACGTATATGAGAAATATTTTTGAGCTGGAGTTGGCAGGAGGTGACAAGGGCTTGGATATGTGGCTTGAAGGAAAGGGCAGAGTTGAGGATCACCCCGAGGCAGTGAACATGCTGGACTTCGGAAAGTGAGCAGCCATTGACTTTGATAGATAGGTCTGGTGGAGGGGTAGAGTCAGATGGGGAAAATAAGATGAGTTCTGTTTTGTCCATATTCAGCTTTAGAAATCGAGCAGGAAAGAAAGATGAAATAGAGACAGACATTGTGGGATTGTGGTTAATAAGGAGGTGATGTCCGGTCCAGAGAGATAGACCTGCGTGTCATCAGTGTAGAGATGATACTGAAATCTGTGGGACTCTATGCGCTGTTCCAGGCCAAATGTATAGATGGAGAAGAGTAGGGGTCCTAGAACTGAACCTTGGGGGACACAAACAGATAGGGGGCTACATGATGAGGTGCTGTGGGAGAGGAAGATGATGAATGTCTGGTGTGCCTTGATCCACAGGACTCACACTGTCCTATGGACGGTGCGGCCCTGGGTAAGACCCCCTGCATGATCCCCCTGCAGGGGGACCAATGATCCCCCATCCCCCTGCAGGGGGATCCCTGATCCCCCATCCCCTTGCAGGGGGATCCCTGATCCCCCTTCAGGGGGACCCCTGATCCCCACCCCCTGCAGGGGGATCCCTGATCCCCCATCCCCCTGGAGGGGGACCCCTGATCCCCATCCCCTGGAGGGGGACCCCTGATCCCCCATCCCCTGCAGGGGGATCCCTGATCCCCCATCCCCTGCAGGGGGACCCCTGATCTCCCATCCCCCTGGAGGGGGACCCTGATCCCCCATCCCCCTGGAGGGGGATCCCTGATCCCACATCCCCTGGAGGGGGATCCCTGATCTTGCATCCCCTTGCAGGGGGATCCCTGATCCCCCATCCCCCTGCATGGGGATCCCTGATCTCCCATCCCCCTGCAGGGGGATCCTTGATCCCCATCCCCCTGGAGGGGGACCACTGATCCCCCATCCCCTGCAGGGGGACCCCTGATCCCCAATCCCCCTGGAGGCGGACCCCTGATCCCCCATCCCCCTGGAGGGGGACCCCTGATCCCCATCCCCCTGGAGGGGGACCCCTGATCCCCCATCCCCCTGGAGGGGGACCCCTGATCCCCCATCCCCATGAAGGGGGACCCCTGATCCCCCATCCCCCTGGAGGGGGACCCCTGATCCCCCATCCCCTTGCAGGGGGACCCCTGATCCCCCATCCCCTTGCAGGGGGACCCATGATCCCCCATCCCCCTGAAGGAGGACCCCTGATCCTCCATCACCCTGCAGGGGGACCCCTGATCCCCCATCCCCTGCAGGGGGATCCCTGATCCAGTAGATCACTGTGCCCAAGTTGTCAGATCGCTTTCTACATCTTGATCCCTGCATGGGGATTGAGCTGCAGAAAGCGATCTGACAGCTCGGGTGCAGTGATCCAGTGGATCACTGCGCCCAAGTTGTCAGATCGCATTCTGCAGCTTGCTCTCCATGCAGGGGAATCCCCCTGCATGGGGATTGAGCTGCAGAAAGCGATCTGACAGCTCGGGCGCAGTGATCCACTGCACAATGATCCGGGCTTTCAGACCACTGCACCCGAGCTGTCAGATAGCTTTCTGCGGCTCAATCCCCATGCAGGGGGATCAGGCGCAGTGATCCACTGTGTGGATGCAGGGGATCATGCTGCAGTGAACTGATCTGACAGTCCTGGCACAGTGATCCATTATGGGGCTGTCAGATCAGTTCACTGCAACGTCGGGTCACCTGACCCAAGCCTCTGAGTTCATGTGATCTCTGAGACTTGGGTTTGCACAGTGATGCTGCACTGTATGGCAATGATCTGCCATACAGTGCATTATCACTATGACACCAGAGACTGCAACAAGAGGACACTTGATTCCTTTGCTGCAGTCTCTGGATGTAGCAAAGGCGATTGAGCGTCGTGGGACCTTTGTTGTGGACTACGTCAGAAACGATCGAGCGTCGTGGGACCTTCGTTGTGGACTACGTTGGATCTTTTTATAATAAAGATGGAGACCAAAATTTGTTTGTGTTTTTTTTCTAATAAAAAGATTTTTCTCTGTGTGGTGTTTTTTTTGACTATTTACTAGAGATTCCTAATGGCTGGGTCTAACATTGGCCCGACATTATGAATCTCGGGCTTAGTGCCCGCTGCCAATAAAAAAGCTGGCATTAACCCCTTTATTACCCAGTTTGCCACCGGCACCAGGGCAACTGGAAGAGTCTGGGTACAGCGCCAGAAAATGGCGCTTCAATGAATGCGCCATTTTCTGGGGCGGCTGCAGGCTGCAATTCTTAGCATGGGGGGCCCAGAACGCTTGGGCCTTTCCATGCTGAGGATTCCAGCCCCAGCTGCTTAGTTGTACCTGGCTGGGCCAAAAATATGGCGGAGCCCCACGTCATTTTTTTTTCTAGAATTAGTTCTAGAAATTAAAAAAAATGGGCTTCGCTGTATTTTTGGTTGCAGCCAGGTAGGGGCAGCTGGGGGTTGCTGGCAGTCTGTAGCTGCCAAGTTGTATCTGGCTGGCCAAAAATATGGCGGAGCCTCACGTCATTCTAGAATTAGTTCTAGAAATAAAAAAAAAAAGGCCTTCGCTGTATTTTTGGTAGCCAGCCAGGTACAACTTGGTAGCTGGCGGACTAGAATCCTCAGCGTGGAGAGACCCAAATGTTGTTGGTCCCCCACGCTGCAAATTGCAACCCACAGCCACCCAAGAAAATAGCGCATTCATTAGAGGCGTCATTTTTTGGTGCTGTACCCACACTCTTCCAGTTGCCCTTGTGCTGGTGGCACACGGGTTCTCCATATGCGACATGGCGCCCACTAACAATTTGAATGGAAAATTAGCTCCAATTGTTAGCGGAAACCATGTCGCGTATGGAGAGCCCCTCCCTGTGTGCCTGAACATTGGAGCTCCCCCACAAGTGACCCCATTTTGGAAATTAGACCCCCCAAGAAACATATCTAGATACATAGTGAGCACTTTCAACACACGTGCTTCACAAATTAGTCCGTAAAAGGGAAAAAGATTTTTTTTTTTTTTTTAAAAAGTAATTTTTCATTTTTACAGATCAATTTGTGAAGCACCTGTCGGTTCAAAGTGTTCACTGTGAATCTAGATAAGTTCCCTGGGTCGTCTAGTTTCCAAAATGGGGTCACTTGTGGGGGAGCTTCAATGTTTAGGCACACAGGGGCTCTTTATATGTGACATGGTGTCCACTAATAATTCCAATTGTTAGCGGACACCATGTTGCGTATGGAAAGCCCCTGTGTGCCTAAACATTGGAGCTCCCCCACAAGTGACCCCATTTTGGAAACTAGACCCCCAGGTAACATATCTAGATGGGTGGTGAGCATTTTGAACCCCAGGTGCTTCACAAATTAATCCGTAAAAATGAAAAATTACTTTTTAAAAAAACAAATAAATCTTTTTCCCTTTTACGGACTAATTTGTGAAGCACATGTGTGTTGAAAGTGCTCACTATGTATCTAGATATGTTTCTTGGGGGAAACAATTTGTGGAAAAAAAAGTACTTTTTCATATTTACGAATCAATTTGTGAATCACCTATTCTTTTTATATCTATTCTAGAGCGAAGCCATCATGCAAGACATGTACGTGGAAATGACCCAGCTAAGATCTAATGAAGAGGTAACGTACATTATTATAATAATGCTAGAAATCATGTTCTGTGCAGGATGACTCCTTCCTTCTAAGCTAAATTTTTATCAATAATTTTGCAGGCTTTACAAAAGAAAGTTGCAGATTTGGACGAGCGGCTCGGAGAATCTGACCAGAGAATTGTAATGTAAGAACTGTTTTTGTTTTATAAAATGCACCGAATTATAAGACGCACCCCAAATTAGGTGAACGAAAAGAGGAAAAAAAATATCATCAGCACCGAGGTGACGGCCAGCGGGTGCAGTGAATATTACATGAGGCTAATGAGCGCGAGCACGTGACCTCCCGCTGCCTCCTGCAGCCTGATCCAGCCTCCTCCAGCGCCCGGACACCGCTCCAAATCGCTCTCCCCATGCAGTACAAAACACTAGATTCGGATTATAAGACGCACCCCCAAACAAATCAAACCATAAATGTCCATAAATTAACTTAGTGAAATTCACAGATAGGAGAGAGGAGCGGCACTCACCACTGACAAGTCCAGGGAAATGCACTTTATTACAGACACAGGATTGCAGACTGATATATTATTAATATCATGTGAATACACGCTTGTTCTGAGTGTGAGCTTGAAAAAGCGTGTATTCATGTAAACAGCTGTTGCTCATTGTACTGATGTCTCTATCTGCCATCCTGTGACTGAAATGAAGGGCATTTCCCTGAAACTGTCAGTGGTGAGCGCCGCTCCTCTATCTCCCTTTTCAGGCTGGAAGGGTGAGTACGCTGAGGTCCTCCGTCTCCCTGCTGTGGAGATACCGGTGCCACAGTGAGCACTACACATGTATGAGCAGCAGATAACTGACCTAAGTGATAGATATATATATAAAAATATAACCATGATAATGAACAGAATTAAGTCTGTCCCTGTACAATAGCCATAGTCTCTCATGTGGCCCCTTAGAAAAATGACTTGTCCAAGTTTAGGAGCCCTAGCTGTACCATTCCTGTAAATGGAAGAGATTGGCAATCATCATTTTTATGTTTAGTCTGCAGAGAAAGAACGCCGAGTACCTGAAAGAGTCCCAAAAATTGCAGAGGAGCCTGGACAAAGCTGAGGAGTTGGTTGTCCAAGAGAAGAAAGAACTGGTAAGATCGACATCTACCTGTAGATTGTAGAATTAATGTAAACCGGTCAGATTTGGCATGTGGACATCATAGAGATCAGGGTTGGGTGAGGATATAGTAGATGAGGAGAGAGGACCCTGACCACAAGAGGTCACAGTCTACAAGGGATGGGTGAGGATACAGTAGGTGAGAGTAATGGACCCTGCCCACAAGGACTCACAGTCTACAAGGGATGGGTGAGGATACAATAGGTGAGGAGAGAGGACCCTGCCCACGAGGATTCACAGTCATCTACAAGGGATGGGTGAGGATATAGTAGATGAGGAGAGAGGACCCTGCCTGAGGGGGCTCACAGTCTACAAGGGATGGGTGAGGATACAGTAGGTGAGGGTAGTGGACCCTGCCCACAAGGACTCACAGTCTACAAGAGATGGGTGAGAACATAGTAGAAGTGGAGAGAGGATGAGGGGAGAGGACCCTACGTGCGAGGGCTAACAGTCTACAAGAGATGAGTGAGGATATAGTAGGTGAGGAGAGAGAACTTTGCCCATGAGGCATGACAGTCTACAGGGAATGGGTGAGGATACAATAGGTGAGGAGAGAGGACCCTGCCCACGAGGGCTCACAGTCTACATTGGATGGGTGAGGATACAGTAGGTGAGGAGAGAGGACCCTGCCCACGAGGGCTCACAGTCTACAAGGGATGGGTGAGGATACAGTAGGTGAGGAGAGAAGACCCTGCCCACAAGGGCTCACAGTCTACAAGGGATGGGTGAGAATACAGTGGGTGAGGAGAGAGGACCCTGCCCACGAGGGCTCACAGTCTGCAAGGGATGGGTGAGGATACAGTAGGTGAGGGGAGAGGACCCTGCCCACTAGGGTTTACAGTCTACAAGGGATGGATGAGGATACAGTAGGTGAGGAGAGAGAACTCTGCCCGCAAGGGCTCACAGTCTACAAGGTATGGGTGAGGATACAGAGGGGATAATAAAGCTGGTTTTGCGGTGGTTTAGTGGACTGAGGCTGACTGCAGGTTGTAGGCAGTCGGAGGAGATGGGTCTTCATGTTCCTTTTGAAGGTTTCCACAGTAGATGAGAGTCTGATGCGTTGGATAGAGAGTTCCGGAGTATGGGGGATGCATGAGAGAAGTCTTGCATGCGGTTGCGGGAATAGGAGATAAGACGGGAGGAGAGAAGGCGATCGTGTGAGGATCGGAGGTTACATGCAAGTAAAGTTAAAAAGGGCCTTCTGGTCCCTAGTAGGAACAATACAAAAACATATAATTACTATGTGACACCTAAGTGCAAGTACAGTGCAACTATCACCATTAGTAATATTACAATATGAAGGTAAGAAGAGGTGGTGTCCCAGGGTAATAAGCCTAAATTACCCAATCATACAAGGTTCTTCGATGGACCCACATTTATCATATCAAACATATAGAATGATAAGGAACGATCTCACCCATAACAGATGTGTAGATCAGAGGGGACCTCAGTAGACCAGGATTGAGGGGGGGGGGGAAATAATCTACACCACACAGTACCCGGTGTGACTGGTGTGAGTTCAATGTCCTACTGTGCTCCTCATTCACCCTACACATTTCGTTAAGAATAACTCATCAGGGGAGCGGAATATGGAGCCGTAAGCTTAGAGAGCAGCAGCACGCCTCCTCATTGGCATGTAAGACCTGCAAAAGGATCAGTGCTCTGTGTGTATAACTACCTAGTCACCACCTCCTCAGACAAATGCTAATCACGTGTGGGTTAGGGGACAATCATCTCCCCGACACGTGTGAGTCCACATTGAGCCTCTCACATCCACAATGACATAGTCGCGCAGCCCTGGATCCAAAACACATATTATAATACATGGTGAAGTCAAACCTTGTTCTTCAGTGCGCAGGCGCACTTCATGCTATGTGACTATCATAAAGTCCAGCATAGTAACGTAAATAGTGGAAACTGGCGCCACCTTTGCTTGCGCGAACTGTGCTAAGCAAGTGTCTTAGGTGTTGCCATAATGGACATAAGCTGCGTTTATCTTAATTAAGCTTCTGCAGAGATTTAGATCACCCGTACAGATAGTGAATATCTAACAAAGAATGAGAATTGCTGATCTTCCCTCCGCATTTCATGGATGCAGAAGATCCAAATATATCCGGTTATTCCCATAAGGTATCCATTGCTAAAGTCCAAATAGCACATCAATAAAAGGGTTTTTTATCAACAAAAAGGAGATTTTAGATTAAGTCAAAGAGGAGGATAGTGGTAGAAAAACACTTTATCAGAGAAGAATGTGATCTTACCATTATACAAAAGTGTATGTATAGGTAATTGTCACGCTTGGAGCGGACGAGGGAAGAAAGCAGTAAGGTAAAATGGACAAGGGAAACTGGGAGGCTAGTCTGGCAGTTTTGGCAGGGAAATATCCACGCAGACGTCTACATGTCGGACATTGATGAGGTTATAAATATGAAGTGTTTCTACAAAATAAAAAAATGTTTAAAAAGATCTCCTAGTCCTATACCCTCAAAGAGAGCACACAAGGGGAGTGAGAGTGCACAAGGGGAAGAGAGTGTACAGTGGGGTAAGACAGAAGAAGGGGAGAGTGTGCACTGGGGGAGAGACAGCACAAGGGGAAAGAGAGCGCACAGGGGGGAGAAACGGCACAGGAGAAGGGAGAGTGCACAGGGGAAAGATAATGCACAAGGGGGAGAGACAGCACAGAGGGATGGCAAGCAGCAAAGCCTGACAAGCCACAGCCAACCCGTACAGCAGTGGGCTCCCCCTGCCCTCCTTGGTGGGGACTAATCTATAATTGCACATGTTCTAGAATCACCTGATGCAATAGAATTGGTCCCGTATCTAGTCTACTATATATAGACCCTATAAAGTCTGTCTGTTTCTGTAATTTGCCCCCAAAACAGCACCACCTAAAGGAGATTGTGTAAATGACAGTTTAACTGAAATCTGAAGAAGCCCTCACGTTTGGTTGATTAGTCAAAAACAGCGCCACCTATAGGACATCTGTGACAGGGGGTCCACACACTGTTCGAGACACTGGCCGCAGTGCAGGCATTCATTATCGCCTGGGTCTGGTCCATCATACCTTTGGGGCAGACCCGTCCTGCTGCTGCCGGGGTACAGAAATAATAAATTAATGAGCACAGGATATTGGATCTAAAGATGAAATGCTGGTGAAACATAGATTAATAAATACATAGTGTATTAAAGCCACCCAATAAGATATTATTATTAATTTTTCTGTATATAACTTATTATTTCTTAGCTCGCTGTCTCTCAACGGGGGATAACACAACTGCGTGACGTTTCCGATGGATTAAGAGAAAAGATCTCAGAACTACAGGTGAGTTTCATGGGGAAAGTGTCAAGTACTTGTCAGAAGTGAAGACATTCTAGATAAACATTTACTAGTAGTTAAAAATTCTACCTCATTTATGTAGATTTGTGGCCCCTGATAGGAACTAAGAGATCCGAGAGGAAAGGTCTAAGTGATGTCGTATCATCCGACCCTTCATGCCGTCATGGGAACACTGAACCCATTATACTATGGAATAATAAACCTTGTACTAATAAATAAGACCCAGGACTAAAGTAGGATAAAATGACTGAGGGGCTTTATTAAGGGTTACTGAATAATTTAAATAAATCAGTCAATAAATAACTTTAGTAAATACTTGAATAAATTACCATAACTATAAAAAGCCACCAAAGACCTAAAGTCCAAATTTCACCCATTTAGGTTGGGCAATTTTTCCCAAATGGCCGTGCATTAATTATGTATGTCCCCCCAAAAAAAAAACTCCACATCCACAATTCCACAATGTTTTGTAACCCCAAATGAAATATATCTAACCCAACTACGCCTAAGTGAACCCTGTCCCCACAATACAAACAGGGGTTAAATCCCTCCAGGTCTACAAGAGAAACCTGCAATAGACGTCATAAACCTCCATCGCTTTAGTCACCGGCTTTCTGATACTTTCCATACATTCAAACCTTCAGAAGCCGAGATCAAAGGGGGAACGACCTCAGAAAAGACCACAAACACCCGGGAACAAAGACATGATCAACTTCTCACCCTTTATTAAACCCCAGAGAAGGTCAAGTGTCCGAACCTTCCCCAGGTCGTTCCTTGCAAGATGTAAGATAATGAGGTTGGGTTGAGGGAAAGACAATGAATGTTGATACAACAATATCCATAATGGCCCCTTTACACGCCGCTACCGAAAGGTAGAAACCAGTAGGTATCAGAGACAATTGTACCTGATACCTTGTAAACACCGCGCAGTAGCGGCGTGTAATTCAGGTTGTTCCTCCCTGTCTCTTTGGATACCTGTCTTTCAACCTGAATTACATGCCGCTACTGCGCGTGTTTACAAGGTATCAGGTACAATTGTCTCTGATACCTGCCAGTTTCTACCTTTCGGTAGCGGCGTGTAAAGGGGCCATATCTGGTTCCACTTCATACCTCGAACTCCGTCCAGAAAATCAAACCTTGTGATATGTCAGAATTAGTGATGAGCGAGCACTAAAATGCTCGGGTGCTCGGTGCTCTGGCCGAGCATCTCAAGATACTCTTGTACTCGGCCAGAGCACCGAGCCCAATGTAAGTCAATGAGTGACAGGCTCCGCCCACAGACTTCCGGTTATAAAACGAGTAATTCCGGAAAAGGGCGGGAGGGTGGGCTTTTTCAAATCGCTGCAGCATAGAACACCTTGCTGTGGCCCCCAGAGGGATCCTATCAATCAATCTGCTCCCTGTGTGGTGCCAGCTCACTATGTGCACTGAAGGGAGCAGTGTATGTGTCTCAGATCGCTATTTATTACCGAGCGGTCCGAGCATCTCGGCAGTACTCGGTGCTCGCTGAGCACCCCGAGTACCGAGATACTCGTGCGAGTACCGAGTAGCGCCGAGCATACTCGCTCATCACTAGTCAGAATAAAGATTCTCAGAATCTTATTGTTTTGTGATCACTATTATCCAAGTGACCCCAAACCTGCATATATTTAATAAGCGGTCCGGCCTGTTGGTTAATATTAAGTCTAGCAATGCCCCCCCCCCCCCCATCTGGTTGGGTCCTGAACCAGTGGTGAAAGCCCAAACGGTAATTGTCTCCAGATTTCCTTTCTAGTGAGGATTTCTTCTGCTGAACCACAGTATGGTGCCGGAGCCTTGGCTTCCGGAGAATCCAACTGGTACCAGTTAAGGTTTGGTAACAGAATGTCTCGTAGACTAATTTATTCTTTTTATATCTATTCTAGAGCACAACCATCATCATGCGAGAACTGAAAGTGAGAATAAGCGAGCTAACATCTAATGAAGAGGTAACGTACATTATTATAATAATGCTAGCAATCATGTTCTTTGCAGGATGACTCCTTCCTTCTAAGGTCGGCTTCACACTACGGCGTGATCAGGTCCGGGGCTGTCCGGTGTGAGCCTGGCAGCCCTGGACCCGGTTTTGATACAATGCATTCCTATGGTGCTGGACAGGGTCGGATGGCAGCTATTTGCCATCCGGTTTTGTCCCTGTCCGGCAGCATCAGGCTGCATTCAGTTTTTTCTCCGGACACAAAAAAGGAGCTTTCAAGCATTTTTGTGTCCGGGGCAAAAAATGTAACCAAACCAGATCCTGGCGGCCTGACATCTGTCGGGTTCCTGAACGGCTGGTGCTGAAGCTCAGCGCTGGCCACGCTGAACTTCAGCACCTTGAGCTGTCCCCTGCTGAGATTTCAGCACCGCGGCTAGCTCCCCGCAAGCCGTGCTCGTGACATTTCAGCTGGGACAGCTCCTTAACCTTGCAATCTGCCGAATCCGGTATCCGATTCTGTTGTATCCGGGCCTGTCAGGTTCTGTCCGGTGTTTCCTGCAAAACATCAGACAGAAGCTGATACACCACAACCGTGGTGTGAAACCGGCCTAAGCTAAATTTTTTATCAATATTTTTGCAGGCTCTACAAAAAAAAGTAGAAGAATTGGACAAGCGACTTGAAGAATCTGATCTGAAAATTGTAGTGTAAGTACCGTAGCTTTCAATTTATAAGATGCACCCCAAATTTGGTGAAGGAAAACAGAAAAAAAATAGTTTTTAATGTTAAATAGGGTCCGTCTTATAATGCCAGTGTCTGTCTTACAATCAGTATATATGTCCCTCATCCTGGTATATGACCCCCATCTAATTATATAATTGTGAAGTGGCTCATTTATTTCTGTCTGGTTGTCCGCCTATGTAAAAGAAAAGAGAAGGAGCGCAAATGTGAAGCACCTCAGGGTAAACCGTATTGCAGGAAAAACGGGGTTTCCACTCACCTTGTGGAGTTATACTGACTGGTTGTCCGCCTATGTCACTTTTGGCAGCGCCATATTTTCACACCCAAGTGATGGGGATGGAAATATGGCAGCCGCATCCTGCTGCATGCTCTCCCCACCCGCTGCCAGCAGTCTGCCCAATCACCTCCCCACCGGAAAACAGTAATGTAAGTACAGCTCTTGCCACTCAACGTGCTCTCACACCACTCAGCCCGCTCTCACACCACTCAGGCTGCTCGCCCCGCTCTCACCCCTCTCAGCCGGTTCTCACCTCGCTCTGCCCGCTCTCAACCCACACAGCCAGTGCTCAGCCCACTCTCATACTGCACACCACTCAGCCTGCTCTCATCCACCTCACCCTGCTCTCACCCTGCTGTTTGCTCTCATCCCGCTCTGTCCACTCTCACCCTGCTCTGTCCGCTCTCACCCTGCTCTGCCCGCTCTCACACTGCTCTGTCCGCTCTCACCCTGCTCTGTCCGCTCTCTCCCCGCTCTGTCTGCTCTCACCCGCTCTGTCTGCTCTCACTCGCTCTGTCCGCTCTCACACCGCTCTGCCTGCTCTAACCCCGTTCTGCCTGCTCTCATCCCGCTCTGCCTGCTCTCACCCCACACACCACTCAGCCTGCTTCCACCCCGCACCCCACTCAGCCCGCTCTTGCTACACTCTCACTCCACTCAGCTCTCTTCCACTCAGCTTGCTCTCTTCCAGTCAGCACACTCTTGCCCCACTCAGTCTGCTGTCACCCCACTCACCTTGTCCATCTCAAAGCCAGTCATCCCGCTCTTCTCACAGCCAGCTTAACCCACAGCCTGCCGAATAAGGAATAACATGAGTTCTTCATGCCATTGTTCTCTTTCTCATGCCACTGCCGCATGACAACGAGCACAGGGGGCGCAGAGAGCGACCACAGGGGGCGCAGAGAGTGACCACAAGTGGGGCAGAGAGCAACCACAGGAGGGGCAGAGAGCAATCACAGAGGGGAAAGAGAGCGACCACAGGGGGCGCAGAGAGCGACCACAGGAGGGGCAGAGAGCAATCACATGAGGGGCAGAGAGCAATCACAGGGTGGGACAGAGAGCAACCACAGGTGAGACAGAGAGCAACCACAGTGGGGCAGAGAGCAATACAGGGGGAGCAGAGAGCAACCACAGGTGGGGCAGAGAGCAACCACAGGTGGGGCAGAGAGCAATCACAGGGGGAGCAGACAGCAACCACAGAGGGGACAGAGAGCGATCACAGGGGGAGCAGAGAACATGTTCAGGGGGCACAGAGTGGGGGGGAAAAAACAGAAGAGACACTGCACAGAGGGCAGTAATGGCCGCCACCCCAGCGCCACAGAGCCCACCCCCTTTTGAGATATCCCATGATGTCGTAGCATTGGGCTCTAATCTAGTGTATATATAATACTAAGCAATTGTCTTATGGATTTTCATAAAATAGAGAAGGAGGCACTTCTATTCGACCTTAAAGTACAGGGTGCAGGGGAGGGGTGGCGGAGGTGCAGACGACGGCACCGTTTCGGGTCTGGTGACCCTTCGGCTGGTCTTGGCTAAGACCATCCAAAGGGTCACCAGACCCGAAACGGTGCCATCATCTGCACCTCTGCCACCCCCTCCCCTGCACCCTGTACTCTAAGGTCGAATAAAGCCTTCCATTGGTAAAAATCAACAACCGGGTGAGTGCCTCCTTCTCTATTTTATGATTGTGCCTCTCAAGCTGTTACAGGATAGCGCACCCCCAGGCCTGCTGCAGCTGACGTTGCTTATACCGTACCGCTGGCTATAGGTGACTGGTGCCCCGATTCTTCTCTATAAACTGTGTCTTATTTATTTTCGGTGCATCATGGGGTTGTTTATGAATATTTGCTTACTTGTGTCGCCTCCAGTGGAGTACCCAGAGGAAGCCCACAGAAGCACAAGAATAACACACAAATACTTGTAGTTCTTGTCCTTAGTGGGGTTTGGGACCCCAGCGCCCCCCATCTCTCCTCCCTATAAGCATTATTGAAGTATGTTAATAAACTCTCCACTAATAAGCCCTGGTAAAAAGCTGGAAAAGGAAAAATATGGCGCCACCATAAGGTGTTACCCTTTTCACAATTGGACATTAAAATACTATAGGGGGCTCACGTCATGTGGATGTGAGAGTCACAACCACTATATACTCTTTTATTTATATATATATATATATATATATATTATATATATATATATTATATATATATACACACAATCCGAATAGTTGCAGCAGTCTTCCAAAAAAAGATCTAACATTAAATCAAAAGAAAAGTTGGAATTTTTGACCGCTCTACCATATAAAAAAACACAAAGATTCTTTGCAGTTGATAGTGATTTTTATTTATCAACGCGTTTCCAGGCACTCTGTCCCCTTCATCAGGATGGACATCGGTGGTTTTTATCTCCTGATGAAGGGGCCAGAGTGCCTGGAAACGCGCTGACAAATAAAAATCACTATCAACTGCAAAGAATCTTTGTGTTTTTTTTATATGGTAGCGCGGTCAAAAATTCCAACTTTTCTTTTGATTTAATGTTAACACTAATAAACCCTGTGGCGGCCCTCAGGCATTTGACATCTCGGGGCCCCTCCAGCAATTTATTTTCTAATACATTTTTAAATTGACAAACAACAATTTTAAAACATCAATTATACTGTATTAAACAGAACTAAAATAAAGTTATTTGAACTTCATTACTAAGAAAAGGTAATTATCTAACATTACCCTGGAGAGTAGGCCTATGTAGAGCGGGGGAAATTAGTAATGAACGTGTCACCAATTTACCATTCCTGTAAAGAGATTCTCAGTGATCACTTTTCTGTTTAGTCTGCAGACTGAGAATGCCGAATTACTGGAGAAGAACAAGAACACAGAGGAGGCAGCGCACGAAATGAGGGAGGAGCTGGTAAGATCGACTTCTACCTGGATATAATATGTACAAAGATAAACTGCACCTGGGGCGAAACCCGATGGAACCTTTCTTGGTGTTGATTTAGAATTGATGTAAACCTGTCACATTTGGCATGTGAAAAGGGCAAACATAGACTAGTACAATAATCATGAACAATACAAGGCACACACAGGTACAGGGGGAGAGAGGACCCTGCCCACGAAGGTTCATAGTCAACAAAGCATGGGTGAGGATACAGTAGGTGAGGAGAGAGGACCCTGCCCACAAGGGCTCACAGTCTACAAGGGATGGGTGAGGATACAGTGGATGAGGAGAGAGGACCCTGCCACAAGGGCTCACAGTCTATAAGGGATGGGTGAGGATACAGTAGGTGAGGATAGAGGACTCTATACATGAGGCTCACAGTCTACAAGGGATGGGTGAGGATACAGTAGGTGAGGATAGAGGACTCTATACACGAGGGCTCACAGTCTACAAGGGATGGGTGAGGATACAGTAGGTGAGGGGAGAGGACCCTGCCCGGGAGGTCTCACAGTCTACAAGGGATGGGTGAGGATACAGCAGGGGAGAAGAGAGGACCCTGCCTACGAGGGCTCACAGTCTACAAATGATGGGTGACGATACAGTAGGTGAGGAGAGAGGTCCCTGCCCACAAGAGCTTACAGTCTACAAGAGATGGGTGAGGATACAGTAGGTGGGGAGAGGACTCTGCCCACGAGGGCTCACAGTCTGCAAGGGATGGGTGAGGATACAGTAGATGATCAGAGAGGACCCTGCCCGCGAGGGCTCACACACTACAAGGGATGGGTGAAGATACAGTGGGGATGTTAAAGCTGGTTCTGCGGTGGCTTAGTGGACTGAGGCTGACTGCAGGTTGTAGGCTGTCGGAGGAGATGGGTCTTCAGGTTCCTTTTTGAAGGTTTCCACAGTAGATGAGAGTCTGATGTGTTGGGTAGAGCGTTCCGGAGTATGGGGGATGCACGAGAGAAGTCTTGCATGCGGTTGTGGGAATAGGAGATAAGACGGGAGGAGAGAAGGCGATCGTGTGAGGATCGGAGGTTATGTGCAAGTAAAGTTAAAAAAGTTACTGATTGCAGGAAGGGGGGAGGGGAGATCTGCAGCCAATATACTCACAAGGCTCCTCCACTGGATCTAGTGATTGGCGTCCACCTCAATAGTCATAAGGAATTGTAGAGACGATCCAGTGGCATGCTTCATATTCCTTTTATTGTGAAATCATAAAATCATCACAGCGCACAGGGGTGCCGCTGGACGCGTTTCGGAGGAAATAGCCTCCTTAATCATCAGCAACATTCAAAATGAAAATACAGACATACATACAATTAAAAAAAAAAATAATTACCTCCCGTGCACAGACGATACCAATCAGTGAAGGATCTTAACTGTTTGCTTGCCTGACCCAGTAAATGACCGAGTATAGACACATAAAAATACAATTTTATTTCTTATAATGTGATGTTATACTCGAGACTCTTTCTACAAGAAGCTGCAATATGGATGGTAAAAGGAGAGAGAAATTTTCCTTTTTTCCCTTTTTCTTTCTTCCCTTTTTTCCTCTTTTCTATATGGCTGTATTTTAATGACAATATGGCCCAACAACCCCATTAAAGGGAATATGGCCAAAGATTTTATTATTATTATTATATACTTAATCTTTATAATTGTAATATGCAGTAAATAATATTATTAAATTAAAGGTTAATATTCTATTAGTGTGAATATTATTTATACCTTTATTCATCTAATATGAATATTTATAATTATTTATATTATTTTTGTTGTTATTAATTATTTACTATGGCTGGCAGGTGCTAATCCCCAAGTTACATTCAATTTGGAATGCATGGAGAAAACACCAGCGGGATTTTTGCACTTATTATATACTGTATATACTCTACAAGTAGCGTATGGTGTTTTGTGATTGTTATTTTTTTTTTATTTTATATTCTTTATTTATTTACTTGCATTGCTCTATATTAAACCGATATATTTCTAAGGCAAATTACTCAGCATTTTTCTAAATATATGTTTGAATCCGGATTGCCAGATTTCACTCTCCCCATAGGGGCTCACAATATGTCAGGTTTACCATCAACAAAAAATTCATAAAAATTTATATGATATAGCCCATAGCACAATGCAAATACTGTGCAACCTCCAACATATTAACACTCTGAATTGTTTAATCCTTTAATAAAAAAAAACAAAAAAACACATGGTTTCAAGATTTCACTCTCCCCATAGGGGTTTTCAAGATTTTCACTCTCCCCTATGTTGGAGGTTGCACAGTATTTGCCTCCTATAGGACATCTGTGACAGGGGGTCCACACACTGTCCGGGACACTGGCCGCAGTGCAGGCATTCATTATCACCTGGGTCTGGTCCATCATACCTTTGGGGCAGACCCGTCCTGCTGCTGCCGGGGTACAGAAATAATAAATTAATCATCACAGGATATTGGATCTAAAGATGAAATGCTGATGAAACATAGATTAATAAATACATAGTGTATTAAAGCCACCCAATAAGATATTATTATTAATTTTTCTGTATATAATTTATTATTTCTTAGCTCGCTGTCTCTGAACAGATTATAAAAGAACTGTGTGACGTTTCCGATGAATTGAAACAAAAGATCTCAGAACTAAAGAGTTTCATGGGGAAAGTGTCAAGTACTTGTCAGAAGTGAAGACATTCTAGATAAACATTTACTTGTAGTCAAAATTTCTACCTCATTTCTGTAGATTTGTGGCCCCTGATAGGAACTAAGAGATCCGAGAGGAAAGGTCTAAGTGATGTCGTATCATCCGACCCTTCATGCCGTCATGGGAACACAGAACCCATTATACTATGGAATAATAAACCTTGTACTAACAAATAAGACCCAGGACTAAAGTAGAATAAAATGGCTGAGGGGCTTTATTAAGGGTTACTGAATAATTTAAATAAATAACTTTAGTAAATACTTTAATAAATTACCATAACTATAAAAAGCCACCAAAGACCTAAAATCCAAATTCCGCCCATTTAGGTTGGGCAATTTTTCCCAACTGGCCGTGCAGTAATTATGTATGTCCCCCCCAAAAAAAAACTCCACATCCACAATTCCACAATGTTTTGTAACCCCAAATGAAATATATCTAACCCAACTACGACTAAGTGAACCCTGTCCTCACAATACAAACAGGGGTTAAATCCCTCCAGATCTACAAGAGAAACCTGCAATAGACGTCTTAAACCTCCATCGCTTTAGTCACCGGCTTTCTGATACTTTCCATACATTCAAACCTTCAGAAGCCGAGATCAAAGGGGGAACGACCTCAGAAAAGACCACAAACACCCGGGAACAAAGACATGATCAACTTCTCACCCTTTATTAAACCCCAGAGAAGGTCAAGTGTCCGAACCTTCCCCAGGTCGTTCCCCGCAAGATGTAAGATAATGAGGTTGGGTTGTGGGAAAGATAATGAAAGTTGATGTAACAATATCCATAACTGGTTCCACTTCATAGCTCGAACTCCGTCCCAGAAAATCAAATCTTGTGATGGGTCAGAAGAAAGATTCTCATAATCTTATTGTTTTGTGATCACTATTACCCAAGTGACCCCAAACCTGTATATATTTGATAAGCGGTCCGACCTGTTGGTTAATATTAAGTCTAGCAGTGCCCCCCCATCTGGTTGGGTCCTGAACCAGCGGTGAAAGCCCAATTAATTGTCTCCAGATTTCCTTCCTAGTGAGGATGTCTTCTGCTGAACCACAGTATGGTGCCGGAGCCTCCGGAGAATCCAACTGGTACCAGTTAAGGTTTGGTAACAGAAACGTCTCGTATTCTAATTTATTCTTTTTATATCTATTCTAGAGCAAAAACACCATCATGGAAGACCTGAAAGTGAGCGTGAAGCAGCTGAGATCTAATGAAGAGGTAACGTATATTATTATAATAATGCTAGCAATCATGTTCTGTGCAGGATGACGCCTTCCTTCTAAGGTCGGCTTCACACCACAGCATGATCAGGTCCGGGCCTGTTCAGTGTGAACCTGAAAGCCCTGGACCTGGTTTTGACACAATGCATACCTATGGTGCCGGACAGGGCCGGATGGCAGCTATTTGCCATCGGCTTTTGTCCCTGTCCGGTAGGATCAGGCTGCATTCAGTTTTTGCTCCGGACACAAAAACGGAGCTTGCAGCATTTTTGTGTCCGGGGCAAAAAATGTAACCAAACCAGATCCTGGCGGCCTGACAGACAATCTGTCGGGCTCCTGGACGGCTGGTGCTGAAGCGCAGCACTGGCCATGCTGAACTTCAGCATCTGGAGCTGTCCCCTGCTGAGATTTCAGCACTGCTGCTAGCTCCCTGCAAGCCGTGCTCCTGACATTTCAGCAGGGACAGCTCCCTAACCCTGCGATCTGCCGAATTCGGTTTCCGGTTCTGTTGTATTCAGGCCTGTCAGGTTCTGTCCGGTGTTTCCTGCAAAACACCAGACGGAAGCTGATACACCACAACCATGGTGTGAAACCGGCCTAAGCTAATTTTTTTATCAATATTTTTGCAGGCTCTACAAAATGAAGTTCTTGAATTGGACGAGTGGCTCAGAGAATCTGACCAGAAAATTGTAATGTAAGTACCGTAGCTTTCAACTTATAGGATTGCCCCCCAAATTTGGTGAAGGAAAACAGAAAAAAAATAGTTTTTAATGTTAAATGGGGTCCGTCTTATAATGACAGTGTCTGTCTTACAATCAGTATATATGTCCCTCATCCTGGTACATGACCCCCATCTAATTATATAATTCTGAAGTGGCTCATTTATTTCTGTCTGGTTGTCCGCCTATGTCACTTCTGGCAGCACCATATTTTCACACCCAAGTGATGGGGATGGAAATATGGCAGCCGCATCCTGCTGCATGCTCTCCCCGCCCGCTACCAGCAGTCCGCCCGATCACATTCCCCACCGGAAAACTGTAATGTAAGTACAGCTCTTGCCTCTCAACGTGCTCTCACACCACTCAGCCTGCTCGTCCCGGTCTCTCCCCTCAGCCGATTCTCACCTCGCTCTGCCCGCTCTCATCCCACACAGCCAGTGCTCAGCCCGCTCTCACCTACCTCAGCCTGCTCTCACCTTGCTGTCTGCTCTCATCCCGCTCTGTCCGCTCTCACCCCACACTGTCCGCTTTCACCCTGCTATGTCCGCTCTCACCCACTCTGTCTGCTCTCACCCTGCTCTGTCTGCTCTCACCCGCTCTGTCTGCTCTCACCCGCTCTGTCCGCTCTGTCCGCTCTCACCTGCTCTGCCTGCTCTCACCCCGCTCTGCCTGCTCTCACCCCGCTCTGCCTGCTCTCACCCCGCTCTGCCTGCTCTCACCCCGCTCTGCCTGCTCTCACCCCCCGCTCAGCCCAGTCTCACCCCACACACCGCTCAGCCTGCTTCCACCCCGCACCCCACTCAGCCCGCTCTTGCCACACTCTCACTCCACTCAGCTCTCTTCCACTCAGCCTGCTCTCTTCCATTCAGCACGCTCTTGCCCCACTCAGTCCGCTGTCACCCCACTCACCTTGTCCATCTCACAGCCAGTCATCCCGCTCCTCTCACAGCCAGCTTAACCCGCAGCCCGCCAAATAAGGAATAACATGAGTTCTTCATGCCATTGTTCTCTTTCTCATGCCACTGCCGCATGACAACGAGCACAGGGGGCGCAGAGAGCGACCACAGGGGGTGTAGAGAGCGACCACAAGGAGCGCAGAGAGCAACCACAGGAGGGGCAGAGAGCAATCACAGGAGGGGCAGAGAGCAATCACAGGGGGAGCAGACAACAACCACAGAGGGGACAGAGAGCGACCACAGGGGGAGCAGAGACCATGCACAGGGGGCAGAGAGGGAGGGTGAAAAAACAGGAGAGACACTGCACAGGGGGCAGTAATGGCTGCCACCCCAGCACCACAGAGCCCACCCCCTTTAGAGATATCCCATGATGTCGTAGCATTGGGCTCTAATCTAGTGTATATATAATATTAAGCAATTGTCATATGGATTTTTGGTGCATCATGGGGTTGTTTGTGAATATTTGCTTACTTGTGTCGCCTCCAGTTGTGTACCCAGAGGAAGCCCACAGAAACACAAGAATAACACACAAATACTTGTACTTCTTGTCCTTAGTTGGGTTTGGGGCCCCAGCACCCCCCATCTCTGCTCCCTATAAGCATTATTGAAGTATGTTAATAATCTCTCCACTAATAAACCCTGGTAAAAAGCTGGAAAAGGAAAAATATGGCGCCACCATAGGGTGTTACCCTTTTCACAATTGGATATTAAAATAATATAGGGGGCTCACCTCATGTGGTTGTGAGAGTCACGACCACTATATACTCTTTAATATATATAATATATATATATATATATATATATATCTCAAATTTTGAAAAAAGACCAGTGGCACTCACCATTGAAGATCTTGTGCTTTATTTACAATTCCTTATCATCATCGAGGAAATCGTGCAATGAGGGAGGGAGGTGTGTGGACGTCGGATGACGGCCTGCTGTTTCACGACTAGTAGCCACTTCTACAGGTCCTGACTGGCGTCTGGCGTCGGTTCCGGTTATTAAGTAACCAGGCAGCTGTAACGTCATTACCGTGAAATAATAAAATCAAATACAAAGATTATTGCAAATACTAAATAGCTGGAGACAAAAAGCTAAATGCGACCAAAAACAACAGTACACTGCAGTAAAAGTATTAAATGCAAGTGCAGTATAAAAAATAGTATAACAAATACAGGGTACTTAGTCCATCCGTTTTTTTGCGCAAAAAAAGTTATATCAAGCCACGTCACTAACTTCAAAGTGTACCCATCTCTGACGCGGTCCTAACTGTTGTATTAAAAACCTGACTAGTGTGAATACTTACCAGTGAGCAGGAGCCAGCAGGCCAGTGTCTGAGATGGACTGAAGGCGACGAGGCTATATGTGTGCAGGGCCCAGAGAGGGGCGGGAACTCCATCTCTTGCAGAGTATTTGTTATACTATTTTTTATACTGCACTTGCATTTAATACTTTTACTGCAGTGTACTGTTGTTTTTGGTCGCATTTAGCTTTTTGTCTCCAAATATGATGGCGGTGTGAACATGTTCCTACAGACTTGTTCGCTGTGTGCAGGACTCATCTGTTTCTAATTAAGTTGCCTCTTGCTCTGCAAGAGATGGAGTTCCCGCCCCTCTCTGGGCCCTGCACACATATAGCCTCGTCGCCTTCAGTCCATCTCAGACACTGGCCCTGCTGGCTCCTGCTCACTGGTAAGTATTCACACTAGTCAGGTTTTTAATACAACAGTTAGGACCGCGTCAGAGATGGGTACACTTTGAAGATAGTGACGTGGCTTGATATAACTTTTTTTGCGCAAAAAAACGGATGGACTAAGTACCCTGTATTTGTTATACTATTTTTTATACTGCACTTGCATTTAATACTTTTACTGCAGTGTACTGTTGTTTTTGGTCGCATTTAGCTTTTTGTCTCCAAATATGTTGGCGGTGTGAACATGTTCCTACAGACTTGTTCGCTGTGTGCAGGAATCTGTTTCTAAATACTAAATAGCGATAACCAAAAACTCCTTAATTCAAAACACTAAAGTGTGGAAATGAAATGGAAAAACTTTTGATTGTCCGTGCTCTTACCTTAAACCACTGAGTAGCGGTGGCTCAGAGCAGGGCGACTGTATAACTTAAACTGGCAGTCATGGAAATTCCAAACATTCAGAATAGTCTATGCAAACAGTATAAGCTATCCTATTACAGAGACGAAAAGATTAGACTATAATATTATACAACAACACATGAACAGTGAAGGAAACCTTCATCCTATTCAAGCAAAAGTTTAGTGTTGTATATCACAATTACACATATTCTAACTTTAAAAGGACTATTTTTTCATAAGCCTAAACAGTGTCTATAAATAAATTTAGCTGATATAATGGGCAGAGTGACAAGTTAGAAGTGGCTCTCAAAATTCAGGTGGCTAGTGGAATCATCATATATTGCTATAAAAATGCCGCCAAATCATTCTCATCATTCATACCTAATAATCCACAATCTTTAGACCTAATTATCCAGCGACATTCCTGTTGTAAGAGGAGTTTATGTATATCTCCTCCTCTTATTGGCGGGAATATCCTTTCAAGCCCTGCAAAATACAGAACTTCAGCATTCCTATCATGAACATCTCTGACATGGTTTATAAGTCTCGGACAGCCGATGCCTGTAGTGATGGATTTATAATGTTCTTTGAATCTCGTGCAAAGCTCTCTTATGGTCTTGCCTATGTAAAACCTTCTACACGGGCAAAAAACTATGTAAACTAACCACTTAGTTTTGCAACTAATGTAGGTGGAGACTTTCTGGCTAGTACCTCCAAAAATCACAGGATTATCTGTCTCGTGGTATTTACACCATTTACAATTCCTGCATTTAAAATTGCCCTTTGGACGTTTTTTGTCAAGCCATGTCAAATTCTTTGTGGACTCTACAAGTGGTCTTTTAGGTTCCTACACCTTTTGCATGTAATTAAGGGGGGACCTAATTCTAGGGTTCCTAGTTCCCTGTCTTTCTCAAGGACGTGCCAATGTTTGATATTGCACTCCTAATTTTATCAAACATGGGGCCGAAAGTAAAAGAGAAGACAAAGCGTTTTTTATCTGAAACCTCACTGTTTCTTTTTTTATTTAACAAAGTATTACAAACTTTCTCTTTTGCCCTCTCTAATACTTTCTTTGGATAGCCCCTCTGGATAAAATGCATTTCTAGTTCTTTACATTGTTTGTCAAAGTTTAGTTCACTATTATTCATTCTTTTTACCCTTAACATTTGGCTATAAGGCAATGCATATTTAGTGTGGTTCGGGTGTGCACTTTCAAAGTGTAAAAGTGTGTTTGATGTAGTCGGTTTTCTATACAGGGATCTCACCAACCTTCCTTCCTTTATTTGTATCTTAATATCTAGAAAATCTAGCTCTTGGTTACCGAAGACAGCTGTAAAATACATATTACACTTATTGGTGTTATTCAGATAATCAGCAAACTGTTGGAAGTCTTTCTCTGTACCCTCCCACACAATAAAGAAGTCGTCGACATACCTTAAATATGTTTTTATGTGCTTTAAATAAGGGTTCTGAGTTGTGTAAATCACTCTGTCCTCTAGATGTGCCAAGAACAAGTTTGCAAGTGTACATGATACAGGAGTCCCCATTGCAGTTCCTTCTAATTGGTTATACCAAGTGTCCCCAAATGAGAAGGCGTTATGGGAAAGTACAAATCTCAAAGACTCACAAATAAACTCAACCAAACCTTGTGCTTGACCATTTACTGTTACGATGTCTCTGATGATGCTGACCGCTAAATCCTGAGGGATACACGTATACAGACTCTCCACATCAATGGAGGCGAGTCTGTATTCGTCTTGCCATGTAATTTCATCCAGATGTTTGGCGAAGTCATTAGAATCTTTCACAAAAGAGGGAACAGTGTGAAGGATTGGTCTCATTAACCAATCTAAAAACTTAGATAAAGGTTCAGCTAGTGAACCCTCCCCGGACACAATAGGGCGTCCTGGGGGGTTCACCAGCAACTTGTGAACCTTAGGCAAGTGGTACCAATAGGAGAAGTGACAAAAAGTCTTTCTGCTTGTTTCTTATTTAATATTCCCCACTCCACATACTTCCTTAGCAAGCTTCTTAATTCCTCATTGAATTTATAAGTAGGATCACTTTTTAGGCGCCTATAAGTGGTTGGAACTTTTAATTGTTTCATAGCTTGCCTTATGTAGTCCTCCTTATTTATTAGGACAACCCCCCCCCCTTATCAGCTTTTTTAATGAGTATATTATCCCATTTTTTTTTATATAATCTAAAGCTTGTACTTCATCATTGGTCAGATTAATTTTAGGGTCGGGGTAAACAAATGCTTCAATTTCTTTACTAACTAATTCCTCGAATAAATCGATGCTATTCCCTGGAGAAGTAGGGGGGTAAAAATCCGATTTCACTCCAGCAAAAACCACCGATTCATCTTTTCCTGTTAGGACTTCTTCAAGTTCGCCCGGCTCTAAGCTTAATAGAAATTCTGTATCATCCTTCACTTCATTCAATGAAGATTCCTTACTGAAAAAACCCAAAGAACCTATTTTAATTGGTATTTGTGTTACTGTACCTTCACCACCATTTTTATTTTTATCATTTTGATTCAGAAAGTGCTTAAATAGGTGAACCTTTCTAATTGCCTTATACAAATCCACTTTAAAGTCGACAAAGTCGAACCTTTCTTCAATACAAAAATGAAGTCCTCTTTTTAAAAGTCTCTGCACATTCGCCGGGACAACTTGGCCTGTCAGGTTGAAAATTTGTACCGAGTCCTCATTATTTTCTTTTACTCCCTCCAGGACACCACTTTCCTTTTTCCATAAGTCGCTAGATTTTCTCCTTCCTCTTCTGATGCGCTTTCTAAAGGGTCATCATCTGAGTGCTTCTTTTTTAGTGTGGCCTTTTTAGGAGGGGGTCGTTCGTCCTCTGTATATTCGACATTATCAATGTCACTAACACTTGAGGCATCATGAGATTTTTTTAATTATTTTTATTCTTTTTGTTCTTAACGTTATTCGGATATCCTGCTGGATTATTAGGAGTTTTGGGAGTCCCCTGGGGGCCTGGTTTCATTGGGCGAGATTTCGTTTGTCTTTGTTTTTAAAAGGAGTTAGAGTCTTATTCCACACAAAGACATTTCCTGAATCATAGTCCTGCTTATCGCGGAGAAATGTATCCTTCTTTTTTATTTTAATTTCTGATTGTAACAGAATGAACTTTTTATCGAGTTTTTTCAAAAAACTCGTCCATTCTTGTTTTTTACTAAATCTGGATTCAAGTTCTTTCCTTAAAGTTTTCAACTTTATATTAATTAGCTTGTGTTCCTTTTCATTCTGTTTCAAAACCACCTTTAATAAGTTTTCAGAACTAGTGTCTAGGATGGCTTCCCATTCCTTTACGAATTCAGGATCACCTTTACCAAAAGCCATAGCCTTAATAAATCTCAAACCCCTAGGGACTCATTTCGCTGTCACAGAACTCCTGAGTGATTGGATAGTCCAAAAGGATCTGGTTTCTTTTTCTGCCATTTTTTTAATTTGTTGTTCCAGAGTTTTGGTGCTTAAGAGTGGTCAGTTCAGCTTTGTTGCAATCATCGAAAAACGTTTCAGCATCCTCCCTCCCCGCTGATATATATCCAATCCGAATGGTTGCAGCAGTCTTCCAAAAAAAGATCTAACGTTAAATCAAAAGAAAAGTTGGAATTTTTGACCGCGCTACCATATAAAAAACACAAAGATTCTTTGCAGTTGATAGTGATTTTTATTTCTTAACGCGTTTCCAGGCACTCTGGCCCCTTCATCAGGATGGACATTGGTGGTTTTTCTCCTGATGAAGGGGCCAGAGTGCCTGGAAACGCGCTGAGAAATAAAAATCACTATCAACTGCAAAGAATCTTTGTTGTTTTTTATATGGTAGCGCGGTCAAAAATTCCAACTTTTCTTTTGATTTAATGTTAACACTAATAAATCCTGTGGAGGCCCTTAGGCATTCGACATCTTGGGGCCCTCCAGCAATTTATTTTCTAATACATTTTTAAATTGACAAACAACAATTTTAAAACATCAATTGCATTATATTAAACAGAACTAAAATAAAGTTATTTGAACTTATTACTAAGAAAAGGTAATTATCTAGCATTACCCTGGAGAGTAGGCCTATGTAGAGCGGGGGAAATTAGTATTGAACGTGTCACCAATTTGCCATTCCTGTAAAGAGATTCTCAATGATCACTTCTTTGTTTAGTCTGCAGACTGAGAATGCCGAATTACTAGAGAAGAACAAGAACGCAGAGGAGTCAGCGGACCACATGAGGGAGGAGCTGGTAAGATCGACTTCTACCTGGATATAATATGTACAAAGATATACATGTCAAAAAGCAAACTGCACCAGGGGCGAAACCCGATGGAATCTTTCTTGCTGTTGATTTAGAATTGATGTAAACCTGTCACATTTGGCATGTGAAAAGGGCAAACATAGACTAGTACAATAATCATGAACAATACAAGGCACACACAGGTACAGGGGGAGAGAGGACCCTGCCCACGAGGGCTCACAGTCTACAATGGATGGATGAGGATACAGTAGGTGAAGATAGAGGACTCTATACACGAGGGCTCACAGTCCACAAGGGATGGGTTAGGATACAGTAGGTGAGGATAGAGGACTCTATACACGAGGGATCACAGTCTACAAGGGATGGGTGAGGATACAGTAGGCGAGGAGAGAGGACCCTGCCCACGAGGGCTCACAGTCTACAAGTGATGGGTGAGGATACAGTAGGTGAGGATAGAGGACTCTATACACGAGGGCTCACAGTCTACAAGGGATGGATGAGGATACAGTAGGTGAGGAGAGAGGACCCTGCCCACAAGGGCTCACAGTCTACAAGGGATGGGTGAGGATACAGTAGGTGAGGAGAGAGGACCCTGCCCCTGAGGGCTCACAGTCTAGAAGGGATGGATGAGGATACAGTAGGTGAGGATAGAGGACTCTATACACGAGGGCTCACAGTCTACAAGGGATGGGTGAGGATACAGTAGGTGAGAGGACCCTGCCCACGAGGGCTCACAGTCTACAAGTGATGGGTGAGGATACAGTAGGTGAGGATAGAGAACTCTATACACGAGGGCTCACAGTCTACAAGGGATGGGTGAGGATACAGTAGGTGAGGATAGAGGACTCTATACACGAGGGCTCACAGTCTACAAAGGATGGGTGAGGATATAGTAGGTGAGGATAGAGGACTCTATACACGAGGGCTCACAGTCTACAAAGGATGGGTGAGGATACAGTAGGTGAGGATAGAGGACTCTATACACAAGGGCTCACAGTCTACAAGGGATGGGTGAGGATACAGTAGGTGAGGGGAGAAGACCTTGCCCACAAGGGCTCACAGTCTACAAGGGATGGATGAGGATACATTGGGGAGGGTAAAGCTTGTTGTGTGGCTGTTAAGTGGGCTGAGGGTCACTGTAGATTGTAGGCTGTTGGAGGAAGTGGGTCTTCAGTTTCCTTTTGAAGGAAGGGCACCCGAACCCCATCTCTTCCTGGACAGGCTGCAAACAGAGCCTCGGAGTTTCCTAGCAGCGGTGGGTGGGGGTGAGTGCACTGGTGAAATGGTGAGAGCGGGCAGTGGGCTACGGTGCTGGCGGGCGAGCGTGAGGTTGGGCGTGCGGGCATGTGGTGGACGTGCGGGTGGTGGGGTTTCAAGCTTTAGTGTCTTGCTGATGGTACCACCAGTGAGCGCCACATTGGGAAACCCATCACTTGGGTGTCTCAATATGGTTTCTGGCGTGCTTCCAGTGGTGCAGTACCTTCTGGGATATGGCCTCGTATAGATGGAAGTCAATGACGGACGCCACTAGGTAATTATATATTACATTCTAGAATACTGTATATAAGTCCCAGACCAATCGGTATAACATAAAAAAAGTTATTATATTCACCTACAGTCTGGTCCAATGGGCATTGCTGATCTTGATCCAGTGCCTCCTGACTTCTTGCGATCACCATACTCCTTCCCTACTTCTTTTTATTATATTTCATATGCTAATAAAAGTTATTACTGTATATGACTGTGTCTCATACTTACTGTGATTTATCCTCCCAGAATTGCAAAACCCGGTGCATGTGGGTGACAGAAGCTGATCTCCATGAAGAGGTAGGTGTTCCTCACATGTGTTTTTCCAGTGTTTCTCACCTGAGTTTTCTAGCATTGACACCTCACTATTCTCCCACAGCTCCTAGATAAAGCCTTTTGTTTTCCTTACTACTAGCATCTTTTTTCCATGAAGCTTTCTTTTTCTTTCTCTTCATGAATAGCTTTATATTAAGAACTAGCTATAGAGCCAGGGCACCGGGCATAGTAAATAGGCCTCCTGCTGTATACTGGGGGCTGTGTGCAGTCTCTGCTGTATACTGGGGACTGTGTGCAGCCTCCTGCTGTATACGTGAGGCTATGTACGGTCTCCTGCTTTATACTTGGGGCTGTGTGCGGCCTCCTGCTGTAAACTGTGGGCTGTGTGCGGCCTTCTACTGTATACTGGGAGCTGTGTACGACCTCCTGTTGTATACTGGGGGCAGTGTGCAGCCTCCTGCTATATACTGGGGTCTGTGTGCAGCCTCCTGCTGTATACTGGGGCTGTGTGATGCCTCCTGCTGCATACTGGGAGCTGTGTGCGGCCTCCTCCTGAATACTGGGGTCAGTGTGCAGCCTCTTGCTGTATACTGGGTCAGTGAGCAGTCTCTTGCTATATACTGAGGACTGTGTGGGGCTTCCTACTGTATACTATGTTTTTTCGCGATCTCCTGCTGTATACTGGGGGCAGTGTGCAGCCTCTTGCTGTATACTGGGGGCTGTGTGCTGCCTCCTGCTGTATACTGTGTCTATGTGCTGCCTCCTGCTGTATACTGGAGTTGTTTGTGATCTCCTGCTGTATACTGGGGGCTATGTGCAGTCTTCTGCTGTATACTGGGGGCTGTGTGCGGCCTCTTGCTATATACTGAGGGCTGTGTGTGGCCTCCTGCTGTATACTGGGGTTGTTTGCAATCTGCTGTATATTGGGGGCTATGTGTGACCTCCTGCTGTATACTGTGGACTGTTTGCGGCCTCCTGCTGTATACTGGTGGCTTTGTGCTGCCTCCTGCTGTATACTGTGGTTGTTTGCAATCCCCTACTGTATACTGGGTCGGTGTGCAGCCTCCTGCTGTATAGTGGGAGCTATGTGCGGCCTCCTGCTGTATACTGGGGGATGTGCTTGTCCTCTTGCTGTATACTGGGGGCTGTGTGCTGCCTCCTGCTGTATACTGGAGTTATTTGCGATCTCCTGCTGTATACTGGGGGCTGTGTGTGTCCTCTTGCTGTATACTGGGGGCTGTGTGCTGCCTCTTGCTATATACTGGGGGCTGTGTGCTGCCTCCTGCTGTATACTGTGGTTGTTTGCGATCTACTGCTGTATACTGGAGTCAGTGTGCGGCCTCCTGCTGTATACTGGGAGCTGTTTGCGATCTATTGCGGTATACTGGGGATGGTAACTAAATGTTCTTAGTTATAGCAAAATAGAATGATTTTGCACATCAAAACATTTCCCGGAGTGGCAGAGCCACATTCATCCATGAAAGGGGCGGGGCTATGTGTACACTTAGGCTAACATTCTATTGTGACATCACAATAATAAAGGGGGAGTAATAAAGGGGTTGGGCTAACCAGAAGGGGCAAAACCATATGCATCCATGAAGGGGCAGGGCTATAAAGGGTAGAGCTATCAAAAGGGCTGTTCTATGAAGTTGGTTGGGCTATCTGGAGGGGGCAGAGCTATGATAAATACATAAAGGGGGGCTAAACAGGGGGTGGATCTATATGGAGGAGCAGAATTATGAAGTGGGAGGGGCTATGTGGATAGGAGGATATATGAAGTGGGCGTGCCTGTGGAGGGGATGTGGCTATGTGGGGGTGGAACTGTAAAGTGGGTGGGGCTATGTGGAGGGGCGTAGCTATGATACACTCAGATTTATAAATTAGATAGTAGCTCCATATTTCTTAAGGGCCCGTCACACACGTCAACGTCCGAGCAATCTGTTCAACGATCCGACTTGACCTAGATCGCTTGAACGACATTTTTTGATCGCTAGTGAGGTGTCACACGTACAGATATCATGAACAACGCAGCAACTACTCCACAGACAAGCGAACGATATTAGCAGTCGTTTGGATGCCTATATTCCTATGTTCTGAATAGGGAAAAAGTCGTTAATGACATCGTCACACAGGCCGATGCTGCCGGTTGAACAGACGACCGACTGATTCATGGTCCGGTTCATAAACCTGCGATCAACGATCAGCCGACTTATCGCTGGTCGTATCGACGTGTCACACGCTACAACGTCGTTATGACATCGTTTGAACGTCTCAAAACCCGTGACGTTTCAACGATATCGTTCACGATATTGTAGTGTGTGACTGGCCCTTTAGATGGAGCTTCAGATGCCCAGCATTAATTTTATATGGGTCATTCATCAGATTTCACATTACAATCTGAATTGTACGGTATTGATTACATCTATTCTATCTGCTGTACTTTCTTCTGAAAATCCATGTCAGACTGGCTGTGTAATCCTAATATTAAAGAGGTTGTCTGTTTTTTTTCTATAATTTACATGTGTATCTGGGCTGCAAAATGTTGACAGTTTGTAATATACATCCTGTCAACATTTTACATAGTTACCCAGATATCACCTATCCAACCAGAGAACGTCCAGGGGGTGTGTTTTTGTTGGAGCCTGCAGTATGGCGGGTGGGCGAGAGCGTGGACTGGAGCCACTCCATCCCACTGCTCACTCCCCAATGCTCCCCCACTCAGCCCCACTGCCCTGCTCATCCCGCAATGCCCCTGCTCACCCCCACTGTTCCTGTTCACCCCCCACTGCCCCCGCTCACCCCCAACTGCCCCCACTCACCTTGCAATGCCTCCAGTCAGCCCCCACTGCCCCCACTCACCCTCCACTGCCTCCGCTCACTCCCCACTGCCCAGGCTCACTCTGCAATGCTTCAAATCACCCCCACTGCCCCCCGCTCACCCCCCTGCCCTTGCTTTCCTCCAATGATTCTGCTAACCCCCACTGCCCCCGCTCACCAGACAATGCTACCACTCACCCCCACTACCCCTGCTCACCCCGCAATGCCTCCGCGCACTCCGCAATGCCCTTGCTCACCCCTGCTGCCCCCACTCACCCCACTGCCCCACTCACCCCGCAATGCCCCCACTCACCCTGCAATGCCCTTGCTCACCCCCCATTGCACCACTTACCTTGCAATGCCCTCACTCACCCACAATGCCGCCGCTCATCCCGCAATGCCTCTTGCTCACCCCACTTGCAGTGCTCCTGCACAGCCCCACTCACTCACCAATGCCCCCACTCACCCCGAACAGTCACTACTCACCCCCTTTGCACAGCCACCGCTCACCCCTCTCTTGCACAGCCACCCGCTCAACCCCTTGCATAGCTCTGCTCGCCACCAATGCCCCCGCTTACCCACCAATGCCCCCACTTATCCCCAATACACCCACTCATCCTGCACAGCCACCACTCACCACCCCATGACCCCACCCCTCCCACACAGCCACTGCTCACCCACTCATTCCCCTGCTCACTCCACACAGCCCCTACTCTCCCACAAACACCCCTGCTCACTTCCCACACAGGTCCTGCTCACCCCCCGCACAGCCCACTCACCCCTAGAGAGCACTTGCACACTAAATCACATGTACATTTAGGTATACAAAGACGGTGGCTGCATGACGCATCACACCCCACAATTACAGTAATTATAGATTACATCGGAGGGGAACTTGGTGGGCGCTAATAAAGTGGATAACAAGGTGTCTCTGTCTATTTTTTATGTAATAAAGGATTTATCTCATTGTTGTGTTTTTTCCTCTTTACTGAAAGTATTGCTAATGGCAATAATTAGCAATAGGGCATTGACACCAGCTGCCAAAAAATGGTGATATCAACCCCTTTATTATCCAGTCTGCCATCTCTACACGGCATCTGGAAGAGCGGGGTAACCGCCAGTTTTGGCGTCTCTAATGGAGGCACCAATTCTGGGGCGGCTGTTGCCTGCAATTTTCAGTGTGGGTGCCTAGAATGCTTGGGCCACACCATGCTGAAAATTACAGCCCCCAGGTGCCTGGGTTACCTTGGCTGGCAACAGAAAATACAGCGAAGCCCACGCCAATTTTTTTTTAATTCTTTATTTAAATAAGTAAAAAAAATAGTGCTCCCCTGTATTTTTCATTGCCTACACATTTTTGACCAAGAATTTAAACACTTTATTAATACAAAAAAACTCAGGTTTTCAAGTAAAATTACATGTATTTACATACATTAAGAGAGAACGGGGGTGGGGGTTAGAATCAAGGGACACAGGAGACACTGTCAGTGTTGTAATGTCACCACCCTCCCGTTGCTATAGCTTCAGGTCAACATCTAGTATATTCAATATGTAATGTGAAATCTGGTGACAGATCTGTTCCAATTTAAACAACCTGTAGCTGGTTATAAGTGGAGCTTATTGATTATTGATTAACCCCAATGTTTCTCTACTTTCTGCTGTTGATCAGAGGTGGCCACTCTCTCATCAAAACACACCCTGTACCTGCAGGGCATCTAGGCTTTATATAAGACAATCAGGTACATTGTGGGGCCTTAAAACGTTAAATACCACAACCAACAGCAAAATGTTATTATCTAAATGTCGTGGTTTGAAGATCTTTATTAAGAAGAGCACTTCAAAGAAATAATAGTAAATTAATCAGCCCAGAATATTGGATCTAATAATGAAATGATGGTGAAAGATAGATTAATAATTACATAGTGTATGAAAGCCACCTAATAAGCTAATATGATTAATTTTCTATATATAATTCATTATTTTCTAGTTGGGCGAATGTCACGAGAAGAACCAAATATTACTTTCAGAGGTCTCCAGGTTAGAGGCACAGCTCTACGAACTAAAGGTGAGTTTCATGGGGAAAGTCTCGAGTATTTGTCAAAAGTGAAGAGATTTTAGTTAAAGTTTTGCTTGTGGTCAAAAATTCTACCTCATTTATGTAGATTTGTGGCAGCTGATAAGAACTAAGAGATCCGAGAGTAATGGCCACTTTACACGTCGCGATATCATCATCCAACTTCGATAAAAAGTCACGTGGTTCGTGCGTTGGCGCCGATATCGTTCTTGCGTTGTGTGGTGTGAATGTGCAATTCGATGCAAGAACGATGCCAAAACGATATTGGGGAAGAATTGTGCAGGCTCTCCAACTGCCCGATATTGGATGGACGATCTGGCCGGATCGTGCTGTGTGACAGCCCAACAACAATTTGGAGCACAACTTCCCCTATTCACTACCATGTTAAATGGTCGTTCCCTGGGTCGCTCGTACGAGGGGGCGTATACATCGCAGTTGTGTTGCCTGCCGATATCTCCCTGTGTGACATCTCCTATGCGATCTTGGATTACTGCCAAAAAAGTGCGCGCTCCGGTACCATTGTATACAATATCGAAATGATGTTGGGACGTGTAAAGTGGCCATAAAGGTCTAAGTGATGGTCATCCAACCCTTCATGCAGCCATTACATTTACTGAATAACTAACGACCCACAGAAAACTGAAATTCCAAAATCAGTGCTTTACAGTATAAGAATATTGTATAAATGGTTTTCATGAGTTACAGCCATGTTTTTAACCCGGTCAGATAACTGTCAGCTAGACACTTATTTGGCTGACAATGCTGCCACTCGGCCATCATTATGTGAGGTTGGCTGTTTTCACATTGATAAAGATGGAGAACCATGTGTCCTGATATCTCTGCCTGGGATTTTTCTCCTATCAGAAAAAAATAACTTGACTAGTGATGAGCGAGTGCAATCGTTACTATTTGCTACTCGCATTGATATTGCGGCATGGTGCTATTTGCTACATTGTGAGGATTTGTGCACTCGCCTCACAATATTCGAATTTCCCACCCAGCATGTTTGGTGTCTGATTTGCAGCCACTAAACATGTTGGGCTTGTTAACCAATCACAGTAATGACGCAGTCATCTTGGGTGTGGCATTACTGTGATTGGCTGGCCGTGGAGCATCATAGAGTCTATAAAAGCCCTGCCACCGCTATCTTGCATACGTTGCATCCGAAAATAGCGTAGTAGTATATGGAGAGAGCGAGCAGCTTCTAGGGAGAGCGTTTCAGACTTATATATAACACAAAAGCTCTTTTCAGAGCTACATGGAGTGTATACTAGGTCAGTGTAGGGAGGGTTTATGGGAAGGCAGAGAGTTTAAAGCAGTGTTCCAGTATCTACATATTACTAGAATACCACAGCTCTTTTCAGAGCTCAAACTACTGTGAATTACAAAATCTCACCAATTTCTACAGTCCTATTGTGCTTCTCAAATCAGCAGTGCTAGCCTTTAGTGCTGCCTGGTGTAAAGCACGCACTGGTCATTTTTCCTCCCTGTCATTTTTGGGGTGACAGTTTGCTTGGTTTGTGACATCAAAAGCTCAACAATTTACACAGTCCCAGTGTGCTTGTAAAATCCAAAGCAGTATTGGCCTTTTGTGCTGCCTGGTATAATGCAGGTACTGGTTATTTATACCCCTGTCATTTTGGGGTCACAATTAGCTTGGCTTGGGCTGTCAAAAGCTCACAAGTATGTCACCAAAACCCAAATGCTAACAAGGCACTGAGTCTGTGACAGGTCAGAAGAGGCTTGATGCATCCACTATGTTCCTGGCAAAATTTCCTGGTCTGGAACGTAAACATTTAACCATATAAAGATTCACGGCAAATTTATAAATGCATATCAATTTTATTGTACATAATCAGATCACACAGGCTCTTAAAACCATACCCTAAAACAACCCCAAGACAGTGTGGTTACAGCTTCATAATTACATTACAGGCTTAGATACCATAACGCTGTACAATCAAAGTTATGCCAGCATAAGAAAAGTATATAGTAATCCAATGAATCCTGTGACTCCCCTTTTCCCCTACAATGTCCTCACTTGAGGACCAGGGATATGGGAGATACCCTGTGAAGATTCCCAATATACATCTTATTGTACATGTGCCCAGATCAAGATTTACATGACCCGTGAATTGTCTGCCTACCACACCACACTGCCCAGCCTTCAACGTTTCGCTCCCCGCTTCGTCAGGAGGCCCTTGATATGCATTTATAAACCAGTTGGTGTTAAATTTGCCATGAATCTTTATATGGTCAATTGATGTATTTGAGATTGTGCGGCTAGTGAATTAAAATGGGATAATGGATCCTAGAATTTTGTTGATGACTACTGGAACATAAACATGTCTGGAAGCCAGAAGAGAGCAAGCAGATTCTGTCTTGGATGGCAGACAAGGCCTCTACTCATTTCTCAAGCAGCAACAAATCCACAGAGTCAAGTCTTGATGTGAGACAAAAGGTTGGCACATCCAATCCTCAACCTGGTCCTCCTTCCTCCCCCTATCCTGAGTCACAGGAGACATATGACCTCAAGCTTGGCCATTCCAAGGATCTGATTTATACGTATCCTTTAGTTAGCTGTGGCCTCTCACTGTCTAGTAATCAATAGGGATGTGAGGATGCGGCAGGCACTAATGTGCAAATATTTGAGCACCCACGGTCAGAAGAATGCCACTTTGAGCAATGTGATGTACTGTCTCAAGAGGTGGAGGATGATGATGATGAGACACCATTGCCGTCAGGTTAAGCCCTTATTACCCAAGTGCCACCACCACCAGGCCCACTGGGAGAGCCTGGTAAAGCACCTGGAATTGGCGCTACGATAAATGTACCATTTTCAGGGGTGGCTGCGGGCTGCCAAAATAATGGGTCCTCACCCCACTGAGAATACCAGCGATCAGCTGCCTAGTTTTACCTTGGCTGGCAATTCAAAATAGGGCAGAGCCCATACATTTTTTTTTTTGCAAGCCAAGGTAAAATTATGTAGCTGAGGGTGGCAGCTTGCAGCTGTCCATTTTTACTGGGCTAAACTTAAAAATACTGCGAAGCCCTGCACATTTTGTTTTATTTATTTAAAGGGATCCTGTCACCTCCAGAACGCCTCCTAAGCTACCAAAACATGTTCCTACAGCATCCTATCACTAATCTCACACTCCTTTTGTCTCCTAAAAGCATCCTGTGAAAGTGCATAAAAACGTTTTACCGTATATACTCGTGTATAAGCCGACCCGTGTATAATCCGACCCCCCTACTTTTTCCCCCAAAACCTGGGAAAACCTATTGACTCGTGTATAAGCCGAGGGTGGACCCCAGCACAGGTATACAGCCCCCAGCAGTGTGGTATACAGGCCCCCCCAGTGGAAGTATACAGCAGCCTCCCCAGTGGTATATACAGACCCCAGCATTATTACAGCAGCCGCCCCAGGGTTATACACAGCAGCCCCAGGGGTATACACAGCAGCCCCAGGGATATACAGCAGCCCCAGGGGTAGTATACAGCAGCCCTTAGGTAGAATACAGCAGCCCCAGAGGTACAGTGCCTACAAGTAGTATTCAACCCCCTGCAGATTTAGGTGGTTTGATAAGATGCCAATAAGTTAGAGCCTTCAAACTGCAAACGAGAGTAGGATTTATTAACAGAAGCATAAATCTTACAAACCAAAAAGTTATGTTGCTCAGTTGAATTTTTATAAGTTTTAAACATAAAAGTGTGGGTCAATTATTATTCAACCCCTATATTTAATATTTTGTGGAATAACCCTTGTTTGCAATTACAGCTAATAATCATCTTTTATAAGACCTGATCAGGCCGGCACAGGTCTCTGGAGTTATCTTGGCCCACTCCTCCATGCAGATCTTCTCCAAGTTATCTAGGTTCTTTGGGTGTCTCATGTGGACTTTAATCTTTAGCTCCTTCCACATGTTTTCAATTGGGTTAAGGTCAGGAGACTGACTAGGCCACTCCAACACCTTGATTTTTTCCCTCTTGAACCAGGCTTTGGTTTTCTTGGCTGTGTGCATTGGGTCGCTGTCTTGTTGGAAGATGAAATTACGACCCATCTTAAGATCCTTGATGGAGGAGCGGAGGTTCTTGGCCGAAATCTCCAGGTAGGCCGTGCTATCCATCTTCCCATGGATGCGGACCAGATGGCCAGGCCCCTTGGCTGAGAAACAGCCCCACAGCATGATGCTGCCACCACCATGCTTGACTGTAGGGATGGTATTCTTGGGGTCGTTTGCAGTGCCATCCAGTCTCCAAACGTCACGTGTGTGGTTGGCACCAAAGATCTCGATCTTGGTCTCATCAGACCATGGAACCTTGAACCAGTCTGTCTCAGAGTCCTCCAAGTGATCATGAGCAAACTGTAGACGAGCCTTGACATGACGCTTTGAAAGTAAAGGTACCTTACTGGCTAGTCTGGAACGGAGACCATTGCGGTGGAGTACGTTACTTATGGTATTGACTGAAACCAATGTCCCCACTGCCATGAGATCTTCCCGGAGCTCCTTCCTTGTTGTCCTTGGGTTAGACTTGACTCTTCGGACAAGCTTGGCCTCGGCACGGGAGGAAACTTTCAAAGGCTGTCCAGGCCGTGGAAGGCTAACAGTAGTTCCATAAGCCTTCCACTTCCGGATGATGCTCCCAACAGTGGAGACAGGTAGGCCCAACTCCTTGGAAAGGGTTTTGTACCCCTTGCCAGCCTTGTGACCCTCCACGATCTTGTCTCTGATGGCCTTGGAATGCTCCTTTGTCTTTCCCATGTTGACCATGTATGAGTGCTGTTCACAAGTTTGGGGAGGGTCTTAAATAGTCAGAAAAGAGATAATTAATCCACACATGTGAAGCTCATTGTTATTTGTGCCTGAACTACTTCTTAATACTTTAGGGGGACCAAACAGAATTCTAGTGGTTTGCGGGGTTGAATAATAAATGTCCCTCTGAATTAACTTTTAACGCTTTAAAAAAAAAACAAAAGCAAAAAAAAAAAATTTTTTGTGGCACTGCATTTCCCACTTCCAGGCTGATATACAGTCCAAATGTCACAATGCCAAGTTAATTCCGCATGTGTCAACCAGCTAAATCTGCAGGGGGTTGAATACTACTTGTAGGCACTGTATATACAGCCCCAGTGGTATACAGCAGCCTCCCCAGTGGTATATACAGACCCCAGCATTATTACAGCAGCCGCCCCAGAGGTATACACAGCAGCCCCAGGGGAATACACAGCAGGCCCAGGGGTATACATAGCAGCCCCAGGGGTATACAGCAGCCCTAGGGTATACAGCAGCCCCAGGGGTATACACAGCAGCCCCAGGGGTGTACACAGCAGCCCCAGGGGTGTACACAGCAGCCCCAGGGGTATACAGCAGCCACAGGGGTATACAGCAGCCCCAGGGGTAGTACACAGCAGCCCCAGGGGTGTACACAGCAGCCCCAGGGGTATACAGCAGCCCCAGGGGTAGTACACAGCAGCCCCAGGGGTAGTACACAGCAGCCCCAGGGGTAGTACACAGCAGCCCCAGGGGTAGTACACTGGCCCCCCTCACTGTTTGGCGCCCCCACCTCACAGGATGCCCCCCCGCATGCAGCGCTGCGCATATACATTACCAGGCTATCAGCTGTCACCCTCCGGTGGCGATTCGCGGCTCCCGGCTCCGGCTTCCATCTTCATCTCTGTCTTCCTGCTTTGTGGCCGGGGCTCATCGCGATGACGTCATCGCGACGCCGGCCGGTCATGTGACATGCAGGAAGACGGAGATGAAGATGGAAGCCGGAGCCGGAAGCCGCGAATCGCCACCGGAGGGTGACAGCTGATAGCCTGGTAACGTATATGCGCAGCGCTGCATGTGGGGGGGGGGCCATCCTGTGAGGTGGGGGCGCCAAAAAGTGAGGGGGTCCCGTATGACTCGCGTATAAGCCGAGGGGGGGACTTTTCAGCCCAATTTTTGGGCTGAAAAACTCGGCTTATACGCGAGTATATACGGTAATACTTACTCATTAGTGATTATAATTAGCAGGGGCAATATTCTTTAGTCACCAAGGCGGGCTGTTTTGCAGCTCCAGGATCCACCCTCTCTCTGTCTGTGTGCTCTCCTTGTGCAGGCTTTACCCTCCCCCCTCTCTATCACTCACAGAATGCAAATCATTAGTCCTGCCTTCAGCTGCACATCACAGCAGCACAGACAGAGAGAGGGTGGATCCTGGAGCCTGCAAAACAACATGCCCTGGTGTCTAAAGAATATAGCCCCTGCTAATTATAATCACTAATCAGTAAGTATTAAAAAGTTTTTCTCCACTTTCACAGGATGCTTTTAGGAGACAAAAGAAGTGTGAGATTAGTGATGGGATGCTGCAGGGACATGTTTTGATAGCTTAGGAGGCGTTTTGGAGGTGACAGGATCCCTTTAACTCCCTATGACAGCAAGTTGGTTGCCATACACCAATGTGTATGGCTACCAGCACAATCCCCGTCCAGATTGTGGAAATGCACTCTGCCAATGATATAGGTGCTCACATAGTTTGAGTGTCTGTAATTGGCTGTTTGCTGGTCAGTGCAGTGAATATGCAAGTAGCTTAATGGGTGGCCCCAGAAGTAGCATCGAGAATCTGGTAAGCCTAATCTACCTATCTACCTATCTACTTGAAAAAATGCTGCAGCACTCCTTCATTAGATGTATCTTATGCCTTTATTACGGCCACAGGTACCATAGGGCAACGTATCTGGCACAAGCGCCCTAGATGAAGGGCTCTTGTGCCCATACGTTGCCCTATGGTACCTGTGGCCATAATAAAGGCATAAGATACATCTAATGACGGAGTGCAGCAGCATTTTTTCAAGTATATACAAGTGCTGGGAAGACAGCTGAGCTGATTTGCACCCACTGGGCAGTGCTGCTCTATTTCTTTCTACTTATCTACTATCTATCTATCTATCTATCTATCTATCTATCTATCTATCTATCTATCTATCTATCTATCTTCACTAGGTCCTGTCACTCAGGGCAGACAGCTCAGCTGTATGGCAGAACAGTATGCAGACAGTCTACATTTTGTCTGCATACTGTTCCCATGCGTTTGAGCACGTTGTCATTCATCTCTGCCTTTTTGCAGCCCTCCAGACCTCATCGCTATTTGGTTACAGTGTCTTTTTTAATTTGGTTATACTGTGCCTGCCAATCACAGTAATGCCATTATTAAAGATGAATATGGCAATACTATGACTGGCAAGCAATCACAGTATGTTCATTGCTAAAAATCAGTCAGCAAACAAGCTAACTCGAATATCAAAAGTGAAATCCAAAACACTCACAGAGTACCGAGTATGGCGAATACCGTCCTACTCGTGCGAGTAGCGAATAGTAATGAGTAAACTTGCTCATCACTAAGGAGAATTAGTGAGCATCAGAAGGCAGTAGCTGAATACCAGCTTCAACATGCCCATCAGACTAACACTCAGCCACCACACATAACAACTGTCAAGTGGATGTGGATTGCTGATATTTGTGAGGTTCTTGAGAACTTTAATACTGCACCAAGATCGTGAGCGGTGATGAGACTATTATGAGCGTAACCGTCCTAATGCTCTGTCTGTTGAAACGAGCGCTGCATGATCTGAAAGAGGAAGCTTTGAGTGCCCAGCAGGCGGCTATGGAGCCAGATTTTCCATTGGATGATACAACACAGCCCAGCCAATATTTTCAGAGAACATTGGGTGATGATGAAGAAAACGAGGAGGATGAGGAGGGAGAGGACCTATTTTTCTGTACTACAGAAGGGACTGCCAGCCCTAGCTTCATGTCTGTCCAGCATGGATGTGCTGGAGAGAAGGAGGTGGAGGGGGAGGCGAGTTAGAGTGAGGAGAGGATGGGTATTGTTCCTCCTGGTGGAGGCACAGAACCTTTGCCTGTTTACTGCTCGGCCCACATGGCACAGTTCATGTGTAACTGTCTGTCCCAAGACCTTCATGTAATCCATATTTTCGCCACCAATCTATACTACTGGTTGGTCACCTTTCTCAACCTGCGGTACGAGGAGAAATTTCCTTCTCTCATTTTGGAGTCACCAAAGGTTTGCAGAATGGAATCCTTCAAGAGGGTCATGGTAGATCAGTTGCTACCAACAGTATCAGTTTACCAACACATAATCGACAGCTGAGATTGTTTGCAGCGCTCTCTTGCACAAAGCACTTGCTCTTTTTTTGTTTACTGGTTTCATGTCGGGCAGATCAGGAGATTAATGTGACTTATTATTCACCTGCCACTTGTATGAAATAAGTATTGTTCTGTAATGAATTGATATGATAATCTACATGGTATGGAGACTATGAATTAGCTGTATTTGACCTGTACATGCCTAGCACTGTTGCATGTTAATATTGTATCTGCACTAAAAACCTTATAAATACTTTGTATCCGTTACCTTTTTGACTTGTTTCTATGTTTGTGGATGTTGTAATAAAACATGTTATCCCTTTTGCATTATCAACTACTGTCCTCTCTTCTTTAACATGTTGCCTTTGTAGTTGTGCAATTCATTCTTTAGAATGATTGCTTTAAGCTGGAAATTAATTTTGCTAATGTCATACAGAGCGCGGTCTCTTTCGGAATTAAGTTGCTGGAAGCTCGAAAGTTCATTCAGACTGTCGTGTTTAGCTTTTCCAGGACAGAGGTGTAATTATCACAAGTCTCTTTATAAGATTGATATACTGTGCACAATGGTTCCGGGGCTCCCTCTAGTAGTAACTCATGAGAAGCAGATGTAGATATAGCGGTTATGTACTCAGCATCTTTTGCTATAGGAAAGACACATTGCAAGCAATTTCACATTATGCAATCACTAAATTCTCCTTATCTTTCCATGTGGGTTTAGTTAATGGTTTAGCTCTTTCACTAGATGCTGTATGGAGATGTAGGTCTCTCCCCTGCAGTTCTAATCTGGCAGAGACTGTGAAGTTTTAGCTTCGGCCATGAGTTCCAACAGGAAGTGCAAGGGTGGGGTATTTTGTGCTCCTTGCAGAGCTTAGCAGAGAGGACAATATGCAGGGATGGCTTCAGACACAATGATGCCTTGTTGTTAAGAGCAAGTGCATAGCAGTGTGTTTGCAGACTGTATGTAAGCTGATCTGGCTTTACAGTTATAGCTGGAAGATGTCTCTATCACTGGGCTGTAAACACAATTCTTTACTCACTGTGAAGGCAGAACATCCTTTTTATTATTCTGGCTGTTCAATACAGCAGTATTGGGTGCCTGAACAATAATTTCTTCTGATATTCATATGGACCGTTACTCATGGGCATGTAAAGTGTCCCCAGATAGTTTAACTCGGCCACAAAGACATTGAAAGCATCCAGGAGAAGTGCTAATGCTTTTCACTGAAAATCGTGTATTGATGATGTACAATGCAACAGGTAAAGAGGGTGATTCTTCACAGAGCAGCAAACATGTGTCTAACTAAAATGGCTGCAGAATGATTACATGGGGAAGAAGAGAGGGGAAAACTGACATCACAGAAGCTACAGGGAGAGGGAAGGAACAAAATACCAATAAGCATTGCTTCTGCCTAGAAAGAGAGAAAATGCAATACACAGCACAAAAAACATAGAATGATTCCCAACCATGGGACATGACAGCGTCATTGTAGATATTAGCTGTGCATACAACATCATTGTAGATGTTAACTGTGCGTATGGCATTATTGTAGATAATATCTGTGCCTACAGTGACATTGTAGATGATAGTTTTTTTTATCGTTTTCCCCAACACCATTGTGGGTGCAGTCACCACTCACTATCCGCTGTCCCAGCACCATTGTGGGTGCAGTCACCACTCACTATCTGTTATCCCAGCACCATTGTGGCTGCAGTCACCACTCACTATCCATTATCCCAACACCATTGGTGCAGTCACTGCTCACTATCTGTTATCCCAGCACCATTGTGGCTACAGTCACTGCTCACTATCTGTTATCCCAGCACCATTGTGGCTGCAGTCACCACTCACTATCCATTATCCCAACACCATTGGTGCAGTCACCGCTCACTATCTGTTATCTCAGCACCATTATGGCTGCAGTCACCACTCACTATCCGTTATCCCAGCACCATTGTGGTTGCAGTCACCACTCACTATCCGTTATCCCAGCACCATTGTGGCTGTAGTCACCACTCACTATCCGTTATCCCAGCACCATTGTGGCTGCAGTCACCACTCACTATCCTCTGCCCCAGCACCATTGTGGGTACAGTCACCACTCACTATCCGTTATCCCAGCACTATTATGGGTGCAATCACCGCTCACTATCCGTTATCCCAGCACCATTATGGCTGCAGTCATCACTTACTATTCGTTAATCTGGCTGATTCCCAGTTCCTTAGTTACATTGTTTCACCTGTTCACTAATAAATGTAGTGACGTCGTCAGTGGGAGTGTATAAGTTTCACTTAGAAACAAGGCACTCTGAGGATTGTACCTGCTGAAGCGCCAAGACAGGGCGCGAAACGACGTAGTACCCCCCGTCCTCTCACCCGCTGTGCACAACCTGTCGTATGAAGACTGAATAAATATCCACTGCCAGAAGCCTTGAGTGCTGCTCCATTTCTTCTTTATTTGATTGAATACGCTGTGATGCACCTGTTGGCAGCAAGCACCGAGACGAGGCAAGTGATACAACAGGAAGCTCATCCTCCACCCCTCCAGGTCGTGAATTTATGATCCGCTAACGCTGCAGTGAGATCCCCAAAGAAAAAGGGGAACGCTGGAAAGGTTGGTGCTGGCCCAGACCTCTCTTCAAAACGTGAGTTAATATAAAGCTTTTTTCTTTCTGGGTGAGGTGCACACCTGTTAGGCGAAAGCCGCCGGTGACGCAGCAGCGATGTCTACACAAGATATGGAGGAAGGTGATTTAAGTGTGGCACACAGAATATCATTAGCGGGCAGGGAGGACACGGGTAGTTTTTTCACTGACTGCAATGTGAAAGAAGAGTTTGAAGTGCTAGGCAATAAAAGCCTGGAGCACAGGATTAACACATTGGCTGATAAAGAGGTGAAGCTTTATTGGACTGTACAATCTTTAACTGCTTATGAACAAAGTGACAGAGTACCCAGAGGTCTTAGAATCTTGAAGGAACCATCTCAGTACCAAGATGACCCCCAGTTTGTGACAGAGTGGCAGCAGATTCAACTAGCTTGTTCAAAACAAATGCTGTCCCTGATTATAAAACAAAGCACTAAAGATCATGAAAAGACATCAGTGGAATTAAACAAAGCCAAAGAGGAGTTACAATCACGTATGTCCGATAAGCAGTGATATCAATTTTGTGAGAAGCTGCATAAAAGACTGATCCCTATTCAAAATGAGATCAAGCAGAGAAAAAGGGATAAATTTGTAAGGGACAAAAAGGATTATGATACGGGGCATATCTTTAATTGGGCAAAACAAAACACATTTTTTGAAGGCAAAAGAAGGAAAGTGTATGTCAAGAAAAACGTGAATAACAACAAAAACCAAAACCAAGCAAAGAAAAATAAGCACAAGAAAGGTTTTTGGACTACCGATTCGGAGTCAAGCGGTTCTGAGACCACCGCAGAGCGTTTTAATCTTGCAGGACGTTCTACCTTGGATAGTGATTTCCCCACCCCTGTTGTCCCTTTAGGAGGAAGACAAGGAGGGGGAGGGGGAGGGGGAGGAAACTGGGAGGCACAGGGGGCCAAAAGAAAACAAGTGTCATGGAGTTAACCACTTCACCACCTGTAATTGACACAAATGTTGTTAACCTGACCGAGAGACATTTATCTGTGCACTTACTGTCTGCCCTTAAAAAGGGTCTTAATTACTGCATTCCTGAGAGTTTCAATTTTGTTGATTTTAAGATTGATCTATATAAGGCCACTAGAAAAATGCATCTATTTAAGTTTTTTGAAAGCCAGAAAGATTTAGGCACTGATTTAAATACAAAAACCAATTCCAACAGAATTGGACCTTTGGGATTTAACCCCCTGAAGTCCAATCTGGAGGATATTGAGAAAGATGCGAGAACTTTGGTGAGTATTGTAGAGAATAATACAACGGATACCCCGTTAGTAGCTAAATCTAGCGAAGGGCCTTTTTTAGGAGGCTTAAAATCTACATTTGTTCCCCCAATCGTCCAGGGTAATGTAATTGACCTGTTCCAAGATCAGGTAGCCCGCGATGTTGAATCGTTAATTTATGCTGAAACCCCTAAAAATTTAACAAAAGAAGAATGGGGAGCCCTCAAGGATTTGAAGAGTTGGAAGGATGTGGTGGTCCGCAAAGCGGACAAAGGTGGTAATGTAGTGTTACTTAAAAAAACAGACTACATTTTAGAGGCTTATAGACAGCTAAAAGATGAGGTGACCTACAAACCCCTAACATCAGATTCCACACCGAAAATAAAAGAGAAATTACGTTCACTATTGTGTAAGGCTATCTGCACCGGGGCTATAACTGCTAGAGAAGCAGAAAAAGTATTCCCGGAATTTCCCTGCAAGGCACATTGGTACTACTTGCCTAAAATTCATAAATCTTTGGATGCCCCGCCAGGACGACCGATCGTGTCAGGTATAGGTTCAATTTCAGAACCACTGTCGCGGTTTCTCGACTGGCAGTTACGCCCTCTGATGAAGGAAATCCCATCTTATTTAAGGGATACAAACACCTTTATTGATCTGCTGAGAGATGTAGATTGGCAAGAAGGATTCAAATTGGCATCTATTGATGTAGTAAATTTATATACTAGAATCCCCCAAGAACTCGCCATTGGTACAGTACGGGAAGTTCTGAAAGCTACTGACAAAACAAAGGAGCTACAAGATTTTATCTTGGAAGCCCTGAAGTTTGTATTAACCAATAATTCTTTTAAGTTTGAAGAACAGTGGTTCAAAAGAGAAAAAAATCACCAAATGGCCTCTTACAAATACCTTTGCATTTTGCAAAATGCAAAGGTATTTGTAAGAGGCCATTTGGTGATTTTTTTCTCTTTTGTATATTATGTACCAATTCGGTGATTTTTTGTAAGAACAGTGGTTCACCCAAAGAGTTGGAACTGCGATGGGGACGCCGGTAGCGTGCACTCTAGCTAATATTTTTCTTGGTGTTTTTGAAAATAAGTATATCTATTCCACACCGAACCCATATTTGCGTTACATCAAGACATACTACCGTTATGTAGATGATGGGTTCTTGGTGTGGGATGGTGGAGATGATGCTTTTGAGGAGTTTGTCAATTACCTTAATAGAGATAACAAAATGAATATGGAATTTTCATCAGTACTAGGAGATAACGTACTGGAATTTTTAGACGTTAAAGTCTTTATTCAAAATGGTAAAATTGTTACGGAAAATTTTCGTAAAAAAACGGCTACAAATTCAGTACTTCACCATGATAGTAACCACCCCTTTCACGTAAAAAAAGCCTTACCATTTAACCAAGTAATGCGATTGAGGAGAATTAATAACAACGAAATAAGATACAAAGAACAGGTACAAGATTTAAAGAAACGATTATGCGATAGGGCTTACCCGGAAGCTTTGATAAATGAAGCCATTGCAAAGGTGGACAACATTTGGAAGGAGGGTCGGAGGAGAACAATAGGGAACAAAAAAGAGAAAAGGTTCATCTTTAATTTTAAGTTTGGACCTATGGATAGAGCTATTAAATCTGCTATATCAAAGAACTGGTATTTAATTGAGAGCGATAGGCATTTAAAGGAAGTAGCACTAAGGCAGCCTTTAGTAACACATAGATGCAGGAACATCGGGGATGTAATAGTGCAGAGACGAATGACCAGAGAAAAAACCTGGTTGGAAAGTGGACGGCCGGTAGGTAACTTTAAATGTGGTAATTGCGACTTCTGTGCTAAACACATAATCTCTAATCCAGTAAGAGTAGGACATGAAACGCACACTGTAAGAGAATTTATCTCCTGTAAAACGAAATTTGTTGTTTATGCGGTAATCTGTGAATGCGGTCGTTTTTATATTGCCAAAACAATACGATGTTTATACGTACGTTTTAAGGAGCACGTAAAATCGGTACGAACAGGAGAAGGTTGCCCGAGATTGATAGAGCACGTAAGAGTCGAACATAATGGAAATGTAGATGTCCTTAGGTTCCTCGGTTTGGAGAAGGTTAATTTACCACCAGCAGGGGGCAACCTACATAGATTGCTGTTACAAAAAGAGGCGGCATGGATCATCAAGTTGAGGGCACAAGGCCCGGCCGGCCTCAATGATAAAAATGACCTTTCAGTATTCCTGTGAATTAATTTGTTACAGTGAGATTATTTTAAAGGGTGTCATTTTTGTAAAAAAATTAAAAAATAGGGTCTCTAGGTTTAATGAGTATGCACACTATCCGTTATCCCAGCACCATTGTGGCTGCAGTCACCACTCACTACCCATTATCCCAGCACCATTGTGGGTGCAGCCACTGCTTACTATCTGTTATTCCAGCGCCATTATGGCTGCAGTCACCACTCACTATCCGTTATCCCAGCACCATTGTCGGTGCAGTCACCACTCACTATCCGTTATCCCAGCACCATTGTGGCTGCAGTCACCACTCACTATCCGTTATCCCAGCACCATTGTGGCTGCAGTCACCACTCACTATCCGTTATCCCAGCACCATTTTCGGTGCAGTCACCACTCACTATCCGTTATCCCGGCACCATTGTGGCTGCAGTCAACACTCACTATCCGTTATCCCAGCACCATTGTGGCTGCAGTCACCGCTCACTATCCGTTATCCCAGCACCATTGTGGATGCAGTCACTGCTCACTATCCGTTATCCCAGCACCATTGTGGCTGCAGTCACCACTCACTAGCCGTTATCCCAGCACCATTGTGGCTGCAGTCACCACTCACTATCCGTTATCCCAGCACCATTGTGGCTGCAGTCACCACTCACTATCCGTTATCCCAGCACCATTGTCGGTGCAGTCACCACTCACTATCCGTTATCCCGGCACCATTGTGGCTGCAGTCACCACTCACTATCCGTTATCCCAGCACCATTGTGGCTGCAGTCACCGCTCACTATCCGTTATCCCAGCACCATTGTGGATGCAGTCACTGCTCATTATCCGTTATCCCAGCACCATTGTGGCTGCAGTCACCACTCACTATCCGTTATCCCAGCACCATTGTGGGTGCAGTCACCACTCATTATCCGTTTTCCCAGCACCATTGTGGGTGCAGTCACCACTCACTATCCTGAGCCCCAGCACCATTGTGGCTGCAGTCACCACTCACTATCCGTTATCCCAGCACCATTGTGGCTGCACTCACCGCTCACTATCCGTTATCCCGGCACCATTGTGGCTGCAGTCACCACTCGCTATCCGTTATCCCAGCACCATTGTGGGTGCAGTCACTGCTCACTATCCGTTATCCCAGCACCATTGTGGCTGCAGTCGCCACTCACTATCCATTATCCCAGCACCATTGTTGGTGCAGTCACCACTCATTATCCGTTATCCCAGCACCATTATGGGTGCAGTTACCACTCACTATCCTGAGCCCCAGCACCATTGTGGCTGCAGTCGCCACTCACTATCCGTTATCCCAGCACCATTGTTGGTACAGTCACTGCTTATTATCCGTTATCCCAGCACCATTGTGGGTGCAGTCATCACTCACTATCCATTATCCCAGCACCATTGTGGCTGCAGTCACCACTCACTATCCTTCGCCCCAGCACCAGCGCAACTGCAGTAATCGCTTGGTGTTTGACAGCACAACCTATGGGTTTAACAGTGTTAGATTGCTGAAGAGATCTGCTGATATGTGTGGGAAATGATGCGAGATCAGCGCCTGAGCCCGCAACAAGGGGACGGGGGCGAACCTAGGACATACAGCTATATTCTAGAATGATAAGGGGTTAAATAAAAAGTGAAAAGGTATATTGTATCTCGCTTTTGTCTTATTTAGAAGTCAATCGGCAACAACAGGACTGAGGAGCTCAAACCCCCCCAAGAAACTTCTCAAACATCAACACCAAAAACCTCAGAAACAGGGGAGGAGACATCTGAAAACAATGAACATCAAGAAGAAAAAGAAACATCTGTAATGAGGGAAGAACAAGAAAATGACAAAACAGTCAAAAAGAGAAGAGGTAAGTGTGAGGATCACCTCCATGTGTGATGTCGGTCAGGGGGAAAGAATTCATGTGGGGCAGATGTCACCTGTCAGTGCTGGGATTGTCACAGGTATGATGCCTGACAATGATTTGGTGACTGTACCAGCCACAGTGACTGTACAGTAGTATCATGTAACTAATATGATGTAATATGTATGGCATTGTGGCTCAGTGGTTAGCGTACAGCATGGTGGCTCAGTGGTTAGCACTACAGTCTTACAGCCCTGTAATGCACTATGGACGAAATAGCGAACAAATATTATTACTAGATGTGGGCCCGATGCTAATACATCAGAAGGATGGTGACAACACAATGGGCGCAGGCTCTGTAATGCTGGAGTGGTGGCTGTCTCTCTCCCCTGTTCGCTCTCTCCCTCATGTGCTGTCTCTCTTCCCCCTGTGCTCTTTCCTTTGACTTGTCTCCCCTCCGTGCGCTGTCATCTTCATTCATTTGTTCTCTCATTTGCCTGTGCCCCCCCTGCTGAGACTGAGTCTGGGGGAGGGGAGCGGAGTGTGCAGAGACTAGGACCGGGGAAGGGGAGCATGCTGAGACTGGGGGAGCTGTAATAATAATAATACCTGCTCGCTGTGCTCCCCCACTCCGTGTCTGCTAAAGGACCTTTTATGATTTCACAGTCATTTGATCTGTGACTCCGCCCATGACAGTGACATCACCAGAGGTCTTATATGTAATGAGAGGCGCAGAGGTGATTTGGAGGTGTGAAGCGAGAGGTAGGAGGGGAGTGGGAGGCGGGAGGGGGGCGACATATGCAGCGTCGGTGTTGTTTGTTGCTTCCAGCGTTCATTATATTCGGACACCTATCACTTGGGTGTCTGAATATGGCGACCAGAACTTGTTCTGTCCTCTGACCAATCAGAGGATAGTAGGACACCCTGACGGCCGAAGTTGATGACAGATGGGACAGGGCAATTATATAAAAAGATATTATTATTATGTAGGCCCATTACTTACATTATATTTATTACTCATAGGTTCCACCTTCCACTGGCTGAGAAAAGACAGAAAATCCAAAATTAAAATAACACCTGGAAAAGACGAAGAGCAAAAACCAAAAGATAAAAAGCAAAGCAAAAAGAGAGGCGGTAAGTGTGAGGATCACCTCCATGTGTGATGTCAGTCAGTGAGAAGAATTCATGTGGGGTAGATGTTATCTATCAGTACTGGGATTGTCACATGTATGATGATTAACAATGATCCCACACCTCTGTATGGAGAAGATTCTTCAGCTGACCGGCCACAGTCACTGTACAGTAGTATCATGTCATATGGAGTCCCATCACTTATATTATATTTACTTCTCATAGGTTCCATCTTCCATTGGCCCAAGAAAGATCCAAAATCTGACAACAAACAGTTAAAATCTGGAAGAAATCTGATAAAAGAAGAATTAAATAATGAAGAAGGAACATCTGGAAGGAGCAATGAACAAGAACAAAAAAATGATAAAAAAGTCAAAAAGAGAGGAGGTAAGTGTGAGGATCACCTCCATGTGTGATGTCAGACAGTGAGAAGAATTAATGTGGGGTAGATGTTATCTATCAGTACTGGGATTGTCACATGTATGATAGATAACAATGATCCCGCACCTCTGTATGGAGAAGATTCTTCAGCTGACCGGCCACAGTCACTGTACAGTAGTATCATGTCATATGGAGTCCTATCACTTATATTATATTTACTTCTCATAGGTTCCATCTTCCATTGGTGCAAGAAAGACCGAAAATCAGACAAGAAACAGTTAACATCTGGAAGAAATGTGAGAAAAGAAGAATTAGATAATGAAGAAGGAGGAACATCTGGAAGGAGCAATGAACAAGAACAAAAAAATGATAAAAAAGTCAAAAAGAGAGGAGGTAAGTGTGAGGATCACCTCCATGTGTGATGTCAGACAGTGAGAAGAATTAATGTGGGGTAGATGTTATCTATCAGTACTGGATTATCACAGGTATGATAGATAACAATGATCCCGCACCTCTGTATGGAGAACATTCTTCAGCTGACCGGCCACAGTCACTGTACAGTAGTATCATGTCATATGGAGTCCTATCACTTATATTATATTTACTTCTCATAGGTTCCATCTTCCATTGGTGCAAGAAAGACCGAAAATCAGACAAGAAACAGTTAACATCTGGAAGAAATGTGAGAAAAGAAGAATTAGATAATGAAGAAGGAGGAACATCTGGAAGGAGCAATGAACAAGAACAAAAAAATGATAAAAAAGTCAAAAAGAGAGGAGGTAAGTGTGAGGATCACCTCCATGTGTGATGTCAGACAGTGAGAAGAATTAATGTGGGGTAGATGTTATCTATCAGTACTGGGATTGTCACATGTATGATAGATAACAATGATCCCGCACCTCTGTATGGAGAAGATTCTTCAGCTGACCGGCCACAGTCACTGTACAGTAGTATCATGTCATATGGAGTCCTATCACTTATATTATATTTACTTCTCATAGGTTCCATCTTCCATTGGTGCAAGAAAGACCGAAAATCAGACAAGAAACAGTTAACATCTGGAAGAAATGTGAGAAAAGAAGAATTAGATAATGAAGAAGGAGGAACATCTGGAAGGAGCAATGAACAAGAACAAAAAAATGATAAAAAAGTCAAAAAGAGAGGAGGTAAGTGTGAGGATCACCTCCATGTGTGATGTCAGACAGTGAGAAGAATTAATGTGGGGTAGATGTTATCTATCAGTACTGGGATTATCACAGTATGATAGATAACAATGATCCCACCTCTGTATGGAGAACATTCTTCAGCTGACCGGCCACAGTCACTGTACAGTAGTATATTCATATGGGTCCTATCACTTATATTATATTTATTCTCATAGGTTCCTCTTCCATGGTGAGAAGACCGAAATCAGACAAGAAAGTTAACATCTGGAAGAAATGTGAGAAAGAAGAATTAGATAATGAAGAAGGAGGAACATCTGGAAGGAGCAATGAACAAGAACAAAAATGATAAAAGTCAAAAGAGAGGAGGTAAGTGTGAGGATCACCTCGTGTGATGTCAGACAGTGAGAAGAATTAATGTGGGGTATGTTATCTATCAGTACTGGGATTGTCACATGTATGATAGATAACAATGATCCCGCACCTCTGTATGGAGAAGATTCTTCAGCTGACCGCCACAGTCACTGTACAGTAGTATCATGTCATATGGAGTCCTATCACTTATATTATATTTACTTCTCATAGGTTCCATCTTCCATTGGTGCAAGAAAGACCGAAAATCAGACAAGAAACAGTTAACATCTGGAAGAAATGTGAGAAAAGAAGAATAGATAATGAAGAAGGAGGAACATTGGAAGGAGCAATGAACAAGAACAAAAAATGATAAAAAAGTCAAAAAGGAGGAGGTAAGTGTGAGGATCACCTCCATGTGTGATGTCAGACAGTGAGAAGAATTAATGTGGGGTAGATGTTATCTATCAGTACTGGGATTATCACAGTATGATAGATAACAATGATCCCGCACCTCTGTATGGAGAACATTCTTCAGCTGACCGGCCACAGTCACTGTACAGTAGTATCATGTCATATGGAGTCCTATCACTTATATTATATTTTCTTGTCATAGGTTCCATTTCCATTGGCCCAAGAAAGACCGAAAATCAGACAAGAAACAGTTAACATCTAATATATAAAGTAGAATAGATAAGATAGATTTGCAGATAAATAAATGGATTAATGATAGTTGATAGGATAGATATAAGATTAATAGATGGTTGTGAATATATAGATAGATATATAGATTTATAAATAGGTGGATTAATAAAAGGATATAGTGTATAGAGATGGATGGATGGATGGATGGATAGATGGATTAGATGGATGGATAGATAGGATAGATATATAGATATATAAATAGGTGGATTAATAAATAGGATATATAGGTGTATAGATAATGGATGGATGATAGATAATGGATGGATGGATTAGATGGATAGATGGATGGATGGATAGATAGGATAGATATATAGATTTATAAATAGGTGGATTAATAAATACGATATATAGGTGTATAGATAATAGATGGATGGATGGATGGATGGATGGATGGATGAATGGATGCCTTTCATGGGCCTTAAGGACAACTCTGCGACGTTTCAGCCTCAACAGGCTTTTTTCTAGTTACTTTTTGTACTTAGATATAACGATAGATAGATATAAGGATAGATAGATAGTTTGATGAATAGATAGGATAGATAAATAGATTTATAGACAAATAGCTGAATTAATAAATAGAAGGATAGATAGGATAAATAGATAAATAGATAGTTGGATTAATAGATAGATGGGTAGGTGGATAAATAGGATAGATACATTTACAGATAAATAGATAGATTAAGGGTGCTTTCACACCACGATTTTTGCATTTCCGATGCTGTCCGAAAAAAATCGGACAGCATCGGACCGATTTTCGGATCCTATGGATCCCTATGGGGATCGGACCGAATCGGATGTGCACTAAATGCCATCCGATTTGGTCCGATCCGATTCTGCCCGATTTTGGCCGATTTTTTTCAGGAGAAAAAAATCGTTGCCTGCAACGATTTTTTCATCCGATTACAAAATCTGACAGAGTCGGATCTGACCAAATCGGATGGCATTTAGTGCACATCCGATCTGACCCGATCCCTAACATGGGGCCCTATGGAGAAAGGTCCGAGGAAACATGTATGTCTCCTCGGACCCCATTTTACTGTACTGAGCAAGCTCAGTACAGTAAAACTGCTCCTGGGAGCACAAGGGTTAAAAAGAAAAAAAAAAAAAGTTTATTCTCACCTGCCCCCGAGCCCCCGCTGTCCCCCGCCGTCTTCCGCCATCTTCCTCTACGTTCCCGGTGGCTCCCGCAGGCTGCCGCAGGCTCCGGTGTCAGCAGAGGTGTACCTCTGCTGTACAGGACCTGCGGTGATGTCACAGTCATGTGACCGCGAGTTCACCATGGTGAACCCGCGGTCACGTGACTGTGACATCACCGCAGGTCCTGTGTACAGCAGAGGTACACCTCTGCTGACACCGGCAGCCTGCGGAAGCCACCGGGAACCTAGAGGAAGATGGCGGAAGACGGCGGGGGACAGCGGGGGCTCGGGGGCAGGTGAGAATAAACTTTTTTTTTTTTTCTTTTTTTCAGCCTCCGGCGCCGATTTTATGCCGGAATCGGGTGCCTATTTGGCACCCGATTCCAGGCATCAGAAGGGAGCCGATGCTGTCCGATTTATATCGGACAGCATCGGCTCCCTAAAAATCGTAGTGTGAACGCACCCTAAGGCGGCCGTCACACGCACAGATATCTATAGCGATATTGTAAGCGATCACGTGCACGCGCGATCGCTTACAATATCGCTCACATCGCTGGTGAGATGTCACACAGACAGACTCACCAGCGATGTGGGCCAGCGATCTCGCTGGTAACTATGGTACACATCGGGTAACTAGGCGCCGCGCGTCGCTTAGTTACCCGACGTGTACCATAGTTACCATCTCCCAGCATAGGCTCTGCTGCTGGGAGATCGTTCATCGTGGTGTTATACACCACGATGAAGGAGATCGTGAAATCGATCATCGCTAGATCTGAGAACCGGAGCTCAGATCAGCGATGTCACGATCAAGCGATTTCACATCGTGAATCGCTTGATTACATGCATCGATTTTAAGCCCGATATCGCTTAAGCGATCAAAAAGGAGATCGCTTAAACGATATCGGGCAAGATATCTGTGCGTGTGACGGCCGCCTAATAGATAGGATAGATATAAGGATGGATAGATAGTTTAATGGATGGAATAGATATAAGGATTGATAGTTTGATAAATAGATACCGTAGTCCCAGGCCGTAAGTTCCAGGACAAAGGAATGGACTATGAGCACAGGCAGGATGGGTCAGGACTCAGGCTGTCCCAGGACACAGGGCTTCAGGTGCAGGACATAGGCTGGTATCAAGGCAGAACACAGGACGGGTCCAGGAACACAGACAGGGCGGACACAAGAGTTCAGGGACCTCAGCAGCCGGAATACACATGGATGGCCGTACAGAGGAGCATAGAACGACACAGCATGTGGGCATCAATGCAGCAAAGCAGGAGAATGAGCAAGAAGCCAAGAAGGTAAGGAACATCGGCGGAAGAGCACACCACAGCACTGGCCCATGTAGGGACTAGAATGGCGTCACTACAGGACCTCACATACCTTCTTCTGAAGGAACAATAGAAAGATCTCAAATAAAAAGGACGTTCAACCAGGCATACGCCGACCACAGGCGAGTCAGGGAAATTCCCCTCTGTAAAAATAGGCTCAGCAGAGTTCATGAGCTGAGCAATCCGTCACACATGCCAAGGGGCGGCGAGCGTCCGGATATGTGGTCTCCTTGGACCACAGGACGAACCCGGGCCTACCCAGACCAGGGAAGGACAGCATCCGGGACTGTGGCACCTGAGCGGGGCTAGGTGACAGCAGGACAGAGGGGCGGCTAGAGTCAGACAGGGCTGGCACAGAAACACTAACAGGTCCAGGACAACTACAGACGGGTATAGTCAGGAGACACTGGACAACAGGTAGACATTATCTGGCTCCGACAGGCTCCAGACATCAGGCAGAGGTCGTCAGACACTGGACATTGGGCAAAGCTACACACATCAGGCAGACGTTATCAGTAGTGATGAGCGAACTTGTTCAAAAAATGTTCACCGATTTCAACTTCTGCACAAACCTGTCCAATCTGTCCTGTCCAATCTTTCAATAAAGTAGAGACGGCACTCACCCGTGTGTTGATCGGTGGTTTATTCAGGGAACATAGACATTCGGTGCAGGGAGGGGGGTAGGAGCTGCTGACGACGGCACCGTTTCGCGCTTATGCGCTTCCACGGGTCATAGGCTAATGGAGGTGTAGCTCACTTCCTAAATAGGAGGAGTCTACAACACATGCTTACGTCACCATTAGCATCAATAATACGGGGTGGGAATTTTAAAATCACAATTCCATACAACACCAACTATATAGACAAGAAGGATTGTTAAACATGCAGTGACAGAATCATATATGCATCAATTTCTATGCAATATATAACAGAGCGCACATAAGCAAGAAGTTTTTTTGTAGTAGATGATTAAACTATGAGGAGATGGAGGCAACTAACCGGCAAGAAAAGCTCATATAAACTCATTTTCCACCACACAAGTAAGATGGGCAAAATAAAGCACGGTCTTTAATTTATTGTATATGAGTATACGTGTGGAATTTTAATGAGTTCCAAGCAAGCAGCATATATTACTCAAGTCACCATTAATCAATTATAATAATAATTAATAATTGTGCTGCTTCTTGCCACTGCAAAAATTGCAGATGCTGCCTCCTTACTCCGCATATGGACACAACAAACAAAGAAGGCAATAAGTATATGCAGATTATATATACCAGGGCATTAACTAATGAAGAACAAGACGAGGACTTACAGATTACAATATAAATATACGGACTATCAATACCACTACCTCTAGGTTGCACAGCTATATGTCATCAAATGATACAATACAGTTGCAACACGGTTGACCACTAATGAATAAATGTGGGAACAAGACACAACTATACCCTGTTTAATACATAGACTTCTAAGTGAGCATATCAAGATTAAGATCATGAGTTCATAGGATTACAGCAATGGTTCTAGAACTTATGGGTGGCAGACAAAACTCAAAGAAATACGGCCATGTCGACCTTATCATTGAGGCCTGCGGCTCCCATGGCATTAGAGTTCAAAATCCAATTTGTCTCTATTTGCAGAAGTTTTTTATGCAGATTGCCTCCTTTAACGGAGGGGAAAATCCTCTCAATACCTGCAAACTTCAGCACCTTCGGGTCCCCAGAATGGTGTTCCCGAATATGCTGAATGAGTCTGGTGGAACCTTTCCCTGTGATCACCGAATTGAAATGTTCTCTCACTCTTATGCACATTGCTCGAATAGTTTTGCCAATATAGTTCCTACCGCAGGGACACCATATCACGTATACCACCCATTTAGTATTGCAGTTTATAAAAGCTTTGGTTCTGCTAGTTAAACCTCCAAAACTCAATGCAGGACCTGGCTCCAAAAATTGGCACCAGTTGCAGTGACCACATTTGAAATTTCCTTTCAAAGGTTTCATATTTAACCAAGTGTTTTTTTGGGAGGTTTTTTTTTTTATCTTTTTTCAACTAACCAGTCACCAATATTTTTACTTCTTCTGTAGGTTACAAGCAATTGTGGGGGCGTTTCTGCAAATGCTCGATCATTTTCCACTATGTGCCAATGGCGTCTCAAAGCAGCTCTAATTCTATTGTACATTGGACCGTATCTGAAATTAAAGTGGAACTTTCTCACTGTTTTTTCATAATCTTTCTTATCAATGCTGAACTTAGATGTATCTTTTACTCCACTCTTGTAGTGATTGACTCTCTCTCTGTCCTGTCTTGTCCTGTCTTGTCCTGTCTGTCCTGTCCTGTCTGTCCTGTCCAATCTGTCCTGTCCTATCTGTCCTGTCCTGTCCTATCTTGTCCTATCTGTCCTGTCCTATCTTGTCCTATCTGTCCTGTCCTGTCTTATCTGTCCTGTCCTATATGTCCTGTCTGTCCTGTCCTGTCTGTCCTGTCCGATCTGTCCTGTCCTATCTGTCCTGTCCTATCTATCCTATCCTATCTGTCCTGTCCTGTCTGTCCTGTCCTATCTATCTTGTCCTATATGTCCTGTCCTATCTGTCCTGTCCTATCAATCCTGTCCTATCTGTCCTGTCCTATCTATCCTATCCTATCTGTCCTGTCCTGTCTGTCCTGTCCTATCTATCTTGTCCTATATGTCCTGTCCTGTCTGTCCTGTCCGATCTGTCCTGTCCTATCTGTCCTGTCCTATCTATCCTATCCTATCTGTCCTGTCCTGTCTGTCCTGTCCTATCTATCTTGTCCTATATGTCCTGTCCTATCTGTCCTGTCCTATCAATCCTGTCCTATCAATCCTGTCCTGTCCTATCTGTCCTGTCCTATCTGTCCTGTCCTATCTGTCCTGTCTGTCCTGTCCTATCTGTCCTGTCCTATCTGTCCTGTCCTATCTATCCTATCCTATCCTATCTGTCCTGTCCTGTCTGTCCTGTCCTGTCTGTCCTGTCCTATCTATCTTGTCCTATATGTCCTGTCCTATCTGTCCTGTCCTATCAATCCTGTCCTGTCCTATCTGTCCTGTTCAGTCTGTCCTGTCCTATCTGTCCTGTTCTGTCTGTCCTGTCTTGTCTGTCCTGTCCAGTCTGTCCTGTCCTGTCTGTCCTGTTAAGTCTGTCCTGTCCAGTCTGTCCTGTCCAGTCTGTCCTGTCCAGTCTGTCCTGTCCTGTCTGTTCAGTCCTGTCTGTCCTGTCTGTCCTGTCCTGTCTGTCCTGTCCTATCTGTCCTGTCTTCTCCTGTCTTGTCCTGTCTGTCCAGTCCTGTCTGTCCTGTCCTGTCTGTTCTGTCTTGTCCTGTCTGTCCTGTACAGTCTGTCCTGTCCAATCTGTCCTGTCTTGTCCTGTCTTGTCCTGTCTTGTCCTGTCTGTCCTGTCCTGTCTGTCCAGTCCTGTCTGTCCAGTCCTGTCTGTTCTGTCTTGTCCTGTCTGTCCTGTCCAGTCTATCCTGTCCAATCTGTCCTGTCTTGTCCTGTCTTCTCCTGTCTTGTCCTATCTGTCCTGTCTTGTCCTGTCTTGTCCTGTCTGTCCAGTCCTGTCTGTCCTGTCCTGTCTGTTCTGTCTTGTCCTGTCTGTCCTGTACAGTCTGTCCTGTCCAATCTGTCCTGTCTTGTCCTGTCTTGTCCTGTCTGTCCTGTCCTGTCTGTCCTGTCCTGTCTGTCCTGTCCTGTCTGTTCTGTCTTGTCCTGTCTGTCCTGTCCAATCTGTCCTGTCTTGTCCTGTCTTGTCCTGTCTTGTCCTGTCTGTCCTGTCCTGTCTGTCCTGTCCTGTCTGTCCTGTCCTGTCTGTCCTGTCCTGTCTGTCCTGTCCTGTCCTGTCTGTCCTGTCCTGTCTGTCCTGTCCTACCTGTCCTGTCTGTCTGTCCTGTCTGTCTGTCCTGTCCTGTCCTGTCCTGTCCTGTCTGTCTGTCCTGTCTGTCCTGTCCTGTCTGTCCTGTCTGTCCTGTCTGTCTGTCCTGTCCTGTCTGTCCTGTCCTGTCTGTCCTGTGCCTGTCTGTCCTGTTCCTGTCTTGTCCTGTCTGTCCTGTCCTGTCTGTCCTTGTCCTGTCCTGTCTGTCCTGTCCTGTCTGTCCAGTCCTGTCTGTCCTGTCCTGTCCTGTCTTTCCTGTCCTGTCTGTCCTGTCCTGTCTGTCCTGTCCTGTCTGTCCTGTCCTGTCCTGTCTGTCCTGTCCCGTCTGTCCTGTCCTGTCTGTCCTGTCCTGTCTGTCCTGTCCTGTCCTGTCCTGTCCTGTCCTGTCTGTCCTGTCCTGTCTGTCCTGTCCAGTCCTGTCTGTTCTGTCCTGTCTGTCCTGTCCTGTCCTGTCTGTCCTGTCCTGTCTGTCCTTGTCCTGTCTTTCCTGTCTTGTCTGTCCTGTCCTGTCCTGTCTGTCCTGTCCTGTCTGTCCTGTCTGTCCTGTCCTGTCTGTCCTTTCCTGTCTGTCCTGTCCTGTCTGTCCTGTCTGTCCTGTCCTGTCCTGTCTGTCCTGTCTCTGTTGTCCTGTCCTGTGTTCCTGTCCTTGTCTGTCCTGTCCTGTCCCTGTCTGTCCTGTCTGTCCTGTCCTGTCTGTCCTGTCCCATCTGTCCTGTCCCGTCTGTCCTGTCCGTCTTGTCCTGTCCTGTCCTGTCTGTCCTGTCCTGTCCTGTCCTGTCCTGTCTGTCCTTGTCCTGTCCTGTCCTGTCCTGTCTCTGTCTGTCCTGTCCTGTCTGTCTGTCCTGTCCTGTCTGTCCTGTCCTGTCTGTCCTGTCTGTCCTGTCCTGTCTGTCCTGTCCTGTCTGTCCTGTCCTGTCTGTCCTGTCCTCGTCTGTCCTGTCTCCGTCTGTCCTGTCCCGTCTGTCCTGTCCCGTCTGTCCTGTCCTCTGTCCTGTCCTGTCTGTCCTGTCCTGTCCTGTCTTGTCCTGTCTGTCCTGTCTGTCCTGTCCTGTCTGTCCTGTCCTGCTGTCTGTCCTGTCCTGTCCTGTCTGTCCTGTCCTGTCTGCCTGTCTGCCTGTCCTGTCTGTCCTGTCTGTCTGTCCTGTCTGTCCTGTCTGTCCTGTCCTGTCTGTGCTGTCCAGTCTGTCCTGTCCTATCGGTACTGTCCTATCTGTCCTGTCCTATCTGTCCTGTTTGTACTGTCCTGTCCTGTCTGTCCTGTCCTGTCTGTCCTGTCCTGTCTGTCCTGTCCTGTCTTGCCTTTCCTGTCTGTCCTGTCCTTTCCTATCCTATCTGTCATGTCCTGTCTGTACTGTCCTTTCTAATCTGTCCTGTCCTATCAGGACAGGCAGCAGGGCGCAGCGGCAGGGACAAGGGCAGGCAGGGCACAGCACGGGCAGGGCAGACAGGGCAGGAGCAGCAGGGCAGGCAGACAAGGCAGGGCAGGGCAGACAAGGCAGGGCAGAAAGGCAGGGCAGGGCAGACAAGGCAGGAGACAAGGGCAGGCAGGCAGACAAGAGAGGGCAGGGCAGACAAGGCAGGGACAGGGCAGCAGGGCAGACAGAGGGCAGAAGGCAGGGCAAAGCAGGGCAGACAGAGGGCAGACAAGGCAGGGCAGACAACGGGACAGCAGGGACAACGGCAGGGCAGACAAGCAGGAGACAGGCAGGCAGAGGCAGGCAGTCAGGCAGACAAGGCAGGGCAGACAAGGCAGGCAGCAGGCAGGGGACAAGGCAGGGACAGGGCAGGGCAGCAAGAGAGCAGGCAGACAAGGCAGGCAGCAGGAGGCAGAAAGCAGGGCAGAGCAGCAGACAACAGCAGGCAGGGGCAGAAGCAGGGCAGAGCGAGACAAGGCAGCAGAACAGGCAGGGCAGCAGAGGCAGAGACAAGGGACAGACAAGGCAGGGCAGACAAGGCAGGGCAGACAGCAACAGGGGCAAGGGCAGACAGACAGACAGGGCAGGGCAGACAAGCAAGGGCAGGCAACAGGCAGGGAGAAGGCAGGGCAGACAAGGCAGGGCAGAAGCAGGGCAGGCAGACAAGGCACAGAGGCAAGAGGCAAGACAGGGCAGAGGCAGACAAGGACAGGGCAGCAGAAGGCAGGGCAGACAAGCAGGGGCCAGGAAGCAGGCAGCAGACAAGGCAGGGCAACAGGCAGGGCAGGACCAGCAACAGGCAGGGGCAGGCAGACAAGGCAGGCAGGCAGACAGGCAGGGCAGACAAGGCAGGGCAGCAGCAGCAGCACAGGGCAGGGCAGACAAGCAGGGCAGCAGCAGACAAGCAGGGCAGACAGCAGGCAGAAGCGGCAGACAAGGCAGGGCAGACAAGGCAGGGCAGACACAGACAGGCAGGGCAGACAAGCAGGGCAGGGCAGCAGACAGGCAGGGCAGACAGCAGGGCAGGGCAGGAGACAAGGCAGGGCAGGCAGAGACAGGCAGGCAGACAGGCAGGGAACGGCAGGGCAGACAAGGCAGGGCAGACAAGGCAGGGCAGAAAGCAGGGACAGGGCAGCAGGCAGGGCAGGGCAGGCAAGACAAGGCAGGGCAGGGCAGACAAGACAGGCAGGGCAGACAAGACAGGGCAGGGCAGACAGACAGGCAGGCAAGGCAGGCAGGGCAGACAACAGCAGGCAGACAGGGCAGGGCAGACAAGACAGGCAGCAAGGCAGGGCAGACAAGGCAGGGCAGCAGCAGGCAGACAAGGCAGGGCAGCAAGCAGGCAGAGGCGGGCAGCAGACAAGGGCAGGGCAGACAAGCAGGGCAGACAGGCAGGGCAGACAAGGCAGGCAGGCAGACAAGGCAGAAAGCAGGCGCAGACAGGCAGGGCAGACAACAGGCAGGGCAGACAAGACAGGCAGGCAGACAGCAGGCAGCAGGCAGACAAGGGCAGGGCAGACAAGACAGGGCAGGGCAGGAGACAGACAACAGGCAGGGCAGGCAGCAGACAGGGCAGGGCAGACAACAGGCAGGCAGACAAGGCAGGGCAGGCAGAGACAAGCAGGGCAGGGCAGACAAGCAGCGACAAGGCAGGGCAGGGCAGACAAGGCAGGGCAGACAAGGCAGGCAAGGCACGAGGCAGGGCAGGGCAGACAGACAGGGGAGGCAGACAAGACAAGGCAGGGCAGACAAGACAGGCAGGAAGACAGGGCAGCAAGACAGGAGGCAGGCAGACAAGACAGGGCAGGCAGACAAGACAGGCAGGGCAGACAAGACAGGCAGGAGACAAGGCAGGGCAGGGCAGACAGGCAGGGCAGGGCAGACAAGGCAGGGCAGGGCAGGCAGGCAGGGCAGCAAGGCAGGGCAAGGCAGACAAGGCAGGGCAGGCAGAGGCAGGACAGGGCAGGGGGCAGACAAGACAGGGCAGGGCAGACAAGACAGGCAGGGCAGACAAGACAGGAAGGGCAGACAAGAGCAGGGCAGGGCAGAGAAGGCAGGGCAGACAAGAAGGACAGGGCAGACAAGCAGGGCAGGGCAGACAAGACAGGGCAGGGCAGACAAGACAGGGCAGGGCAGACAAGACAGGGCAGGGCAGACAAGGCAGGGCAGGGCAGAGAGGCAGGGAAGACAAGACAGGGCAGGGCAGACAAGACAGGGCAGGGCAGAAAGACAGGGAGGCAGACAAGGCAGGGCAGGGCAGACAGGCAGGGCAGACAAGGCAGGGCAGACAGGGCAGGGCAGACAAGCAGGACAGGGCAGACAAGACAGGGCAGGGCAGACAAGACAGGGCAGGAGACAAGGCAGGGCAGACAAGACAGGACAGGGCAGGGCAGACAAGAGGGCAGGGCAGACAAGACAGGGCAGGCAGACAAGGCAGGGCAGGGCAGACAAGGCAGGCGGGCAGACAGGCAGGGCAGACAAGGCAGGGCAGGGAGACAAGGCAGGGAGACAATGCAGGGCAGGCAAGGCAGGGCAGGCAAGGCAGGGCAGACAAGACAGGGCAGGTCAGACAAGGCAGGGCAAGGCAGACAAGGCAGGACAGGGCAGGGCAGAAAGGCAGGGCAGACAAGCAAGGCAGGGAGACAAGGCAGGCAGACAGACAGGGCAGAGAAGATAGGGCAGACAAGCAGGACAGGGCAGGGCAGACAAGGCAGGGCAGACAGGGCAGGGCAACGGCAGGGCAGGCAGACAAGGCTAGACAGGGCAGGGCAGACAAGACAGGGCAGGGCAGGCAAGACAAGGCAGGGCAGACAAGGCAGGGCAGACAAGACAGGGCAGAGAAGATAGGGCAGACAAGACAGGGCAGGGCAGACAAGACAGGGCAGGGCAGACAAGGCAGGGCAGACAAGACGGGCAAGGCAGACAAGGCAGGGCAGGGCAGACAAGTCAGAGCAGACAAGGCAGGGCAGGGCAGACAAGGCAGGGCAGACAAGGCAGGGCAAGGCAGACAAGGCAGGACAGGGCAGGGCAGACAAGACGGCAGGGCAGACAAGACAAGGCAGGGCAGACAAGGCAGGGCAGACAAGACAGGGCAGAGAAGACAGAGCAGACAAGACAGAACAGGGCAGGGCAGACAAGACAGGGCAGGGCAAGGCAGGGCAGACAAGGCAGGGCAAGACAGACAAGGCAGGACAGGGCAGGGCAGACAAGACAGGGCAGGCAGACAAGACAAGGCAGGGCAGACAAGGCAGGGCAGACAAGACAGGGCAGACAAGACAGGACAGGCAAAAGACAGGACAGGGCAGACAAGCAGGGCAGACAAGGCAGGGCAGACAAGGCAGGGCAAGGCAGACAAGACAGGGCAGGGCAGACAAGACAGGGCAGGGCAGACAAGGCAGGGCAGACAAGACAGGGCAGACGAAGACAGGGCAGACAAGACAGGAACAGGGCAGGGCAGACAGACAGGGCAGGGCAGACAAGGCAGGCAGCAAGGCAGGCAAGGCAGAGGCAGACAAGCAGGGCAGACAAGGCAGGGCAGGGCAGACAAGGCAGGGCAGACAAGCAGGGCAGACAAGGCAGGGCAAGCAGACAAGGCGGAGAGGAAAGGGCAGGGCAGACAGAGGCAGGGCAGGGCAGACAGGGCAGGGCAGACAGCAGGCAGACAAGACAGGGCAGGGCAGACAAGACAGGCAGGGCAGGACAAGAGGGGCAGGGCAGACAGACAGGGCAGGGCAAGGAACAAGACAGGGCAGGCAGACAAGACAGGGCAGGGCAGGCAGACAAGATAGGGCAGGGAGACAAGACAGGGCAGACAGGGCAGGGCAGACAAGACAGGGCAGGAGCAAGACAGGGCAGGGCAAGACAGGGCAGGGCAGACAAGACAGGGCAGGCAGACAGGGCAGGGCAGACAAGACAGGACAGGGCAGGGCAGACAAGACAGGGCAGGGCAGACAAGACAGGGCGGGGCAGACAGGGAAGACAAGACAGGGCAGGGCAGACAAGACAGGGCAGACAAGACAGGGCAGGGCAGGCAGGGAGGGCAGACAAGACAGGGCAGGGCAGACAATACAGGGCAGACAAGACAGGGCAGACAAGACAGGGCAGGGCACACAAGACAGGGCAGGGCACACAAGACAGGGCAGGGCAGACAAGGCAGGGCATGGCAGACAAGGCAGGGCATGGCAGACAAGACAGGGCAGGGCAGACAAGACAGGGCAGGGCAGACAAGACAGGGCAGACAAGACAAGACAGGGCAGGGCAGACAAGACAGGGCAGGGCAGACAGGGCAGGGCAGACAGGACAGGGCAGGGCAGACAGGGCAGACAGGGCAGGGCAGACAAGACAGGACAGGGCAGAAAAGACAGGGCAGACAACACAGGGCAGGGCAGACAAGACAAGGTAGGGCAGACAGGGCAGGGCAGACAAGACAGGGCAGACAAGACAGGGCAGGGCAGGGCAGGCAGGGCAGACAAGACAGGGCAGGGCAGACTAGACAGGGCAGGGCAGACAGGGCAGACAAGACAGGGCAGGGCAGACAGGGCAGGGCAAGACAGGGCAGACAAGACAGGGCAGGGCAGACAAGACAGGGCAGGGCAGACAGGACAGGGCAGGGCAGACAAGGCAGGGCAGACAAGGCAGGGCAGGGCAGACAAGGCAGGGCATGGCAGACACGGCAGGGCAGACAAGACAGGGCAGGGCGTACAAGACAGGGCAGGGCAGACAAGACAGGGCAGGGCAGACAGGGCAGGGCAGGTCAGGGCAAGACAGGGCAGACAGGGCAGGGCAGACAGGGCAGGGCAGACAAGACAGGGCAGACAAGACAAGACAAGACAGGGCAGGGCAGACAAAACAGAGCAGGGCAGACAAGACAGGGCAGGGCAGACAAGACAGGGCAGGGCAGACAAGACAGGACAGGGCAGACAAGACAGGGCAGTACAGGGCAGTGCAGGACAGGGCAGACAAGACAGGGCAGGGCAGGCAAGACAGGGCAGGGCAGACAGGGCAGGGCAGACAAGACAGGGCAGGACAGACAGGGCAGGGCAGACAAGACAGGACAGGGCAGGGCAGACAGGGCAGGGCAGACAGGGCAGACAATTTGCATATATGCATATATCTGAGAGGAGGGAAGTGGCTTACAATCTCCTCACCTACTTCGCTGTCTCCATAAGGTTGATAGCAAGTTCCCAGACCTTGTCTTAGCCCACTCACTCATGCCAGATCAGAATATCCCACACACTACACTGATGAGGGGCAGGTACCCCGAAACGCAGCGTCTGTAGTTTGGGATTCTGATCTGGCACAAATCCCTTAGTTATATTAAAAGCTTGTAGGAAAGTGATTATGACTTTGAGGAAGCTACTTAAATGTGGCACGGGAGTTTCTCAACTTGCTTTTTATTTTTGAGATTTGTCTATTGTTCCTTCAAAAGAAGGTATGTGAGGTCCTGTAGTGACGCCATTCTAGTCCCTACATGGGCCAGTGCTGTGGTGTGCTCTTTCGCCGATGTCCCTTACCTTCTTGGCTGCTTGCTCAGTCTCCTGCTTTGCTGCATTGATGCCCACATGCTGTGTGGTCCTCTGCGCCTCTGTACGGCCATCCAAGTGTGTTTCGGCTGCTGAGGTCCCTGAACTCTTGTGTCCGCCCTGTCTGTGTTCCTGGACCCGTCCTGTCCGTGTTCTGTCTTAGTACCAGCCTATGTCCTGCACCTGAAGCCTGTGTGTTACCTGAAGCCCGTGTCCTGGAACCAGCCTGAGTCCTGACCCGTCCTGCCTGTGCTCATAGTCCATTAGTAAGTACTATGCTACACCCAAATGTTGGTGGTGCTCAGAAAAAAATGTCCAAATCCTAGTCAAGAACTGGCACACACCATAAAATCAAAATAGGGGATAAACGTATCCAAGCAAAAAAGAATGTAATTTCCAAATGTAACAAGGATTATATTCCCGACGTTTTGACTCTCACAATGGAGCCTTCATCATATGTACAGAACAGAAAAGAACAACATAAGTGTACATCAAGATAGACAGAAAATATCATACAGAAATCAGAAATGACAAATGTTTTAAAGCCTGAGGAAGACGACAAAGAATAATAATCGATGTTCTCATACCAGACGTTTCTTGTATAGATGTAAGAGATAATACTATTTATATATGAGAAAGCAAATGTTTTAAAAAAAAAATGAGGCTAGACGTTCTTTAAGTGTGTGTATATACTGACAGTTATGAGATAAAGGGATTCTATGGCTGAAAGCAAATAGTGTATCTATTAGGGACAGACAGATCATAGATGGTATGCCTAACAGCTACAGTATTTAAAGATAGAGGGAAAAGTACCCTTTCAGGTCTACCCTGGCGGACTAAAGGATCTTTGTATGAAATAAGTCGTGTGACTTTAATTATTTGTCACTTTGTTAAATGAATATTTAGTAGACAAGAAAAGGTTTTAATGGTAGAGAAGAGTTAGGACCAGTCCATCCTGTTTTTATAGGCCCTTTTAACAATGTCTCAGTTTTCTAAGTATTGGGGCTTTGCCTACATGTCTTGGCTGCACTTGATTAGAATGAGTGTTGCAGTTTTTTTCTCTCTAGTATATAATGTGGGTTCACACCCATTGCTGCGCACCCTTCCCCGCCTTTTAACCCGTGATGCGATTGTTCTCTGTTGTCACTTTTTCTAACTTGCCCATACAAAAGGAGGTTTTAACCAGGTAGAGGTAGAAATTGAAGGTTAGGGACCCAGTCCAAGAGATACGCCTCGATGTGGCGACTGGGCGGTTTAATGTTATGGCCATATTTTTAAAGCTAAGTGTCTCAATTTTTGTATTTTTGCTTAACTGAAATAATTTAGTACATTTTTATGGTCAGAGCAGAGTGCAGCTTCTCTTTTTAAGTAGAGGACAGTGCAGTGATCTTTAGTGTGTGTATGCTATAACGTGCTGCAGAATTTATAAAGAAGGAGAAAAAGGGGAAAATACCCTTCTTCAGGTCTACACCCTGTGCTGGAGTTTATCTAAAGGATCTTCTGGTAAATGAAATAAGTCTCTGCTGTGAGCTGTGTAATAGAAAACACATATGTCTACAGTTATGGGAGAAAAGAAATATAGGAAGGGAATATGATAGAGAAAATGAAAAAGGAGGTTTTAACCTAGGTAGAGGCAGAAAATGTAGGTTAGGGACCCAGTCCAAGAGACACGCCTCGACGCGGCGACTGGGCGGTTTAATGATATGGCCATATTTATAAAGCTAAGTGTCTCAATTTTTGTATTTTTGCTTAAATGAAATAATTTTATACATTTTTATGGTCAGAGAAGAGTGCAGCTTCTCTTTTTAAGCTCTACAATTGTCGTTTGGCTTTGCACCTGTGCGCACTGATAGAATGAGTGTTGCAGTTTTTTTCTCTCTAGTATATAATGTGGGTTCACACCCATTGCTGCGCACCCTTCCCCCGCCCTTTTAACCCGTGATGCGATTGTTCTCTGTTGTCACTTTTTCTAACTTGCCCATACAAAAGGAGGTTTTAACCAGTAGAGGTAGATAGATAATTGAAGATTAGGGACCCAGTGCAAGAGATAGCCTCGATGTGGCTAACTGGCAATTTGTAATTTGTGTAATGGCTCTTTTTTAAGCTAAGTGAATGCTCAGTATTTTATGGTATGTATTCTGCTTTAAAAGTGAAATAATTTTAGGTACACTGTTATGGTTCAGAGAGAGTGAGTTCTCTTTAAGTAGAGGACAGTAGTGATCTTAGTTATGCATACGTGTATAGAAAAATACCATTTAGGTCTACAGTTGGAGAAAAGGAATTATTGGAAGGGCGGACAAGTTACGTTGTATCACCTCTATGGTACAATAACCGTATCTCTGCTAATGGGTAAAGTTGCCCTTGTAATTCGCTGTCCTTTTGACAGGTAATATCAGTTTCTAATGAGAATAAAGGCAAAAAGATCAAAATAACCATCTGATTGGGGGCTACCGTATATACTCGAGTATAAGCCCTCGGCTTATACTCAAGTCAGTACTACTGGCTGAGTGTGGGGGGGGCGGTGTCCGGGGGCTGGAGGAGGCAGGGGAGGCTGTACAGTGAACAGCCGGTCACGTGGGGCCGCTCATTAGTGCAATGCAATATGCACTGCATCCCCCTGTCCATCAGCGGCAGGGGGAGCGGTGCATATTACATTGCACTGTGTATGCGCCCCCCCCCCCATCACAGGTTACAGCCCCCCATGCTGCCGCAGACCTTAAAATAATAAAGCATTCATTCTCACCCTCCGTCGCTATGTCACTCTTGCGTCCTCCGGTCCCTGCTTCTTCCTGCTCTCGCCAGTGTCATGTGACTGGCGCAGCAGCCATGACGTCATCGCTGCTGCGCCGGTCATAGCAATAGAAGCCGGTGAAAGCAGGAAGAAGTAGGGACCGGAGGACGCAGCAGTGACATAGCGACGGAGGGTGAGAATGAATACTTTATTATTTTAAGGTGTGCGGCAGCATGGGGGGCTTTAACCTGTGATGGGCGGGGCGCATACACAGTGCAGTTTTTTTACTATTCCCATCCTGGTATATAAACTCCCATCCTGGTATATTGCACCTCCCCTCATCCTGAATATGGCCCTGCATGCTGCCGCACAGAAAAAATAATAAATGGTTTAACTTACCTATCCAGTGCTCCTCTCCGTCTATCTCTCTCTGCAGCAGTGCAGTGCCTCCTGTGTGTCCCCGATGATATGACCGGGATGCGCAGCAATGACATCACTGTGCTGTGCCGGTCTCATGATTGCATGGCGGCATGCACAGACAAGAAGACGTTGATGCTGCAGAGGGAGATACGAAGGGGAGCGGTGGACAGGTAAATTACACTGGTTATTATTTTTGAGTATGATGTGGGGGGTATTATCACCGACAATCGCGTTTATAAGTTATCCAAATTAAATATAGAAAAAACAGGGGATAACTTATTTATCTTGTTACAGTAATTTAATGGTTAAAAAGCACTTAGTGAAAAAACAGTGATATAGTGCAGACTGTGTTTTAATCTTACTGTCCTCAACTATCAATTGAGCAAGACCTGTATACTGAGGGCTTATCTAAGCTTACAGCTTACATCTGAACCAAGTGTATTATAAACCTGTGTGTGAAATTGGGAAGAAAAGGAGAAAGGAGAATACAAAGAGGCTGATCATGAATTTAACAAAACTGTACCAGAAATTCTAATATAGAGGGATTCTAAAACAGTTGAAGAAAAGGACGCCGCTTTGAGATAGGGGTTGGGAGGACTGGACACCTCGAAGTGCAGCCATCCACCTACCTGTTACCCCTGGTACTATAAGAAAACCTCTGACAAAGAGAAAAACCAACATTCTGGCCTACTTTGACCTCCTAATCATAGGATCCTGTCTCTAGACCTTGTTGATGAACAGTAAACTAAGGGCTCACAAAGAATGTGTGAACCTTCGTGAACGTGATGTAGCATAACAATATTGCCCCTGACAAGCCTTTTTTAGGCGAAACGCGTCGGGCAAATCTCTCTTGCTAACAGACCATATCACTGATCTGTATGACTTGATGCTGACCAACACCATTTGAAGTGGGTTGAGATTTAGGGGTTTAGGTTGGACCTTGTTACAGAAGGACGACGGTTCATTGACCTGATTTTGACCAATTGCGGCAACCGCTGTGACCACACTTGGCGCATAGTGTGTCTGGTGGCCCCCGGTGACCGCTGTTTCGACTGCCTTGTGACCACACCGTGACGTCATCCAACCCTTTCATACCTTTGTCTTGACTCCACTTCATGGGTAGTTTATGTAGTTTGTCATTGGGGGTGGGAAGTCTTTAAAACACAGTCTGCACTATATCACTGTTTTTTCACTAAGTGCTTTTTAACTAATAAATTACTGTAACAAGATAAATAAGTTATCCCCTGTTTTTTCTATGATGTGGGGTGTAGTACACTTACATCTACTGTAATATGCGCCGCCCCCAGCCCTGTTTTTTATCGTCTTAATATAGTGATAGGGACTCGTAAGCGTGAGGACCCTTGACGTGGGTTACGAGCTTGCATGTTTTGGCCAAAATATGACCAATACCTCACATTAGCATTCATTTTTTTTGCACTTTTTTATCTTTATGCGGATGCAGCCAGGCCCTTTTGGGGTGTTAGTCCTGTGTAGTGCATGTATATAATGCTGGGCAGCCCACCTGATCTAATAGTATGCGCATGATCAATAGGCTGTATACAGACACTCTGCATCACACATACCTGTGTGACTGATGCCCTATGGAAACTTCATCTGTGTGCATACAAAATGCCACCAATCACCTCCACCATGTCAGAGCAGGTTGAGAGTGATTGCTGCATCGGTATTATGCACCTGTGTTGCCTCTATCATTGGGGCCTGTGGCGTCCTGCTAAGTGCATTGGGTATCAGACCTTTGGCTGTTTAAAGGTGAGTTTTCTGATTTTTATCAGCTAAACTTATCCAACTATACCAAGCCGCACCATGACTTTGCCAAGTGGACTTAACCACTGACGACTCAACTAATTGCAGAAGCTGGACTCTACCAAGGCCCATAAGTGAGACGGGCTGGTGAAAACGATCTCCGCCACGTTGGGTTGGAGTGTTCTGAAAAGATCCATATGTGAACGAGATAAAGCATCCGCCATTGTATTCTCAACTCCAGGAACATGGTGCGCCCTAAACCATATACTTAATTTAAGACAACATAAAACTAGATGTTTAAACATTGTTAACACCAGTAATGAAGATGACAAAGAATTATGTTTACAATAGACTGATTATCTGACCAAAAACACCTGTTAGCTAATATTTCCCCCAAAGGTTAATGGCGACCACTATTGGAAAAAGATCAAGCAATGAGAGATTTTTAATTAAGGCTGAAGAACGCTATTCTGGCACCAACGCGAGCCCAAAATTGCTCCAAAACCATAGGACCCCGATGCATCAGTGAACAACTGTAACATTGTTTTGTACTACCTGCTCCTGACAGGTAGTACATACCCATACATCTTCTCTTATGGATTTATTCATTCTTATGAAATGATTGGGTTTTAGGATATCTCGTGTAGCCAAAGATAAACGTCTAGAGAAAACGTGACCCATTGGAATTATTCTACATACAAAATGCAACAAGCCCAGCAAAGATTGCACTACGTTGAGTTTTACATTTTTTGCTGAAACAAAATGATTAATAATATCTCCCATGTTCTTTACTTTATCCTCTGGTAAACGAAAAACATTGTAACTGTCTCCAATTCAATGGCTAAAAAGGTCATCTTTGTTACTGGCCCTTGTGTTGTATCATCAGCAATTGGTGCCCCGATGCTTGTCACCAAACGTCGAAAGACTTGCATCAATTGTCATTTTTTTGGGCCACTGAAAAGGAAATCGTCTAAGTAGTGAACCACTGAAAGTGAAGGTGTACCCGACTCAAAACCGATCATCCACTCCAGGAAAGATGCAAAAACTTCAAAATAAAAACTTGAAATTGAACACCCCATGGGGACACACACGGCTATAAAGTAAAAACTGTCCAACTTGCATCCCACCAGGAGATAACGATCTGGATGAACAGGCAGTAAACGGGAGGCTGACTGTATGTTTACCATATCACCGAACCCATTGATCGGATACATCAAAAGACGTGTATGAAACTGCTGCATCCTCTTTTGGTATTCCGTAATTTACCGGTTTGCCAGGTGGATACGACAGGTGTTGAATGAGACAAACGTTTCCTGCTTCCTTTTTAGAAACCAAACTGAGCAGTGCAGTGGTGTAACTTCAGGCCCATGGGCCCTGATGCGAAAGCTCCACTGCCCCCAATTATAGCAAATCTTTAATAATATTAGTCATTTTCTATAGGCCAAAGTTATTTTTGGGGCCCCCCTAGGCTGCAGGGCCCGGGTGCGATCGCAACCCCTGCACCTGTTGTAGTTACGGCTCTGGAGCAGTGACATTCTTAGATTTAGAAAAAGGGGAATGTACAGAGGGGCCATTCTTAACCCCTTGTCAAAGTTTGGAGTAAAAATCTGCAGTTACTCTATATAACGTCAGACTTCTGAATCCTTACAGTGCACACGTCACACTGTCATCAGTCTCCTGTGCCAGCAGCAAGAGCAGAAGTAAGCAATTTGCTTCTGGACACAGTCCGTCTAGACTTGTTCAGCAGTGATTAATACAAGTGAATTCAGTGAGGCAGCAAATCGCATACATACTGTCACACCAGTCACTTGACCGGGAATCCTGAGGGTGTATAGTGTAGCGCTTGCTTAGGGGACCCGGATGACTCGCTTGGCGCCAGAACGTATGCAACCATTCGTGCTCAACAGTAACAGAGCGTCCACCAGTTTATTAAATACATCATAAACCGGTTATAATGCACAGTGCACAGGACATCTCACATATCAACAGAACATTATAGACATCTCAGTCTGTTCTAATGGCGGCTATACCCACCCAGCAATATTTACATAATTTATGATCAACGGAATTTATTCATTATACACAGAACCCAATCTACTTACAAAGTTCATTATACACAGAACCCAACATATTTACAGGGATCATTATACACAGAACCCAACATACGAGACTTTTACAGACCCACAAGAATCCGGGACACAGCCGGTACACCCCTGTTCACACAGTCCTGCACAGTCTACGCCCTACAGCCAGGCTTCTTCCTTGGAGGGGCCAAGTCCATGTTAATAGGCTGTGTTAAACGGCACACAACCACTACATCGAGCTCTTGTTGCTCTGTACTGTCCCCAAGCACATTCTGGGGAATACATACCGGCCTATGCATGTGACACCAATCAGATCCAGGCCAAGACCAGGGTTTAGCTATCTGAGCTCCAGGGCAAGCCTGGCATCCCTAAGGACCCCTCACCACATGTCTTAATAGGTTGCCAGTAGTGATGGGCGAATCCTAAATTACTCGGAATCGCTTGACTCTAGCGAGTCCGAGCCCGGGACTCGCTACTCGTTGCGAGTCTAGCGAGTCCAATGTTAATGAATGGGGAAGCGAGTAATAGCGAGTAGTGTGCGATTTACAAATCACAGATGTGTCTCGGAAGCTTCAGCCTGAAGCAATCCTAGTTTTGCCATTGATTTGCATTGGACTCGTTTACTTTGCAAGTAATCGCTGGGAAACTCGCACAAATAAGAGTCCTGTCTGCTTTGTGTGCTGGCTGCCGCAGCTCCAGGGTCCTAGAGCCCGCCTGCTGCCTGATGTAGCAGTGCTGAGATTGTTCTCAGTCTGCTCATTCCCTGTGCATAGACATCTATATCTATGCACAGGGATGAGCAGAGAGGACATCGCGTTTTGGACTGCGTCGGACAGAAGAGGATTTTTTTAATTAAAGATGGAGTCCCTAATGGCTTTTTTTTTATTTCTAATAAAAAAATTTCTCTGTGTTGTGTTTTTTTTTAAAACAATTTAATAGAAATTCATGGCGGTCATGTCTAATATTGGCGTGACCGCCATAAATTTCGGGCTTAGGGCCAGCTGATAATACAAAGCTGGCCCTAACCTCTTTATTACCCAGCGTGCCAAGGCCACCAGGGCCGCTGGAAGAGCGGGGTTCAGCGCCAGAGGATGGCGCTTCAATGAACGCGCCATCTTCTGGGGCGGCTGCGGGCTGCAATTTGCAGCGGGGGGTGCCCAGAAAGCTTGGGCATCCCTGCGCTGCTGATTCCAGCCCCCAGCTGCTTAGCTGTACCTGGCTAGACATAGAAATTGCGCGGAGCCCCACGCATTTTTTTTTAAATTATTTCATGAAATTCTCTCTGCTACATCCCCTGTGCATAGATATAGATGTCTATGTACAGGGAATGAGCAGACTGAGAACAATCTCAGCACTGCTACATCATCTCTGTGAGCAGGCGGGCTCTAGGACCCTGGAGCTGCGGCAGCCAGCACACAGAGAAGACAGCTGGACTCGGCTCGCGATGTAACAGCAGTTACTTTGCGAGTTTCCCTGCTATCACTGGCACAGTAGCCGAGTCTAATGCAAGACAATTGCAATCCTAGTTTTGTCAGCGTTTGCCATTGATTTGCATTGGACTCGTGCGAGTAAACGCTGGGAAACTCGCAGAGTACCGAGTCCTGCGAGTCCCTTACTACTCGCCGAGTAACGAGTCCTAGCGAGTAGATTCGCCCATCCCTAGTTGTCAGCCACTTTCAAGTCTGCCCTACCAGGTAGACCTTCAGGACAGCGGCTGCACCAAACACACCCAGAGCATGCCCCTCCAGGTTCTGCAATCTTCCCAACTTCAAGAGCTCCACAACCTCTTCTTCAGGCCTTAAGGCTCCTGTCACCAGAGAAAGCGGATGTGCTCTGACATTACAGCAGCTGGCAGACTATATCCCATCTGACACACCCACACCTGGGACGCTGAGATCCAATCAACCACACACTCAGACCTAAATACACTCAACCCTGTGTGCACCGGTCCAAAACCAATACCACCTGGATTGCAACAGGCCTATGTGAAGTATACCAGCCATGTGGCTATATTGCTGGCATACCTCACTCTATATATATATATATATATATATATATATATATATATATATATATATGTTATGCATCTCAAAGAATTAAAATATCATAAGTGTTAATTTTATTTCAGTAATTCAATACATAAAGTGAAATGCATATATTATATAGTCATTACACACAGAGGGATCTATTTCAAGAGTTTATTTCTGTTAATGTTGATGATAATGGCTTACAGCCAATGAAAACCCAAAGGTCATTATCTTATTGGTTAGGACCAGATAAGATGAGAACACCTTGGCGAGGTTATCGGGCTTTTACGCAATGGCCAGTGCTTAAGCTAATTGTCTCAATTTATTCTATAATTTGAAGCAGTTTCTGCCATGTCCTTTTCCTTATACACGTATGCATTAGCTTTACACATTGCCTTGCAATTCATATGTTAGCCAGTATGCTACTTCGCGTTTGTCGCATCAGTTTTTTGCAAACAAGAAGACTAAAAGAGCTGGAGTGGCTATTTTTATAAGAGACTCCATATCCTTTATATTGTATGACACTACTAGTGATCTGGAGGGGCAATTTCCTTGATTGTTCTTTAAACAACACTAGGTACAAGATTGTATCTCTATATGGCCCAAATACGCACCGGTTTTCATTTATCAGACAAACACTTAAGAGAGTACAGGTGTTCTCCAAAGGGTTTAAAATTGTCTGTGGAGTTGTTAACCTCCCCATGTCTGCCGTGTTAGATTGTGCAAACAGACGTACCGCTAGAGGAGGGATGAAATCACTGGTTTCAGAATATAACTTACATGACATCTGGAGATATCTCCACAGCTCTGAGAGGGATTACTCCCATTTCTCCCCTAAATTGAATTCCTATAGCAGGATAGACTATATTTTTGTGGATGATAGAATTCTAGTTTGTGCGCTTGAGGTGTGATCTCGTGGTCTGACCGTGCTCCTGAATCACTCTTTGGTCAAAGCTAATAGGTGGTATTTAAATGATTTTTTAACCCCTTAGTGAGGGAGCCAATTTCCACCTTAATGACCAGACCGTTTTTTGTAATTCTGACCAGTGTCCCTTTATGGGGTAATAACTCTGGAACACTTCAATGGATCCTAGCGATTCTGAGATTGTTTTTTCGTGACATATTGGGCTTCATGATAGTATTTAGGTTGATAATTTTTGCATTTATTTGTGAAAAAATCAAAAATTTGGTGAAAATGTTGAAAATTTCGCAATTTTCAAAGTTTTAATTTTTATTCTGTTAAACCAGAGAGTTCTGTGACACAAAATAGTTAATAAATAACATTTCCCACATGTCTACTTCACATCAGCACAATTTTGGAAAAAACATTTTTTTTGGGTAGGACGTTATAAGGGTTCAAAGTTCATCTGCAATTTCTCATTTTTCCAGCAAAATGTACAAAACCATTTTTTAGTGACCACATCACATTTGAAGTCCCTTCGAGGGGCGTACCTGACAGAAAACACCCAAAAGTGACACCTTTCCAATAACTGCACCCCTCAAGCTACTCAAAACTATATTCAAGAAGATTATTAACCCTTCAGGTGCTTCACAGAAACTAAAGCAAAGTGGAGGGAAAAATGGACATTTTAATTTTTTCAACAAATATGTTCTTTTAGCCTCAATTCTTTCATTTTCACATGGGAAACAGGATAAAATGGATACTAAAATTTGTTAGGCAATTTCTCCTGAGTACACAGATACCTCATATGTGGTCATGACCCACTGTTTGGGCGCACGGCAGGGCTCAGAAGGGAAGCAGCGCAATTTGACTTTTGGAGATAATTTTCCAGTCAAAAAGTCAAATGGTGCTCCTTCCCTTTCGAGCTCTGCCGTGCGCCCAAACAGTGGTTTATGACCACATATGAGGTATCGGTGTACTCAGGAGAAATTGCCCAACAAATTTTAGGATGCAATTTATCCTGCTGCTCATGTGAAAATGAAAAAATTGAGGCCAAACGAAAGTTTTTGTGATAAAAAAGTACTTTTTCATTTTTACGGATCAATTTGTGAAGCACCTGAGGGTTCAAAGTGCTCAATATGTATCTAGATAAGTTCATTGGGGGGGTCTAGTTTCCAAAATGGGGTCACTTGTGGCGAAGCTCCAATGTTAAGGAGCACAGGGGCTCTCCATACGCGACATGGTGTCCGCTAACAATTTGAATGGAAAATTAGCTCTGATTGTTAGCGGACACCATGTCACGTATGGAGAGCCCCTGTGCACATAAACATTGGAGCTTCCCCACAAGTGACCCCATTTTGGAAACTAGACCCCCCAAAGAACTTATCTAGATGTAAAGAGAGCACTTTGAACCCCCAGGTGCTTCACAAATTGATCTGTAAAAATGAAAAAGTATTTTTTTTTTCATAAAAACTTTCTTTTTAATTTTTCCAGATTAATTTGTGAAGCACCTGGAGGTTCAAAGTGTTCACTATACATCTAGATAAGTTCCTTGGGGGGTCTAGTTTCCAAAATGGGGACACTTGTGGGGGAGCTCTAATGTTTAGGCACACAGGGGCTCTCCATACCCGGCATGGTGTCCGCTAACAATTGGAGCTAATTTTCCATTCAAATTTTTAGCGGACACCATGTCACGTATGGAGAGCCCCTGTGTGCCTAAACATTGTAGCTTATCACAAGTGACCCCATTTTGGAAACTAGACCCCCCAAGGATTACATCTAGGGGTATAGTGAGCATTTTGAATCCACAGGTCCTTCACAGAATTTGATAACAATAGGTCATCATAATGAAAATTTTCTTTTTTTCACAAAAGTGTTGTTTTAGCACAAATTTTTTCACTTTTACTAGAGGTAACACCAAAAAGTGGATCCCACAATTTGTTACCCACATTCTTATGAGCGCAAAGATACCCCACAAGTACCCAAAATATTATGTTTACACTTATGGGAAGGTTCAGAAGGGACAGCGCAATATATGAATTTTGGAAAAGCTGAAATAGATTACGGGCGCCATGTCACATTTGCAGGGTCACTAGGGATCCTAAACAGCAGAAACCCCCCACAAGTGACCCCATTTTGGAAACTAGACCCCTCAAGGATTATATCTAGGCATATAGTGAGCATTTGGAACCTACAGCTACTTAACAGAATTTCATAACAATAGGGTCATATTCAACATTTTCTTTTTTTTCACACATTTTCTCCCTTTTAGGCCAGGGTCAGATTAACATTTTCATAGGGGTCGCACTACAAACATAGATTTTGGCAGCCCTGACGGATTGTTACTGCCATGTTAACGCGGCGTCAGCACTGGCAATGCTTACCTATGGAGACGCGACCCCAGCGCGGATCAAATGCCGGCATTTGAGTGCCGGAGTTTGAAATCTTGCGCTTTTTCCCAGCGCGAGCAAAGACTCTTCTGAAAGCGTCTTTTCTCACGTTAGGAAAAAGCATGCGATTTCACTCAGATGCTGGCTTTTGAGCTGCACTAGGGGCCACGTCTCCATAGGTAAGCATTGGCAGCGCCGACACGGTGTTACCATGGCGGTAACAAGGTGTCAGGGTTGCCAAAACCTATGTTTTGGACGCAAGCCCCCTGAAACGTTAATGTGACCCTAGCCTTAAGACATGTGCACAAGATCCGGAGACACCATGTCCTGGACGTCTCCCACTGCCTAGTTTTACCTGGCTAGAAATAAAAAATATAGGGAAGCCCTTTTTTTTAATTATTTCATGAAATAATTTTTTTAAAAAAATGGCGTGGGCTTCACTATATTTTTTGGCCAGCCAGGTACAACTAGGCAGCTGGGGGCTGGAATCCTCAGCGTAGGGAGGCCCAAGCTTTCTGCCCCCACCCACCCCCCGCTGCAAACTGCAGCCCGCAGCCACCCCAGAGAACGGCGCATTCATAGAAGCATCATTTTCTGGCGCTGTATCCAGCTCTTCCAGCTGCTGTGTAGCGGTGGCAAACTGGGTAATAAGGGGTTAATGCCAGCTTTCTGGCAGCTGGCACTAAGCCCGAGATTCATAACGTCTGGCCAATATTAGACCGGGCCATTAGGAATATCTAGTAAGTAGTAAAAAGACACGACATAGAGAAAACATTTTTACTTTGAAAAAAAAACAAACACTTATTTAGACCCCATCTTTATTAGTCTGTAGTGTCCGACGTAGTCCAGTAGGAGGTCCCTCGATGATTTCCAGTCTTTTACAGTGTATGTGGGCATCCCCCATATACTATAAAAGCAGGCATCCTTCCAGGAGAATGAGAGATCATGACCTCAGTAAGATCATGGCAGGTCACCATCCTTGGTTCACAAAGGGTCAATTGTGATCCCATCATGGGATCACAATTGACCCCTGTGTGAACCAAGGATGGTGACCTGCTATGACCTCACTGACATCATGACCTGTCACTATGCACAGACAGAACAGTCTCTGTTCTGTCTGCGCATGCCGGCAGACCGAAAGAAAAAGAGGCCGTAAGAAGCAGCGGGAGCCGCACCGGGATGGTGGTGAGTATCGGGAGACCACCGGGGGTGGGGGGGCGAACCGACCGGGCCAGGGGGCAGAGCAGGGGAAAACGGATCATCTCCCTCCCATCTGAGCTATCAGATGGGAGGGTGATGATGACAGCGGGGGCTGGAAGGAACCACAGCCGCTGCAGCGCCACAGGGGAGGAGGTAGGGGATTGGGGGCGATAACTGGGGGGGGCGGAATGACCGGGCAGGGGGACAGGGCAGGACAGAATGGATCATCTCCCTCTCATCTGAGCTGTCAGATGGGAGGGAGATGATGACTGCAGGGGCTGGAAGGAGCCGCTGCAGTGCCACAGGGGAGGACTGGAGAGGACCAGAGCTCACTGGGGCCCTGAAAACCGAGGGGCTGTTCCTCTCCGATGTGACATGTGTGACATGTCACATCGGAGAGAAATATACAGGAGGCCGCTGCAGGCGCCATTTTAGGAGGAGGGGAGGGGAGTGCGGGCTGTGTATCGGTACTGGAGACCAGGGCAGATATTTCTCTGTCATGCCACAGGTTTGATCCTGTGACAGACAGAGAAATCATTTATTTTACCGGCAATTCGGTGTATATTTATGTGATCACTGTTATACACCGGTAAACGGTGTATAACTGTGATCACATGGCCAGTACCGGTAAAAACTGTCCTGATTCATAATCTGCAGGGTCTCAGCTACCCCTGGTAGCTGAAACCCTGGAGATTTTCGGCCACTGGTGGGTGCTACAGGCTTATTCCTGGCTGACGTCTACAGACGTCTGCCAGGCATAAGTACCCTTTTTGTTCCGACGTCTCCGGGCGTAAGGCTGTCGCTTTAGGGTTAATGACCAACAAGCAAAACATTGAATTAAGTTAAAAGACTTCTTTGATATTGTCACGATTCCAGAGGATGGTGTCCTAGAGTGGACCCACTGGGCCGTGGTACCGAACTCCCCTGGTTGAGCTGGTCCTAGTTTAACCAACCCCTATTCAGGGATTGTCAGGGGCAAGTCCAGGGGGTCTAAATACCACAGCTGCTAGTACCAGGGGGGTGGCTCATAGGATCAACCTACACTATGGTAAGGCCAAGGAGGGTAAGACGCACCAGAGTCTGGGGTCAGGAGAGCTGGAATGGGTTCTACCGGAGGAGAGCACGAGGAGCACCAGAGCCCGGGGCTAGGAGAGCACAGTCAGAGAAGCAGAAGCTTACCAACACAATAATCAGGCACCTCCCATCAGTGGAGGTGGCCTGATATACCGGAGGACAGACAGCTATTGGCCAAGGGGAGTGTCAGGCTGAGCCATGACGGCCCCCTAGATTCACAGGGGAGGAGCGCTGCCGCTCCCAGTGCACTGCTCATTACACCGCCAATTGTAGTGTGCTGGTGTGCGGACCCGGTGACAAGCAGACAGGAAGGGGACCCGGCGATGGCTCCGAGACACAGCACGCCTGGACGCTGGATGCCCGACCAGCAGAGCAACAGAGGATGCAGAGCCGGGGAAGGGGAGCTGGGGAGTGCTGCCAGGGGACCTAACAAACATATATAACTCCACCTCAGATGATGTGGTATGGTCAGCCCACAAGGCATACATGAGAGGTATTTTTATATTTTTATTAAGATGGCAGCAGTAGAAAATAAAAGAAGAGAGGCGGCAGTGTCAGACCTACTCAAATTAACAATCTGGAACAAAGCAACAAGAAAAACCCCACCCCACAGTTATCCCAAAAAATGACGGAACATAGAATGAGGCTGCGTGCTCTACTTTTATTCCAGTATGAAAAAGCTCTCAAAAGTCCAAACAAAATATTATGCAATGTGGAGATAAAGCAGGGAGGATTTTAGCTAGGAGAATCAAAAAAAGGAGATAAGAAATAGGATTGCATACTTGAATAAACCTGATGGGACTAAAGTACTAAATCCGATCGACATAGCCAAAGAATTTAGTCGATTTTATTTTTCACTGTACAACTTAAAAGAGGATCCCCATACAGTGCAGCCTAATGCACAAGAAATTGGTTACTTTCTAGAAAAAAAATCACTCCCCAAAGTATCAGCTGCGCAGCTAAGTGATCTAAATACTCCCATATCTCTCATTGAAATAGAACAAAATAGTCCTCTGCTCCGGGCTCAGACGGTTTTTCTAACACCTAGTATCATTGTTTCGTCAAAACTTTAGCTCCTTACCTCCTAAAAACGTTCCATTTTTGGAAATGTAGTTCTTCAATAAGCCATGAAAACCTTGAGGCAGTAATCACAACCATTCCTAAACCTGAGAAACCCCCGAACACTCCTGGTAATTTTAGGCCCATCTCCTTAACCTCCCTGGCGGTATGATTATGTCAGGAATTTTGTACTAAAAGCGGTTCCATTTTTTTGGTAAAAAAATTCTTTTATGGCCAGAAATGTTATACTTTTTTATTATGGGCAGAAATGTTATACTATTTTATTTACCACCCAGTTCCGCCTCCAATGAGCCGCTGCGGCTCACAGAGACGGAACAAGGAAGTCATACGGAGGCATCCGAAGGGGCTCTCACCGGCGATCACAGCAGGGACTTCGCTGGATCACCAGGAGAATGTTAGGCTGGCTTTACACAACGGTGTGATCCGATCCGGGGCTGTCGGGGATGACCCAGACAGCCCCAGATCGGATCAGCACACAGAACCGGAGGGCCAAATGTGCCCTCCGGTCCTGTGTGCAGCCGGATGGCTGTAATTGCAGCCGCAGCTGCTGATTTTTCAAGACTGCGGCTAGCATGGAGCTAGCCGCGGTCCTGAAACAACAGCTGCGTTCAGCCGCAGGTGTCTGCTTCCTCCCTGCCCGTCCTCGGGTGCAGAGCCGCTCACTGTCATGGAAACTGGTCCTGCGGCGGGGCTGTGACCTGTCGGCACAATACTCACTATATTCCTGAGTGTGACCCGGGGTTACCGCTTCAGTCAGCTAAATTTAACCCCGAGTTACACTCGGGAATACTGGTAGGGAGGTTAATAAACTGAGACCTTAAAAATATTCTCTAAAATCATTGCAGCCAGAATAATGTCTGTCCTTCCCTTTCTGATGGCACCTGACCTGGATGGGTTTGCATCTGGGAGACAAGCCAAGGACGGCACTAGAAGAGTAATAGATTTGTTGGAGTTAATGGAGATTCATAAACTCCCCGGTGTTCTGCTGTCTCTTGATGCCGAGAAGGCATTTGTCAGAGTACACTGGGGTTATATGGGTGAGGTTCTGGATAGGTTTGGTTTGTGGGAGATATTAAAAAGGCCATATTGGCCCCATACTCTAATCCGAACGCGGTGGTGAGTGCGTCTGGCTTCACCTCTGACCGGTTCATGATAACTAATGGCACCCGGCAGGTTATCTTTGATTAGTTAATGGAGCCGCTGGCAGAGGCTCTTAGAACTAATCCAAACCTACATGGAATCTGTGTGGGAGATATGGACCATGTGGTGGGATTATATGCAGATGATGTGATATTATCTCTCACCGGTGTGGAGGGGTCCCTGGTGGGTGTCATGGACCCCTGGCTTAATTCTCCAGAATCTCATATTGCAAATTAAATGCCACAAAGTCTATCATATTCCCCATAAATATTACACCTTTGGTAATGGATAGAATACTAGAGCGTTTTCCTTTTAAGTGGGAGGAAGCAGGATTTATATATTTGGGAATTAAAATTACAAACTTTGTAAATCTAATTAATTTGAACTGCGAATCACTGATTTCGGAGGTTCGTGGGGATTTGGAAAGGTAGACCCTTCTCCCACTGTTCTGGTTTGCCAGAATACAAATTGTAAAAATGATGATGCTGCCTAACATTACCTACTTGTTCAGATGTCTCCCTCTCAAATTCCCATCTACATGGATAAGGCTCCTACAATCACCACTCGGTAAGTTTATTTGGAAAAACAAGAAACCAAGAGTGGCGGTCAAGGCTCTACATTTCCAATATTGTCATGGTGGAATGGGTGTATCAAATCTATCCCTGTATCACAAGGCGGCCATACTCGAGGCCGCAAAGGATTGGTGGGCTGGGGATCTTAATTATAGATGCCTCCAAAGAGAAAGACAGTTTGCTCCCCACAGGTCTACTAGACTTTTGCTAGAGATCGAGCTACTGAAGCTCATAGTCCCCATTATGCTGGATGGGATGTGGTAAAAAAGGGGATCTGGGTCATGTGTGGTGGTGGTGCCCCAAGATAGGAGAATTCTGGAATCGAGTGGCAGACTTAATCAGGACCTTGACAGGTTTCCCTTTAACTCTAGAGAGACCCTTGTCAGTCTTAAATATTGGGTTGGACCTTCTTCCTCAAACTTAGTTCCAGTGATAACCCATGTTTTGATAGCGGCCCTCAGAGTTTGACAAGGCACTGGAGGGGAGCTACTACCCCCACACAGGAGGGACTCATTCATAGGATAAATTCTCATTATCTACATGAATGTTGTTTGGTTCACCTGGTAAAGCAAAAATAACGTGTTAGTCGTCAGTGGGACATTTGGGAGACTTCTGGATTGGGGATAGCTCACACTTAGGATGGTTTTAATATTTTTCCTGGTTGATTGTGGTCTTCTCATTATTAGATTGGTATACAAAAATATTTAAAACAAAGCTCCTAAAGATCCCCCCCCCCACTATCCATTAATTTACCGTTTGTGTCCAATCCTGGCTGCCCCCTTCCTTCTGTGTGCTCCATTCTTTCTCTCCCCTACCCTATAATATTCAGTTTGGAATTGGTTTACACTGGTGGTGATTATTTGGACATGACTGTTATATGATATATTGGTGTAAACAAGTTGTATATGTTGTTATAAGATTTATTGGAATAAAAAATGTATTGAAAAAAAAAAAAAAAGAAATCATCCAATTAAGGTATTAGCAGTATGCAGGGGCGAACTGGCCCAGGCTGGTGCTTTTGCCCCAATTTAGGGCCGCCCCTTTAAAGAGGACCTGTCACCAAACCAGGCATGGTGATCTAATTACCACACTGGATGCAGAATGTCTGCTGCATCCAGGCAAGGGGTCCCCCAGCCCTTGAGCAGCCCTGTACCCCGAGCAAATACACTTAGAAAACTTACATCATGCAGCCATAAAGGAGGTGGCTAGAGGCTGGAGCCAAAGGGCAGATTCACACCCCCTGCATGTGTAATCTGCCCACCGCTGCCAATCATTGTCTCCCTCTTCTGCAGCATAATAGAGTTCCCCCCCCAGAAATCCAGAAATGGCCGTTTAGCCCCGCTCCCTGCGGTGACGTCACCGCTTATACCCGCCCTGCTCTATGGTTAACATAGAGCAGGGCGGGTATAAGCGGTGATGTCACTGCAGGAGGCAGGGCGGCCGGCCTCCTGCTCTGACATCACCACCTTTCCCCGCCCTGCTCTATGTTAACCATAGAGCAGGGCGGGTATAAGCGGTGACGTAACCGCAGAGGGTGGGGCTAAACGGCCATTTGCAATAATGAAAAAAAACAAAAACTGTTTAATGCTGCAGAAGAGGGAGACAATGATTGGCAGCGGTGGGCAGATTAAACATGCAGGGGGTGTGAATCTGCCCTTTGGCTGCCGCCTCTAGCCACCTCTTTTATGGCTGCACAATGTAAGTTTTCTACTTGTAATTACTCAGGGTACAGGGTGGCTCAAGTGCTGGGGGACCCCTTGCCTGGATGCAGCCGACATCCTCTGGTGACAGGTCCTCTTTAATCACAAGGTCCGGCGGCCGCTATTGGTTTGCTGCCGCAGCAGCTGTAATCACACAGCCGGTAGTGCGCAGTGAGTGAAAGCAGCGCACCAAACAAATCCTTCCCCCCGCTCTTCACCCGGCCACAACCGATAGCACCCCCCGACAACTTCCCCCCTGCTCCTCAATCAGACAAAACCGATACCACCTCCCGTCCCCTCAGCAGGGCTGCAGGATCCGGCTGCCACCCGGGTCGAGCACCGCCAGTCTGCCCCTGGCAGTATGTGTTCTATCCTCACGAAAGATATCATCTCAGCGACTATTTTTGTAAAAATTCTTAGTGTCGCCGTCACCCCAAAAGGAAGGCATTGATACTGTAAGTGGGTAGGAGCCCCTCCGATATCCAGTACTACTGAGATATTTTTAATGCCCCCCCGCCATAAATTGGTATGTGATAATAGGCATCTTTTAGGTGTACCACGGCCAGTTAGCAGTGTGGATAAAGGAGCCATCACAGATTCATGAGATTTTATATAATTTAAAAAGACATTTGGGGATATCACATCTCCAACAGACTCCATTTTGAGGACAATGAACTGTTGACACTTCTTATATGAACACCCTTGCTTCCTTTTATTGCTTTCCTCAACTCATTTAAGTATTTTCAGTTCTTCACAGACCACTACCATATATCCATTATACAATTTGTTCCGCTTATCTTAGACTTTTAGTCTCAGTTCCCCAGCCGCTCTCTTCCTCTCTAGCCTGACTCTGTTTTATGTCACCTGTCACATTTACTATAACATCTAAGACTGTTGTTTCTTTTTTTTTTGTTTCATTTGCTTATGTATATATGTATGTGTCTTCCGAATCTGTGTCATTATCTGCCTGATGAAGGGGCCACAGTGTTCCGAAAGCTTGCTATGTTTACCATCTTTTCAGTTCACCATTAGAAAGTATCAACCACTGAGGACTCTCAGATTCTAATATTTTTCTGATTGCTCTTGGTGACATGGGTCATTACTATCAGCTGTGGTAGGAGAGTAGTTCAGCTGGAGATCTTCAGATACTGTGTTTACTATGAAGCCGGCAGTAAAGCCCACTGGGGCAAAAAAATCTTAGCCTTCCTCCGACCTGCAGCTTGGAGTCTTTGTTGCTTGTGGGGGGTTTGTTAAAGAGGAAGCTCTTGTCTCTTCTCTCCTTTCCCCCCAAGAACGACCTCATCCGCCTCTACTGCCTGACCTCTGAAAGGACTGCCGGGATCTAGAGAAAGGCGGCCGGCGTTTCTTTTGGTCAGTAAAAATATGATCTAGCACAGTTTTGTTTTTGGCTGGAAATCCGCTGTCCTGTTTTTTCAGTCCTGCACCTGGAGTTTGATAAAGCACATGCGCGAGCGGCAAACCGGGCAGGATCTACAGAAGCGTCTCCCAAGAATCCTGATGCCTTCTGTATTGATAGAAATGCTTCCAGGAGTTTCGTTTGGACACTTCTTTAATTTGGTAACTCAATTCCTCCATTCCTATTTAATCATGGACCTCACTGTACAGGTGGCAGTCACTCCTGGTTTAACCCCTTAACGACACAGGACGTTGTACAACGTCCTGGGTTTCTGGTCGTTCCAGACACAGGACGTTGTACAATGTCCTGGCGTGTTTGAGCTGCTGCAGCTCCAGTCAGCCGGGTCACTCAGGTGTCACAGTTGCTGCTGATCTGTGACAACCTGAAGTTGACCCCACAGTGGGTGGATTAACATCCCCCGTGCCCAGGACCCCTCCGATCGGCAGTGTAAAAGTGAAACTGCCGATCGGAGCGAATCATAGGGATTCACCCCTCCAGATCTGATTGGAGGTCTCCAATCAGATCTGGAGGGGCCGTTCGGCGGGTGCCCTCTCCCTACTCAGCCCCTCCCACTCCAGGACACATTAGGGCCCCCCCCTTCTCTCCCATCTGCCCCCCAGCCCTCCGATCATATTTATCTGCCAGCGGGCTGCACCGCCGGTCACACTCTATTGCGCCCAGCCCCCCGTGTCCTGTCCCCCCTCCGTACAGCCCCCTCTGTGTCTATTGCATCCCCCCACCCTCCTTCTGTAATGATTCTGCCGGCGGGCTCATGCGCCCGCTGGTCAGCCTCTTCTGCGCCCCCACCCCCTTCCTCCTCCAGCCACCAGTGTCCTGTCCCCTCTCCCTCCAGACCCCTCATGTCCTGACCCCCCCTCCGTCCAGCCCTCCCTGTGTCTGGCTTGCACCCCCACCATCCACCCGCCCTCCACCTCCTGTAATGATTCTGCCGGCGGGCTCATGCGCCCGCCGGTCAGCCTGCAGGGCCCCCTCCCCACTGCTCATCCCCCCCTTTTCCCCTGCTCACACCAAGCCTCCCCAGCCCCCACTCACCTATTCCGGCAGGCTACACGCGCCAGTGAACCCGCCCGTCAGCCTCCTCTGCAGCTTCGATGTGGCCTCTCCTCCTCCTCATCGGTGGGTAAGTATGAATGAATGAATGAATAGATGGATGGACGTGTGGGTGCGTGGACGTCAGTGTGCGTGGATGTGTGTGCGCGTGGATGTACGTGGATGTCAGCGTGTGTGCGTGCGTGGATGTGTGCGTGGATGTCAGCGTGCGTGGATGTGTGTGCGTGTGCGTGGATGTCATTGTGCGTGGATGTGTGCGTGCGTGAATGTCATGGTGCGTGGGTGCGTGGATGTGTGCATGTGCGTGCGTGGATGTGTGCGTGCGTGGATGTGTGCGTGGATGATGGGTGCAACAAGGGATCAAGTGTCCTCTTGTAGTCTCCGGGATCATAGTCATGGTGCACTGTATGACAGATTATTGTCATACAGTGCACCATAACTCTGACCCCAGAGACTGTAGGAAGAGGACACTTGATCCCTTGCTGCAGTCTCTGGATTGAGCAGAGGTGATCGAGCGTCGTGGTGCCTTCGTTGTGGACTACATCAGATCTTTATAATAAGGATGGAGTCCAAATTTTGTTTGTGTTTTTTTTTTCAAATAAATAGATTTTTCTCTGGTGTATTTTTTTGACTATTTACTAGAGATTCCTAATGGCCGGGTCTAACATTGGCCCGACATTATGAATCTCGGGCTTAGTGCCAGCTGCCAATAAAAAAGCTGGCATTAACCCCTTTATTACCCAGTTTGCCACCGGCACCAGGGCAACTGGAAGAGTCTGGGTACAGCACCAGAAAATGGCGCTTCAATGAATGCGCCATTTTCTGGGGCGGCTGTGGGCTGCAATTCGCAGCTTGGGGGGCCCAGAACGCTTGGGCCTCTCCATGCTGCAGATTCCAGCCCCCAGCTGCCTAGTTGTACCTGGCTGGGCCAAAAATATGGCGGAGCCCCACGTCATTTTTTTTCTAGAATTAGTTCTAGAGAAAAAAAAGGGCTTTGCTGTATTTTTGGTTGCCAGCCAGGTACAACGAGGCAGCTGGGGGTTGGTGGCAATCCGTAGCTGCCAAGTTTTACCTGGCTGGACCAAAAATATGGCGAAGCCCCACATCATTCTTTTTTATTACTTCTACCAATAAAATGACATGGAGCTTTGCCTTAATTTTGGTTGTCAGCCAGGTACAACTTGGCAGTTGGGGGGCTGCAATTCTCATAGTGGAGAGATCCAAATGTTGTGGCCCCCCACGCTGCAAATTGCAACCCACAACCACCCCAGAAAATAGCACATTAATTAGAGGCGCCATTTTCTGGTGCTGTACCCCAACTCTTCCAGTTGCCCTTGTGCTGGTGGCACACAGGAGCACTCCATACGCGACATGGTGTCCGCTAACAAGTTGAATGGAAAATTAGCTCCAATTGTTAGCGGACACCATGCCGCGTATGGAGAGCCCCTGTGTGCCTAAACATTGAAGCTCACTCACAAGTGACCCCATTTTGGAAACTAGACCCCTAAGGAACGTATCTACATGCATAGTGAGCACTTTGAACCCTCAGGTGCTTCACAAATTGATCCGTAAAAATGAAAAAGAAAATGTGTGGGAAAAAAAAGTACTTTTTCCTTATTATGGATCAATTTGTGAAGCACCTGGGGGTTCAAAGTGCTCACTATGCATCTAGATGCATTCCTTGGGGGGTATAGTTTCCAAAATGGGGTCACTTGTGGGGTAGCTCCAATGTTTAGGCACACAGGGGCTCTCCATACGCGACATGGTGTTCGCTAACAATTTGACGGAAAAATCAGCTCAAATTGTTAGCGGACACCATGTTGCGTTTGGAGAGCCCCTGTGTGCCTAAACATTGGAGCTCCCCCACAAGTGACCCCATTTTGGAAACTATACCCCCCATGGAACTTATCTAGATGGGTGGTGAGCCCTGCCGAGCGCCCAGACAGTGGTTTATGACCACATATGAGGTACCGGTGTACTCAGGAGAAATTGCCCAACTATTTTTAGGATCCATTTTATCCTGTTGCCCATGTGAAAATGAAAGAATTGAGGCTATAAGAACATTATTGTTGGAAAAATTAAAATGCCCATTTTTTCCTTCCATGTTGCTTTAGCTCCTGTGAAGCACCTTGAAGGGTTAATAATCTTCTTGAGTGTAGTTTTGAGTAGCTTGAGGGGAGCAGTTTTTGGAATGATTTCACTTTTGGGTGTTTTCTGTCATGTACACCCCTCGAAGGGACTTTAAATGTGATGTGGTCACTAAAAAAAAGGAGATTTTTGTGTACTCACCGTAAAATCCTTTTCTCTTAGCCTCTAATTGGGGGACACAGACCGTGGGTGTTATGCTGCTGTCCACTAGCAGGCGATACTAGGCAGAATCTGCAAAAGAGTTAAGTGGCTCCTCCTCTGCAGTATACACCCCTGGAGCAGGCATTGCCTCACCAGTTTTGTGCTAAAGCAGTAGGAGAGTTAACAGATAAAAACAGTAAAACAGGGCCTGCAACCACACAGGCAACCTGTGTAAACAGATATAGCTAACAAGGTAATAAAAGTGTAACAAGGCCTGAAAACAAACAGGCACGTGTGTAAACAGTTAAGAGTTAGCAGAGTACTAAAAGTACCACAAGGCCTGTAACTACGCAGGCACATGTGTAAAAAGTGTAGAGTTAACGGAGCAATAATCGTATAACAAGGCCTGTAACTAAACAGGTTCATAGTACTACAAGGCCTGTAACCAAACAGGCACAAGTTTAAACAGTTCACAGAGTGATAATAGGCAAACATGTGTAAACATTTTAACCCTGTAACAGCTGAGAGGCTATGTGAGAACTGTAGAAAAAAAGGCCCACAAGGGCAATAGGGTGGGTGCTGTGTCCCCCAATTAGAGGCTAAGAGAAAAGCGTAAAATTTTACGGAGAGTACACAAAAATCTCCTTTTCTCCTACGCCTCATTGGGGGACACAGACCGTGGGACGTCCTAAAGCAGTCCCTGGGTGGGGAAAAACAATGGAACTAATAACACTGAGCATGGTCAGTGAAGACTATGCACAGACAGGCGGTCTGCTGCCGTCTGGAGGGCATGTCTAACCAGACTTGCATATTGCCGAGAACCGAGTACAAGCACTGTAAAGGCTTAAGTTTGTGTGAAGGCTGACCGTTTGGCTCCCTATACACTTGTTGCACTGACACCTGGTGCCGAACGGCCCAGGAGGCCACCACGGCAGTAGTAGAATGTGCCGTGATGCTGCTGGAAGTGATGAGCTTTCGATGGTATAAGCATAGCTTAGATGGTTAGACGGATCCACCTTGGTAGAGGAGCCTTAGAGGCAGACAAAATTTCTTTCTGTCCTCTGGAAGAAGAAAGAAAGAGAATCTGACCTCTTCGAAGGGAATTGTCTTGGATACCTAGATGCGTAGGGCCCCGACAAGGCCATGCATATGTACGCCTTTCGCGACAAAATGGACTGGAGTCGGGCGAAGCGATGGCAGAGAGATGTATTCATTTAGGTGGGAAGAGTATACCACCTGTAGCAGAAGGATGGAACGAGCCGCAGGGCAATCTTGTCCAGATGAAAACCCAGAAAAGATGGTTTACATAAAATAACGCTGCGAACACCGATACCTCCGCAAAGAAAATAATTTTTCCACCGAAACATACCACTGTTTGGAGGAGAATACTAAGGGTAATATCCTATAAAGGCTCAAAAGGCGGTCCAGGAGGGCCGTGAGGACGAAGTTCAGGTCTCCACTTGCGTAAGAAGGGGAAACGGGCTGAAACTTGCCATGTGAGAGACCCTAAGGACAGACCTGAGTCTAGGTCTAAGCGGAAGCAACCGAGAGGTCTTGGTATGAAATAGGGGCAAGGAGAATGACCTCTAGAGGTGCTCTAGGCAAAAAAACAAAACAATTACACGTGTGATGTTATATCATTGATAAGGCTGGTTTCCTCGCTGTGACTATGGTCGCTACAATATCCTGGGAAAAAAAAACTTGGGTTAAGTGCCAGGTCTCAAGGGCCAGGCCATTAATTTCAGAGTTGAGGCATCCTGAGGGAAAACTGTCCGAGAGAAAGCAGGTCTGGACTGTCTGTTAATCGTCCTGGTACTGCTGCCATGATGTGGACGAAATCTGCATACCAAGCGCAGCTGGGCCAGTCTGAGACCACAAGGATGATCTGGTGATATTCTTGTTTGATATTCCGCACTAACCTGGTAGTGGGGAAAGAATATAGGGGAGGTGGATACAGGTCCAGTCTTGGACTAGTGCATCTGTCCTATTGACTGTGGGTCCTGGGACCTGGCCAAGAAGATTGGAACCTTGGCATTGAGGTGTGACTCCGCCGGGTCACACATTTGTGGTTTCCTAGCACTGGCAGCCTTGACGGAGGACTGTGGATGAAGGGACCGTTTCCCTAGGTCCATCCCTTGTCGGGTTAGGATAAAAAAAAACGCTTCCCAGATGTGTACACCTGGTATGAGAACAGCTGGCATTACAGTGTTCAAGGACTCCCCCAAGTGAAGGATGTGGCGAACGTCTGTCATTGCTTGGAGACTGGGTTCCACCCAAGTGGTTAATGTATGCCACGGCTGTGGCATTGTCTGACTGTATCCTGACATGTCCGAATGCCAGAAGGTGACTGACTGATTTCAGTACTAGAAATATCGCCCGAATCTTCATAGAATGAGAGGCATCTTCAGATCTGGGCAAGGGTACTGCAGTGTGCATTGTGACGGGGGTGCATCGAACCACATCCTGTTCTCGTGCCAAGCTGGAACATGGATAAATGCAAAAAAGCCGGAGATGCAGCTGAGCCAATGGAACTGCCTTCCCTTGCTGCCACTATCTTGTCTAGGACTCTCATGGCAGTTGTGAAGGACTCAGGAGACCGCTGAAGGAGACTGCGGATTCCTAGACGAAGAATCCGTGCCCTGTCTAGGGGAACTTGACTAGAGCTGTGGATGTGTTGCAGCTAAAGGCCACTGTTTTCATCCGATGCTGTGTGTCCAATGAGGCTGAAACTCCATATGTGATGCTGCAGCATATGGCCGTCATGAGTACGCAGCGGAGCTGGGACTCCTGGAGTGGCCTTAGAATTGTGGTAGACTTGTGGCGGTCGATCCGCTAACCAAGTCTTCTTAGCATGCTAAGTGAAGGTGACACTGTGTACGCAGTCCCTGAAAGTCATGCATTGATGAATACGTCGTCCAGATATGGGATACTTTTTTGACAACTTCAGGCTAGGAGAAACTTTGTATTTATGATCTTCTGGTCTCACAGAATTCTCTTTTGACTCCTCAGTCGAGAAGTGATGGACTGCGTGGAAGAAGGGACGGACCACGGTCATACAGGGGACCGGAAGGCCCATGCATTGGATTAATGCAGTTGGGGATCTGCGAGGTCCTGCTTCGGTGCGGGCTGTGCAGATTGTTTGCGCGTGTAATCTCTACCCAAATACCTATTATAGGTGTGGTGAGGAGATTGGCAGCTGGGCTCTTGATCCATGTCCTGCAACTCAGAGTTCTATCTGTGTAGTCTGGGGCGAGAGGCCGGGTAAACCTGTGAACCGGAGGGCCATCCATTGGGACGATGCAGTCGGGAGTCTGCTAGATCCTGCTTCGCAGCGGGCTGTGTAGAGTGTTTGCGCGTGTTATCTCAACCCAAGTACCTAATATAGGTGCAGTGAGGAGATGGCAGCTGGGCTCGTGGTCCACTCTTGCGACCAAGAGCTCTGGTTTCGTAGCCTGGGGAGGGAGGTTGAGTAGGCGTCGAGAAATCACAACTTCAACCCGAGTCCCAAGCAATGGGGGGTCGAGGAAGGAGTATGGCATATAGCAATCTCGGCTACAACCCAGCACCCCAATCATGGGAGTTGAGGATATGATATAAGTCGTAGGTTCCAGAGACAATTAGTTGAATTACCCGTGAAGCTGCGGAACACGGTATTTAAATCCGCTTCTTGTGGGACTTGGCTATCCTCACTGCCATCCAGAACTCCAATGTGGGGTCTGGAGAGGGTTAGTGAACCGTCTTGGGACACCTGATATTTGTCGGGCAATTTTTGGGGTGTAGCAACTTCAACTGAGCTGTCCCAGAGTGGGAGGGGGGGCATGGAGGAACCTGTCAGGTAAACTCGTGGAAGGTCCACCACAATCCAGTTGTCCCTGCTGCGTGGCGGCCCGGATAGAGGTACGTTGTAAGAGTAGCTGAGACGCCTGAATATCAACTGACCTCTCTCAACGTTGGGAGACCGAGGTAAGGGCCTGTCGCCGTCTTACCTTAACCTAGCAACCCCTAAGCAAAGTCATAAGGTTGGCTAGGCGTACTAACAGGTACCTGGATCGGTAGTATAAAATAAACAAAACGTGCAGTGGCCCGTGCGCTGGCAGAGAGACTCACCATGTGCAGCTCTGGGAATCAGGAACGTTATAATAGGGTAATGCTGGAGAAGCTAACATGTTTGCACTGCCCTTTGTATTGCAGGTGTACAGAGGACAAGTTGCACCTTGAACCTTGAAAGAGCGTGAAGCCCTGTGACAAAAAAATTCCCCCTGCAGCTCCGGTCCACCCCTGCCATGACGCGTCATTATCGTCATCCAGGGGGCGGGCCGGGGGCGGAGGAAAGGGCGGCGGCTTCGCACTAGGCCGAAGCCACGGCCTAAAGTAGAACAATGGGGCCGAAAATAGCTCCAGGCCGGCGCAGAGGTCCCGGGAGGGCCGGAACTGACCCGGACGCCGCCAGACCTCCGGGGCATAGTAGCAGCAGCACATAGGTGACCTTGGTAGGAGCACCCAGGACTGGGGCTCCTGAAACCGTCCACAGAGTCGGCGCTGGCAACATGCAGGAGCGCAGGTAGACTGCGCTCCTGGTACTGCTGGCAGCCTGGTGTCCCCCGACCCTTCAGGCACCAGTGCAGTGGTGGCCCCATCAAAACAACCCAGGGACTGGGTGTCCTGGAAGCCTGGCCGCAGTAAATGGGTGCCGGCTGTATGCAGGGGCACAGTAGGTCTGCTGCCTGCAAGGTGTCTCCTGGCCCCATTAGGAGCACACAGCAGGACTGGGCTCCTGGGAGTGCTGCAGTGTTGGTGCTGGAGCTTGCTGGAAGTATGTGCCCCTCAGGATCACGCAGCAGGGCTGAGGATCCATGTGCCGTGCTGTAGCGAGTGCCCCTCAGGAGCACGCAGCAGGGCTGAGGCTCCATGTGCCTCAGGAACACGCAGCAGGGCTGAGGCTCCATGTGCCGTGCTGTAGCATGTGCCCATCAGGAGCACGCAGTGGACTGAGGCCTGCAGGCATCCATCTAGAGCCCCAGCCCAGAATGCAGCATATGCTGCTGATACCTGTGGTGCCTCAGACTAAGCACCCAGAGGGTGATTAGGGGGACGTCATCTGGCAGGTAGTCTAGCTCTGACTTCAACTCAGGACCCCGAGGGAGTGAGGAAGGTGGATGTTATGCTGGTCTCAACTTTAACATAGCAACCCAACAGTGGGAGGCCGAGAAAGGAGTACGGCATATGTAAGGATTCTCGCCTCAACCCAGCGCCCCAACAGTGGGTGGCCGAGGAAGGAGCATGCCGGGGGCCACGCTGGACCCACTTTTCTTCATTGGAAGAAAAAAAGATGAGAAAAAAATAGAGAGTAAAAATGGTTGTGTGCCTCCTACGACACTAAGCAAAAACTGGTGAGGCAATGCCTGCTCCAGGGGTGTATACTGCAGAGGAGGAGCCACTTAACTCTTTTGCAGATTCTGCCTAGTGTCACCTCCTAGTAGACAGCAGCATAACACCCACGGTCTGTGTCCCCCAATGAGGCGAAGGAGAAAAATGGTTTTGTAAATTTTGCTGGAAAAATGAGAAATTGCTGATGAACCCCTTATAACTTCAGAACAAAAAATTTTTTTTTTCCAAAATTGTGCTGATGTGAAGTAAACATGTGGGAAATGTTATTTATTAACCATTTTGTGTCACATAACTCTCTGGTTTTGCAGAATAAAAATTCACAATTTGAAAATTGCTAAATTTTAAACATTTTTGCCAAATGTTAGATTTTTTCACAAATAAACGCAAAAATTATCGACCTAAATTTAATACTAACATGAAGCCCAATATGTCACGAAAAAACAATCCCAGAATCGCTAGGATCCGTTGAAGCGTTCCAGAAATATTACCTCATAAAGGGACACTGGTCAGAATTGACAAAAATGGCCTGGTCATTAGGGTCAAAATAGGGCGGGGGTGAAGGGGTTAAAAACTCAGAATAATCCAAAACCAACAGTATATATGATATGAAAACTAGAAGCCACTTTAAAGCTGAGAAATAATATTGCAGACATCACTTGTCAGGGTTGAGACAAGGGGTAGGGTAAGCATCCGTCTAGGGCACTACCTCTTGCCTAAATGAAAAATGACATTCCTGAGCCTGCAGCGGCCCAGTGCCTTCTTCTAACTGCAGGAATTAGTACACGGTCCCCGGAGATGCAGAAACATCTGTGAGCACTAGCATCATGTACCACCTGGGTGTTCTACAGAAACTCTCAATTGTATTCTCAATTGATATGATTATTGCCCATGACAGGAACAGAGGAGCTCTAATCAGCTACTTGCGATCTTCACCGTATTGGAAGATGGCACCACGCAGTGGACGTAGGGCGATGTCACGACATCACTGCAATGCACTGTGTAGCACCCACAGATATTCAAGATAGAAGAGGAGGCAGGGAACAGTGCATATTCAAGATGGGGAGACCGGGAATGGGAACCAAAATACCAAGATAGGCTCACAGCACCACATGGACAAGCAGGGTTGTCATATTTACCCTAAGGGTGAGGCGCATGTCATGTCCAAAAAGTCCTTCCAGGATGATGGCAACATCAAATATTGAAGAAAGGATAGTACCTCACAAGTTGGTGAATGCTTCAAAATCCATTTATTTCACACCCATGTAGCGATGTTTCGATCCTACTGGTGCTTGATAAAGATCCAGTAAGATCGAAACATCGCTGCAGAATAAAGGGATTTTGAAGCGTTCACCAACTTGTGAGGCGTTGTTCTTTCTTCAATATAGGGAATGGTGGATATTCAAGATGGGGAGACAGGGAACAGTGGATATTCAAGATGGAAGAAGAGACAGGGAACGGTGGATGGTGAGTCTGGATTATATAAGACTTTTTAAATTTTTCTTATATTATTTGACCACTAAATGGTGGCTGTGGAGACATCATATTATTTGAGGGCTATGGGGGACATCTTAATAAATGAGGCACTGTGGGAGAAATCATATTAAATTAAAGACTTGGGGAAAATCATATTATAGGAACAACTGTGGTGGACATCATTGTATACATGGGGACTGTGGTAATGACCATACTATATAATGGAGGGCTGTGGTGGACATCATACTATGTAAAGGGGGGCTGTTATGGATACCATCTATTATATAATTGCCGTAGCGACTTCCGTCGCGACCGGCGCTACTTCCTGTGGCTTTGTTCGCGTAGCTCGGAACTTTCTCCAGGACTCTGTCCGTGGCGCGGGCATTGCGAGTCATTGCCCCGCGAACAAAGCCACAGCATGGGGCTGTAGTGTACACCGCTATGGTATACTACAGCCCCATACCCATACGCCCCCATGCACTTACGCCTGTTCGACCGTAAGCCCCGCCGATACCCCCTAAGCCCTATCCTCTAAGCCCCCGCCGCCCTAAGCCCTACTCCCTAAGCCCCGCCGCCTCCTAAGCCCCCGCCACCCCTAAGCCCCTACCCCCTAAGCCCACCTCCTAAGCCCCTACCTCCTAAGCCCCGCCGCATCCCCCTTAAGCCCGCCTCCTAAGCCCCTACCTCCTAAGCCCCGCCGCATCCTAAGCCCCCGCCGATACCCCCTAAGCCCTATCCTCTAAGCCCCGCCGCCCCGCCGCCCCTACCCCCTAAGCCCCGCCGCATCCTAAGCCCCCGCCGATACCCACTAATCCCCGCCGCCCCTAAGCCCCTACCCCCTAAGCCCCGCCGCCCCTAAGCCCCTACCCCCTAAGCCCCCCGCCGATACCCCCTAAGCCCCGCCGCCTCCTAAGCCCCCGTCGCTGTCCCCCGCCGCTGGCGCTATCCCCTAAACCCCGCCGCCCCTAAGCCCCTACCCCCTAAGCCCCGCCGCATCCTAAGCCCCCGCCGATACCCCCTAAGCCCCGACGCCCCTAAGCCCCTACCCCTAAGCCCCGCCGCCTCCTAAGCCCCCGCCGCCCCTAAGCCCCTACCCCCTAAGCCCCCCCGCCGATACCCCCTAAGCCCCGCCGCCTCCTAAGCCCCGTCGCTGTCCCCCGCCGCTGGCGCTATCCCCTAAACCCCGCCGCCCCTAAGCCCCTACCCCCTAAGCCCCGCCGCATCCTAAGCCCCCGCCGATACCACCTAAGCCCCGCCGCCCCTAAGCCCCTACCCCCTAATCCCCGCCGCCTACTAAGCCCCCGCCGCCCCTAAGCCCCTGCCCCCTAAGCCCCCCCGCCGATACCCCCTAAGCCCCGCCGCCTCCTAAGCCCCCGTCGCTGTCCCCCGCCGCTGGCGCTATCCCCTAAACCCCGCTGCCCCTAAGCCCCTACCCCCTATGCCCCGCCACATCCTAAGCCCCCGCCGATACTCCCTAAGCCCCGCCGCCCCTACCCCCTAAGCCCCGCCACCTCCTAAGCCCCCGCCGCCCCTACCCCCTAAGTCCCCCCGCCGATACCCCCTAAGCCCCGCCGCCTCCTAAGCCCCGTCGCTGTCCCCCGCCGCTGGCGCTATCCCCTAAACCCCGCCGCCCCTAAGCCCCTAACCTCTAAGCCCCGCCACATCCTAAGCCCCTACCCCCTAAGCCCCGCCGCATTCTCCTCCGCCGCTGGCGCTATCCCCTAAACCCCGCCGCCCCTAAGCCCCTACCCCCTAAGCCCCGCCGCCTCCTAAGCTCTCGCCGCTGTCCCCCGCCGCTCTCGCTACCTCCTAAGGCGCTACACCCTAAGCCCCCGCCGTCGATCACTTACATGCCTTCTTCTTCATCTCATCGTCCGTCCGATGCACAAGTCCTCCGTCCGGCCAGGCGTCCTCTTCGTCCGGTCCCGGGGGTCTTCTCTCTTCTTTCCGCCATCTCCGTCTCCGACGTCCTCTTCACTTCCCATAGACATACAATGGATGAAAATTCTTCCATTTTATGTCTATGGGAAGTGAGGCGCTATTCTGATTGGTCGGCGTCAGCACACGGCGACCAATCAGAAGAGCGCCTCACTTCCCATAGACATACATTAGCGTGTCTCGCTAAATATATGCCCGCCCTTCTGGTTCTAATTTCCGGACATAAAATCGCCGACACACCGCTATGTATGTCTATGGGAAGTGAGGCGCGATTCTGATTGGTCGCTGTGTGCTAACGGCGACCAATCAGAATTGCGGCGCACTTCCCATAGACATAGAATGGACAAAAATCGTCCATTCTATGTCTATGGGAAGTGCGCCGCAATTCTGATTGGTCGCCGTTAGCACACAGCGACCAATCAGAATCGCGCCTCACTTCCCATAGACATACATAGCGGTGTGTCGGCGATTTTATGGCCGGGCCCCTGATTCTCATTTGCGGCCATAAAATCGCCGACACACCGCTACGTATGTCTATGGGAAGTGAGGCGCGATTCTGATTGGTCGCTGTGTGCTGACGCCGACCAATCAGAATAGCGCCTCATTTCTCAATGCATCTCTATGGGAATGCGCCCTCCAATCACAATCGCGGCGCCATTTTTGAAAATCCACAGCAGCCAATCACAATCGCGCCTCACTTCCCATAGACATACATAGCGGTGTGTCGCCGATTTTATGGCCGGAAAATAGAACCAGAAGGCCGGCCATATATTTAGCGAGACACCACTAATGTATGTCTATGCCAAGTGAGGCGCTCTTCTGATTGGTCGGCGTTAGCACACAGCGACCAATCAGAAGAGCGCCTCACTTCCCATAGACATACATTAGCGGTGTCTCGCGAAATATATGGCCGCCCTTCTGGTTCTATTTTCGGCCACTGGGCTCCGCTATTTCCGGTCCGAAAAAAATGTTTTCTCTATTTTTCTAACTTTCTTTTTATCTCTTTTGCTATCTATATTCTTATCTATCTATCTTTCTATCTATCTATCTAAGAATATAGACAGAAAAATAGATACAAATAAAGATACATAAATACAGAACATTTTTTTTTTGGACCGGAAATAGCCGAGACCCGACCCCGAAAATAGAACCAGAAGGGCGGCCATATTTTTCGCGATACACCGCTAATGTATCTCTACGGGAAGTGAGGCGCTATTCTGATTGGTCGGTGTCAGCACACACCGACCAATCAGAAGAGCGCCTCACTTCCCATAGACATACATAGCGGTGTCTTGCTAAATATATGCCCGCCCTTCTGGTTCTATTTTCAGGCCATAAAATCGGCGACACACCGCTATGTATGTCTATAGGAAGTGAGGCGCTCTTCTGATTGGTCGCTGTGTGCTGACGCCGACCAATCAGAATAGCGCCTCATTTCTCAATGCATCTCTATGGGAATGCGCCCTCCAATCACAATCGCGGCGCCTTTTTTTGAAAAAATACAGCGACCAATCACATTCATGGCGCCATCTTTCTGAGGTTGCCGCCCACCAATCAGATAAGGCCGCTATTTATAGCGGGAAATTTGAATCTTCAACCTCTTTGAATCCTGTTTGCGAGACAAAGAAAAACTACGCTGGACCATCTGTTGGACTATCTTTCGCCCAAGAAATCCATCCTTCGTGAGGGTCTTTGAGGGAGAACGAGAAGCTACCGCTGGACCATCTGTTGGACTATATTTCAGCCAAGATATCCATCCTTCGTGAGGCCCGTCGGGAAGCAAGCGCTGGATCGACTTCTGCGATTGATCAGCTAAGATATCCTTTTTTAAATCTACCTTTTCACATCAGAGTCTATATGCCTGATGCTACGTTTTATTTTCAACTCTTTTGCTATCTTTTATTTCCACCACTTTTACTCTCTTGCGCCATGCAGCGCCGATCGGCGCTGCATGGAGCCTGCGCCACAGTTCGGACACTTCGCCGCTAAAAGCGCTGACTTCTGCGCTACAAGCGCAAATTCGGCGCTTCTAGCGGCCCTCCGCGGTCTATGAGACCGCTGTGCCCGAATACTCATTCAGGCGCCGCCCATACCACTTGCCGCTCTTCCCGGTGACCGCCGACCAATCGCATTCTCTCCGCCTCTTCCCATAGAGATGCATTGAGAATTGAGGCGCGATTGTGATTGGCCGCTGTAGATTTTCAAAAATGGCGCCGCGATTGTGATTGGAGGGCCTATTCCTTAAAAACTTAGGGGTGTACCGAAAAAGAGGGGCCCCCTTTGGTTTCTTTTTTGGGGAGGGGTCGGCTTTTTCCGGTCCAAAAAAAGTGTTTTTTTATTTTTTTTTGACTATTTTTCTTCTATTTCTTAGAAAATAGATAAGAAGATAGTAAAAATTAGATAGCAAAATAGATAAAAAGAAAGTTAGAAAAATGGAAAAATTTTTTTTTCGCCGGGAAATAGGGACCCCCTTTGACGAAAATAAACCAAAAGGCCGGCCATATATTTAGGAGAACGCTAATGTAGCTATGAAAAGTGAGGGGAATTTTCGATTGGTGGCTTAGCACCCCAGCGCCAAAAATCAAAATGGGGCCCACTTCCCATAAAAACTACCGGTGTGTGGGCTTTAGGCCGGGCCCCCTGGTTCTTTTTTGGGCCCAAAAATCGCCGACACCCGCTATGAGTTTTGGGGAAAGTGACCGCAAATTTTGGTCGCTGTTGCTAACGCCGCCCAATAAATTGCGGCCCCTTTCAAAAGAATAAAAGGGAAAAAAATGTCCATTGTATTCAGGGAAAAGTGGCCGCAATTCTATTGGTCCTTTACACCAACGACCAATCGAATCGCGCCTCATTCCCATAGACAACATTACGGTGTGCCCCTTTTAGGGCCCGGGCCCGGGTTCTTTTTTGGGCCCGGGACCGGCTCTGCGGTATTTGGGGGGGCCGAAAACTCGCAATGGCCTTCGCCGGCTAGGTATCCCAAGAACCGCAATGATTGGATCTTTGGTAGGGTGCGAGCAAGCCCAAGCGCTGTTGCGATTTCCCCGGCCCCGGGGAACGAGGATCAGACCGTTTTCCCGGCCCGAAAATAAACCGGGGCCCGGCCATAAAATCGCCGCAACCGCAGAGTCATGGGAATGGGCGCGTTTTTTTCTGTGGTTTTAAAAAGGGCCCCGCAAAGGATTGGGGGCGCTTTCCCATAGAGATGCATTGAAAATGAGGCGTTTGTGTTGGTTTTGGTTGGCGGTTTGTTCCCCGTTTGGGGTCGGGCCAGGGGGGAAAGGACTTTTTGCCGAGCCCTGGTTTTTTTTTGGCCCCACCCCGGGTTGGGAGGGGGAAAAAGCGTGCCCCCCCCGTGTTTGTGATTGGACAGCGGATTTCACACAGAGCGGACCAATCGTTTTCAGGGCCCCCTTTTTTTAATTTTTTCCCCCCCCCCAATAAATACGGTGGTTCGCCCGGCTTTTTATGAATAAACTTTGGCTCCGACTTAAACCCAAAAATTTAAAATTTGGAACTATGAAAAATTTTTAAAAATTTTTCAATAAATTTTCCCTTCAAGAAAAGTTTCCCCAAATCCCCATTTAAAATAAAACCCCTTTTTATAAATTTCATTAGCTCCTTTCACCAAATTGCCCTTTTTTTTTTCAATTTTTTAAACCCCCTTTATTCTTTTCTGCTCCCTTGCACCCATATGTGTGTCTAAGGCCTTTCTAATTAAACCTCTTCTATCTTTTGCATTTTATTTTCCCCCCCCTGTTTTTAGGTTCAAAGTGCTACTTAACCCCTTGATTCTTTTTCTTTTTCCAACGTGCGCAAAATGCAAACCTTTACTTTGAAAAATTAACCCTTTCTAACCATTTTTTATTATTTTCTTTCCACACTTTTTATGGATGCAAGTATTTAACCCTTCTATTGTTTGGGTTTTTTCAACTATTCACATGGGTTACTATTCCTTTGAATCTAAATTTTTTAAAAAATTTGTAATTTTTGATGTGGTTTTTGACGGTTCCAGGGGATTTAACCCCACAGGGTTTCTTTATTTTATTTCTATTTGGGTTTCCCTTTAACTTTGGGTAATTAACCATTTATCCTTTTATTCAAATTTATCTAATGAGCTGTGCATACTACCTGTCTTTATTTAACTTTTTTTATTTTTACCTGCCCTTTTCCACGGGAAAAATTTTAAAACGGGCGACGGTGAAAAAATGACTGCCTTTTGTGCTCGTGATAAGCTGCCTTTGGGCCCGTTCCCCGGAATCCCATATCATTAGGGATTGGGGGGAAAGCCCCAAGTGGTTTTGGTCTTGCGCCAGGGGCTGCCGCAAAATAAAACACGGTCCCCCCCACCTTTTTTTTTCACCGCATCTAAATGCTTTTTTAAAATTCCCGCTTTTTTGGGTGAAAAGGGCCTGCCCCGTCACATTTGGGACATTAACTATTTTTTACATACCAAATATTTTGGTTTACTTCCCTTTTTTTCCACTCTATAAACCGACTGGGGCCCCTTTCACACCTTTTTGGTACTTCCGTTTTTAAAATTTTTTCCCAAAAAATGGGGAAAAATTTTTTCCATTTTTTAACGTAATTTTTCCCCCAAATACCCGTCCCCTGGGGGTCGGTTGCGAAAGGGTTTTCACGCTAAAATCCCGGGATTAAACCTTAAATTTTTAAAATTTACCTCCCCGGGTTTCACCATGTACCCAAAAGGGTTCCTTTTTTTTCAATTTTTCCACCATGTTTGGGGTCACATTGTGCCATTTCACGCTCCTGCTAATCCCCGCTTTTTCCCAAACCAACCCCCAGCAAGAAAAACAAAAAAAAACCCCCTTCCCCTATAATCCCAAAAACCCTACTTTAAAAAATTTCAAAAAAATGCTCCCTTTCTCCTTTTTGGGCACCCCCTTTTCCGCAACCCCCAAAACCCCTGCTGGGTTTTAAAAAAGGGGGAAATTTCCCTTTTCCCAAAATCGGAACTTTAACCGCTTTTTTTAAAAGGGTTTGGAAATCTGTTTTTAACAACCCCCGCCTCCCCCAAAGGGGCCCCTTTTAACATCCTTTTGTTTTCCTTTGAAGCCCCCCTCATTTAAAGGATTTTAAAACACACAGTTTTGCCTTTCCATTTTACCCCCATACATTTAAAACAAGGGAAATATATTTTTTTCGTACTTTTAAAAAAACCCCTCTTTTTCTTTTTTTCACGGGTTTAATTGAAAATACACACTTTCCTTTTTTTTTTTTTTTGCCAAATTTAGACATATTTTTATTTTTGTTTTGTTTCCTTAACTAAAAAACCCCCGTTTTCCTAAAATTTTTGGATTTGTTCACTGACGATTTTTTTACTAAATGGCCTCCAAAAAAAAATATGGGGGCCCCTTTCCCAAGGGGGGCCGGCATCTACCCCCTAAAAGAACGTGCGGGAAGGGACTTCGGAACAGACACGTCTTGGGTTAGGTCGTGAAAAGGGGCTGAAAAAAACCCGAAACGCTTTTGCAGGGGAAAGACTTCGGAAAGAGAGGGTCTTCGCTTAGATCTTCGTAACGCTCCCTTAAGGGCCAAAAACGTTTTTGCAGGGGAAAAGACTTCAAAGGAGGTTTCCTTCCCCTTAGAAAAAAGGTGAAAAAAAAGGGGGTTCCTTTTTTGTTTAAAAGGCGAAAAACGCACCTTTGGGAAGAAAACCCCCTTCTGAAAAAATAGGAAACGTCTTTTCCGTTTTTAGAGGGGGGTGGGGTTTAAGGGCTCCTTCAAGGGCCAAAAAAAGGGCCAATCCCCAGAGGGAAAAAACCTTTCGGAAAAAGAAGGCCCGTCTTCCGGTTTTTACTACGTCTGGAAAAAAAGGCCTTTGCTAAAAAAGGGTTTTAAAACCGGCCAAATTGCCCCAAAAAACTTTTTTAAAACTTTTTTAAAAATTTGGTTTGGGGGGCCCCGGGGGGGGGGGGGGGGGAACCGTTTTTTCCCCGGTTTGGGGGATTTCTTGCCGAAGGCCCCCTTTGGCTTTCAAAGGAAACCCCCCGTATTTTTGCTGAAATTTTCCCCCTTTTTGGAAGAAAGGGAATTTCCCCCAATTTTTTAAATTTTTTTCAAAAAAAAGAAGGCCAAATTGGTTTTGCTCCCGTTGGCCCAGGCCCCCGGGAAAAAACCCAACAAATTTCGGGGGTTTTAAAAACCTTTTTTTGGGAAGGAAACCCCCCCCGTTTTTAAAAAACAAAAATTTCCCCCAATTTCCCTTTTTTGGCCTTCTTTCCCCTGGGGTTACTGAAAATTTTTTTACCAAAAGTAAACCCCAAGCCTTTAACGGACCCTCCCCAATGGGATTTTCCAAATTGGAAAAAAAGGGGAAGGAAAAAAGGGCAAAAGTTTTTTCGAAAGGGGGGTTTCCCTAATCCCCCTTAGGGCCAAAAAGGGGAAAAGCCGTGCCCCTTTTGAAATTTACTTAAAAAAGAAAAAAGATACTCGCTTTGGATAAGAAAAAAGGTGCTTTTTTAAAACAGGGTTTTTTTTTTTTCCCAAAAAGTCCTTTTAAAAGAAGAAAACCGGAACAAGGATTTTTCCAAAAAACCCAGGGCCTTCCGGCCGTCAAAGACCCCAAAAAACCACCAAAAATTCCGGCCTTTTTAACAGGAGGAACCCCTTCAAAAAACCCTTTTCAAAACCGCCTTTGGCCAAAAACCCTCTTTCCCCTTTGTTTTTGACCCTTTTTTCCCATAAACTGCGGGCCAACCAAAAAAAGGGTTCCCCTTTTTCTTTTTTCTGAAAAACCGCCCCTTTTTAAACCCCCTGGGGAAAAACCTTTCCTTTTTTCCGTCCCCCGGTTTAAAAGGGGGTTTTGCCTAAACTTCCCCCAAAAATCTTTAAAAATTCCCCATTTGGCGCCCCTTTTTCCGTTTCCTTTTAAAACCCCCTAAAATACTCCCAGGGCCACTTTCCCTTTTTCCTGTTTCCGGGAAATTTTCCTCAAAACTGCCTTTTGCCCCCTTCTTTGGGGTTTTTAAAAAATTCCTTTTTAAAAAAATTTAACGGGCCCGGGGGCCCCACCCCCCTTTTTCTTCTTTCCCCCAAAAAATTTGGTGGTTAATTTTTTCAAACCCTGCCCCAAAGCCCTTTTAAAAACCCAAAATTTTTTCCCCGGGCAACCAAAACCCTTTTATAAAAGGGAAAAAGGTTTTCCAAAATTTTAAAAAGAACAGCCCGTTTGGAAACCCATTTTGGGGGTCATCCTCTAAACCAACGGAAAAAGGGTTTTTCCCTTCCCTTTCCTTTTTTAAAAACAATTGAAAAAGGGGGGAAAAGGGAACGGAAATATATTTTTAAAACTTCCTCAAATTTTAATTAAAATGTTTTAATTTTCTAGGGGTCCCCTTCCCCCCGTTCCCCCCCTTTTCTATTTAACCCCCCCAAAAATTTCCTCCCCCTTTTTTTCTTAACCTTTTCCCTTTTTCACAATCCAAAAAATTTTTTTATTTGATAAAGGAAAATTCCCCATGTTTTTCCAGAACTTTTCCCCGGGGTTTTTTTCCCAAGAATTTTTAAAAATAAGGAAATTTAAAAAAGGCCGAATTTTTTTCGAGAAACTAAAAAGGGCACAAAGATCGGGGGCCCAAAACAAAAGGGGAAAAAGGGGAAAAATGGTAACCAAAATCAAACCCGGGGCCCCAAGTGGTGAAAGGAAAAAAAAGGGGAAGAAGGGGGAAAAAAGGGGGGGGGAAAAGGAAAAACGGGAAAAGAAAAAGCGGGGGGGCCCAAAAGGGAAGGGGTTTCTCCCCCAAAACTGGAAAAGAGTTAAGGGGGGGCCGAACAAGGGAAAAAATTTAAAAAGAATTGGGGGAAAAATTCCAGCGAAGGGGTTTCAAAGAAAGGCAAAAATTTAATTTTTTGGGAAGCAAAGGGGAAAAAGAACAATAGGGAAAAAAGGTTCCCAAGAAAAAGGGGGGGGGTAAATTAAAAAAAAAGAAAATCTTTGGGGCCCAAAATTGGGGAAAAAACCCTTTGTTTCGGACCAAAAGGGGAGGGGGAAAGGGAAAAAAGGGAAAAAGGGGGGAAGGGGGGGACCAGAGAAAGGGAGGAGAAAAAAAGGGGGCCAAAACAAAGACAGAAAAAATTAAAAAACCGCAAAAAAAAAGGGGAAAATTTGGGGGGGCCCGAAAATGGGGAAAGGGGGGGAAAAAGCCCCCACGGGGGGGGGAAAATTTTTTTAATTTTCAAAAAAGGAAAAAAATTCCCAAAAAAACAAAGCAAAGGGGAACAAAGGGGGGGGTTAGAGGAAAAGACCCCAAACCCTTAAAGGGGAGAAAAGGGGGGGAAAGGATTTTTAAGATAACCCCCAAAAACCCGGGGAAAAAAAAGGGCCCGGGGAAATGCAGGGGGGGGAAAAGGGGGGAACGGGGCAAAAAGGCCTGAAAAGGGGGCCAAACCCTAAAGAGGGGGGAAAAGGGGGAGGGAAAGGAAAGGAGGGGGGGGGGAAAAAATCCGGGTCAAAAAAAAGGTTTTAAAAGTAGAGGATTACCCCGAAAAACCCAGGAAACCCCCGGGAAAAAAAGTGGGGGAAAAGGTCCCCCAAAAAAAAAGGAACGGAAAAAAACCAAATTTTGGGAAGGGGGGGGCCAAGGGGAAAAGAGCAAGAAGGAGGATGGTTTGGGGGGGGAAAAATTGGCCCTGCCCGGGCTTTTTTTTTTCCAGCCTTTCCCCCTTGGGGGGTGTTTCCCCCTTTGACCCTTCCGTGGGGCCTGGGGGCCGTTTTCGCCCTTTGTCTTCCCAAAATTAAACGGGAAAAGGTTTTTTAAAAGACATTAACCCCCGGGGTTTAAAAAGGGGAAAGTTTTGGGTGCAAGGCAGGGGTATTGAAACCAAAAAAGGGGGGGGGTCCCCCAAACCCAAAAGGGAAAATTCCGGGATAAAAAAAAAAAAGGAGGTTTTTGAAAAAAATGGGAAAAAAAAGGGTTTGGGGGTTGGGGGGAAATGGGGAACCCCCAAAAGGGGGATTTAACCCGGGGTTGGGGAAAAAACCCGGGGAAATGGGGAGAAAAAACCGGGGGGAAAAAAAAGGGGAACAACACAAAAAAAATTCGCAGGTAGGGAAAAACGGAAAGGGAAAAGAAAGGGGGAAAAAGGGAATTTAAAAAAAGAAAAATTTTGGGGGGAAAGGGGAAATGAAACCCACCAAATCAAAGAGAAGGGGAAGGGGGAAAAAACCGAAAACCAAAAAGGGGGAGAGAGGAAAAAATCGGGGGGAAAAAAAAACCCCCAAAAAAAAAAAAGGGAAGAAAGGGGGGGGGAAAGGGCCCAAAAAGGGGGGGGAAAAAACCTAAACAAAAAACAAAAAAGGGGGAAAACCAAAAAGGGGAATCCATTCAAAAAAAATTTGGCCAAAAAAAAAATAAAAAGGGAAAAAAAAAAAGGGGGGGGAAAATCAAGGGGGGAAAAGGAAAAAAGGCAAGGGGAATAATTTTCAAAGGATTAAAAAAAAGGGGGGGAAAGCCGGGGGGAATTTCCCCCAAATTTTTAACCACAAACAAAGGGGAAGAACTAAAATTTTGGGCCCAAACAAAGGGGTTAAAAAGGGGGGAAAGAAAAAAACCAATGGGGGAAAGGGGGGCCAAATGGGGGGAATAAAAAGGGGGGCCAATAAAAAACCCCGGGGGGGGGGAAAAAAGGGGGGCACAAGGGGGGAAAAAAAAGGGGGGGGGGCAGGGCAAAGGGGGGAAACCAGGGGGGCCAAAAAGGGGGATTGGAAGAATGTTACGTCGTATAAAAAGATCAAGAACGGTATTTATTTAAGGTTGTTTTTTTTACTCCCAATTTCAAAGGACCCCAACAATTTTTGGCCCAACAAAAAGACTTTTTAATGAAGTCAAATCCCCCAACCTTTAAAAAGGGGCGAATTACCCCTTTGGGAAAATTCCCTCTTCGATGACCCCCTGTTTGGAAAAAAACCCTTTTTTTTTGGGATGCCTTGTTTTCTCAACATGCCTGCCAGTTTTTCGTAAAAATGTTTTGCAATAAAAATTTTATTTTTTGGCCCCCTCCAGTTTCATCCTTTGGAGTTTTTGGCAAAAATTTTAAAAAACAAGACTTTTTCCAAGAAAAACTGCCATGCATACATCCCAAAAACTGGGGAATTGTAGAATTGTAAAGGGGATTTTCAATGACAGATGCCCCAAAATTTTCCCTAAAAATTAAAGGGCAAAATTTTTAAACGTTTTTAAAAACCAAACCCCCGACCAAAAAAAAAAAGCCCACATCCTCCACTATACAACAAGATAAAGGGAGTTAAGAAGAGCTCAGCAAAATGAAAGCATTTTTAAATGACCAACAATTTGGGGGGCCCGGGGATCAATAAAAAAAGTTTTTACACAAAAAACCCCCTACAACCTAATTCCCTTTTTTTTGACGGTGGGGGTTTTGCAGTGAGAAAACATTTTTCTGAAAGATTTATTAATTAAAAAACCCCCTAAAAAAGGGAAAAGGGGGCGAAATTGTACCCCCTTTTGAAACCTTTTTAGGGTTTGGGGCAGCTAATTTACAAAAAGGGGAAAGGAAAACCATTTTTTCCCCTTTTTTAATGGCATAACCCCAATTCCAAAAAATAAAAAAAACCCCTTTTCCCAGAAAAAAAAATTTTAAATACAGAGGGCCCCCAAAAATTTTTTTTTGAAAAAAAAACCCAAATTTTTTCATTAAAAAACGAGTCCACTCGGGTTATCTAAATATGCACCCCCAAATGGATAAAAATCAATTTTTAAAAGGGGAATTTTCATAACAACGATTATCTCCAAGAAAAAATTTACAACACCTTTTGGAGGAAAGTCATTGTTTTTTTGGGGGGAACTTTCGACGGGGGGTTTTTAAAAACCCATCCCTGGGGGTTACAAAAAACTGACATTTTTAGAGATTTTTGTTTTAAAAAAACCCTCCCCAACAATGGCAGCTTTTCAAAAAATTTTGGGCCACTCTTAAAACAACATGGTTTTTTTGGGGACCCCTGATTTAGCATTTTTTTTACAAAAAAGGGGGGAAAAAGGGAAAAATTTTTTGCCCCAATGTTTTCAACCTTGGAATGTTTATCATTGAAATCCCACAAGACATAATCAAAAACTGTTCCCCATTTCATACTTTGCTATTTGGGGGGTAAAAATTTTTCCCCAAAAATTGATGTACATAACAAGAAAGCATTTAAAAATTTCTGCATCACAGCCCTTTTTTTTTTGCCCAAAAATGACCATTTGGTTTGGGGGAAAAATCAAAAGGCTTTGGGTTGAAAATTTCTGGGGAATACACTCAATACTTTTTGTGGGGAATTTTTTTCCATGATCCTAAAAGAGATGAAGACCCAAAAATCAATACCCCCGGGGAATTTTTTAAAAATTTACTAAAAACCAAGGGAAATTTTTTTTCTCTTTTCCCCCCTTTAAAATTAAAAATGGGGTACCATTGCCATTCTTTTGCGCAATTTTAAAAAAGCAAAAAAAGGTTTTTTGTAAGGACTTCCTTGTTTTTTCCCATCGCTTTGTTTGAAAATCTGATTCAAGAAAAAAATCTTTTACGGGTCGGGGAAAAGGGGAAAAGGGGGTGTTTTTTTTTTCCCAAAGGTTTTTTTTTTTTTTCCATCAAAACCCCGGTTTTTCCTTTCAAGTTAAAAAACGTCGAAATTTTTTTTTCCCCTGAACCTTTGTTTTTTTCCATGCCCCAAAAAAAAAAACCCCAAAGGGCCCCAAAAAAAAAAGGGGGAAATTAGGGTTTTTTTTTGCCAAAACCATTTTTTTGGGGCATGGACTTTTTTTTATGTGGTTTTTTTTAAAAAGTAAAAAAGGGGCTTTTAAAAATTTTTAAAGGGGAAATTTCTGGATAACACCCCATTAAAAAGGAAAATTTGGGCCCCCCAAAAATTTTGAAAAAGTTTTACTAAAAATTTTTTCCCCCTAAAAAAATTTTAAAAATTTAAAATTTTTTTTGTTTTATATATTTACATTTTACATACATAAAAGGTTTTTAAAAAAAATGAAAGCTTTAAAATTTTCTTTGCATCCCGCCTTTCTTTGCCCTAAAAAATGCCCCCTTTTAAAAAATTTTGGGGGAACTCAAAGGTTATGGATTGCTTTTCGGGTTTAATACATTTAGTACTTTAAATTAAAAGTTTCCCCCAATTTTAGACAAAAAATTCAGACCAATATCCGGGAATTTTTTAAAAAATTCCCCCTCACCCCAAAAAGGGGGAAAACCCTTTAAAACATCGCCTAAAATTTTAAAAAAAATTTAGTACCATTTCATCTTTTCGCATTTTTTAAAAAGCAAAAAAAAGGGCTTTGCAAGGGGAAAACCCCTTCATTGCCCCAAACACTTTTTGCCCCAAACTGAAAAGCAAAAGTCATTATTTAGGGGGGTTTTTAAAAGGGAAAAAAAATTTGGGGGGGTTTATTTCCAAGGATTGATTTAACCCCCATCAAAAACCCCGCCTTACCATTCAACTTAAACTCAAAAAATTTTTTCCGTAAGCCCCATTTTTTCCCAAAAACCTTTTAAAAAATCCCAAGGCCAAACACGGGAAAAAAGTGGGGGAAATTTTTTTTTTCCACAAAAAACCCCCCCTTTTTTTTTTGGGGCTTTAAAAAGTTTTATTTTTGGTTTTTTAAAAAAAGGAAAAGCCCCGGGAAACAATGTTTAAAGGGGAAAATTTGGGGGGTAAAAAAACCCCTTTTCCCCCAAATAAAATTTGGGGTTCCCAAAAAAGGGGGAAAAACCCCTTTTTCTCAAAAAAAATTTTTCAAAAAAAATTTTTTTTTTTAAATTTTTTAATACAAATTAATTTTAAAAAAAATTTTTTTTTACTTTCTAATTAAACCCCAAATTTTAAAAAAAAAAAAATTTATTTTTGGGTATAAAAAATGGGAAAAAAAAAAAAAAACATCCCCAAAAAAAAATTGGGGTTTTTTTTTTTAAAAAGATAAAGACATTTAAAAATTTTTTTTATTATTAGATACTAGCTGGGTGCCCGAGGCCCCCCAGGGGATCGGGTTTTTGGGAAGGGGGCGATCCCCCGACTCGCAATGGCCCTTCGCAGCCAATGCTTCCCCCCTCCCCAAGGGGGCCCTTTGCCATGGGGGGCCCCGTTTTGGGGGGCAAAGCGATTTTCCCCCTTAGAACTCCCCTTTTGAAAAAGGCCCCCTCCGCCCCCAAATGCTTGGGGGGCCCTACCACATGCCAGGGGTGAACTCGAAAACCCCCGAGGGGTTCCAGAAGGGGGAAAAAAAACCCTTTTTGGGGGAAAAAAAGGTATATAAATAAAATACCCTTTTTAAAAAAAAAAAAGTTTTTTTAGGGGTTCCCTTTTTTTTCCAAATAAAAATATATTTTTATAAAAAAAAATTTTAAAATTTAAAAATTTTTTTAGATACATCTTACTTTTTAAGATACGGGGGTTAAAAATTTTTAAAAATTTGCCCCCCAAATTACAAAAATTTTAAATTTTGCAAAAGTTTTTTATAAAAAAAAAAAAATATACAAAAAATACCAAAAAAAATTAATTTTAGTTTAAAAAAAAATTTTAAAAATTTTTTTTTTGGGAAAAAAAAATTTTTTATTTAAAATATATAAAAATTTTCCCTTTTTTTTTTTGGGGGAAAAATTTTTTTTTTTACATTTCTTTAAAAAATGTAATAAAACCACATTTTTTTTTTTTTAGAATTGTAGATTGAAAAATCAAAAAAATTTTCTTGCATTGGGGGTTGATAAGAACCTAAATTTTTCCCCAGCAGTATAGCTGCTGCGTTTTTTCATTTTTTTTTTACACAGGGGTAAAGGGGTTTTTTTTGAACAGCTAAGGCGGGCCCCCCCAAAAATTTTCAAATGCATCGCAGCGTTTTTAAGATGCATCCGCAAGCATCTCATGCAAACGGCAGCCCCTATCTTTAAAAAGGGGAAACCCCAAAAGGGGTCCCCAAAAAGCTTGCAGACAGCCTTTTCGCCCCCCTTTTTCCTCCTATAATTTATCCTCTGCACAGGGGGCATGCCCCATACAAATCACAAAACTCCCCCCCCCCGCCCCCCGGGGGTGCAAAATGTCGCGCCCCTTTGGGGGCGGGGGAAAGGGGGTTTTGGGGGTCTGAAAAAGCGGGGATCTTCCTGCGCAAAAGATCACAAAAATGGGAAAATAAAAAGGGGGGGGCCCCCCGGCTGTCCCCGAAAACATTTTCAGACACCGTGTGCCCCAAAATTTTAAAGGGGTAGGGACTGCCGTCTGCATGCAGATGTTTTCCGTTTCATTGCAAAAGCTGGGAGTGCATGTGCAAGTCTGAAGGGCCTAAGAAAGGGGTTTTTGGGGGGGGTTTTTTTCACAAAAACATCTCATCTTGAATTTTTTTTCCCCTTTTTCTATAAATACATAAAATACACATGGGTTTTCATTTTTTAAAAACACATAGGTTTTATATTTTGGGAAAAACATGGGGGACATTTTTTTGACCCCATAGGGAAAAAAAATAGACATTTTAAAATTTTTAAACCCAAAATTTAAAATTTGGGGTTTTTTTGGGGAAAAATTTTGGGGGGGAAAAAAAAAATTTTTCCATTTTCTGCCTAAGGGGGACCTAAAAAAACCCCCCTTTTCTGTAAGTTTTTCTGAAATTTTTTAAAAGGGGAAAATTTTTGGTTTAACCCCGGAAATTTGCGGCAAAAAAGGGGGTTTCCCAGTTTAAAAACCCCCAAAATCAGTTTAGCTCCCCCCTTTTTTAGTGGTTTGCATTTAGCCCCAAACCTTTTTTTAAACTCGGGTTGGCGTATTTACTGCAAGCAAAGCAAGTTCCATATTTATTACAAAAATTTTTTTTCCCGAAAAAGGGGAGCTGTAGGTTTGTCCCCCCTTTTGGGGGCCCAAATTTTTAAAAAAATTTTATTTGGTTTAAAATTTCCCCCCCTTTTGGGAAATAGCCAAAAAAAATCTGGGTTTTTTAAAAGGGGGCCCCAAATATTAAAAATTTTTTGGGGGGAAAAAAAAAAATAGGTCCCACCACTGTAAGGGAAAAACCCTTTCCCCCGGGGTTGGGGGGGGAAAAATGTAAAGGGCCCCAAACATAGATTATTAATTTCCCTATTTAAAAATTTTTTATACTAATCTTTTACAAAAAAAACAGTGCCAGTATCCCCCAAAAAGAAAAGCCTTTTTCCTTTTAAAAAAAAAGACCCTTTACTTTTTCTGACATATACCCCCCCAAAAAATTGGTTTTTAAAAAGATAAACATGTCTTTTTTGTGCATTTTTTGGGGGGAAAATTTTAAAAAAAATAAAGTTTTATATGCCCTCCCCCATTAAAAAAATTTTTCCCCCTTTTTTTTTTAAAATTGGGCCGCCATCCATCATGGGGAAAAAATTTTGGGTTTTAAAATTAAAAAAAAACCTAATTTTAAAAAAACCAAAACAAAAGATTCCCAGAATCCCGATGCCCCAAAAAGCAAACGGGCCCCCCACCAAAAGGAAATGTGTATAAAACCCGGGGGTGGGTGAAATTAAAAAACCGGTTTGGGGGGAACATGTGAGGGAAGGAATACAAGTTTTGAAAAAAGGGGGGGGGTTTGGCAGATGAGGGGGGGTGGGGGAAATTTGGGGGGGAAAAGGGATACGGGGGGGGGACCCCTTTTTAAAGGAGGGACATTATAGAGAAAAGTTTTTTATGGAGGGGGACAGTATAACAAATAGGTAATATAAGGGGGGGAAAGGTTTTGGGGGGGGGGCAGTTTTTGGGTAATTTGGTCATAGTTCAAAAAATATGGGCAAATGGGGGATAGTTTAAGCTTTTAAAATGTCGACAAATTTTTGGGGGTTTTTTTTCTCAAAATTTTTTCAGAAGTGTAGCGGGGGGAGCCAAAACTGGCCCCAAAACCCAAAAAAAAAAACCCCAAAAATTTTTAAAAAAGGGTTTTTTAAAAAGGGGGTAGTTTTTTGGGCAGATATTTTATTTGAGGGGAAAAATTTTTTTAAAAAAAATTTTTTTTTTTAAAAGGGGGCCCCGTGGGGAAATATTGCGCAGAAGACCATACAAGAGGGGAAAAAAACCCCTTTTTGGGGAAAGAAACCCGAATTTTTTTGAAAAATCACGATGGAGATCTTGACAAATGGAGAAAAAAAAACACCTATAAGGTCCCCCGGGGGAAAAAATTTTAAAATTTTTTTCCCGGGCCCGTTATTGTCAGTGTTGTATTTTCCCCCGTATGATACACGGGGCCCCGTTTAAAATTTATGGTAACAACAAATCCCAGAAAAATTACTTACAATTTTTTTAAAAATATACTGGGAAAAATTGTAGGTTCATGCAATATAATTGGCATTTTATCTGCCAAAGGGCCCGGGGCCCTTTACACTGCCCATGTTTTGGGGTTCCGGGGCTTTTCCCGGGGGATAAACCGAAACCCCCCGGGCCCGATTTTTTACACAAAACAGCCTTATGGGGGGAAAAGGAAACCCGGGAAAAGGAAAACTTTTGTGCCATCCGGTTTCCATCTTCCGGGGGGAAAAAGGGTTTTAATTCAGTTTTCCTCCCGGCACAAAAAGGGTTTTTGCTTTGGGGTCCCGGGGGCTTCCCCCCCAACTTTTGGGGGGCAATGGGCGCGGGAAACGCCCCCCCCCTTTTTGACAAAAACAAAGGGCCCCCCGGGAAAACCCGGGTTTTCCACGGCTGAAGTTTAGCAGTGGGGGTCGCAAAATTTATCACCCCCCAGCTGTCCCCCGCTGGGGGGTTTCCCAAAGGGGCCCGGGGCCCAAAACTCCCTGCTAGCCCCTTTTTTTAAAATTTTGGGGAGTTTTAAAACTGATCTTGGGAAAAACTGGCTGCACAAATTTTTTTCCTCCGATTCTTTTTTCAAACCAGAGTTTTTAAAGCCGGCCAAAACATCTTAAAAAACCTGGGGCCCCCGCCCCCCTTTTTTCTTGGGGTTTTTTTACATTTTTCACAAAAAAAGGGCCCCCAAAAGGGGAAAACAAAAAAAAAAATCTTATAAAGGATAAAAAAAAATTTTTTTTTAAAAATTTTTTTCCCACTGCTTGGGCCTCCTGATTTTTTTAAAAAGTTTGCCCCAAATTTTTTAAAACTGTTTTTCCCCTTTTTTCCCTTTTGGGCCCACAGTTTGTTGGCAAAAGGGGGGTTAACATCATGTTGATTTCGTGCAATATTGAAAAGAAACTTATCATTGACCTTTTTTAAATGTGTCCACTGGCTATTTTGGGGGTTTTTTAAAAAGCTTTTGGGGGGCCCCAAATTTTTCCCCCAAAAAAATTGGGGGGCAACCCTTTAATACGGGGCCCAAAAATTTTAAAAATTTTGGGGGGGTATCTTTTTTTTTGCAATTTTTGAAACTCCTTACAATTAAAACAGGGAAAAGGGCCCTTTAAAAACGTATGAATGCAAAAAAAATTTAAAGGGGGAAAAGGTTTTTCTGATATCAACTTCCTTTTTGTGGTACATTTTAAAATTTTGGGGGGGGGAAAATTTTTTTTTGGTTTTGGGGGGTTTTCCCAAAAGACGGCCATTTTTTTAAGTCACCATTTTGGTTTTCCCAAATTTATTTTTTTTTTTAATGGGAAGAGGGTCATGTGACACATAAAAACCCCTTTTTGGGGGGTTTTATAAGAAAAAAATGGGGGGAAAAATTGGGTTTTTTTAAAATAGCTTTTTTTTTTCCCCTGGTTATTTTTTGGGTTTTTAAAAAACCCCCTTAAAAATATTTTTAAATTTCCCGCCCTTTTTGTTTGGATTTTTTTAATGAAAACCCTCTTCCCCCCCTTTCCCACACACTAATAGCAACACTGCAGAAAAAAAGCTTGCACGGGCCCCTTCCCCAAAACCTTTTTTTCAGTCGGCAATCTCGTATTTTTCACAGCATAGACAATTGCCTTCAGAAAGGGGTGATAGGCAAATCTTTTGTTTAATTTTGGGGAAAAAATTTTAAAAAACAAAACCAAAAAAGCAAAAATTGGGGGGACCCTAAAAACCCACAGTGGGACCCCGATTCCCTTCCCAAACTGCGGAACAAAAAACATTGATGGGTTGGGGGTGGGGGATAGGGGGGGAAAGATGGGGGGGGCCCCCCTTCATCCCAAAGGGGGAAACCTCAAAAAACCCAAATGGATAAATGGGGAAAAAAAGTAGGGGGTTGCAGATATCCAAAAAAGGGGGTTTAGGTTTCAATTTTATAAAAGAAAAGGCCCACTTTTGTTGGGACCCCATATACCAAAACCAACCATTTAATCTTTTTTCTTCCCCAAAAATTCCCCTTTTGGGGGGGGTCTAAAAATCTGTAGGTTAGTGTCAAAAAAATTAAACCCGGGGGGGTTTTTTAAAAAAAATTTGGGGGGCAAAATGGGGCCCCCCTGGTCCAAAACCCCCCCTCTGGAAAAGGGGGTTTTTTTCCCCCCCCCCTATACTAAAAATTTTTCCCTAAACAGGGGAATTTTTTTTCACCAACCATTCCCATTTTATTTAGGGGGTTCATATAAATGGCCCACCCCCCTAAAAAAAATATTAAAACCCCCAAAATAAAGATTTTCCCTTTTTTCCCTTTTTAAATTTTTCATATGATTTTTTTTAAAACCCCCTTTATTGAAAAAATTTTGCAAATAAATTGGTTACTCGGCTTTTTTGTTTCACACTGCACATAAAACTTTACTTTTTCCCCCTTTTTCCCAAGGGGCCAAAACCCGGGGGGAAAGTAACTGACACGGTTTTTGGGGGAAAGCGATGGGGGGGCCCATTGTGAGCAACCCCGCAAGGTCCCTCTATGAAAAAAATTTTTTTTGCTTTTATTCCCCGGTTTTAAAAAAAGTAAACCACGGGAAAAGTAAAACCTCGGGTCTAATTTTAAAGGGGGAAATTTTTGGGGGGAAATTTTTAAAACCCCAAAAAAGGGTCATTAACCCCCGAGGGTATAGATATATAAAACCCCCAATTTTTTGCACACTGACCCGGGGAAAAAAAAAAGAAAGGGGCCCCCCCCCCTGTAAAAAGGAAAAATATATTTTAAAAGGGTTTTTCCTTCCCCCTACAACAAAAAACAATGGTTTTTGGGGGTACAAAAAAAATGTAAATTTATATGCTCAATTAAAGAAAAACAAACAAGGGAAATTTACATAACAAAGTCTTTTCTTTTTTCAGGGACTCCTGAGCTGCCTACAAAAATCTATTACAACTTTTACCTTTGGGGGAATAATGGGTGGGGATTGCTTTAATGGGGGGGGGGGGGAAAGGGTTTTTTTAATTAAAAAAGAGAAGTTCCAATTGATATCATAAAATTTTTCAAAACACCAAAAGGGGAAAAATTAAAAAAACAGGAAAAAAATAAAAAAAAAACAAATAACAAAGAACCCCCAAAAGGGGAAAAAAAAAAATTTTAAAAAAAGGTAAAGGGAAATTTATTTTTCAACAAATTTTTTTCATTTTAGATGTGAATTATTTTCAGAAACCCAACAACAAACAGAAATGAAAATCATGGCTTATTTAGCCAAAAAAAAACAATTTCCGGAAATACTCGTGGGAAAAAAGCCCCACCCTTTTTAAAAAGCCGACCCCCCCCCACTTTTGGCCCCCCAAAAAACTGGGGGAAAAAAAAATTGACTCCCTGTATAAAAAGAGGGTGGACCCCAGGGACAGGTTTTAAAAACCCCAGCAGTGGTTTTGGGATGCCCCCCCCCCAGGTATAAAAAAGCGCATCCCCAGTAGTTTTTGGGGGAAAAGCAGGGGCCCCCCAGGTATATACAAACAGGGGCCCCCTTTTTTTAAACAGCACCCCCAGAGGTATAAAAACAAAAACCCGCCTCAGTGGAAAAAAAAAAAGCAGCCCCCCCCCCTATTTTTGTTTCAGCAGCCCCCCCAAAAGGGGGATACAGCCCCCCAGGGGAAAAGCAGCACCCCAAAAAGGGTTTTTTTAACCCCCCCCAGCCCCCAGTGGTTTTAAAAAAAAGCAGCCCCCCAGTTGGGGTTTAAAAAAACACAGCCTCAGTGGTTTTAAAAAAAAGGGAAAACAGCCCCAGGTTTTATAAAAAGCACAGCCCCAGGGGGTTTTTACAACAGCAGCCCCAGGGTATATACAGCAGGGACCCCCAGGGTTTTAAAAACAGAACAAACCCCCCCGGGGGAAAAGCAGCAGCAAACCCCAGGGGGGAAAAACAGCAGCAGCCCCAGGGGGGAGCAGCAAGGGAGCCCCGGGATTATGCAGCAGCCCGCCCCAGGGTTAAAATGCCGCAGCACCCCATGGAATTCGCCAACAGCCCCCCCCGGTTTTAAAAAAGCAGCAGCAGCCCCCAAAAGTTATATCAGCAAAAGGGGGAGCCCCATTTTTAAAAAGCACAGCAGCAAAGCCCCATGGGGTTTTAAACAGAAACAGCAGCCCCCCCGGTTATATTGCACAAACAGCACCCCATTTATTTTTATTGGGAGCCCGCACACCCCATGTTTTTAAAAAACCCCCCCCGCAAACCCGCCCCAAAGAAAATAGCAGCAGCAAACAGCCCCATTTTTTTTTTCAAGGCAGCAACCCCCCTGGAAAAAGCAGCAGCACAAACCCCATGTTATATGCCCCCCACAGCCCCGCCCCCAAAAATTTTTTTGCAGAGCAGCAGCCCCAAATTTTTTTATGCCCAGCAGCTCCCCCATGTTATATGCCCGCAGCCCGGGGCCCCCCTGTTATATGCCCCCCCGCAAACAGCCCCATGTTTTATGCAGCCCAGAGCCCCCCTTTTTTTAAAACAGCAGCAAAGCCCCATGTTATTGGGAGCACAGCAGCCCCATGTTTACATGCCAAAAAAACACACCCCAGTTTTAAATTTTTTCCCCCCCGCAGGGGGGCCCCATGTTACATCAGGGGGCACCCGAGGTAAAAAAGGGCCCCCCCCCCCCCCCCCAAGGTATACAGGCCCCCCCCCCGGGGCTCCTTAAACCTGTAAAGGAAGATGATTAAACTTTTTTGCCCCCTTTCCGGCCCCCCTTTTTCCCCCCTCTCCATCCGCTCCCCCCATCTGCATCGCCTCCTCCATCTTCATTCCCGGCTTTTTGACTTTTCCGTGTTCTGCCCCCGACAATTTTTTTTTATTGTCCCGGGGGCCCACCCGAACCCAAGAAGGGGGAGCGCGATGCCCGGGGGGGGGGGAGCGCGAAGGGGAGCGGGGGGCGGCAAGGGGCCCGGGAAAAAACCCAAAAGGGAAATAAACCTTTTTTCCCCTTTCAGGTTTTTTTACCGTGTAGGGGGGGCCTGGGGGACTTATGGGGGGCCTGTATACTGTTTTTGGGGGGGGGGGGGGGGGGGGGGGGGGGGGCGCCCGTATATTTTTACTCGCCGTTAACCCGGGGGGGGGTTTTCCCTTTTTACCCCCCAATTTTTTTTTGGGGGGTTTTAAAAACTGGGGGTTTTTTACGCTTTTTTTAAAAACGGTTTTAAAAAAATTGGAAAAGGGGGTTTTCCCCCCACTAACTCAAAAATGGGAGTAAACCCTTCTAAAATTTGGGAAAACATCTGTTTGGGCCCAAAATTGCGAAAGTTTTTTAAAAGATTTGGGGCCTTTTTTTCCCCCATTTTTTTTTAAGGGGGGGCCCCCCGTCACCCCCGGCAAGGGGGGCTGGAAAAATTTGGTGGCAAAATGGCGGGTCGCGTAGCGTTTTTTGGGACCCCGCCAGCGTCGCCACCCGGGCCCCCCATTTATTTTTGGGGGGAAAAATTCTCCAGTTTTCCCCGCCTTTGGGGGGGAGCGGGGCAGAAAAACATCGCGGGGTTGGGGCCCCCGGGAAAACCCCCCCGGCGATGCGGGGAAAAAGGGGGGCCCCCATTCTCTCTTTTCCCCCGACAGCCCCGGCGGCCTTTTTCAGGGGGGGAAAGTTTGAAACTTTTCCCCCAGATGGGGTTTTTGGCCCGGGGGGGTTTTTTTAGAGGGGGGGTCTGAAACCAGGCGACCCCCCCGGGCCCGGGGGCCCCGGGCCAATTTCCCCCCCCTTTTTAAAAAAGAGGCCACCTAGGGGATTTTTCCGGGGGCCCATAGCCCACGCCCCACTTTTCCCCCCAGGGGAATTTTTCGGCGTCCCAAAACCCTTGTTTTTTGGGGGGTTTTTTTGAAAAAAAAATTTTTTTTTTAAAAACTTTGATTTTTTTAATCCCCAAAAAACAAAAAAGAATAAAAAAATTTTTTTTTTTTTTCCCTTTCCCCGAGATAAATATAAGTGAAAAAGGGGAAAAATTTTTTTAAAATTTAAAAAAACCCCCCTTTTTGCACAAAACATTTACCATAAAAAACCCCCCTTTTTCACAACCCCCATATTAAAAACCTTTTTCTTAAATTTTTTTCTGCTGTTCCCCCTTTTTTAAAAACCCTGCCCCCGCCAAAAGGTTTTTCCAAAGACCCCCTACTTTCCTGTTTTTTGGGTTTTAATTGTGCTTAAAAAGTGTGGGGGAAAAAAAAGATTTTTGCCCCCTTTAAGGGGCCCCGTCCCCCCGGGGGACATCGGCCCCCAATTAAAAAGGGGAAAAAATGGGCGTGGCTTTTTTGGCCCCGGGTTTCACCCCCCCAAAGTCGCCTCGTAAAGGGGCGATGTGGGGGCCCGCCAGGGGTCCCCCTGGTTCAACATTTTTCTAAAACCCCGGGGAAAACCCCCAACGGGGGTGATTTTTCACAAAAACCCCCCCCATGCCAACCTCCCCCCCGGCGACCCCCCCAAGGGGGAATGGGGCCATGGGGTTTTCCCCTTCCCCCGGGTTTTCCCCCCCTGGGGGGGTTTTTTTTTTTTTTTTTTTTTTTTTTTTTTTTTTTTGAGCCACCTGTCAGTTTTCCCCCGGGGGGCCCCTGGGGGATGTGGGCCCCCATGTAAAGGGGGGCGGCAACCCCTGGCGGGGGGGCAAAGACTTGGGGAAAAAAACCCATTTTTCCCCCAACATCTCCGGGCCCCGGGGCCCCAAATTTTGACGGGGCCTTTAAAAAAACTGGTTTTAAAACCCCCCTGGTTTTAAGGGGTCCAGGGGTTTTCCCCCGTGTGAACCAAAAAAAGGGGGCCCTTTTGGGTCTGATTTTGGCCACTTTGGGGAAATTCCCCAGGGGGGGCCCGGAAAAGGGGGGTGTATGGCACAAAATTTTCTAACGGGGTTTTCCTTCTGTTCAGGGAGGACCCACCCCCAAAATTTATTTTTTTTCCCCCTGGACACAAAAAAAGAAAGGGTTGCAGCTTTTTTGGGGATCTGGCCCCAAAAAAACTAAAAAAAACGAAAACCTGGTCGGTCCCCCCGGGTTTCCTGGCAAAAAAGGCGCCCCCTAAAAAAGGGAGTCCCCCCCAGCGCCGGATTGCCCCACCCGGGGGATCCCCCCAAAAAACCCGGGGCTCCACCCCCGAAAAGCTAAAAACCCCCAAGGGGGGCCCAAAACCCTTTTTACAGTATAAAAATGTTTTAATGCAAAACGGGGCCCCCTATGGTATCCCCAGACATTTTAACCTTTTTTTGGGGGGGAAGAAAAGGGGAAAACAAGGGGGAGAAAAGGGAAGTGGGCCAACTTTTTCCTACACAAAAGGGGTTTAAAAGAATTTTTGGGAACGCTTATCCCCTTAAACCCCCCTTTAAATACCTTTAAAACACTTTAAAAAAAAAAAAACAATAAAATTGGGATTTTTGGGCCCCCCACCCCCGCAGCTAAAAAAAAAAATTTTCCCCCTTTTTTTGGGAAAAAAATTTTCCCCAAAAAATTTTGGATTGTGGGATGTGGATTTTTGGGAAAATAACGGGGCAAAATAAATTAAATGATTTTTAAAAAAAAAATTGGAGTTTAAAAGGGAAAGGAAAAAAAAGACAGACACCCGGGGAAAAAGGGGGAGGGAAAAAGGGGGAAAACATTTTAAAAAAGGGGGTGGGCCCCCCAAAAAAAAATTTTTTTTCAACAAAGGGGGCACCTTTTTTTCCCCCTTAAAACTTACTTTCAGTGGGGGAAAACCCAAAAACCCTTTTAAAACAGGGGAGGGGTTTTTCCCCAAACCCCCTTTAAAAACCCCCCCCCTCCGTTTAAAACGATTATAATTTTGAAAAAACATTGTGAAACATACTTTGGGGGTTTTTTTACATTGGGGTTCTTTGCAAAAACGATATTTTGCCCCATTTATATCATTTTTTTCCCTTTGGGGTTTAAATGACCCTTTAAAAGGGGCCCTTGAATTTTTGCACTGCGGGAAAATTTTCCCCTTTATAAATTTCCCTTTTTCTTGGGAAAAATTTTAAAGGGAAAATTTCTTTTTAGCTCCCCACTAAAATTTTTAGCTAATGTAAAAATTAGGTGTCGGGGTTTTTTTTCTTTTAAAATTTTTTTTTTTTTCCCCCTTTGGTTGGGGGTTTTTGTACCATATCCCATGCCAGCCGATCCCCATTAAAGCCCCGTACCCCCCGAAGGGGTTTTAGCTTAAAAACCCTGTTTTTGGGAAAGGAAAAAACCCAGCAAGTTTAGTGGTTTTAAAATTACCTCTAACCCCGCGGGGCAAGAGACTCCCAATCACAAAAATTTTAACCCCAAAAAGGGGGCCCTTGAGTAACGGGGGAAACCCGAAGACCGTACAATTCCGTGATAAAAAATTTTTCCCCCCTAAAATTTTGCTCTTTTAAAATGGTCCCCTAACATACAGAGGTGACTGGGGGCATTTTGGGGGGGAAATTTTTTTAGTTTTTTCGACTCCCCTTTGATATGGCCCCGGGGGCCCAAAAATGGGGGCTAAAACAAGGTCTGCTTTTGTCCCAATGTTAAATTTTTGCTATAAAAAAGGGAAAATTTTTTTTTGCATTTTTTTTTTCCCCCTTTTTTTTTTAAATTTTTTAATTTAAAAATTTTTTTTCAAAAAAATTTTTGGTAGAAATTTTTTTCTAAAAAAAAAAAATTTTTAGACGCTTTTGGTTTTTTCCCGAAAGGTTTTTTTATGTTTTTTTTTTTGGGGTCTTTAAAAGTAGGGGGGCCCCAGAAAAATTTAAAAATAAAAACAAAAAACCCCCTTTTTCTCTAACTTAAAAACCCTGACCTAAATGGGGGAAAATTTTTTAAAGAAAAACCTTTTAAGTCTTGAAATTTTTAGAAAAAATTAAATTTTTTAAAAACAAGAAAAAAAAAATAAAAAATACATGTATATATTTTTTGTATATACATATATTTTTTAAAACGGGTTTTAAATTTTAAAAAATTGGGGGGGTTTTTTAGCTTTCAGAAAAAAGGGCCCCGGGGGGGAAAACTATAAAAATTTAAAAATTTTTATGAGGGGACAGTACGGGGGAAAAACCCTTTTTTAAAATTTTATCTTTTTACTCTTGGGGCCCCCGAGACGGGGAAAGGGGGAAACCTCTACGTTGGAGAAAAAAAGGGTTTTTTAAACAGAATCACGCCCGGGTTTTGGGCCTTTTAAAATTTTTAAAGCATGAACTATAAAATCCCCCCCTTTACCAAAATGATGTTGTAATAAATTTTAAATCACTAAAAAAAAATTTAAGAAAGGGGCCCGAATCCCCCCTTTTTTTAAAAAAATATAATAAAAAACCAGTTTTTATAAAACTAGATTCTTTTTTTTTGGGGGTTGTTTTCCCGGAATTAGTCCCCCGTTTTTCCCCAAAAACTGGAGTCCGGGAAAAAGGAAAAATTTTTTTTCCCCCAAAATTTTGGAGTTTAAAAGGGGTTTTCCACATGGTTTTTTTTTTTTCCTTTTTCCCCTTATCAACATGTTTTTGGCCCCCAAAGGGTTTTTAACTAGAGGGGCGTAAATTTCCCCTTTTTTTCCAAAAACCCTTAAAAAAAATATGGTTTTCATTTACTTAAAATTTTTTTTTTTTTAAAAATTAAAAAGAACAGCCCCCCAAAAAACCCCGGAAAAAAAGGGGGGGGTGGGAAAAAGCCTTGGGTAAATATTTCCCTCCCCCGGAAAATCGGGGTTTCCCCAGGTTTTTAAAAAAATTTTAAAAAGGTGGTTTTTGGCTGATATGGTCTCAAACCCCCCTTAAAAACCCAAAATCTTTTTAAAAAATTTTTGGGGAAAAAAATAAAAAAAAAGGTTTTTTTGGTTTTAAAAATACAATTTGTGGTGGGAAATTTGGGGCCAAAAAAACCCCTCCAAAATTCCACATTCACGTAACCGGGGGGTTTTTCCTTTTTCATGCTCTTTTTCCATAGGGGAAAAACCCCCAGACTTTTCTTACTTTTTCCCAAGGGGCTGATTCCTATCCAAAATATTTCCCCCCACCCCCAAAATACCTTAATACCAGCCTGCTGCTCCCAAAACCCTTTTTGGGCCTTTTCCTAAAAAAGGGGTCCCCGCCAAAACTATCTTTCCGCCTGCAAGTATCCGCCCCGAGGCCATACCCTCTCCCCCCGAACCATTCCCCTTTTTTTGAAAATTGCTGAAAACCCGTTCCACCAGCTGTCCCCAGGGGGGACCTATTACCCCCGACACTGGGGGCCCCCCAAAAAAAGGGGGCCCAAAAAATTTGAGTCACTTTCATGGTTTTTTTGGGGATCCCCTGGGGGTTGCACCTGGGGGAAAACTATCTCCAACCTACCCCTTTTCCCCCCTCTAATGGCCTACTTTTAACGTCCCAAAATCCCCAAAAACCCCCCATATTGGATACAACAAGGCCCCGGGAGTTTCGCATTTTTTTTGGGCCAGAAATCCCCCAAAAACGCATAGAAGGAAAAATTTTTTTGCGCGATAAAGGCAGGGAACAGAAAAATTTCGATTGGGCTACCCCCCCCCCCTTTTTACTTTTGGGCCTAGACATGAGAGAGAATAGGGGGGAAAAATTTTTCTCCAATTTCCCCCGGTTTTTGGGGGGGGCAACAGCAAGATCCTCCAGGTTCCCCCCCCAATATCGGGCCGTTTTGGGAAAAACCTGCTCATATTTTTGCCCCCCCCCAAACGGTTTTTATGTTCTTTTTTTGGGGGGCGCATTGCAAATTTTCACCCCCAAAAACGCACGAAAAAAAAATCGGGGGCCCCCAAAAAACAAAAACCCCCTGAAATTTTTATCGGAGTTGGGGGGGCCCATATCGCGAAAAGGGGGAAAAAATTTGGCCCCCTTAAAAGGGGGCCCCCAGAAGACTCAGGGAAATCCCCCCCCCCTTTGGGACACTCCTTTGGGTTTAAATCGGGGGGTTTTTGGCCCCGTGGGTCCACTTTTCCCCCAAGCTCACACAGACCCCAACTTTTCAACAAAAAGGGCAAAATTTTTGGTTTTGGGGGATTCTTTTTAATACATAATTTGGGTTTTGAAAATTTTTTTTAAAGGAAAAAAAAAATTATTTTAATATCCAAAAATTTAAAACCAATGACATCCCTTAAAAATTTTTTGAAATGGGGTTTTTAGAAAAAATTTTTAAAAGCAAAAAAATGGGGAAATTTTTTGGGGATCATAGTCTTAAAAATTTTTTCCGCACAAAAAACCCCCAGTTCTGTTTTCCGATTTAAAAACAAAAATACTATTCCCCCCAGAACTTTTTTTCCCCATATCAATTCGGGGGGCTGGGGATTTGGAGCGTTTTTCCGGGGTTCTGAAATTTTCAGCAAAATCTATCCTGCTTGTCTAAAATAGTTTTTTTATGTTTTTTTAAGGTTTTTTTTCCTAAAACACAATCTCAAAAAAAAAAATTTTTTAAATTTTTTTCCTTTTAAAAAAAATGTAAAAAATTTTTTTTTTTAAAAACAATTTTTTTTTTAAAAAATGCTTTTCCCCTTTTGCGCTAAAATTTTTTTAGTGATAGGTTGAAAAAGCCCCTTTTGGGTTTTCCAAAAAAAACCCCATCTTTTTATCAGTTTTTACCCCTTTTTAAAAATTTTAGGGGGAAACCCCCCTTTTTTACACGGTTTTTGTTCAGGGGTTATATTTTTCAGAATTTTTTTACCCCTGTAAAAGGACACCAAAACTTTAATTTTGGGGGTCGGGGAAAGGCTATTGGTGCAGAAAAAAAGAAAATTTTTACCCCTTGCCCCAGACCCCCCCCTGGTAATTTAAAATTTCCCGGGGGATTTCCACAATCTTGTGATGCCCCCTTTTTTCCCCCAAAAAGTAAAAAAAATAAAAAGGGGAAAAACCAAAAAACTTTTTTTACTGGAGGGGTTTTTAATTTTTTTTTGGGGGGAAATTTGGGGATTCCCCCGGGGGGGTTTTTTTTTAAAAAATTGATTCTGAAAAAGTACAGATGCTTTGGAGAAAAATTAAAATTTTTCCCCCCTAACCCTAAAAAGGGTTTCCCATTGGGGCCCCGATCATGTCATTTTTGGGCCCCCAAAAATGAGTTAGTTATAACTATAAAACCCTTTTAAACCGATTTACGGGGCAGGGGGCCTCTAAAAGGGAAAAAACCAAAGGGGAAAAAAGGGGGCCCCCCACCGGGAAAAACCACCTGTGGCTGAAAAAACTGAGCCCCCCCTTCCCCCCAGATGGGTCCCAAAGTGGGACCAAAATTTTCCCGGGGGCCCCGGGTTTTTAAAACCCGGAAATACCCAAACCCTTGAGTACACGGGGCCCAAACCCCAAAACATAAGCCCCGGGGCAAAAAGTACAAACATAAAATGAGGAAGGGGACAAACAGGGAAAAAAAAAAATAAAATTAAAACTCATTCTTCTCCCGGGAGAACTCCCCCTTGCATAAGCTGGAAAATCTCCAAAAAACAAAGCTCCTTAACAAGCAGCAAAAAAATGAACTATACTGGCATTTGGGAAAAGGGGGGAAAAGTAGGCCCCTTAAAAAAGCGGGGAAAAGGGGCCCAAAAATTTTTTGCTTAGGGTTACAACTACATGCTAATCACAGGCCCAAAAAATTTAAAGGGAAAAGGGGGGCCCCCTAGCATCACCATTAGGGCCCTTTTTAAATTTTCCCCCTTTTAAAAATTAGCATTTTTTTTCCCTGAGCGCATAAAAATTTAAATTAATGTAACCCCCCGCTCAGGGGTTTTTATACCCTCACTATGGTTACCGGGCTTTCAGCCCAGCTGGCAGTTCCCACAAAAAAATTTTTCCCGTCGCTTAAAAAAAAAACCCCCAAAACCCGGTGGAGCGCCGGCTGTGCTGTGAAGGGCCCCGGGGAAAAAATTTTTAATGTTTTTAAAAAAAGCCTGAGCACAGCGCCATTAATTTAACGAAAAACCCCAGGCTGCAAAATCTAATTTTTTAAAAAGGGTTTTTTTTCCGGGCCCCCTGGCTGAAAGGGAAAAAGTTATCCTAGCGTTAGAAAGGAATTTTAAAAACCCTTTAGCACCGGGGGGGGGAAAGAAATTTTAAAACCCCCCCACTAAAAGGGGAAGGGAAAAAAACTGTCCCCCCCTAAAGGGATGTGGGGATCAGCTAACCCCCCTTGGGGGCCTTCTGATCCCAAATCTCCCCCCCAAAAAAACCCCTCAGGGGGGCCCTGACCATTTCTTGACACCTCTAATAACCCCCACCCCTATCCCCCCCGGAAAATAGCATTTTCTTTTTATGACCCCAAAGGGTTTTTTTTAAAAAAATTTTAAATAAATTCTTTTTTTTTTCCATAGGGGCCCATGTTAAAAAAACGCATGCGTTTTTGGATGGTACTAAATGGTACTAATGTACCATGCGTTTTTGCATGCGTTTTTTATGTCAGCTAATCACATAATTGTAAAAAACGCACACAAAAACGCATGGTACTGTCACACATGCGTTTTTGCTATTTAGACATGCGTTTTTGCTATTAGGGCATGCGGTTTTTTAACATGGGGGCCTATGGGTGCGTTTTTACATGGTTTTTGAAAAATGCAGGTCTCAAAAACTCATGGAAAAAACGCAAGTGTGACCCTAGCCTTACACACTGTTAGGATTGGGCATGCTACATTGTTTAATTTTATAATTAAAAGGCTTGTCTAGGTTTCTGATTAAAGTCTGTAGTCCCTTTAGGTGACTGCAGGCTTCTGAATTTTCACAGCGCGTGCACTGCCCATTTTTAGGATTCTTCTGTGCCAGTGACATATGTGAGCACAAGTATGCGATTTGTATATTTCTGACCACATTCCGAATAGACGTGTCGTGCCTCATTGAAATAAGGTGCATGTCTAGTCAGCACATGACTACATTTATGGCCCAGTTCACATCTAAGGTGGGTTACCTTTGGTTGCATTTGTGTTTTTATGAGTTTTTGCACTGCAAAAATACATAGAAACGCATCCAAAAACGCACCCATTGATTTCAATGCAAAACGCATGTCATTTTCAGAAAGCGCAAAGCACATTCGTTTTTGAAAACGCAGCCCAAAATGTTGCATGCAACATTTTAGGCCAGGGTCACACATGCCAATCCGCTTTTTGAAAACCTTAGAAAAACTGATCCGTTTTTTTCAGGGTGCCAATAGTGTCCCCTGAGGTCCTGGACGTTTTTTGTAATTTTTTGGATTTAGTCATTTTTTCCCCAAAAATGCATGCAAAAATGCATGCATTAGCGCATGGTGACTATATGTACCATGCGTTAACGCATGCGTCTCCCATAGGGCCCCATGTTAAAAAACGCATACGTTTTTGTAATGCACCCAAAAACGCTGCTTGCATAGTTTTTTGGGATGCTGCACAAAAACGCATGCGTTTTTGAAAAAACGCACACACATGAATTAATGTATATGAGTTTTTGGACATAGAAAAAAAATGACCAAAATAATCCCAAAAAACGGATTTATGCCAAAAACGGTCCATATGATAGGGTCACACATACAAATCCATTTTTTAAACCGTTAGAAAAACGGATTCTGTTTTTTTAAGGGTGCCAATAGTGTCTGCTGAGGTCCTGGACGTTTTTGGGAACTTTTGGGACTCAGTCATTTTTTCATCAAAAACGCATGCGTTAACGCATGGTGCCTATGTCGAGCCCACTGGGACAGGGTACTCGGTACCGGACTGGGGTATCACATGGGTTATCACGGTGGTCTTGGTCCGGACCGTGTCCCATGCCCACAGGTAAAGGGGGGTATTTACAGGGGATAAAGTCGTGATGCCACCCATGGTATGTGGACTAAAGTAGAAACAATGCACTCTGTCACCGTTTTTTCACTCTGATTGAAATAAATCCACACCAAGCAACAAAGCAACTGTGCGAGTGCATTGTTTCTACTTTAGTCTGCACTTTGGGCCAAACCGACCCTTTACAATAGCACCGCCATAAGATCTCTCAAGTGAGTGCTGGTCATTACACGATCCTACCCATGGTATGTGGTCAGGGTGACCACTGCTGCTGCAGAACCTCCGGGGATGATGGATGGCAGCCTGTGATGTGACTGCTCTCCACAGACAGAGCCTGGTTCCCGGGGCAGTGGTGATGAAAACAGTTTGTAAGGGAGAACAGGGTTTGCAAGGATTACACAGACTCGCGGTTTTGTAGTTTTCCAAGTCTTTACTGAAGCAGATGGTATACAGCTGAGTACTGTCCACGGAGTCTGTACAGGGGCCGGGTTGCTCCCACCCTGGCCAGGTCCTTTGGCTCCCTGTTCCTGCACTGTGTATGTGGCCCTGCTGCCGCTTTAGCTAAGCTGCCGGCCCTTTCTCCCCTCACGGGTACCAACTTGCTAGGCAACTTGAGTCTTATTCCGTGTTCCTGACCCCGCCGTGTTGCTTCGCTGTGGTACAGTGAAGATGTGGGACCTTCACTATTCCGGTGTTCACTGTGCTGTTTGTGTCAGGCACAGTATAGGATCCGGTATCCGTTCTATGCGTTTCTCTGGGGTGAGTCCCAGGGGACTCAGTTTCCCAGGTGTGTTCCTCTCTGCTCCTTCTCCTGTTCCTCAGACTCTGGCTGGCCTGGAATTGGACAGTGGACCATGGGGTGAGCCTAACACAGCCCTTCTACACCCAGGTCTTTCTTCCTCAGTGCTGCCCCACACTGAACTAACTACCCACTTCCTCTCCACACCAGAATATATAGGGAAGCAGCTTTAGCTCCCCCTTCTGGCCTGGAGGTGCTAGTGTAGTGTTGTGGGTTGTGTAGGGAGTTAACCCTTTGTGGTCTTACTGTGGCACATGAACCCTGGGGTGCCACATTCCCCCTTAGTAAAGAACAGTACTCCGGGAAAAACAAACAAACAAACATATCAATACGATTAATATTTACAGAGTCTCAAAAAAAACAAAAATTACAAAAACCACTGACGCTCAAAAAGAGTCCAAAAAGTTCAAAACTAATCAGTTCTTCCGGGGTTTAGTCTGTTGCCTCCGGCGCTGGTAAATATTTACACATAGTCTTTACCACAACCAGTTCCGTGGTAGGTATGGTCCATAAGTAAATAAAGAATAAAATGTCCAAGAATATGTAAGTAGTTCATACAGGATAGTCTCTATATGTACCGGGCTTCTAACGTTGCAAACTAATATAAACACGTTTCTACGGGTGTCCCTGGTTTAAGTGCAGTAGGCTCCTAAGCTCTCGGGTCACCGCATAAGAGGCCAAGTTCTTACTCTCCGTGGCTGCCACCTAACACCATGCTTCTCTCACCCTTTTTCGTACACTTACACTTTACCGGGTTCTATTAAACTTTATAACAACATATTTACATTTTACGTTTGATTCCCCACTTTATTTCTTGTACCTAGCTGGTATCTGACCCTGGGTACTATGGTGTGATCTGCGTAATGCTAGTGTACTGGGTGTACTTAGCATAATGGTGTGGGTGAACGTGTACCTATTTAAAGTATCTGTTACTATTGCGGATGGAGATCTTACAGTTGGACTGGCAAGCTCACTGGGACCAGGAATTGGTTCTTAATCTTCTGGCTCAACTTCCAGTTCTTCAGGTATTGGGACTTCTTGTGGTACGGGTTCTGGTGTTGGTTCTACCATTGCAGGGAAAGCAATCATGGGGACTACAACTGCTCCATAGTAATTTGGTCATGTTTTGGGAAAATCTCCTAAAACGGTATGTAACACCTTCTCTTCTTTCCTGACAGGTTGGACCTGTACGGGTAAGGTTACTTCTGGTGTCTTCAGGGTTTCAGGACACGGTTTGAGATGGTCTCTTGACACAACTGCTGATGTCCTTCTTTCGTCTTTGCTGATTAGACACACTTTGGAATTGTCTAAATTTGATGGTAAGTCTGTATATGGGGTGGTTTCCCACTAATTATCCAATTTGTTGGTGCATCTCCTTCTCTTGAGAACTTGCTCACCGGGTTGTTAATGGTGCCATGGTTAAAAGTAGACCAGGTGCAAGACAAAGCTTGTAATGAGGTGTGCAATTCTGACTGTGTCATAGAAATGGATATAGAAATGAACTGTGCACAGTCCGCACTTGTCCACCAGGTGGCATCAGTGGACTGTACAATCACAGAGCTGGGAAACTCCCAGCGATCTCTGTTGTTTAACCAGGAAGTGAAAGCAGAGAATCAGAGCAGTATAAATCCAGAGCTGAGAAGATCTACCTGCGGATGTCTGTTTAAAGTGGACTACTTTGCTACACCTTGCCGGAAAAATCACCCCGCAGAAGCCCCTGTGACTGATCCTGGGCCACTGGACTTTGGTGCTGTGACTCTGGCCGCTCTGCAAAACCTTGCCCACCGAGCACCCAGAGTGCATGTGCTGGGGCCGTGACCGACATAAGGGAGCCATTTGTGCTGCTGTGATCTCCCTTCTGCTGTTGCTCTGTGTGCCCTGAGACTGGGAGAGACAGACTGTTACCTGCAGAAGGAGACCAAAGAAGAAGAGTGAGGAGATCCCCAGGCCTGCTACGTGGGAGCGACATCTTCTTCTGTGATAGACTGGTACGTGATTTTAGGGAAAGTTAGGGAAAGATACCTTCATTGTGTTGTTTTCTTTTCTTGCTGCGTACCCGGAAGAAGTGAAGATCCAGAGACTCTAATATATACAAGTGCGCATATAGTTCGGTTGACTGTGAGATAAATATGTTTTACAGTAAAGAAATGTTATTATCGGTTAAACCTGAGTATGGGGATTCTGTTGAGAAAGATCATACACACACACCCGCGGCCTTACCACCGGTCGCTACATCTGGCGTAGTCGGCAGGATGTGTGATCAACAGAATCTCCTCCCGGTAGTAGCTTATAACCAGACTTATACTACGGCCTGCAGGTCCATATCCGGTGCCAGCAGTCCGAGCAGTGACACGGAGGAATTGAAGCAGATAGTAGCAGAGTTGCAGAAACAGATACTACAGCTGCAGCTCATGCTAGACCAACAGGCGGACAGGCAAGCGAGACAGCAACCCAGTCGGCCTATGGGAAGGTGCTGGACATGCGGCGACCCCCGCCATAGGGCAAACCGTTGTCCGCATCCTCCACCCGTGGTCCGATATACCAGAACCAGCAAGCCATGCCCCACAACAGCAGCCACCTTTAAACTAGACGCCCCAGCCAAAGCGGCTCGCTCGGCAGGGGAGATCAGGGAAAAGGGTGTGAAGAGACAGAGCCAGACCGATAAGCAAGTACTGGCCACTCGGGTCCAGGGGACGGTGAAGTGGTTTAATGTCCGCGATGGGTATGGCTTCATCAACAGGAATGACACAAAGGATGACGTGTTTGTACATCAGACTGCCATAAAGCGTAACAATACTCGTAAGTGCCTCCGCAGCGTTGGTGATGGGGAGGTGGTACAGTTTGATGTTGTGAAGGGAGAGAGGGGTACAGAGGCCGCCGACGTCACCGGTCCTGGGGGTGTTCCCGTTAAAGGAAGCAGATTTGCCCCCAACCGGCGCCGCTACCGCCGGCGATCCTACTCTCCCCGGGTAGAAAATGTGACTGAGTTTATTGGAGATATTGTGAGCCCTGAACAAGGGAGCGAAGGTGAACGGGGGGATGACGGTTTCCCCCGACAGAGGTCCCTACTCCGCCGGAGATCAATCCCTATGATATCAACGGCCATCACTGCCTTGGAGCCGATGGTTGTTGACAGGGACTGTCAACCTTTAAGTGGGGGGGTATGTAATGAGGTGTGCAATTCTGACTGTGTCATAGAAATGGATATAGAAATGAACTGTGCACAGTCCGCACTTGTCCACCAGGTGGCATCAGTGGACTGTACAATCACAGAGCTGGGAAACTCCCAGCGATCTCTGTTGTTTAACCAGGAAGTGAAAGCAGAGAATCAGAGCAGTATAAATCCAGAGCTGAGAAGATCTACCTGCGGATGTCTGTTTAAAGTGGACTACTTTGCTACACCTTGCCGGAAAAATCACCCCGCAGAAGCCCTGTGACTGATCCTGGGCCACTGGACTTTGGTGCTGTGACTCTGGCCGCTCTGCAAAACCTTGCCCACCGAGCACCCAGAGTGCATGTGCTGGGGCCGTGACCGACATAAGGGAGCCATTTGTGCTGCTGTGATCTCCCTTCTGCTGTTGCTCTGTGTGCCCTGAGACTGGGAGAGACAGACTGTTACCTGCAGAAGGAGACCAAAGAAGAAGAGTGAGGAGATCCCCAGGCCTGCTACGTGGGAGCGACATCTTCTTCTGTGATAGACTGGTACGTGATTTTAGGGAAAGTTAGGGAAAGATACCTTCATTGTGTTGTTTTCTTTTCTTGCTGCGTACCCGGAAGAAGTGAAGATCCAGAGACTCTAATATATACAAGTGCGCATATAGTTCGGTTGACTGTGAGATAAATATGTTTTACAGTAAAGAAATGTTATTATCGGTTAAACCTGAGTATGGGGATTCTGTTGAGAAAGATCATACACACACACCCGCGGCCTTACCACCGGTCGCTTCAAGCTTATGAACCGTAACTACATGCGGCAGAACCATGACTCAGTATGTTCACATATCTGTGAACACATATTCTTCCACCATATAGTTTCCTCTTGCACCATGTAGGTGCCTCCTCATACTATGGAGTGTATCACATGTGTGTGATCAACCAATTATAAAGAAGGTTCTTAAACGGCCTCCTTTGCCTGTTGACCCTCACAGTGCATATAGACCAAGCTCCACCACAGAGCACCCATTTTAAAGAAGACCCCATACAGAGCCTGTTTTCCCTGTTGACCCTCACAGCTTTCCCGAGTTCCCCCACATAGCACCAATTTTACATTTCATTCGGAACCTCAGCTAGTGGATTTGTTCACCGCACATATTATATAGATCTTCAATATAAAAAGCTATGGATTATCACATACACTGCTAATCAATAGTCACAGTCAGGATCTTTTCATGAAAGTTTATTTGGCTACGCGTTTTGTAGATCTCTCACTACTTCTTCAGTGAGAGCGCTACGAAACCAAGCAAATAATCCTTCATGAAAAGATCCTGACTGTGACTATTGATCAGCAGTGTATGTGATAATCCATAGCTTTTAATATTAAAGATTTTTATTGGAAGTGGACACGTGCAGCAGCCTAATTATAACGTATAAAGAGGTTGTGACTCTCACAACTCACTAAGGTGAGCGCAACCATTAATATGACCTATTCTTATATATGTGAGATAAAACCCTATTTTGTGCTCTTTCTATTTTGTTATAGAGTCATTGCAAACAGGGGGTTCTATTTCAGGTATTTTTTATGTTAATGTTGATGATTATTGCTTACAGCCACTGAAAACCCAATGGTCATTATTTCAGAAAATAAAAGTAGGGAGGATGAAGGATTAAAAAACATGCTGCAGTATTCCACAAGACATCAAAGGGTGAATATAATATTGATTTATTAGTAAACATGTTTCAGGGCTCCCAGAAACACACTGAAACATGGCAATATGACAATGATTTTTGATGATATTTTAATTCATTGAGATGCATTAATAGCTGGATTGTTGGACAGAGAGCTGAAGACTCACATGGGATGGTGAGGAGATAATAGGTCACGTTGTTGGTGGCAGTGCTCCTGGAACATCAGGTGCTTGTGGGGAGGCACTTGGCATTACGAAGTGATGAAGAATACCCTGTGGCCTGCAAATACCACCCACATAACCTGGCACTCACCTAACAGCTCAATTCAGTAGCATCCTATCACTGCACCATTCACAGCAAAATGGCGGCACAACCAATTATCCGGGCCTTTATACAGGCTGAATCATGTGCTGTGCCGAACAATTACAGCCATGCCAGTACTTGACATTACTGCGATGGCTCCGTAAGTGCCCACAGCCTTAAAGCTTGGTGATTGGCTAAGCTGCATCCTTTTAAATAACTCTATTTGGATGACAAAACTGAACAGAAATTTTATGCACAGTTAAAAGTGTTCCGGGTTAAACAATGGACACAAGGTGTTCGGTGTAAACCCCAAACTTTACAGTTAGGCTTCGCTCATCCCTAAGAAGCAGTACAGAAATACACCTGTATAACCCCCATAAGTACGTAAACACAGCATCAAACCCTCATCAATACAGGAATACATCACCAGGACCACCATCAGTACATGGAATATTAATTGTAATATCAGACCCATATACATTTGTATCTCATGAACCTACAACTTCTATTACATCCTTAATAATGGAAAGGAGTACTGGGAGTTGTTGCTATCAGTCATGATCAGACAGGTGCCACAGTACTGATGAGAATTAGTATATAGGAAACAACATTTACATCAAGGTAGCTTATAAATGACCTTGTCTCTGATTGGAGTCATTCTTTTTCTTCATCTTGCCCGGACGCCTTGATGACTTTTCACATCCACAACTCATCTCTGCAGACTTCCATCTTCTCTGCTCTCCTGCAGGACATCCTGACACCTTGACCTTAAAAATATCAGCGTAGTTTTAAAGTGAACCTGTCACCCCCTTTGGGCATTATAAACACTGCCCAGCAGCACCTTAAACATCATGTAATTTGGATCCTGGTGACCCCTTCATACCCCCTGACTGGCCTCTGATTACCTCAGAAAACAAATTAGATTTTTTTCCCTGCACCGTATGGACTTGGTCTGGTGGGATGTAGCTCAATTGAGTTCGGGCCGCCCCGCCACCTGTAATATGCCACCCCTCCTGTGTTCAGTGATGACATTCGTGCCTGTGCAGTGGCACGGGTCACTGTGATCTATTGCAACCGCAGTGGCCAAAGTTTCGTTAAGTCTTGCGAGACCTTGTGCAGCTGCAACAGACCCCAGTGACCCGCGCCACTGAGCAGGTACGAATGCCGTCACTGAACACAGGAGGGCGGCATATTACAGGCACAGTAGCGGGTCTTACAGGTGGCGGGGTGGCCAAAACTGAAATGAGCTACATCCCACCAGACCGGGTCCATACGGTGCGGGACAAAATCAAAGTAATTTTCTGAAGTAATCAGGGGCTAGTCTAGGGGTATAAAAGGGTCACCAGAACCCCTATTACACTATGTTTAAGGTGCTGGGCACAGGTTATAACACCCAAAAGGTGTGACAAGTTTAATTTAATGCTTCTGAACAAAAAGGATTTGCCCTACGCTGTGCACCTGAATAAATAATAGCTCCCCATTGTGTTCCCTGCATAAAATAGGACCACACTGTCCCTCTTATATATGCCTTCCACACTGCTCTCTACTTTTCACACTATTCACTCACATTATACTGCCCAGTCTCTATACTTTGCCCCATCATTATGACGCACCCCAGGGCTGGGGTACTCGGATCCCGGGTGTAACTTTATGGGACTGTCGCTGGTGGCCGGTGCCCGGACTAGTGGCCCTGGTGGTCACGAAAAAGGGGTTTAGTAAAAATAGAATAATAATTTTTTTTTAATCTGACGCCACCTGAAGTGTCTGGTGATGGCACCAGCGCTGCCAGCAGACCTCCGGGGACGATGGGTAGGCAGCCGGATGATGTCCCTCCATGCAGGTAGAGCGCAGTCCCCAGGGCAGTGAGGTAAAGAAATGGTTTCACACTGGGAGAGGCGCAGTCTTCTCCTTAAGACTGGAACACAAGTGACCAACTTAGTAGAAATAAGACACAGGAAACCTTCTTGCTCTGCACGGGTATTTACTGGTGGCTTCTCAAGCAGTTCACAAAGTACACAGTCACGGGAAGCTGGCCAGGTAGTCACCAAAGGATACATATTCTCTCTGAGGCCCCCAATGATGTTCCTTCTGGCAACAACTTCTGTCCTTTTCACTCACTTCACTCACCTTACTATCCATGCATGGCCCTGCACGGAGCCCTCTTCCTACCAGGCCCGTTAGGTATATAGAGGTTACCCTTCTCTCTAAGGGGCTCAACCTGGTTTAGCGCTCCTGGTGGGGACGTGAGTGTCGAACCAGGTCGGGGCTATATGAAAGGCCTTCGACCCAGCAGGTTTGGCAGCTCAGTGCTAAACTTTCCTGCACCGCACGCGGAGCTGATACTCCGTCTTGGACTGGGTTCCCTCCCGGACTCACAATCTTCAGTCCGGCTTGGTCTTGCACAAGCCAAGGATCCCCTTTCTGTCTGGGTTGCCTTCCTTTTTCAGGCAACGTCCACCACAATCCTCGCAGGGACCTCCTTCTCCTCCTTCCCTCATGGTACTCTCCTCACGTTCTGACTAACTGTCACTCCCGCTTCTTTCACTACACCTTATCTCCTCCCACCGGGACTGTTTACTCTGGCAACGGGTACAGCCAATTGGTCCCCTAGCTCTAAGTGTATGAATGCAGGGATGAGGCCTCAGATTAACATTACCATCGTCTGGTGACCGGGATACCGCACACGCTAGTCTGGATGTAGTACCCCTTCTGTGGTGCACTGGCCAGTGGGGCACCACAATTGCACTCCCTATCTCCTCAGCATACTGTCCCATCCTTTGTGTGGAGTCACACTGTTACTCCATGCTATCCCCTTTTCTTACTGTTCCCCCTCTACACTAACCAGTCTCTGCTCTGTGCCTTCTCACTCACGCGTCAAGAAGACACGAGTACAATTGATAACTAGGAGCCGGCACACTGCACTTTCTCTGAGCCAGCTGTTAGCTTAACAGCCAGCTCCGAGAAAGGCTGACTCCTACTATGGCAGGTAGAAAAATGCAGCCATCGGGGAGACACCTCAGACCACTCCATTAGGCATACCAAAAGTGCCCCACTGTCGGCTGTGCCTGGGACAGACACCCCCCTGCCCCCTCCCCCCTGCGAATATGCCTTTGATATAAACTCTTTGGGCCATTTTTTGTCATTTTTCTCTTCTCAGTCATGTGTAATTTTTAAGCAATTATAAGCTTTCAGTATTGAAATTTGCGCAAATAACATAACATAGTAACAGTTTTTAATGTTGAAGGAAGACTTTAAGTCCATCTAGTTCAAACCATAGCCTAACATGTTGATCCAGAAGAAGGCAAAAAAAAAAACCATGTGGCAACCTAAGCTCCACACTGGGGAAAAAATTCCTTCCTGACTCCAGATACGGTAATCAGACTAATTCCCAGGATCAACGCCATTTCAAGAATCTAGTATATATAACTGGTAATATTATATTTTTCATGAAAGGCATCCAGGCCCTTCTTAAATGTTAGTAGTGAGTCACTCATTACAACATCATGTGGCAGAGAGTTCCATAGTCTCACTGCTCTTACAGTAAAGAATCCGCGTCTGTGATTATGATTAAACCTTCTTTCCTCCAGACGTAGAGGATGACCCCTTGTCCCTGTCTCAGGCCTAAGAGTAAAAAGATCATTAAAAAGGTCTCTATACTGTCCCCTCATATATTTATACATTATTATAAGATCACCCTAACCTTCGTTTTTCCAAACAAATAACCCAAATTTAATAACCTGTCTTGGTGCTTGGTCCTATTTAGTGCCATGCATTTTTGCACGCATTTCCCATAGGGCCCCATGTTACAAAATCGCATGCATTTTTGAAAATCACCAAAAAAGGACTTAAAAACGCAACATGCAACATTTTTTGGTGCTGAGGCAAAAAACGCATCCAACAAACGCATGGCACTTTGGCCATACGTTTTTTGCATTGGGGCATATGGATGCGTTTTTCCATGCATTTTTCACAAAAGACAAGTGTGAAAAACGCATGGAAACCAGTGTGACCCTAGCCTAAGCCAGTTCTTAACCCATTTACTCATATTTTCCCCTATTCCCATTGCTCTCATTTTATGTATCAACCTTTCGTGTGGCACAGTATCAAAAGCTTTTGAAAAATCCATATACACCACGTCCACTGCATTTTTTGCTCCAGTCCAGAACTTACCTCTTCATAGAAGCTTATCAGATTAGTTTGACAGGAACGGTCCCTCGTAAACCCATGTTGATATTGGGTCATGAGGTTATTTTTCTTCAGATACTCCAGTATAGCATCTCTTAGAAAACCCTCTAGGATTTTACCCACAGTAGAGGTTAAGCTCACTGGCCTATAATTTGCAAGTTCAGTTTTTGTCCCCTTTTAGAATATTGGCACCACATTTGCTATATGCCAGTCCTGCGGTACAGACCCTGTTATTATGGAATCTTTAAAGACTAAAAATAACGGTCTATCTATGACGGTACTTAATTTCTGCAGTACTCTGGGGTGTATCCCATTCGGGCCCGGAGATTTGTCAATTTTAGTGATTTTTAGATGGTGCCGTACTTCCTGCTTAGTTAAGCAGGTGACATTTAATGGAGAATTTTTGTTATCACTGATCATGTTGTCTGTCATGGGATTTTCTTGTGTAAATACTGTTGAAAAAAAATCATTTAGCATATTGGCTTTCTCACCCAGACTATTTTATGGGGCCAACACAATCATTTTTTACTTTCTTACTATTTATGTAGTTAAAGAATATTTTGAGATTTTTTTTTTTACTTTCTCTGGTAATGAGTCTCTCTGTCTTTGCTGCCTTGATTTGCTTTTTACAAATGTTATTTAATTTTATGTATTTATTTAATGCCTCATCACTACCTACTTGCTTTAATTCCCTAAATGCTTTCTTTTTGTCACTTATTGAGCACCTTACAGCTCTATTTAACCATAGTAGTTTCCTCCTAATTCTAGCATGTTTATTCCTATAGGGTATATATTGTGCACAGGTCCTATTCAGGATGCTAATAAACGTCTCCCATTTTCTTTGTGTACCTTTATGGCTCAGGACATCGTCCCAGTCTATTGCACCAAGATCATCTCTCAACCGTTGGAAATCTGCCTTCCTGAAATTTAGTGTCCTTGTAGCCCCTTTACTACACATCTTATTAAAGGATACTTGAAAACTTATTATTTTTTGATCACTATTACCCAAGTGACCTCCAACCCGTATATTTGATATGCGGTCTGGCCTGTTGGTTAATATTAGGTCCAGCAGTGCCCCCCTTCTTGTCGAGTCCTGAACCAGTTGTGAAAGATAATTGTCTCTCATTGTTGTCAAAAACCTAATACCTTTGCTGGAACTGCAGGTTTCTGTTCCCCAATGTATTTCAGGGTAGTTGAAGTCCCCCATAATAATGACTTCTCCCTGAGTCGCTGCTTCATCTATTTGCTTTATGAGGATATTCTCTTCCACCTCCATTACTGTTGGAGACTTATAACAAACCCCTATCAGTAATTTATTATTTTTCCCCCTATGCATTCGTAAATGTATGTATTTGATTCACACATCATATTTTTAGGGAAAACTCGGACAAATCAGTAAATTTGAAATTCAAAAGGTCCACTTATCTACAATCTTATGGAATGGTTCAAGGATTTCTTGATGCTCAATGACGTACCAATGCTTAAGGGTACCTTAACACGCGTTAACATTTCTAGGAATTTCACTGGCAACTTACTGGTTGCAGTGAAATCATGGACACATTGTTCTATCTTGTTGCTGTGTACAAATGGAACAATGTCTCCATGATTTCACTGCAACCAGTAAGTTGCCAGTGAAATTCCTAGAAACGTTGCCGCGTGTAAAGGTACCTTAAGAGTAACTAAACATTTATTTTGCTTTCTCCTTTACCAAACACAATGATACAGTGATATCTCAATGCCTGTTTCATGCTCCCTTAGAAGCTATATGTGTATGGAATTTTTGCATGAATGTTGTTCAACTTCTTTTTATTCTTGTTCCCAATTTTGGTGCAATTTTGTCACAGTGTTTCATTTTAATCACTTACACTTTGCAGTAAGCCATGCTACTTTTACTTGCTGGGCAAGTTGAAAATGTTTGCCTATAACACGTTCGTTCAGAAACACATTAGGATTGGACCTAGAGTACCTGCACAGTGGAAGCGCTGGTACCTCTCCACTGTGCAGGCACATGACGTCACCCGTCATTCAGGAAGAAACTGTGGGATTTTTTCTGCGCATGTCCCCACTGCCTTGAGTTCAGTAGTTTCTAGCTATTCCTTAAAACAGCTAGATTTATTTTATGCTTTTTGTTGGACTATGAGATCTAAATCCTAACCTTTGGACTCAAGAACTTGTGTGGACAACTCTCATGTAAAACTGGTGAGTGCTAAGAGCATTGACAATAACGATTGTGTCTCGTTAGGCCGGTTTCACACTGGCATTTGTATGCATCGCGTCGACATGCGTCCCAGTGTGGCCGGATATGGATCCGCACTGCGTCCCTATGTTTAACATGTGGACACATGGTGGTTGCGTTGGCATCTGGATGCACGCATTTGCGTTGGACTGCATTTGTTCTCAGCCGGTGAAAATTGCAACTTGCTGCGATATTTGTCCGTTCAAGGCTGCATGATTAATACGCATGCATTCTGAAGCTGAGAAAAATTACATGGAGTTCAATGGTGCCGCATTGAAATCTGGGTGGCCGCGCTAGTAAACGCATGGCTAATCTCTCACTCTCTCTCATCCCCAGCCATTACTTATCCCCCAGCCATTGTTTCCTATGGAGGTTTTGTACAATGCGGATTCGCAGATTTAACGCAGCCCTGACATGCGTCAGCATAAGGACTGGTGCGTTTCTCCACACAGACGGATGCATCCCAAATACCAGTGTGAAACCAGCCTTAGTTACAGGTCATGAGCTACAAAGTAGCAAGTGAGCTGAGAGCTTACTAGTCAAGGTATCAGGTGTTAGTCTGTGGTAACTTTTCCTTGAAACCTAAGATGGAAGTTATGTAGTGGTACCTTGTTTCCCCGAAAAGAAGAAACTATCTTGTATAACGTTTGGCTCAAAAAAATGCAGGGGATGTCCTATTTTTCCATCATCCTCAATATTCCCATGCAGCCCCCAATATCCCCACCATCCCCTTGCAGCCCAATACTCCCATGCAATTTGCCACCCTCTGGCTTATTTTAGGGGAAACAGGCTATATCTTTGTAATCAGACTCATAGTTTTAACTGGATTGTGGACAGGATCCATTTACTTAGCAGGTCCATCCTTGATTATTATTATTTTTACAGTGTTTACCAGTTTGGTGCAAAGATTTATCACATATAAAGATCGATGATTTACCTTGATTAATAGCAGCACATCCTTTCTGTCTCATTGTTGTGCATCACTCAATGCTAATTAAAGGTTTTGCGTTTTAGGGTTTTTATCATGGTAGAAGCCAATACTCAAACGTTTGTCAATTCAGCCATTCGCAGGTTGCCCACTGAGACCCCTGATAAGCAATAAATTGCCTGCTAATATAATAATTGCATACCGTTTCCCACGTTCCTGCGGCGCTCAGTACGGTGATCGCCAAAAATCACACTGCATTCAAAATGAAAAGACAGAACTCCGAAATCTGTCATGTTTAATTCATTGTGAAATGTATGAGCCTAGGTGAACAAATCCATCATTATACTGTATATGAAACCTGAGAATTTAGCATATTGCACTGTGAAATGTTAGATAAGAAAAATGAGTTAAATGGGTAATAGACACAACCCCCAATGAGATGTAATATATTTGCAGTTTAGAATGTTAAACTATGCGGTTCCTCCATCTACGATATTTCTTTCCAGGAAAGGTCAATGTGTGTTGTGATATTATGTAAATGCAGAACAAACAGATGGATAAACATGATGTAGCAGAACGGAGGGTGGAAACTATTAACTCTGCTATAGCATATTCCATTGTGAATCTTGAATATACATTGGAAAATAAGATACAAATATTAAATTATACCTTCCATTTAAATTTCCAAAGTTATGAATTTTTTGATATTTCTCCAATAAAAAAGGAATAAATTGACCATTCCCCTCATTCAGTTGGTACTGTCCAATCAGTGTTGGTGCTCGTTAGTGACCAAACTAATTTTGGCATTAAAGGGAACCTGTCAGCTACTTTATGTCACCCCAACTATTACTATTTGTCCCTGCAGCTTCATAGTACATTCACAAGCATCCCTGTCTGAGCTAGAAGTGTGGTATTATAGTCAATAAAAACCATTTTAGAACTTACAATTTCATATGTAAATGAGGCAGTGACTAGTCTTTAGGGGCATTGCTTTTGTGCCCATTGCCGCCTCCTGTCCATAGTTAGCACTCCCCAGTGGTGTGTGATAACCGAATGTACAAGCACTTTCTCCTCCTCTCAGTCCCATATGAAAAGCTGCCTTTCCTGTCCTGCGCAATGCACTCTTCATTTGCTTCACTAATGACGCTACATGTGGTGCTTCACATAACACTCTAAAGCCCCCGTCACATGGGGCGACATCGCCGCCCATTACAGAGGTGACGTGTGGGGCGTGGCCTATTGCCGGCGTCATCGCCCCTACGTCGCCTCATGTAAAAGGGCGATGTCGGCGGGGCCGGGCGGTCACCTGGTTTCAGAGCAGTGCTCTGAAACCAGGCGACCATCATGGGGCGATGTGCATCTGGGCATCGGCGACCTGTCAGGCGATGGGAGCCATAGGCTCCCATTGTCCTGCATCACCGCTGGGGTTTCCAGACACACCGGCGGCGATGCCGCCTGACAGATCGCTGGCCCGAGGCTGGAGGTGTCGCCCCATGTAAACGGGGGACGGCGACGCTGGCACCCGCCAGTCGCCGCCGACATCCCCAGCCCCGTCGCCTGGTGTGACGGGGGCTTAAGGGTATGTGCCCACGATCAGGGTGACAGGAGACGCGGTAGTCGTTGGGTGAGTATAGCCTTTAATAACATGAAATGCCACTCTTTCATTAAATCGAGGTCTTCATCGGGTTTGTCACACACATATTAGGTGGCACTCCGTGGTTGCATATAAATGAACTTCCTTACTTGACACAAATGTAGAAACAGGTATATTCTTTTTTCTGTCAGATGATATAATACACTGTATGCAGAATTATTAGGCAAGTTGTATTGTAGAGAATTATTTTTATTATTGATCAGCAGCTATGTTCTCAATCAACCCAAAAGACTCAAATATCAAAGCTTAATATTTTTGGAAGTTAGAGTGTTTTTTTTTAGATTTGGCTATTATAAAATAATAAAATGATTATTATTATAATAATTATTAATTTAATAAAAACCAAATATATTCCCATCTCACTTGTTTATTTTCACCAGGTAAACTAATATAACTGCACAAAATTTAGAAATAAACATTTCTGAGATGTAAAAACAAACCCCCCAAAAATTAGTGACCAATATAGCCACCTTTCTTTATGATGACACTCAACAGCCTCCATCCATAGATTCTGTCTGGCTGTGAGCTCCAGCCTATGGGAGGTAACCACACCCTTCAAATACCTTGGAGCCTGTCTTGCAGGCTGCCAGATATAGTCTTGGATTCCCCAGCGATGTAGCGTGTGTTTGGTTTTGACTCTGACCTTTGCCTGGATTTTTGACCCTGCTTTAGCTTGACGATTTTGTACCTTAGCGGACCTCCCATTTTGACTTGGACTCCTGACTACGTTTTCGGATCCTGGTTTTTATTCCCTTCCTGGCGACCTTCCTGCTTCGGTCGGCTGCTCATCATAGGCAGCTACCTCCTGGGCTCTGCTGTAATTCCAGATCCCTGTATAGGGGTAAAGGGTCTCAGGGTTTCTCGAAGTGCTGCCTTGCCAGCAGCTCGGCCTCACAGCGGGTGATCATCACAGTATCATCATACTCTGCAAAGCCTTAGTGTAGGAGCTTAAGGTCCGACTACAAGAGCACCAAAACTGGATTATGTTCTGTAGGAGTTCAGCCTAGGATTCGGCTGGAATATCAGGGACTACTTAAGAAAGATATCCAGGTTTGGACAATTAGTTCACCTGGCTATAGATTTTTCTGTGCTCGGTCATCTTCCTAAACTTGCCAATATTCCTTTCTCGGTGCCGAAAGCAGGGTGCTGTCAGACTGGCGTAGCTAGCCCTGGAAGCCCTAAAGGCACGAATATTCTAATCTCTGGTGAGCCAGCGGAAGGGTGAGACTCTGTTGCCTTTTACATTGTGTTGTATGTGTTATATGCCTTTCACTGTTGGGGATCTAATGAAGTGTAACCATTGTGTGGTTCCCTCACTCTGGGTTATCTGCGTGGTGTTCTGCCCACAGTTAATTAATTTGGGCTTTCAGTTGGGATGAGCCCTGGTCCATGCGGCCTTTTTAAAGGAGGATGGTACAGCGGTAGAGAGCACCCACTAACTCCTGTGTCTCCCCCCACAGCTTAAGATGTATATAAACAAGTAATAGCCAAATAAGTTATTTAAATCTGCAGAATAAGTGTAAGGCTACATTCACAAACAGCATTTTTGTTCTGCTTTGTGAGGATCCGTTTTTGTCTCATTTTCAGCTGCAAACAGGATCTGCTTATCTGCGTTTCAAAAAACATATCAGAAATGCATCATCCATTTTGAATCTGTTATTGATCTGTTTTCGACTGATGCATTTTTTCAGCTCATAAAACACTAGTTTCAATGGAAAAAGCGGATCAGGACAATGGATCAATAATTGACATGTGCCTTCTTTGTTAGGTCCATTTTCTGCCCAATAAATAGACCACATAAAAACTGTGTGTCTAAATACCAAGTGGTGAAAACTCGTTGACTTGGCTGAGAATCACAGAAGGAAATACATATCACTGCAAAAACGGATCTTCACAAAACAGATCAAAAACGCTGTGTGTGAATATAGCCTAATAGCATAATTATTTAATGTGTAAAAATTTGAAGAATTTTTATTTCATAGGCATTTCAAAGATTTACTTATGTGGCGCCCCTGAAGGTCTAGTCACCACAGAGTAGTGATGGGCGAATCCTAAATTACTCGGAATCGCTTGACTCTAGCGAGTCCGAGCCCAGGACTCGCTACTCGTTGCGAGTCTAGCGAGTCCAATGTTAATGAATGGGGAAGCGAGTAATAGCGAGTAGTGTGAGATTTACAAATCGCAGATGTGTCTTGGAAGCTTCAGCCTGAAGCAATCCTAGTTTTGTCATTTATTTGCATTGCTCGTTTACTTTGTAAGTAATCGCTGACTCGCACAGATAAGATCCTGTCTTCTGTGTGTTCTGGCTGCCCCAGCTCCAGGGTCCTAGAGCCTGCCTGCTGCCTGATGTAGCAGTGCTGAGATTGTTCTCAGTCTGCTCATTCCCTGTGTACAGACATGAATGTCTGTGCACAGAGATGATGCAGCAGAGCTGAGATTGTTCTCAGTCTGCTCATTCCCTGTGTACAGACATGAATGTCTGTGCACAGAGATGATGCAGCAGAGCTGAGATTGTTCTCAGTCTGCTCATTCCCTGTGTACAGACATGAATGTCTGTGCACAGAGATGATGCAGCAGAGCTGAGATTGTTCTCAGTCTGCTCATTCCCTGTGTACAGACATGAATGTCTGTGCACAGAGATGATGCAGCAGAGCTGAGATTGTTGTCAGTCTGCTCATTCCCTGTGTACAGACATGAATGTCTGTGCACAGAGATGATGTAGCAGAGCTGAGATTGTTCTCAGTCTGCTTATTCCCTGTGCATAGACATCTATATTTATGCACAGGGGATGTAGCAGAGAGGACATCGCGTTTTGGACTGCGTCGGACGGAAGAGGATTTTTTTAATTAAAGATGGAGTCCCTAATGGCTTTTTTTTTTATTTCTAATAAAAAATTTTCCTTGTGTTGTGTTTTTTTTAAAACAATTTAATAGAAATTCATGGCGGTCATGTCTAATATTGGCGTGACCGCCATAAATTTCGGGCTTAGGGCCAGCTGATAATACAAAGCTGGCCCTAACCTCTTTATTACCCAGCGTGCTATCGCTACCAGGGCCACTGGAAGAGCGGGGTTCAGCGCCAGAGGATGGCGCTTCAATGAACGCGCCATCTTCTGGGGCGGCTGCGGGCTGCAATTTGCAGCGGGGGTGCCCAGAAAGCTTGGGCATCCCTGCGCTGCGGATTCCAGCCCCCAGCTGCTTAGCTGTACCTGGCTAGACATAGAAATTGCGCGGAGCCCCACGCATTTTTTTTTAATTATTTCATGAAATTCTGAGATTCTGACTCTGAGACTCTGACTCTGAGACTCTGACTCTGAGACTCTGACTCTGAAATTCATGAAATAATAAAAAAAAAATGCGTGGGGCTCCGCGCAATTTCTATGTCTAGCCAGGTATAGCTAAGCAGCTGGGGGCTGGAATCCGCAGTGCAGGGATGCCCAAGCTTTCTGGGCACCCCCCGCTGCAAATTGCAGCCCGCAGCCGCCCCAGAAGATGGCGCGTCCATTGAAGCGCCATCCTCTGGCGCTGAACCCCGCTCTTCCAGCGGCCCTGGTAGCGGTGGCACGCTGGGTAATAAAGAGGTTAGGGCCAGCTTTGTATTATCAGCTGGCCCTAAGCCCGAAATTTATGGCGGTCACGCCAATATTAGACATGACCGCCATGAATTTCTATTAAATTGTTTTAAAAAAAACACAACACAAGGAAAATTTTTTATTAGAAATAAAAAAAAAAGCCATTAGGGACTCCATCTTTAATTAAAAAAATCCTCTTCCGTCCGACGCAGTCCAAAACGCGATGTCCTCTCTGCTACATCCCCTGTGCATAAATATAGATGTCTATGCACAGGGAATAAGCAGACTGAGAACAATCTCAGCTCTGCTACATCATCTCTGTGCACAGACATTCATGTCTGTACACAGGGAATGAGCAGACTGAGAACAATCTCAGCACTGCTGCATCATCTCTGTGCACAGACATTCATGTCTGTACACAGGGAATGAGCAGACTGAGAACAATCTCAGCTCTGCTGCATCATCTCTGTGCACAGACATTCATGTCTGTACACAGGGAATGAGCAGACTGAGAACAATCTCAGCTCTGCTACATCATCTCTGTGCACAGACATTCATGTCTGTACACAGGGAATGAGCAGACTGAGAACAATCTCAGCACTGCTACATCATCTCTGTGCACAGACATTCATGTCTGTACACAGGGAATGAGCAGACTGAGAACAATCTCAGCACTGCTACATCATCTCTGTGCACAGACATTCATGTCTGTACACAGGGAATGAGCAGACTGAGAACAATCTCAGCACTGCTACATAATGTCTGTGAGCAGGCGGGCTCTAGGACCCTGGAGCTGCACAGAGAAGACAGCTGGACTCGGCTCGCAAAGAAACAGCAGTTACTTTGCGAGTCTCCCTGCTATCACTGGCACAGTAGCCAGTGATTACTCGCACGAGTCTAATGCAAACAATGGCAATCCTAGCTTTGTCAGCGTTTCTGACAAAACTAGGATTGATATTGATTTGCATTGGACTCGTGCGAGTAATCACTGGGAAACTCGCAGAGTACCGAGTCCTGCGAGTCCCTTACTACTCGCCGAGTAACGAGTCCTAGCGAGTAGATTCGCCCATCCCTACCACAGAGGTACTGCACCTTAGCCAAAGGTATGTGCTAAATTTGCGGAAGTTGTGTTTGGAAGGGCTGCCTCCAGTGCCCAGTGCCGCAAGCTCGGATGAACAGCCCGCGGTGGCTGCAGATCATATATATAGATATTAGCGGATGACCTGGCCACACGTCTAGTGGCCAAAGGGCTTCTGAACTTCCTAAACCAGAAGGAAGCCTAAATCTCCATGCACTGCCCTGGAAAAAGAATTAGAGAGGCACCACATACCTATGTAAATATTTATAGTCAGTTAACCTGGTTAAGCTAAGAATGTTTAGAAATATGTGTTTAGTTAGATAGAATAAGTAGTACCCGGTAAGAAAAGGACAATGAGACCATGGACGGTCAATGGCTTGAACTCTCTTGTACATAGATGGCACTTAATGTGCTCCTTGTTGGTTTATTGCTACCACTGGGAGCGCACTGTGAACTTGGAACTTAGACCAAGAACAAAAAAGTCGCTTGGCGTGACCGAAATATGGTCCAATGAGGAGACAAGCGAAGCCCTGTCGCCACATTCAGAGCCTAAGTTGGGGCTGTTCTGGAAGTGGCTCCCCCATGCTGCACTTGAGAGAGGTGGGAAGGACACCCCGGTTAAGAGATCCCACTTAACTTTGCTGAACAGTTGATTCATTAGTAGTTTGCACTTTAGAGCCATTGCAAGAGTTTTATATTTTAGCATTTCTATATGTGTGGTATTTATAGGCAATGTTTAAGTGAGGACTTCCCATAAAGGGAAGAAAGAGTTACCTTGTTATTGGTTAATGTTATATCACGTCATACAAAAATTGCAAATTTTAACACCTGAATTGCTCTGTTCCAGCACCAGGATGTGCTGTGTTTTACGAGGGGTCCAGTTGCCACAGGGGTACTGCACCTTGGCCAGATGTGTGGTACCCCTAACCCAGATGAGGAATGGGCACTGTCCGGTACCCACATACTGCACCCAACACTAGCCACTCCAGCCCAGGAAGATGGAGGAGGCTGACGTACCCCATACCTGGCTGGAGAAAGGGGCTTAGATAGGGAGGTGGGTAGACCAGTAGGGAAGAGGAAGCCTTAGAAAGAACCAATCAGAACGAAGCACCGGAGTACAGTTGAACAGTGACAGTATAAAAGGACGAGTAGAAACATCTAGAAGGAGAGAAGGGGAGTCGGGAGTCAATAGGTCGGACAGTCAGTCAATCAGTCAGAGGAAGACTGAGAGGTCAGGTGGTCAGAGAGTTGGACTGGAGCCGGTGGAGCTCATCCCAGGAAGGTGGGAGCCGTGCAGGAACTCCAGAGACAAGCAGGGGTCCCAGGGACATGGGAAGTGAGAAATCCACCCATGGGGCCCACATCCATTGCCGCTCGCAGGTAAGTGGAGGAACGAGGGCCGCAGAGGGTACTGGGCCCAGACTAGTTGAGGAGCTACAGGACTCAGCTAATAATCCGGAGGCAACTGTGACTTCAGGTACAGCTGCCAAAATCCACACTTAATTGCCGAGCAGGTGGCCACATAGGACCAAGGGACTCAAAGGAGCTTGCCTGTGAGGTTCCAAGGCCACTGGATTGGGATCATGAGTGTGAGATGCTGGGCTGGAGGGAGCGAGCCAGCACAGAGAAGGCGACCCGGTGAGGTACATAAAAAGGGGGTATCGGTCAAGTGCCACCAATCTACCTGGGAGTGGCTGGATCCCTGGCTTGGAGGATACAGCACCCGGCTGGTTATTGAAACCAAGAACTGTGAGTAAACTGTGGAATTTGCACCCTGCTGTGTCCTCAAATTATTTTCTGCGTCATCAGCCCCGCACTGTAACCTTGTCCATGACTAACATCTTGGCCTAATGTTTCATCAATGCCCTGGGGCCATGCTCTACCCATGGAGAGCGATAACAACTCTGCTATATCACCAACGACCCCAGTGAATCTGAATAGCAGCGGTGGCCATCATTAGCCGCAACCCACGGATGGCATCACACAATAATTTCCCTAATAAACTTACTCTTCCCTTTTCTTTGATTGGCACCACTGGGGCTACAGAACGGGTGAGCCACCGTTATATCCCCATCAAGAGAACTGAAGGCTCGGTTCCAAGTGATCCACTTAGACATATTAGAGGAGGAGTGCTGACAGGCCCTCTCAGGATCCCTTAATCAGCTCTTATAAATAGGATTTCATCAGGCTCCATTTAGATACAACTACAATCAGTGACTGAAGGGTGCAATGTCTGATTTTCATTTGATGTAGCCTGAGATCAACATTTTGTATTATTAAAGACTCACTGAGTTGATTCACCATTTAAATTTCTGTTGCCTTTGAGTCGGTCGACAGGGTATGGGGTACTCGGATACCGGGACAGGTTGCTACTTCGGTGGGGATCACGGCTGGTCGGTTCCCGATTCCGTGCTCTGGACCCTCAATGACGGGTGGGGGTGATGATGATGGGGGATTTTGTAACGTGACGCCACCTGTGATACCTGGAAATAAGGTTACCAGCGCTGCGCCCGGCCACTGAGGTGATGGAAATGTAGCTTTGGTAGTACAGCTCCCCACAGGCGGAGCTTTACCTCGGAGCAGCGGGGAAGAAGATGGGAGTCGTAGTCCTCACCACTATGATGCTGTAGAGGCCCTCCGGGCGACGGATGAAAGACCAGACACCAGATCAGCTCAGAACAGTTCTTTACTTGCACTGGATGAAATCGGTACACGGTACAGTCTGGCTTAACCGGAGGCCATAGCCGCGGATTTCAGAGGCTTTTCCAGAGTCTGTCAGAGGTGTCCTTAAAATGGCTCTCCTGGTCCTTTTTCCCTTCGGTGCCCTGATGGCCTTCTGTACTCCCACTCGTGAGTCTAGCCTCGAGTCCTCAGGGTCTGTTGCCTAAAGTCTTTTTACTTTTCAGCGTCGTGAACCCAGCTATAGGACTGACGTTGGACTGCTTGATGGGTGCTGTGGCTCCCTTATGTCGGGCTCACAACCTGCCGGTCTGTGGTTAGGGATAGACTGTAACTAATCGCCTCAGTTTCGGTGTACTGGTGATGACCTGGGTCTCCAGCTGGCCCTAACTAGTCCTGGAGTGGCCCCCTTCTACATTCGGGTCACCCCTCTCCTTAGAGGTGCCTCCTGTCATGGTCGCAGGGTCCCCTGCGTCCGTCTTCTCTGCTCTCTTCAGGTGTGTCGCCTCTTGTATCTCCTGGGAATCGGTCTGGTCGTCATTGCCCCGTCATTGTCCCCTTCCTCGGCTTCGACGACAACATCTGGCTCCTAGTCAGATTCTATGGAGTCTTGGACCTGTAGGGCATTGGTAGGGCCCACAGGCGGGTCCACGGGATCATCAGTCTGGACCCCTGCCCCCTGGGTCTGCACGGGTGGCGTTGCTGCTAGGACTTCTGCTACAGCCCGAGCAGCGGCTGCTGCCTGTCGTGCTTCCCGGTCCATTGCCCGGGACATCAGCTCCACGGCCTGTTCCGCACTCCAGCTGCAGACCACCCACTCCATCACTTCAGCCAGGTTGTTCCGCAGTTCTCCGAAGGCGATCCTCCAATACTCGGCGTCTCCCTCATGGGTTAAGATGGAGACTGCCTCCGGATCCCCGTGGTCAACTCGGGCCTGCTGTTCCACCTCTCACATGAGATCTGCCCAACGGGTCACCATTACACCGGGTATCAGAGTCTTTTCATCGTGTCCTTCTCTTCTGGTTAGTGTTATATTGGCTTTTGGCGGTTCCGCTGGGACCACTTCCTTTGGCCCGCCCCCTTGTTGATTGATGGTCATAGGTGCGGGCAAACAGTTTCGCGCCTCTGGTTAGGCCCTCCCATGGCAAGGGGCTGAAGCACACCTCTGGGCCTGCACAATGTCCTTTCACATGTTTAAACCGCCATCTTGCGGTTCCCGGTAAAATGGCGGGAACCAGTTATCCGTGCCGTGTTTAAAGACTGTCAGACAAGTCAGGTGACTCCACCTGAGGAAGACGGCGGTACGCCGTTGAAACGCGTAGTGGCTAACTTTATTAATAATAAAAAGGTTTGTGTACATCTGGACTATTGGTCACTGCATGCAGCGCTCCAAAAGTGACTACTAAACACTTTTGTCTGATGATTTGGCTCCCCCTGGAGGGAATGTGGCTGGAGCAACTTGCATGCGGTGCCTGACTTCCAGTCTGAAGGACCTGGCCTAACGTGACTAACCAGCTGAGCAGTGAGCACACGTGACCGGAAAACAATCCCTGTCGGTGGGTTGAGATCGGAGATCACGCTGCAGTACTCGCTACCACGCTGAACCCCTTGGTTGTGTGAGGCTTGCACAACCATAACAGGTGAGCAGGGTTCCCCCCACCTTTAAATATTTCCCACTAGACCACCAGGTACTGCTCAATTGCGCCTCTCTCTCCTTCTTTTGTGTTTAAAGACTGTGACTTGCAAAATGTTCTCTTTAAACCAAGTTTTAAAGTTCATTAAGGCACACAATACCCGTTGAGTATGGGTTCGTTCGAATCCTGTTCGTGAACGCCAGGGAAAGCTGTGCCGTCCCAGGGTATATGGGGCACTCGGGTATCTGGGCCCTTGCTGAGGTTGGGATGTCACTGGTGGCCTGCACAGACCGGTGCCCTTGGGGCTATGCTTTTAAAAAGGGGTAGTATAAATGGGAATTGAAATAAAGTTTGTCGTGACACCACCTGTGGTTTCTGGTGCTGTGTGGGGGACCTCCAGGGATGATGGACGGCAGCTAGGTGTTGAAGTTCCCCACATACGGAGCTGGATCCCTGGGGAGTTTGGTAATGATGATGAGGTGCAGGGATTTGGCCGGGCTGTTAGGTAACGGGACAGTCTCTGTGGATGGCAGGGTCAAGGGTTGAGGAATTAACACACACACCGTTAGTTGTTTCTTTACCTTTACTGATGATATCGCAGTTAAGGATCCGGTGTACTGTCGGGTGGGTAAGAAGCACTTCAGGATCTCAACAGTGATTGGGTATAAGGCCTCTTTGTCTCTTTTCCCGTGTGTGTGAAGCCCCTGCCCCGTGTGAAACTTGGCAGGCCTCCTCTGCTCTCCTACCACCTATGTTGTTGGGAAACCCACGATGGATTGCCACTATTCCTCTCTCCGTGGTGCCTGTCTTCCTTGTTGGTGGCTGCACAGATGCCCGGGAGACTGCAGTCTCCACGGTAAACCGGTATTCTCTACTGGGCTAGGTGCTCTCCGGCAGACGCGGACTCTGGTGTCCGGGATGCTTTCTGGAGTGAACCAAAGATAGCTCCTCGGTCCTCAATATACTCTTCCTCGGTTCTCTCCTCGCCTTCTGACCCCACTCTTGAGCCCTGCAAAGCTACTCTGAAGGCTGTTCAGGGTCACTGGCTCGGGTCGATCGTGGCACTGACCACCAGGACGTCTTCACAGCTCTTCTAGTGTCTGCACACTCTCACTAACTCCGCCCCCAGCACCAGTATTTATAGGGGATCTTGCTTAAGAGCAGCAAGTTCAGCTCCCCCTACTGTGCTGGGGTGGAAGGTGTTGTTTGTGTCTTTGTACCCACTGTGGAAATCCATCCGTGCTGTAGGTGAGTCTGTGGTTACCTGTAAAGGTACCTTTACACGCCGCCACAGGAGGTAGCAACAGGCAGGAAACACACGTGCACGCTTTTAACGGTGGATACCGATCCCTGATGCCGCATATACACACCGCCACAACGTGCTCCACAGAAGGTATTTGCGTTCCCCGGAAGTGTCGACAGCTCCCGCGGCTTACTCCCTGTTGAATACCTTCCCTAGTTTACACTCCGCTACCACACAGGAATATGGGCGTACATATTTCGCGCCTCAAGTACATAGGCGTGACAGAATTGTGTATTACGTGACTCTCGCACAGTGATTGGACAACGCAATAGCATCATGATTGGCCAGCCTGCGCAGGAAGGCTGGCTAATACATGACGCCATTGCAATTGTGGATTGTGAATGGATAACTCTTTAAATATGGCGCCCTGTGAAGGGACAACCAATCGTAACGCAGGAGCTTCCACCATTGATAGCTGATGGGGCGTGGAATCCTTGACGCTGCGGCACGCCCCTGGGAATTCGCTAGGCCACGCAAATACCGTGCCTGTGCCCCGATTACATGCAGCCACCATAGGAATTGTTCCTTCCTGTTTTTGAGCACGGCTCAGAAACAGGTATCCGAAGGAACTGCAGGGCACAGGAAGGAATTCCCTGATTTAGACACCGCCATTTCGTAGTGATTTCTTGGAAACAGGCACAATTGTCCCCGATGCCTGGCGGTTTCTTCCTTCCTATGGTGGCGTGTAAAGGGGCCCTAACAGCAGGGTGCCACATATACACTTCTCAAATATATTGATATATTCGAGCACCAATGCAGAAATTTTAGGGTCTTTTCTTTAAGTATGTAAACTCTTCTGCACAATTTTAGGCCACAGTTATAGTAATTTCCTTTTTTCTCAGACTAGTAAATCTGAATTTTGAAAAAAATTGATGGTTCCTTCTTTAGCAGCCAATCTATTTTTCCATGTACAATTATGGTAATAAATCATACTCTTCTTGTTTGCACCAGTTCTTCTGCATTAGGCTCAGTTTATTTCGTTATTAAAATCAAATTTGAAATGTAATTTGTAATTATTCCCAGCAATCATCTGTGTGATACTACATTGATAATGATAACGCTTCATCACATATTCTCAGATAAAGTAACAGAACAAGCTTTATGCAGAACTGTGAGTTGGCCTTACCTTGCCCTTGTATACTGTCTGTAGATGTAATTTGTATTTCTTTTTCAGGTCTCATCTTTTACAAACCCACAGATTTTATTCTGTGTCACAATTTACATTTGCAGTTCCATGGTGATTGCCCTACGTGCCAAGGTTAACGCTATGCAATCTGAATAGTACTTGTGTATAAATACAAGGCTATTTCTTGCGTTCATAGTATGATTGGTGGAGGAGCCACGGCATTTGCAACTACAATCTCATTGTTTAGCATGGCTGATTAACATAAAGCCAGTTTAGCTGCACATAATGGACATTTTAACGAGAACCAGTCAGGTTGACTTTCCTACGGCTGGAAACACACTGTCCAAGTGACTTGCGAGTTACTAGCATGAGTCTCAGATCATTCTCCCGGGATAGCCTTCCCCAATCTGGATGGGAGCAGTGGAGCTACATAAAAAAAGTACCACTGACAGTATCCCGTCCAAAGAGGCAGGGGTCGTGCCGGGTGAATGATCCGAGACTCATGCAAGCAACTCGCATGTCACTCAGTGTGTTTTCAGCCTACTGGCTTCATAGGTCCAAGTACAACAATAGAAATGATATATGTATAATAGTAATCTGATTTGCCAAGGTTGATTTGTCTAATTGACAATATACCCCTGACAAGATAACCCGCAAACCTATCCATTGTGAATTTAATTTGTATCTTGATTAGGTTCTTTAAATCTCCATCCTTTCTTTAATTCTCGTGTCTTTTTCTTCTGTGGCATGGTGCCTTAGTCTCACATCATATTTGTCTTTATGAATATAAAGTTTGATCCCACGTGTCCACCAAGGTCTGATTTGACCATTTCCATTTTTATATTTTTTCAAAAAACTTTCCCTCTTTTTTTGGACTTTTCTCATTACCTCCTGTGACCTACTAGTCTTGTCATAGACTTTGTATCTCCTTTCCTCGGGGGTTGGATCCTACTGACAAAAACAACAATGGTTATTTAAAAGAAAAAAATCTTATTTTTTTTGTACACGCTTATCATTGAATTATACTCATTTATTTTATTGTCGTGTCATTGATGCCTGATCCTGTATATATGCATACTACTATATATTTGTATGTGTTTTATCAGTTATACTGGAGATTTTTTTCTAAACATTGCATCAGTGCGTTTTTTTTTTTATTATTGTAAAAGCATTTGGTTCTGTTCCTATGCATACTCCTTGTATATTGGTCATTTTCTATTATGATTTGTCCTGAAGAAGAAACTAATGGCGGCTTTGAAATGTGTTGACTAATAAATCATCCTTCATTATCCGGATTCTTCATTTCTTGACGGCACGGCGGCAGATATACCATTATAAGGTTGCTGATTCCCACAATGAGAAATAAAGGTTTATAGCAACACAATAATTGGGTGAAGTGCATTCAAGGTGTGTCGATATACTTCTAAGGCCGTATTCATTTTGGCACTTGCAATTATTTGCCTGTTGTTCATGTGCACCTTATTTTTTAAATTTCTCCCTATTAAAGTCTAGTTTATATGTGTAGGCATGTTTTTTTTATTTTTATTATTGCAGTAAGGTTTTTGGTTTCTAGTTGCTTTCCATTGGATGCTACAATTGCAAATGGTTTGCATACACGCACGTGAGTCCTTCACCCTGCAGTGGTTTTATGTAAGGCCGGAGTTTTAATACAAATTTTGCATCATATTTAGTGAAATATGCATCTTTTTTACTGCTACAAAGTCACAAAGCAGGTTAAAAGGTTTGTTCACTACTACGACCTCTTCTCATTCCACATTACACCAATTAAACTAGGAAAACTTATACTCACCTCGAGTGGGGATATGGTTCCGGTGGTGCAGGCACTGGCACTCCTGGGCTCACATAGGGTTGTGACATCACATGAACTCTGCTCCCAATCACCGCCAGCTTCTCTCTTCCCGGGTACGGACATGTGAGTTAATCAGCAGTAAATGAGAGCTTTGTCTGACGCTCACTTCCTATTTATTACTTTTGCGTTTGAAGAAGAGGAGAGAGATGTCAGCGGGGATTGGATGACACAACCTCAAGTGAGCCCTGGTGAGCCTCAGTGGCGGCACTCCTGAAACCACATCACCACCGGAGATGAGTATGAGCTTTTTTATTTTAAATGGGGTACGAGTCTCGTATGCCTCAACCGACATGGCTGCCAACTCTCTGTGCATGTCAGCTCCATGCTCCTCGCCGGAGAGCCGGCGGCCGTGCCGGTTGTGGCACGTGCATCTCACACACTATGTCTCCAGCCTTAGGTTGATTCTCTGCACTACCACATTGGGTGTGTAATAAACAGGAATACGTTTTATTGTCGTACTAGGATCTATACAACCATAACACTAGATCAGTAAAATCATCATAACAGGTTTCAGAATTTTAAGGACGTTAGAATAATTTTACAACATTCAAGGAATCAAAGCTTCTGACATTTACGAAGTGTAAGGATTCGGAGTCACAGAATTCTGACCTTTTTTTTTATAAGTTTAACATTTTTACTTTGGCAAAGATGTAATAAAAGGAAATACAAACTGTAGGTCATATGCAGAGTATAACTTGGACCGGTATCTGGAGATCGGTGTGGAAATGTAAGGAAGATTGAGAGGTTTCTTACATTAATGTAAGGAGTCGGATTTAGAGCTGCAGTCTCTGGGTGATTGGTAGGTAATCAATAGACAGACTGACGGAGGAGGGCACTGAATCTGCCCAGCAGTTATATACACATTTGCTATGGAATTCATAGCTGTGTCTTGAATTATTTTATTTTCTAAATTGAAATATTAGCAGCAGAATTGTCTTCCTTGTCTTTGTGTGATTTGATAAACAGAACAAATTGATTTTATATTCCTCCTGCGTTGTAAATGTCATATCTGTATTCTGCCTCAATCTTAAAAATACTTAAGAGATTGCAGGTATAAATGGAAGAGAGAAGATTATCAAAAATCTAATCTGTTTTATTCTCAGTATTAATGACTCTATTCTACTGCAGAGTGGACACTGCTGAGTGCAATTTAGGATATATATATACAGTACAGACTAAAAGTTTGGACACACCTTCTCATTCAAAGAATTTTCTGTATTTTCGTGACTATGAAAATTGTAGATTCACACTGAAGGCATCAAAACTATGAATTAACACATGTGGAATTATATACTTAATAAAAAAGTGTGAAACAACTGAAAATATATCTTATATTCTAGGTTTCTTCAAAGTAGCCACCTTCTGCTTTGATTACTGCTTTGCACATTCTTGGCATTCTCTTGCTGAGCTTCAAGAGGTAGTCACCAGAAATGGTCTTCCAACAGTCTTGAAGGAGTTCCCAGAGATGCTTAGCACTTGTTGGCCCTTTTGCCTTCACTCTGCGGTCCAGCTCACCCCAAACCATCTCGAATGGGTTCAGGTCTGGTGACTATGGAGGCCAGATCATCTGGCGTAGCACTCCATCACCATCATACCTCCTCTTCCATGCTTCACAGTGGGAACCAGGCATGTAGAGTCCATCCGTTCACCTTTTCTGCGTCGCACAAAGACACGGTGGTTGGAACCAAAGAGCTCAAATTTGGACTCATCAGACCAAAGCACAGATTTCCACTGGTCTAATGTCCATTCCTTGTGTTCTTTAGCCCAAACAAGTCTCTTCTGCTTGTTGCCTGTCCTTAGCAGCACGTTTCCTAGCAGCTAATTTACCATGAAGGCCTGCTGCACAAAGTCTCCTCTTAACAGTTGTTGTAGAGATGTGTCTGCTGCTAGAACTCTGTGTGGTATTGACCTGGTCTCTAATCTGAGCTGCTGTTAACCTGAGATTTCTGATGCTGGTGACTCGGATGAACTTATCCTCTGCAGCAGAGGTGACTCTTGGTCTTCCTTTCCTGGGGCGGTCCTCATGTGAGCCAGTTTCTTTGTAGCGCTTGATGGTTTTTGCAACTGTACTTGGGGACACTTTCAAAGTTTTCCCAATATTTTGAACTTACTAACCTTAATTTCTTAAAGTAATGATTAGTGTTGAGCGAGCATGCTCGCCACTACTCGGTACTCGCACGAGTATCACTGTACTCGGGCGACTCGCCGAGCACCGAGTAATCTCGCGATACTCGTGCTGTGCTCGTGGTCGTCATCTCTGCATGTTGGCGCTCTTTTGAGAGCCAGCCCATGTGCAGGGATTGGCTGGCAGACCACTGCAATGCCACAGCCCTGTTAGTTGTGGCATAGCAGTGATTGGCCGGCCTGCACAGCGTCACCGAGCCTTTATAACTCCCGGCGCGCTGTGCTCGGCACACAGCCATCCAGACAGTGAGTGTAGGGAGAGTGTCTGCTGCTGATTAGGGACAGATTTGCGGCCCTCATAGGTAGATCCGGATCAGGGCTGCAAACTGCTGCTGACCACAACAGTCCTTCTCAGGACTAATCTAGGAGGACATAGGCAGGGTGATACAGATTGGTATCCAAGCTTTTCTGTGACCATTAGAGTCACCACACTCTTGTACTTAGTACCTTAATACAGGTTAGGGACTAAAATCCTCTCTTGAAACCATTACAGTCACCTGACAGGTGTACGTACTACCTTAATACAGGTTAAAAACTAAAATCCTAACTCTTGTCATCAAAACAGTCACCAGACAGGTGTACGTACTACCTTATTACAGGTTAGGGACTAAAATCCTAACTCTTGTCATCAAAACAGTCACCAGACAGGTGTACGTACTACCTTAATACAGGTTAGGGACTAAAATCCTAACTCTTGTCATCAAAACAGTCACCAGACAGGTGTACGTACTACCTTAATACAGGTTAGGGACTAAAATCGTCTCCTGAAACCATTACAGTCACCAGACAGGTGTACGTAGTACCTTAATACAGGTTAGGGAACTAAAATCCTAACTCTTGTCATCTCAACAGTCACCACACTGTTGTACGTCATACCTTTATTCAGGTTAGGGAACTAAAATCCTAACTCTTGGCATCTCAACAGTCACCACACTGTTGTACGTCATACCTTTATTCAGGTTAGGGAACTAAAATCCTAACTCTTGGCATCTCAACAGTCACCACACTGTTGTACGTCATACCTTTCTACAGGTTAGGGAACTAAAATCCTAACTCTTGTCATCAAAACAGTCACCAGACAGGTGTACGTACTACCTTAATACAGGTTAGGGACTAAAATCCTAACTCTTGTCATCAAAACAGTCACCAGACAGGTGTACGTACTACCTTAATACAGGTTAGGGACTAAAATCGTCTCCTGAAACCATTACAGTCACCAGACAGGTGTACGTACTACCTTAATACAGGTTAGGGACTAAAATCGTCTCCTGAAACCATTACAGTCACCAGACAGGTGTACGTACTACCTTAATACAGGTTAGGGAACTAAAATCCTAACTCTTGTCATCTCAACAGTCACCACACTGTTGTACGTCATACCTTTATTCAGGTTAGGGAACTAAAATCCTAACTCTTGGCATCTCAACAGTCACCACACTGTTGTACGTCATACCTTTATTCAGGTTAGGGAACTAAAATCCTAACTCTTGGCATCTCAACAGTCACCACACTGTTGTACGTCATACCTTTATTCAGGTTAGGGAACTAAAATCCTAACTCTTGTCATCTCAACAGTCACCACACTGTTGTACGTCATACGTTTATACAGGTTAGGGAACTAAAATCCTAACTCTTGTCATCTCAACAGTCACCACACTGTTGTACGTCATACCTTTATTCAGGTTAGGGAACTAAAATCCTAACTCTTGGCATCTCAACAGTCACCACACTGTTGTACGTCATACCCTTTCTACAGGTTAGGGAACTAAAATACTAACTCTTGTCATCTCAACAGTCACCACACTGTTGTACGTCATACCCTTTCTACAGGTTAGGGAACTAAAATCCTAACTCTTGTCATCTCAACAGTCACCACACTGTTGTACGTCATACCCTTTATACAGGTTAGGGAACTAAAATCCTAACTCTTGTCATCTCAACAGTCACCACACTGTTGTACGTCATACGTTTATACAGGTTAGGGAACTAAAATCCTAATCTCCTGTGACCTCCACAGTCACCAGACAGTTGTCGCTCTATACAGGCAAAATGCGCAAAGGCGTTGGCAAGGGCGTTGGCAAGGAACAAGGAAGTGGACGTGATGGTGGTGCAGGCAGAGGCCGAGGTCGTGTGCAAGCACTCATTTCGCAACAACAAAGGGCCACATCTCCTCGCCCGCACGTCCTGTCCCAAATTCTTGGGGCCCGCAGCAGTACACCACTGTTGAACCAAGACCAGTGTCAACAGGTTGTTACTTGGATAGCGGATAATGCTTCAAGTCAGATGGGCACCTCCACAAACACCCTGTCTTCCGCACGGTCAACTGTCAGTAGCCGTGATACTGCACCGCACATTTCCCAACCTGATCCTCCTTCCCACCACCTGGCCGAGTACACGTCCACGGACATTACAGATCCCACACTAGGACACTCGGAAGAGCTGTTCACGTATCCATTTGCAGAATCTGGCCTGTCGCCACCTCCTCTTGAAGTGGGTCATGAGGAGATGGTATGTACAGATGCCCAAATATTTGAGCAGCCGCGTTATGACGAACGGAACGTTGTCAAAGTGTATCAACAAGGGGTGGACGATGATGAGACACAATTTCCAGGAAGTCAGGAGGAGGATCAGGGTGCGGAAGAGGAAGACGACGTGGTGGATGATCCAGTAGCTGACCCTACATGGCAGGAGGATATGCAGAGCGAGGACAGCAGTGCACAGGGGGAGGGAGGCGTAGCATCCCAACAGCCAGTACGAAGCAGGGTTGCGTCCGCAGGCAAAAGGCAGGCAACCGTTCCCCGGAACAACAACACGAGTGAAGGTGCCTGTGCAAATGTTCGGTCTTCCCGAGTCTGGGAGTTTTTTAAGTTGGCTCCAGAAGACTCTAAAAAGGCCATTTGCCACACCTGCCATGCCACTATCAGCAGGGGTACGAAAACTAGCAGCCTGACCACCACCAGCATGATCAGGCACATGTCAGCCAAGCACCCGACTTTGTGGGAAGTACCACAGAGTCGAGGAGCGGTGCGTGCTGATGTCACTGCTACGTCTTCGCCTGTTGTGCATGCAAGCCAATCCCCTGTCCATGCTGGCCGCGAACAAGCCTCCGGTCCTGCACCTGAAGTTGCTGAAGCACAAATTACACCACCATCAAGCACGTCCTTGTCCCAGCGCAGCGTTCAATTATCCATTCAGCAAACATTTGAACGCAGGCGCAAATACGCTGCCAATGCCCCACATGCCACAGTCCTGAATGCTCACATTTCGCGACTCATAGCGCTAGAAATGTTGCCTTTCCGTCTGGTGGAGACGGACGCATTCCGCAACCTGATGGCGGCTGCTGTCCCACGTTACTCGGTCCCCAGCCGACACTATTTCTCCAGATGTGCCGTCCCCGCATTGCATAACCACGTGTCCAACAGCATCACACGTGCCCTGAACAATGCTGTTTCAGCCAAAGTCCACCTAACCACTGACACGTGGTCAAGTGCTTGTGGGCAAGGCCGCTACATCTCCTTGACGGCACACTGGATTAATATTGTGGAGGCTGGGACCCAGTCTGAGCGAGGGACGGAACACGTCCTTCCCACACCAAGGATAGCAGGCCCTACCTCTGTCATGGTTTCACCGACACTCTACAGCTCCGGAATGTCATGCTCTTCAGCCTCCTCCTCCTGCGCATCCTCATCCACTGTACCCTCCACACCAGTCCCAAGCTGGAAGCACTGCAGCACTGCCTCTGCAAAGCGGCAACAGGCTGTGCTGAAGCTAGTCTGCATAGGTGACAAACCCCACAATGCAGAAGAGGTGTGGACAGCTCTGAAACAGCAGGCAGATCACTGGCTCACACCTCTGAACCTAAAGCCAGGAAAGGTGGGTGTGACAATGGCCGGAACCTGGTGGCAGCTTTGAGGCGAGGGCAGCTGACGCATGTTCCATGCGTGGCCCATGTGCTCAACCTGGTGGTTCAGAGGTTTGTGAAGTCATACCCGGAGGTGTCTGACCTGCTGGTAAAAGTTCGGCGTCTGTCTGCACATTTTCGCAAGTCACCTGCTGCTTCAGCCGGCCTTGCCAGCTTTCAGCGCCGTTTGCGTCTTCCGGCCCACAGACTGGTGTGTGATGTCCCCACGCGTTGGAATTCAACGCTGCACATGTTGGTCAGGATATGTGAGCAGAAGAGGGCAGTTGTGGACTACCTGCATCACCTAAGCCGTCGGGAAAAGGGTCAAACTCCACACATAACACCTGAGGAGTGGAGATGGATGTCGGACCTATGCACCGTCCTCCAAAACTTTGAGGACTCCACCAAGATGGTGAGCGGCGATGACGCCATTATTAGCGTCACCATACCACTACTCTGCCTTCTAAAACGGTCTCTGCTGAAAATAAAAGAGGATGCATTGCAGGCCGAGCGTCATGACTTAGAGCAAGAAACTGTAGTGGGTGTGGGTGAAAACACACAGCCCAGCCTCATGTCATCACAACGTGTAGTGGAGGACTATGACGAGGAGGAGGAGGAGGATGAAGACATGGAGCAACTCTCAGGCCAAATTGGGGATATGACATGCACACCAGTCATACCTTCGATTCAGCGTGGCTGGCCAGAGGACAGGGGAGATGAGGAGGAGGAGGAGGAGGAGGACAGCATGTTCAGTCATCGTGTTGGTCTGGATACTGAAGTGATGGCTGTTAAGAGTCTGGCGCACATGGCTGACTTTATGGTAAGCTGCCTGTCTCGTGACCCTCGCGTTCAGAACATCTTGGCCGACAATCAGTACTGGTTGGCAACACTCTTAAACCCACGCTACAAGGAGAACTTTATGTCTCTCATTCCTGAGGCGGAGAGGTCAGCCAAAATGCAGCAGTTCCAGAGGGCCATAGTCACGGAAGTTGTGAAATCCTTCCCCTCACAAAACGCTAGCGCCATAGGTCAGGATTCGATGGACAACCAAGGCGTACGGCCGAGAGGGGCACAAGTCCAATCCGCCAGAGGCAGGGGAACTGTCTTTACGATGTGGGACAGTTTTCTCAGCCCCTCACGTACCACAGCCCCTGAGGTGCGGGATAGTGCCACCAGAAATGCTAAGTTCGGGCAGATGCTGAAGGAGTACCTTGCAGATCGAACAACTGTACTGCGAGATTCATCGGTGCCTTTCAATTATTGGGTCTCCAAGCTCGACACGTGGCATGAATTGGCTCTCTACGCCTTGGAAGTCCTGGCCTGCCCTGCCGCTAGCGTTTTATCAGAGCGTGTTTTCAGTGCAGCAGGTGGAATCATCACTGATAAACGCACCCGCCTGTCAACTGAAAATGCGGACAGGCTCACTCTGATCAAGATGAACAAGGGTTGGATTGGGCCAGACTTCACCACCAGCAAATGACAACTGAATTTAATTTTGTTATTTGAATTTGACATGTACCTCCACTCACCCATGGGTACACACTTCCGGACTTTGGCTAATCGCTAGACTGCTACTCCTTCTCCTCATGTGACACCATGATGACCGTTAGAATAGTTAGGCTCTTGTTTGAGGTATACCCGCAGTGATACATTTTTTAGCCCATTCTGTTAGAATGGGCATTACAACGACAGGAGACCCGCTCCTTTTCAATGGGAAAAAATGTTTTTAGGCACTCCTACACGTCTCTATCCAGGGACAAAGAGGAGCCTCACAATTTTTGGCTGCCCTGACAAAAGGGCTATACTACAATACACCCAGTTCTTCTTAACAGGCCCTCCTGCACGTCTCTATCCAGGGACAAAGAGGAGCCTCCCAATTTTTGGCTGCCCTGACAAAAGGGCTATACTACAATACACCCACTTGAGGGTTACAGGCCCTGCTACATGTCTGTAAGCATGGGTCATTGTTGAACCTCCCAATTTTTGGCTGCCCTGACAAAAGGGCTATACTACAATACACCCACTTGAGGGTTACAGGCCCTGCTACATGTCTGTAAGCATGGGTCATTGTTGAACCTCCCAATTTTTGGCTGCCCTGACAAAAGAGCTATACTACAATACACCCACTTGAGGGTTACAGGCCCTGCTACATGTCTGTAAGCATGGGTCATTGTTGAACCTCCCAATTTTTGGCTGCCCTGACAAAAGGGCTATACTACAATACACCCACTTGAGGGTTACAGGCCCTGCTACATGTCTGTAAGCATGGGTCATTGTTGAACCTCACAATTTTTGGCTGCCCTGACAAAAGGGCTATACTACAATACACCCAGTTCTTCTTAACAGGCCCTCCTGCACGTCTCTATCCAGGGACAAAGAGGAGCCTCCCAATTTTTGGCTGCCCTGACAAAAGGGCTATACTACAATACACCCAGTTCTTAACAGGCCCTCCTGCACGTCTCTATCCAGGGACAAAGAGGAGCCTCCCAATTTTTGGCTGCCCTGACCAAAGGGCTATACTATAATACACCCACTTGAGGGTTACAGGCCCTATTACATGTCTGTAAGCATGGGTCATTGTTGAACCTCCCAATTTTTGGCTGCCCTGAACAAAGGGCTATACTAAAATACACCCAGTTCTTGTTTACAGGCCATCCTGCATGTCTGTATCCAGGGGCATTGGTGAACCTCCCAATTTTGGACTGCCCTTGCAAAGGAAGATACTACAATAGACCCAGTTCCTCAAAATGGGCACTTTATTTGTAGACAGGGCTTCATGTACATCTCTTGTCAGGGTCATCGGAGTGTCGCACAATTTTTTCACGTAAAATCTTTCATGTAATCACAAAAAGTGACATACACCAGCTTTATCTCACTATTGGGTATGTGCCCTTAACATTTCCACCCTAAATATTCATTTTGGTGTCATTTTGGAAGGTTTTCTGGACACTCCGTAAAATTGGCGTGAAACTCGGACAACATTGTTCACAGCTGTGACTTTTGAGTGAGAAATGCTTCCAGGGGTCTTCCCCATGGTGTTGCCATGTCATTTCAGCACTCTTCTGAGACTTTTGTGACATTTTTAGGGTTTTTCCATGCAGCCGGCAGTCATTTCATAAAAATACTCGTGTCTCCCATAGGATAACATTGGGCTCGGTACTCGGGCCGAGTACACGAGTATCTCGGGATCCTCGGCCCGAGCTTCGAGCACCCGAGCATTTTAGTACTCGCTCATCACTAGTAATGATGGCCACTCGTTTTTCTTCACTTAGCTGCTTTTTTCTTGCCATAATACAAATTCTAACAGTCTATTCAGTAGGACTATCAGCTGTGTATCTGACTCACCCAGGCCAGGGGACTCAGATCTCAGGCGGACGCTGGAGGTCACTGGTGGCGTTGCCTGAGATTGTGGCTCTGGTGGTCAATGAAAAAGGAAAAAAAAAAACAAAACAAAACAAAAAAAACAATAAAAGAAGTTGTTCGTGACGCCACCTGTAGGTCCGGTGATGGCACCGGCGCTGCTGGACCCTCCAGGTAATGGGCGGCAGCAAGATGTTGTGGCCCCCTACAGGAAGGGCGATGTCCCCAGGGTGTTGGAAGTAGCAATAGATGGTGGAATAGGGCAGCGGAGTCACTGTGGAGCAAGGCAGGTAAATCACAGTTCATAGAAAGAATCACTGACACGCTGCTCACTCTGAACAGGTACTTTACTCCAGTAATCTGCCGGTTTACAGGGTAATGCAGTTCTCTTTTCAGAGTAGTGGACTGGGTGGTTCTGGCAATGAGCAGCGTCCCTCTGAAGCTCCACTGGTGTTCCTTCTCTATCACTGTCTCTGTCCTGCTCTGCTGCCCTGCACAATCCCACTTGTTGAACCAGGCCTGTCGGGTGATATGGGAACCCACTATCTCTCCAGTGGTGAACCCAACCCAGTCTAGTGCTTCTGGTGGAGACTGTGCGTGGTATAGGGCGGTTGGATCGTACTCCTATGAAGACATCGAACACTCCGGGTTTGTGGTTCAGGGATTCAGCCGGCTGATTCACTTCGGAGTTGGTACTCCGGTTCTAACTGGGCTAGGGCATTTAGTTACCCTGTTTTTTGGCCCCTTTCTCTTCTGGGCTGCCTTCCTACAGTCCCCTCTCTTCTGAGTTGCTTCTCCTTCCCTCTCCTCTCCAGTTCTGCCTCTTGCTCACTGTGCTTTCCTGCTTTCCCCACACTCCTACCTCCCGGGACTGGGTTGTTCAGTAGAGGAGTTAACCCTTTAGTTTCCTGCTCTGAGTGTGTGTGTTTGCTGGAGCTTCAAGATTCCACTACTCATTACCAAAACAAAGCATACTGCACCTTCAGTCAGGGGTGCAGTACCCTTTTGTAGCGCGCACTTAGCGGGGCACTACATATCCACCAGCCTTCTGCACAACACAACTGATTTTCCCAACCCCATTTATAAGATAAGAAATCCCCCTTATTAAACTTGACAGGGCACATCTGTGAAGTGAAAACCATTTCCGGTGACTACCTCTTGAAGCTCATCAAGAGAATGCCAAGAGTGTGCAAAGCAGTAATCAAAGCAAAAGGTGGCTACTTTTTTGTTAAGTATATAATTCCACATGTGTTAATTCATAGTTTTGATGCCTTCAGTGTGAATCTACAATTTTCATAGTCATGAAAATACAGAAAACCCTTTGAATGTGAAGGTGTGTCCAAACTTTTGGTCTGTACTGTATATGCATATAAATACTGTGTGTGCGTGTGTATATATATATATATATATATATATATATACATATATATATATATAGACTGTGAATATATATAAATATATATATATATATATATATAGCCCTATCATCCATCTGCAGCCCCCATCATCCCCTTCCAGCCCCAATATCCCCATCATCCCCTTGCAGCTCCGTCATCCATTTGCATCCCCATTATCCCCTTTCATCCCCATGATACCCATGCAGCCCTCAATTTCCTCATCATCCCCTTGCAGCCCCCAATATCCCCATCATCCCCTTGCAGCCCCATCATCCATTTGCAGCCCCACTTAACCCATTGCAACCCCATCATACCCATGCAGCCCACAATATCCCCATCACCCCATTGTAGCCGCCCAAACACCCATCAGCCCCTTGCAGCCCCATCATCCATTTGCAGCACCATCATCTCCTTGCAGCCCCATCATACCCATGTAGCCCCCAATATCTCCATCATCCCCTTGAACCCCCATCCTACCCTTGCAGCCCCCAATATTCCCACGATAACCCATGCAGCCCGCAATATACTCATTAGGTAAAAAAAACACACACATACGTACACACATACCCCCACTCCATTCGCCCCCCCAACAAACACACACCTTTTCTAACCGGTACTCCAGTCCACACTGTGCCATATTTATTCTTGCGCCGCGCTCAGGTCCCTGCCTCAGCTGCTGTAGATGTACGGTGCCGCTGGACAATTAGAGGACAGCAGCCTCTGGCCAATCAGAGGCCCACATGTAACGTCATGCAATAACATTAGCTGCTGACCTCTGATTGGCTGGTGGTTGCTGGTCTCTGATTGGTTGGCGGCACCGTGCATCTCATGATATCTGAGGCAGGGATCTGAGCGAGGTGCCGCAATAAATACAGAGGCGGGCACTGATAACGGTGGACAGTACTGCTATATGAATTACTGTACTGCGGTAGGAATCACAGCAGCATGCCTGGTCTTCTGTTGGGCAGGTATGCGGCAAAATAATTTGGCAGGTCTTATTTTCAGGAGATGTCCTATTTTCAGGGAAACACAGTATAACTGATAGTTTCTTCCTTTTATTACATTACAATCTCAAAATATTCATAATAATATCTAAGTTGAAGTATATAATTTTTCTGGCATATATGCTCAGCTAATTGCACAGACAGACAGCACATTCTTATGAAAACAGTTCTTCCTTGTTATATAGTAATCCAGAGCTTCTAATTCCTGCATAAAATGGACATTTCAAGAATTCAAGATTCTGAGGAATTAAGAAAGCTTGTGACACAATCAATACTGAGAACACTGATTTTGTTTTTCGTATAAACAAAAGTAATAAAGAAATGAACGTGTGTATTAGTCATCTGTATGTCTGTATGTTAGAAAGAAGAAATGAGTTATTACAACTAAAAAATCCCATAGCTGTAATAATAAGTTCTTTCGCTGTATGATTCACGGTAATCTGCCAGTAGGAATGCACAATATGTCAAAGCTCCATCAGTGATTACACACTATAACTCCCGGATTCGCGGACACTATATTGGATGAAGGATCCGTTCCAGCAGCTGATGTGATCCCACACGCTGTACAAAAAGAAAACAGAACAGATTCTCATGGCATAAACTAGGTATAGTCATTCTAAAGAGAAATGCATGGATGGGACCCAATTCAAAGGTCTGATGGGTTTTTGCATTACTAGTAATATCCAGAGACCAGGGGTATTAGAAAGGAGTCATGGTTCATTCGGATCACGTTCTCTATCCACAGCCCTACGGCCATGTTCACACTGTATGTTTTTGATCTGCTTTTTGTGATCCGTTTTTGCATGGAAAACAGATCACTTTCTGTGATGTGCAGCAGAGTCAATGAGTTTTCAGAAATTTTGTTCTTTACTGGTCCGTTTTTGGGGGCAGAAAACGCATCCAGAAAAAGAATGAGCGTCAATCATTCATCTGTATTTTCTCCTGCGTTTTCTCCATTGACTCCATTTTAAATGAAAAATAAAAACGCAGCACAAAAAAACAGATCAAAAACATGTCAAAAATGTGACTCCTCTTCGGATCTGTTTTCTTACACTTTTTTCAAAAAATGAATCCAGTTTTGCTGCTGAAAATTCAACAAAAACGCAGAACAATAAAACCGATCAAAAACGCACAGTGTGAACATAGCCTAAATGCTGTATAGGGCTCTTAAGAAAATGACCCATATTTTACCCCATATCTATCTGTTTGTCTGTCCAATCATCCATGTATCTATCTATCTATCTATCTATCTATCTATCTATCTATCTATCTATCTATCTATCTATCTATCTACCTATCATCTATCTCTCTCTACTATCTATCTATCTATCTATCTATCTATCTATCTATCTATCTACTAGAAAAAAAACTCTGCAGCACTCAGCTACTATCAGTGATGTACATATGCTGAAAAGTTATATATATATATGAGAAAAAAATTTAAAAACTTACGTTTTTGTAAAAAAACTCAAAATTCTTAGTACACACATTGGCCAATGTCTGTTTGCTCATCGACTGCAACAAAGTGACTTCAGGTCCGATGAGTCCTAACGCTGACACCCAAGTCCTCCTTGTCCACCCTACCCCACTACTAAGTGGGCGGACACCATCTAGACCCTACATTACCTGTAGGTGATGAGGGTGCAAATTGCAGAAATGGAGCCAGCAACTCCACACGATACAAAAGAGAAAAAAACTGCACAGCACTCAAAGACAAAATGTGAACTGGTGCCAGCAGGGACGCTGGGTCAAACTACTAGAATTTTTTTTCTTTTTTTTTCTCCTATATATACAGCTTGTCAGCATATGTACATCACTGGTAGTAGCTGAGTGCTGCAGAGTTTTTTTTCTAGTAGTTTGACCCAGCGTCCCTGCTGGCACCGGTTCACATTGTCTGTGAGTGCTGTGCAGATTTTTTCTCTTTTGTATCGTGTGGAGTTGCTGGCTCCATTACTGCAATTTGCACTCTCATTGCTTACTGGTGATCTAGGGTCTAGATCAGTGATGGGCAACCTTTTGAGCTTGGTGTGTCAAAATTCGCCAAAAAAACCGAGCATAAATCAGGAGGTGTGTCACCTTGAGAAAAAAAAACCTAATTTTACGATATTTATAGTTTAAATAACAAATATGTTTAATATCTAACTTACCTGCTTAGTGACTTCTTTGTTAATCTGTCAGTTGGTTTCTTTTGTTGGTCTTGCTGTTATTTAACCTGTGTGGGGTGCCATGAACTAAGACAAGTGAGGGGGAGGGGGAATTGTTCCAGTGATGGCGAACCTGTGGCAGTCCAGCAACAGCAACAGCTGGACTGCCACAGGTTCGCCATCACTGATTTAGTGACTTTTTTGTTGCTGAATTTCATTGGCTAAATCTTCAATTGAAGGTTGGTATTTTGCACACTTCAAGGCCAAGCAAGCGCTACTAAGGTTATCTGTCAATCTGTTTCTTTTGTTGGTTTTGATATTATTTAATGCTGAGAATAAGGTCTCACAAAAGTACGTAGAGGGAAAAATAGTAAGTAAAGCCATTGCTATATTTTTCAGGGTGCTAAAAGTGTCTGGTAACCGATTCCAGGCACTCCAAATTTCCTGTTCATAGTGGCACTCCTCTTGATTCTCCAAGCGGCACCTTTCTAGATTCTCAAGCTTTGACCTCAAATCAACAAACACCTGACCCCAGATGCTGTCCTGAAATTCGGCAAGTTGCATCTCCAAATCATCAATTTGTATCCATTGGAAACCATTTAATTCCAAACTACTGTAGACTACTACATCAGGATACTTAATTATTTTCATGGTCTGTTCTAGGCTTCTAAATTGATTAAATCTATCACTGAACTGGTCAAGTAAGGAGTCTAAAACATGCTGGTACTTTAGATGCAAGGGCTCCATTTCATTTTGTACAGCTGCACTGGCCTTCTCAAAATACTTTGTTACTCGAGGAAAATACTTATAAGTTTTAGTTTCTACATCTCGCTTGAAAATTTTAAGTTTACTTTCAAAAGCTTTTATGTATCCAAACATAACGTCAATACTTTTGCCAAAACCTTGTAGCTTTAAGTTCAGTTCATTAATATGAACAGAGAGATCTGTAAAAAACATCAGGGTGTTGACCCACTTATAATCATAGAGCTGAGGAAAGTTTCCCAGATCCTTATCCTCAAGAAATACCTTCATTTCTTCAAAGCACTCGACAAAGCGCTCAAGAACTTTGCCTCGGCTCAGCCATCTTACATTATTGTACATCAGCAGTCCACTGTAGGTGGAATCAACCTCCAGTAAAAGTGCAGAAAATTCTCTCTTGTGAAGGGGGCGAGCAGCTATTAAATTAACTATTTTTGTAACAACTGACATTAAGTCGTTTAAGTCAGTGAATCCTGCCTTGGCACATAAAGCCTCCTGATGGATAATACAATGAAAAGGCACAATCGGGTGTCCAATAGCTTCTGTAAACAATGTAACAAATCTGACTTTTTTCCCCACCATGTTTGGTGCCCCATCTGTCGTCACTGACACAACTTTAGAGATATCAATGCTTAGGTCACAGAATGTTTGTTTAACAACCTTACATATTTCGCTTCCTGATGTACTTGTTGGCACTGATACTAACTTTATCAACTCTTCTCTCATTGTGAGACCATCAGAATATCGACCAATAATGGCCAACTGTGCATGTGATGTGACATCAGTAGTTTCATCAAGAGAGATCGAAAACTATTTACAATTACTTATGTCTTCCTTTAATTGATGTTGTACGTTTGTGTTCAGTCTCATTATTCGGTCTTACTAATTGCATCTTTATTCTGCATATCGTGAAATAGAACTGGTGCACATCTTAAGAGAGTTTCTTTAATAAATTCTCCCTCACTGAGTGCTTTTCCATGCTGAGCTATGGAGTGAGCAATGCTCAGACTTGCAGATGTTATGGTGGGGTTACACGTCCCGATATCGCGGCGATATCGGAGGCAACGACGCGGGAGCGCGCATTTAGTGCACGTTTCTCCCTGCATCGCATCGCCAGTTTACACGCCGCGATATCGGGATGCAACGTCCCTCCGATGTCTACGCCCACCAACCCAGGAACGACCAGTTAACATGGGAGTGAATGGGTGAAGTGAGCGTAGACATCGGAGTTGGGCTGTCACACGCAGCGATGCTGGTACAACGGCCTTGCGATATCGGCGAGTTGAATAGCTTTGCTATTCAACTCCGATATCGTTTTGGCATCGTTCCAGCATCGCGTTGGATGCCAAAACAATACAACGCGCACACGATATCGGGTCCAACTCGCGACTCACGTGACTTTTTGTCGGAGTTGGGTCGGAGTTGGACGCCGATATCGCGGCGTGTAAACCCACCATCACATTTGTAGAGCTTTTTACAAATTTAAGGATGGAATTAGATTGGCTCTTATGAAGTTGTAGCTGCCTGGAAATGTATTCCTTCCTTTCATCCTCACTTTTTTTCAAGAGCTGGGAATGATTAGTTTCAAAATGTCTATTTCTATTCCACGTTCTGCTTACTACCGTTTCACTACATAGAACGCAAAATGATCTGCCATTTTTTTCTATAATGCCATACATCTCAGTCCATGTCTCTTGAAAGGGTCGGCTACTGCTACTACCACTTCCTTTACTTAACCTTGTTTTTTTTGGCTTCTCCATCAGAGGGGCAGTGACAGAAGATTTATAGATAGCCCTGCAGGCAATTAGGGGTTAACTGTCTTTTAGGAAAGGGCAGAAATAGGGATTAATAGAGTGCGCAACAATAATATAGTGGTGAAATGGAGTCTGTACTATGCTGCAAGATGGCGTTCCTTATGTAAATTAATGGCGGGAAACGGCACCCATAGCACAGGCCTCTTCCAGCCTCCCCCTCACTTATCTCAGTAATGGCCAATCACACATTCATGACACCCCAGATTCTGCCCAGAACCTTTCACTGGAGGATGGTTGCTGTAGTAATCACTGGACCTCCAGACTGACCTCCAGACAGCGATCACAGGGCCTCAGATATGCGTCCCCCACAGCGTTCCGCTGCTCCCTGCTGCGCCAGCCAACCAGCAAGTTCCGCCTACCGGAAGTCCCAGGACTAGACGCTCTGTGCCGGAGCTCTGCTGTTCTGGCCTACAGACCTCCAGCACCTTTTTTTTTCCTCAGCTACTGCACCTGGCCCTGTAGTTAGTGATGGGCGAGTCCTAAATTACTCGGAATCGCTTGACTCTAGTCTAGCGAGTCCGAGCCCGGGACTCGCTACTCGTTGCGAGTCTAGCGAGTCCAATGTTAATGAATGGGGAAGCGAGTAATAGCAAGTAATGTGCGATTTACAAATCGCAGATGTCTCGGAAAGCGCTCGCATTGCCGTGTCGGAAGCCCCACTCGCAACAGTTTTTTGCTGCCGTGTCTGTGGTTTTTATCCAAATAGCGAGTCTAGCGAGTGAGAAAAAGTAAACTCTGACAAAACTAGGATCGCAGAGTACCGAATCCTACTTGTAGTTTCTCCGGCGGCCGCGTGTCACTGAAAATGGCTACGCGTGTCAGTGCTGACACGCGTGTCATAGGTTCGCCATCACTGGTCTAGATGGTGTCCGCACACTTAGTAGTGGGATAAGGAGGACAAGGAGGACTTGGGTGTCAGCGTTAGGACTCATCAGACCTGAAGTCACTTTGTCGCAGTCGATGAGCAAGCAGACATTGGCCAATGTGTGTACTAAGAACTTCAGATTTAAAGAAAAAATAAGAATTTTGAGTTTTTTTAAAAAAATGTAAGTTTTAAATTTTTTCTCATATATATATATATATATATAGCTTGCCAGCATATGTACATCACTGGTAGTAGCTGCAGACTTTTTTTCTAGTAGTTTGACCCAGCGTCTCTGCTGGCACCAATTAACATTGTCTGTGAGTGCTGTGCAGTTTTTTTCTCTTATCTATCAATCTAGAAATAGAAAAAAAATTTGAGCAGCGGTTCTTATGGCATATGGCAGGTGCTATATCAGTCCTTGGATGGGGATCAATCACCTCTATACAGACAATATATTTGCAAAAATGAAGACTGAAGCCATCCCAAAAGGCGTAAAATATGAAATCAAACATTATTTGACCTGTGATTCAGATCATGTCATCTATCTCCTTGAATGTCCCTGCCATCTATGGTATATAGGAGAAACAACCCTTGATTTTAAAGTCAGAATTAGCCATCATCGGTACACCATACGCAAAAAAATTATGAACCTACCGGTAACTAAACATTTCACGGAGGCAGGACTTAAAGAAAAAGATCTGAGATTTAGACTAATTGATATGGTACCTATGCCCAGAAGAGGCGGAGACAGGGTGGGTTTGTTAAACACCAAAGAATTGCAATGGAGTCATAGATTGCAAACTTTAAAACCAGAAGGACTTAACGTTGACTTCAAATTACATACAGCCCTTTGAGTGATAGGCCTCGATCTAACACTGTGTATTTTAGTCACTATAATGCACTATCACCGTTATAATAGATTTGTTATATTATAACATAATAAATTACATTTTTTATCTGCATTATACAGACAATACAGATGTGAAGATGTTAAGGAGTGGGGCAATTGTACCTGAGGTGTCTGCATATCAGATTTATATCTATAAAAGAAGATCATGCGAAATAGAATTTACACTTAGAAAAATTCCCTTTTTCTCTAAAAAAATTTTTTCTATTAATTTTTTATTAATTTATTCATGTTTGTAACATTTTGCACTTAATTAACATATAATATATAATGTATTTAATCAATACTTTTTGGTACATTTGGTGCATTTGAGTGTACATGCGTTTTTCAGCTCCACTTGCGTTTTTTTTTCCCCCAGTCCAAAAAACGCTGCATGCAGCGTTTTTTGGGTGCTGGAAAAAAAACGCAGGGGTGGTTTCCCAAAACGCATGCGTTTTTTTTAACATGGTGTCCTATGGGAAACGCATGTGTTAACGCAGGGCACATATAGGCACCTGCGCTAACGCACGCGTTTCCCATAGGGCCCCATGTTACAAAAACACATGCGTTTCTATAACATGGGGCCCTATGGGAAACGCATACGTTTTTAAAAGGCACTCTGCGTTAACGATTGCGTTTTTGCCTGCGTTTTTGAGGAAAAATTGACCAAATTCAAAACAGATTCAAATCCTTTCAGACACACAAGGGACATTTTTAAGCACTCTTAAAAAAACGCAGGTGGTTTTAGGAGTGCTAAAAAAAACGCAACTTGTGTGTGAACATGGCCATAATTAAACTAATTTCATTGAAATAATATTTGGTATATTTTATTTCATGCCTTTATAAAAAAATGGATTATAGATTACACAAAAGGCACAAATATACACCGATATCAATTGGAGTAATGAATACTCAGTATCCGTTGTAATCCTTGAGCAGGTAGTGCGAAGGGGGAGAGGTATCTCCCTAAGCACTTTACTGACAGGGGAGTGTTTCAAACCTATAAATGGGTAGCACTTTGAATGTGGATAAATTGAGTAAACACTTCATAAAAGTGCACTATACTATATAAAACAAAAAGGTTTTGGAGTCTTTATCACCTAATAGAATACTGTCACTTTAAGAACAGTTTTCCGTAAACATATACATTTCACCACAAGTTATTGTTTAATAAATATGCATGACACTAATAACACTAATCGCCAGCTTTTGGTTTAAAAAGTATGCATTTTTAATAAAAAACATGTTGAGGGAAGGAAAGAGTAATGTCAACACCGCCGGGCATATATCCATCACCGCGCATGCGCGGGAGTCGTAATATGGTGTAGGACCTACTTCCTGTTACTCATAGTATCCAGGGACGCAGAAACGGCGTCACATGCGCGGTACAAAAACAACAACGCCGACATGGCGGCGACCAGGCTGCACATGAGGCACGCTCATAGCTGCATGATTTTAAGGTATGAATTATAATTAGGCAGACACCTGGGTTATAATTGCCACACTCATCAATATTTACAGTAAATGGTAACACAAGCGCTGGTATAATGTAACTAGAAGCTGTATATGTATAGAGCCACTATAGCACATTGTGTGAATAAGATGAAAAATGTCAGAGCACTGCACAAAATGTTTTTTATACTGTAATTAGATAATAACAATGAATGATGGAGGATGTATAAAATACCCAGCATTGACCATAAGTGACTGCTGGAAGAAGGTCACAAGCTGACCGAAACGTCGCTGTACTATTGCCTGAAGGCCACTAAAGGCAAAAACATCAAGAAATTGAGTGCTGCAGTCTTCATTTTTGCAAAAATATCTATCTATCTATCTATCTATCTATCTATCTATCTATCTATCTATCTATCTATCTATCTATCTGTCTATCTGTCTGTCTGTCTGTCCATCTATCTGTCTGTCTGTCTATCCTTTCTATTTATTTATCCATCTACAGTATCAATCAGAATACATACTTGTATCTATATTAAAACTCAGATTTACTTGTCTGCTCTTGAACACATACATAACCCTATTGCACGCTTTCTCCTTCTAATATCTTCTTTTTCAAGCTAGGTCTGTCTTAGGCGGGCGTCACACACTACGATTTTGTGTGGGAGCTCAATAACAATGTCAGTAGTGTGTGCTCCTGAACAACATGTTAGTGAGGTGTCACATGTATAGATAATGTTCAGGACGCAGCAGCGATGTTACGTGCAGGGATCGCTCACACAACCAGGGATTGATGCTTGTCAATGATGGGAATAGGAGAAATCGGTCAGGAGATCGGTTATCGCGGTGTCACACAGAGCAATGCAGCAAATTGGATGATCCACATCGTCTGATGTGGGGTCAGGTTCCCATATCTGTATATAACGATCTGACCACTTATCGCTAATCGTTTCATGCTGTCACATGCAACGATGTCGTAGGAGCGATGCCAAATCAGGCACCTTCCAGCGACATCCATCAGTTTACCCAAGTTGAAAATGTTGAAAAACTGATCTGTTAACAGATCCATAGGTCCCAATGCAAAAAAACGCAGTGTCAAAGTGCACTGCTAGACACGCTATGCGATTTTGCATCAGCATCCAAAAATGCTGCTAGCAGTGTTTTTGGGTGCTGTAGCAAAAATGCATCCCTTTTTTAACATGGGACCCTATGGGAAACACATCAGTTAGGCTGCCTTCAGATTTGCAGATGCCTCCGCAGCGTTTTGCGGAGGCATCTGCAAGCATCTGCATACAGACGGCAGCCCCTATGTTTATAATGGAGCGCACGGCGGTCTGCAGATGCTTGCAGATCGCCGTGCGCACCCATTCACTCCTATATGTGATCTGTGCTGCGTCCCGGGTGCGGACGCGGGACACCGGAAGGAGCAGATATGGTCCGCATCCGCACCCGAACGCAGCAAACGCTGCCAAACGCAGGCACTATGCGTTCCTATGCGTTTGAATGCGTATGGGAACGCAGCATAAGCTGGGTTCACATACGCAAATGTGAAGGCAGCCTTAGCAGATGGTACATATATGTACCATGCGTTAATGGATCCGTTAGCGCTAACTTTTTTTGGCATCAAAAGGGCAACTCAAAAAAACACCTAGCATTAACGCAGGGTTACAAAAATGTTCCTCCAAGTGTGACCCTAGCCTTACTCTGCATTTAATTGCTGCCAATTTCATGGAGATCCCTGTAGGTAATATGCACGGCTACTATTACTTATTAAAGGAAAAAGTAACATATGTCATACTATATGTTAAGACGCCAACATCGGATATTTTCTTGTCTGATTTCTGACTAATTTAACCTGGATTACACGCTTCAATGGTCGAACGATCCAATCAACGATCCGACTTGACCTGGATCACTTCCACGTCGTTCAGTGATCGCTGCTGAGGTGTCACATGTACAGATATCTTTAACGACGCAGCAACGATTCTGCTACAAGCAAACAATACTTGTGGTCGTTAGGTCGCCTACGTCCTTCAATTCTGAATAGGCAAAGTCGTTAACGACATCGTTATCAAGGTGTCACACACACCGATGCTGCAGGTTGGATGGACGATCATCGCTTGGTTTAAGGTCAGGATCACAAACCTCCGATGAACAGTCAGCCGACTTATTGATCGGATTTACGTGTCACACACAATGACGCCATTATGACGTCGTTTGAACGACTGAAAACCCGTGACATTCAACGATATTGTAGCGAGTAACAGGCCCTTTAGTTGTACTTGTGAGATAAGGTTTTATACTGAATAAATACCTAGGTAATGATATATTTATTTGAAGTTCACATGTAAATGTTATATTTTCAGCTGCATTTTTAGTAGTTTGCTGTTTTAATGTGAAAATAATAATGGTCTGTTGGCTGAAAACACATAATACAGAAATAAAATGTGAAGTGTTGGATTCAAGCTTGTGTGAATAGGTATAAATGGGTGATTAAAGTGACGTAGTGCGCCATATTCATCATGAGAAGCTCCTGGATATGTAGTAATAAAATAAACTTTGCTGCAGTATATTATGTAATAACAGTAGTGTTTATTGATGCTCTGAATAGCTGTCACTTCTTTATAAGAATAGAGGGACATTATGCATAATAAAAATGATCATTGGTTAATAATTAAAGAGAATGTATACAAAGTGTAAGAAGCTTTAAAAAGTGTTAAAATTTTGGTGCAACACGAGGTTGCACTGACATTTCTAAATTACGGCATTCTCATTCCATTTTAGCCAGCTCCAACAAAGTGGGCTGAGTTGGGGTGGAATCGGGGCGCAGCAACCCCCACTCATCAAATTCATGACAATCAGCAAAGTTCCTTACACCACAATTCTTACTCCAGTCTCTGACTGAAAACAGACCTATGGCGAGGTGCACATAGAGGTGCCTGTTAGTGATGGGCGAATCCTAAATTACTCGGAATCGCTTGACTCTAGCGAGTCCGAGCACAGGACTCGCTACTCGTTGCGAGTCTAGCGAGTCCAATGTTAATGAATGGGGAAGCGAGTAATAGCGAGTAGTGTGAGATTTACAAATCGCAGATGTGTCTCGGAAGCTTCAGCCTGAAGCAATCCTAGTTGTGTCATTTATTTGCATTGGACTCGTTTACTTTGCAACTGTAATCGCTGGGAAACTCGCACAGATAAGAGTCCTGTCTTCTTTGTGTGCTGGCTCCAGGGTCCTAGAGCCCGCCTGCTGCCTGATGTAGCAGAGCTGAGATTGTTCTCAGTCTGCTCATTCCCTGTGCATATACATCTATATCTATGCACAGGGATGTAGCAGAGAGGACATCGCGTTTTGGACTGCGTCGGACGGAAGAGGATTTTTTTAATTAAAGATGGAGTCTCTAATGGCTTTTTTTTTTTATTTCTAATAAAAAAATTTCTCTGTGTTGTGTTTTTTTTAAAACAATTTAATAGAAATTCATGGCGGTCATGTCTAATATTGGCGTGACCGCCATAAATTTCGGGCTTAGGGCCAGCTGATAATACAAAGCTGGCCCTAACCTCTATTACCCAGCGTGCCACCGCCACCAGGGCCGCTGGAAGAGCGGGGTTCAGCGCCAGAGGATGGCGCTTCAATGAACGCGCCATCTTCTGGGGCGGCTGCGGGCTGCAATTTGCAGCAGGGGGTGCCCAGAAAGCTTGGGCATCCCTGCGCTGCGGATTCCAGCCCCCAGCTGCTTAGCTGTACCTGGCTAGACATAGAAATTGCGCGGAGCCCCACGCATTTTTTTGACTCCGACTCCGAGACGACTCCGACTCCGAGACGACTCCGACTCCGACTCTGACTCGACTCCGAGACGACTCCGACTCCGAGACGACTCCGACTCCAAGACGACTCCGACTCCGAGACGACTCCGACTCCGACTCGACTCCGACTCCGAGACGACTCCGAGACGACTCCGACTCCGAGACGACTCCGACTCCGACTCCGACTCGACTCCGAGACGACTCCGACTCCGAGACGACTCCGACTCCGAGACGACTCTGACTCCGAGACGACTCCGACTCCGGCGACGACTCCGACTCCGAGACGACTCCGACTCCGAGACGACTCCGACTCCGACTCGACTCCGAGACGACTCCGACTCCGAGACGACTCCGACTCCGAGACGACTCCGACTCGACTCCGAGACGACTCCAACTCCGAGACAACTCCGACTCTGAGACGACTCCGACTCCGACTCGACTCCGAGACGACTCCGACTCCGAGATGACTCCGACTCCGAGACGACTCCGACTCTGAGGCGAATCCGACTCTGAGGCGACTCCGACTCTGAGGCGACTCCGACTCTGAGACTCCGACTCTGAGGAGACTCCGACTCCGAGGCGACTCCGACTCCGAGATGACTCCAACTCCGAGACGACTCCGACTCTGAGGCGACTCCGACTCTGAGGCGACTCCGACTCTGAGGCGACTCCGACTCTGAGACTCTGACTCTGACTCTGAGACTCTGACTCTGAGACTCTGACTCTGAAATTCATTAAATAATAAAAAAAATGCGTGGGGCTCCGCGCAATTTCTATGTCTAGCCAGGTACAGCTTAGCAGCTGGGGGCTGGAATTGCAAATTGCAGCCCGCAGCCGCCCCAGAAGATGGCGCGTTCATTGAAGCGCCGTCCTCTGGCGCTGAACCCCGCTCTTCCAGCGGCCCTGGTGGCGGTAGCACGCTGGGTAATAAAGGGGTTAAAACCAGCTTTGTTATACAAGCTGGTATTAAGCCCGAGATTCTTAATGTCAGGTCACGTTTGACCCAGCCACTAAGAATCTCCAATAAAGGGTTAAAAAAACACAACACAGAGAAAATTTTTTATTTGAAATAAAAAAAAAAGCCATTAGGGACTTCATCTTTAATTAAAAAAATCCTCTTCTGTCCGACGTAGTCCAAAACGCGATGTCCTCTCTGCTACATCCCCTGTGCATAAATATAGATGTCTATGCACAGGGAATGAGCAGACTGAGAACAATCTCAGCACTGCTACATCATGTCTGTGAGCAGGCAGGTTCTAGGACCCTGGAGCTGCACAGAGAAGACAGCTGGACTCGGCTCGCAATGTAACAGCAGTTATCTCGCGAGTCTCCCTGCTATCACTGGCACAGTAGCCAGTGATTACTCGCACGAGTCTAATGCAAACAATGGCAATCCTAGATTTGTCAGCGTTTCTGACAAAACTAGGATTGATATTGATTTGCATTGGACTCGTGCGAGTAATCACTGGGAAACTCGCAGAGTACCGAGTCCTGCGAGTCCCTTACTACTCGCCGAGTAACGAGTCCTAGCGAGTAGATTCGCCCATCCCTAGTGCCTGTCCCGTGTCCAACAGTCCTGATCTTTATGTCCTGATGTTTTTTGTTGATCTGTGTTTGCTGCAGTTTCTACACTAAAAAGTATCCTCTTTTTGCAAAAAATCATCATCCATTTGTGTTACTTTTTTGCTCCATTTGTGGGAGACCCAGACAGACAGACAGAGACACACACACTTTCTTACTCTCCCTGCTATCCCACAGTGACTCCCATTGAATGTCTTCCCTCTGGGCATTGGCAGGTACCATCTGTGAGTAGTACAGATTCAGCGTGAGTCACATGGTGCACAGGTCCTGGAAGTACTGTACGCAACTATCCACAGGTCCTGTCGATGCCTGGAAGGAAGATATCACTGGGGCTCTCAGTGGTGCAGAAAGTGAAGCAGAAAAGCGGAGCAATAATTAATGCTCATTATTTTCTGTGCGCGCTTTCTGCATCACTAACCCAGCAGTCAAAAACACTGATGTCTGCACATCTAATTTAAAATCCCATTCACTGTGCTGACAGACATTTTGACTGATCCATTTTTGGTGCAGGTTTAAAAAAAAACATAAACGCAGAACCAAAAACAGATCAGAAATGTCCAGTGTGAACATAGCCTTAGAGGTGGGCCAATCTTAATAAGGGTGCCTTAACACTGCGGCACGATCCGATCCGGGGCTGTCCGGGATGACCCCGACAGCCGCGGACTGGATCAGCACACAGGACTGGAGGGTTAATATGCCCTCTGGTCCGATGTGCAGCCGACAAGTGTGCCCAGTCTGTAGATCCATCAGCACTCCATCTTAGCAAGTGCCTTTTTAAGGTCTCCTCCTCTCAAATCCAAATGGACCTGGTCAATGCCGCAGATCATCAGACTGCTAGGGTCACGCTGATGATGTTGCCAAAAGTGTCGTGGCAGAGTTCGAAGAGCTGACGGATCCTCCTCATCCTTCGCTCCAAGGATATCTCTCACATGTTCTCTTGTCCTAACCCGTAGTTCCCTTGATGTCAATCCAATGTAAATTAACCCACATCCACAAGTAGCATAGTATACAACACCCTCGCTGCTACATGTAATGTCTAATCTCAAATTCCCTTGCCCCACTTGCGTCCATAAATTTCGTGGCCCTCACTATGTTCCTGCAGGACACGCAGGAACCACAAGGATAGCATCCCCACTTGGGTTTACCCACATTGAAGGGAAATGTGGCCTTGCGCACATAATGACTATGCACCAAAGTTTCCTTGCAGTCATTAGGGGGCACTCTGGAAGAAACTCTTTGAGAGTGGGATCAGTTTTAAGAACCCGCCAGTGTCGATCAAAGATGCCCCTGATGGCGTGCCACTGGCTGTTGAAGGTGGAAATGAACCTCCCCATGGGCTGACCAGTTTGTTTTGGCCTAGGTTTGGACACAAGTAAATCACGTCTAGGAGTCGCTCTAGCTCTCCCATAACCACGTCTAATGCTCCTGTTACTGTATCCTCGGTCAATAAATCTCTCCCGCATGTCCACCGCACACAATTCAAAGTCCACATCACTGGAGCAAATAAGCTCGAGGCTCAAAAATTGACCAGTCGGTATCGCTGCAAAGGTGGAACCCGCGTGTGACGATGACTCATGAAGGAGAGAATTGACCGAGGTCTCCTTCCTGAATATGCTGGTCCCAACGTCGCTCCCATCCTGTATCGTGATTTTGATATAAAAAAACTCAATGCTTTTAGTATGATACTTATTGGTGAGAGCGATTTTGAGATCATTATGGTTCAGAAAGGAAATAAAATTCTCCAGCTTGGGAATGGTTCCTCCCCAGATGATGAAGATATCATCTATATATCGAAGCCAGGACTGCGCCATGGACGCGGCCGGGGCCCTGTCACCGAGAACCTCCCACTCTCAGTAACCAAGAAAAAGGTATGCGTATGACGGGGCACAGGCTGCGCCCATCGCAGTGCCGCGTAGCTAGAGGTTGAACCGCTCCCCGAACAGGAAGAAATTATGCGTCAAAATTAATTTGAGCAAGGTGAGGATCAGGTCGATGAGCGACGGGTCCAGGTCACTCATGTCAGGAAAGTATTTTGCCGCTCGCTACCCGTGGTGATGTTCAATGCATGTATACAAGGCCTCCACGTTGACCGCCACCAGTGACACCCCACCATCAAGGGATAGTCCATCCAGACGCCGCAGGATGTCAGTAGTGTCTCTGACATAGGAGTGCAATGTTTCCACTAATGGATGTAAATAATGTTCAACAAATTTGCATGTCATATCACAGAGCCCTTCCATGCCAGAGACAATCGGACGTCCCGGTGGCGCTGTTGGGCTTTTGTGGATTTTAGGTAACAAATAAAAAGTGGGTATCACTGGTGACTCGACTAAGAGGCCATCCAAAACACTCTTCAGAATGACACCCCGTTCAAAGGCATCCTCAAGGACACCGGCGAGTTCCACCGAGAAACGACCAACGGGGTTTGAGGGGAGTCGTTCATAAAAGGACTTATTACGAAGCTGACACATTACCTCGCGCTCATACATGTCACATGGCCACAAAACGACATTTCCCCCCTTATCAGCTGGTTTTATTACCAATCCTCTTAGGTCTCTCAATTCACAAAGAGCCGTCCTTTGTATAAAAGACAGATTTTGTGTTGAGCCTTTGGCACTCAATTTCTCCAAATTTTTCATAACCAATGTTTTGAAAAATTCAACCTGACGGCAGCTTGAAAAGGGGGGAAATGTCGTGGACCTAGGAAGAACATGCTTTGTGAATGTACCTTGAAATGCGCAGCTATTTCCCTCCTCCAATTCCTCCAGTGCCATCAAGATGTCGGTCTCCGACTGAGGTGGGGGTGTTAATGGAAGATGCGGTAGTCGTCCCCTATTTCGAGTGAAGCTTGTGAAGTACTAACTTCCGAAGAAAAAGGTTCAAGTCTTTGGCTACAGGATCAGGTTTTCAATTAGTTTAGATAGGTCCGTTCTGATATGGGTCACGTTGAAGACGTAGAACGGCTTACGTACTTTTTTGCAAAAACGTATTAACTAAGTACCCTGTTTTTATACTGTTTTTACTAGCACTTGCTTTTTATTACTATTTTATTATAGCAGAGTACTTCCACACGTTTGTTATACGATTTTTTTTCTGTTGTCTAGATATTTGGTGTGAGTGAACGAAGTCTTACACACCCGTTCACATTGTGTCCTGGCTCAGGTGCAGTTTTCTCATATTTAGTCTTTTAGCAAGACAGGGAGTGCCCCACCCACTTCCCATTCTGAGCCAGGCACATAAGCCATCTGCTACACCGTGTCCATGTTGGATTCTGGCCTCTCTTCACCCTGCATCCATGAGGTATACTATACAGGATCAGGTTTTCAATTAGTTTAGATAGGACCGTTCTGATATGGGTCACGTTGAAGACGTAGAACGGCTTACGTACTTTTTTGCAAAAACGTATTAACTAAGTACCCTGTTTTTATACTGTTTTTACTAGCACTTGCTTTTTATTACTATTTTATTATAGCAGAGTACTTCCACACGTTTGTTATACGATTTTTTTTCTGTTGTCTAGATATTTGGTGTGAGTGAACGAAGTCTTACACACCCGTTCACATTGTGTCCTGGCTCAGGTGCAGTTTTCTCATATTTAGTCTTTTAGCAAGACAGGGAGTGCCCCACCCACTTCCCATTCTGAGCCAGGCACATAAGCCATCTGCTACACCGTGTCCATGTTGGATTCTGGCCTCTCTTCACCCTGCATCCATGAGGTATACTGTACAGGATCAGGTTTTCAACTAGTTTAGATAGAACCGTTCTGATATGGGTCACGTTCAAGACATAGAACGGCTTACGTACTTTTTTGCAAAAACGTATTAACTAAGTACCCTGTTTTTATACTGTCTTTACTAGCACTTGCTTTTTATTACTATTTTATTATAGCAGAGTACTTCCACACGTTTGTTATACGATTTTTTTTCTGTTGTCTACGGTAAAAGAATCGTAGTTAGAAAAGAGAACATGTGAGAGATATCCTTGCAGCGAAGGATGAGGAGGATCCGTCAGCTCTTCGAACTCTGCCACGACACTTTTGGCAACATCCTCAATGTGACCCTAGCAGTCTGAAGATCCGCGGCATTGACCAGGTCCATTTGGGCTTGAGAGGAGGAGACCTTAAAAAAGCACTTGCGAAGATGGAGTGCCGATGGAACTACAGACTGGGCACACTTGTCCCGGCAGGTTTGAATGAGTGACTCAGTTTCTCGCCCTTCCTCGGATAAACTAACTCTGTGGTTCCACCTGTCTGTTCTTGTATACTTGCATACACGAGTTGATGGGGACCGAGTGGGCGCAGCCATCTTCGTACTCTGACTATTGTTGGGTACGAGATAACGTTTTCTCTGTTTCTCTTCCGGTGTCCTTTGAATCCCTTATACTCATATTCAAAATAACAGATAATCTATTCCCGACTACAGGTGTATCATTCATCAATCTGGTTTAATATATATATTTATATATCTGTGTATTTTAGATTTTCCGTGTATTCTCTTGATAGGTCTGAACTTGACTCTCTCTTGTGCTTTCCGCATGATTCTTCTTGACCTTGTAATATTCCTCTAATCTTGTATATCCTCCCTTTTGTAGCCTGCTCTAATTGTTCCTCCCCCCTTTTCAAATGGTTTTTATGTGTCTATTTTGACACTTGTTGTGATGCTCCTTATTGATATTACCACTGCCTTCTGTATTTTTATGTCAGCTTGCCATTTTAAGTTATGTGTCGATATTTTTCCACTTTAGTCACTTTTATACATCAGAAGCCCTGTCTATATGGACTATTGAAGATCTGTTGAACACACTGGGATTTATTATCTCTTTGGGATGGTTGGATCAATATGAGTGGACCACTCTACATATGCTATACCACTGCAACCAAAGAGTCTGTTGTTATAAATGGTTGTTTCCTGCCTTCGAAGATATTTGTGCTTAAACAGATCCCCTCCATTAGCGTGTGTTTGGATCTCTCATTTTTTCTGAGCAGAAGGGGTTAATTTCCCTGCTCAGTGGTGTGAGCTCCTTACAGCGCTGAGACTAAGTCCTCATTCACAGCTAGTGCGCATGTGCGGAAGTGCCGCGGTCACATGACAGTGATGCGGTCTAATGGGGGTGGCACCCCGGGTCACATGATGTCTATGGAGGATTTCCTCTTTCCGGGACGCCACAGGTGACCGCAGTAACCGCCACCGCTGATCGGCGGTTCATTAATCTGTGCATGCGTTATGATTGGCTGGAGGTATGGAGTGTCCCTATAAAGCAGGGCCTGATTTCCCCACATCACACCAATGCCCCCTGAGGAAGACTTGAAACATGTGTTGGGGCTCCTCCCTGACACTAAGGGCACTACTATATGGCAACTGGCATGAATATAACCTCATGGTCTTTCACTTAAATGGGGATAATGTCTGTGATCTTATGCTTAGTTGGTACTAGAGGGACTCATAGTCTGTATGATTGATTGATGTTCTTACTCCCTGCTTCTAGACATGAGCTGTCTTTCTGTACTGACTTAATAACTGATATGCACTTTGTCCCTGGAACATGTATTGTGATTGTACTATGTAAACCCTTATTTAAACCCATTGCCTGTAGTTATACCTATGCCCCTGGTGTCATTGTCTCAATGTTTGGGTCCCCTGTTTCATGTGATGAATTGTATTAAACTTTTATATTTTTGCATGAGAACTCTGGTATCCTTCCATTTGTCAGAAAGGTTCACAGAACACAATTTTTCCGCTGTTGACAGCCATTGATGACACTTGCACCGTTTCTTTTTTTTGCGAACGTGAATGCACACTGGTTTCTGCATGAGTCATGATATGGACATTAAACGCTCTGTACTACTAATGCATCTGAATGAATTAAAATATCATCAAAAAGTTCATTTATTTCATTAATTCAATACAATTGAAATACAAATGTTATATAGCATCATTACAGAGTGATCTATTTCAAGTCCCTATTTCTGTTAATGTTGATGATTATGGCTTACAGCCAATGAAAACACAAAGGCAATTAAAGTAGGGAGGATGAAGTGTTAAAAACCACACTGCTGTATTCCACGAGATATCAAAGGGAGAAAATAATATTGTTTCGTTAGTCGACACGTTTCAGGGCTCCCAGAGACGCCCTGAAACGAATTCATTGAGATGCACTAGTAGATCGGCATTGAAGCTGTAGATGCAAAACTAGTGGAGATTTTTAAAACTACTAATTTTTGTATATAATATATTATTTTTAGAGACTTTGAAACAATACAACTGGTTGTGAAGGTGTATCTGGCTATACATGAAGGTAGAATGTGACCGGATTAAATTAACGATGGATCGTTGCTAATGAATATTCAGTGTTCTTCTCATTTCCATTCCACGATTCCAGCAGCATGTTGAATACCTTTTACCAAATCCTGGGCTTGCCTGAGGTAAGCAATGTCAAAAAGACATGTCTGGATGTTTCTGATACCATTAGCTTCCTTTCTTTATATCCCATAGTCATTTCAATACGCAACATTAAGTTTAATTGTGTTGAATCGTAAATTAAAGAAATGAAAGTCCACATTATATAATGGAATACTGTACAAAATAAAGAATACATCGATACAAGGAAAACAAATCAATATGGCCACACAGTGTAGCATAAACTTCATCACAAATACCCACTGAGAATATAATTTAATTATCTCTTTATTATCACAGGGTTATATATTGAATTTAAACTGAGCTAATTTACTAAATTAAATTACATAATTTACATCACTTTATGACAAGACTCATGTGTCTTAATTATGTCAATCAATCATCATTGTTTTCTTCAATTGATTTAATTTCTCTTCTGGAAATACCATAATTACCCCTGTGGGGACTGGTCAGCCTGACATTGTAGTAGGTTATTTTACCTGTAGAACTTATGTTGGCGCGGCGTTCCATTTATTCTGAGATCGTTTACTTTGGCATATAAAATGACGATAAGCAATGGCGCAACTTGAAGCTCCAAGGCCTCGATACGAAAGCTTAAACGGAGCCCCTAATTATTACAAATTTTTAATAGTAATAGTCTTTTTCTATAGCCCAAAGGGACTTTTGGGGCCCCCTAGACTCCAGGATTTAGGTGCGATTGCAACTCCTGCACCAGTTGTACAGTAGTTACGCCCCTGCCGATAAGGTCAAATTTGTTGCGCCTGTCAGAGACCAACGGTTCACAAAAGGCTACCACAGACAGTTTGGCACAAGCCACTCCGATTGGCAGATTCCAGGGAAACCCTGACCTTCGCTATGTAACCAGTGTACAGGAATCTGGTCTAACAATTGAGGCCACTGGATTGCTTCCACGGAAGGGCTGGCAGATAAGCGGAGAACGAGAAGCAAGAAAGGTTGACGTGTAGAGTCGATACCAATAAATCGCGTCACATACAAAATCCGTAGTTCCCAAGTGTTCTGGGTTCAGCAGGACTGCCCTGATTTGAGCAGTTAGTCCTGACTTCCTCTCCTTCTCTTCTCTCTGTGCACCGTCATTGCTCCACAGGTCCTCCTCCTCCAGGTGCGGGGCCGCACCAATGCATTACACACACTTACATTAATTAAAGTATTCTCTGGCAATATGGTAGGATGAAAAGGTATTTAGATTCAGCACATGGCAAAGGACACATAAAGGGGGCTCTAGTGTATTCAGAAATAGATAGGAACAGAGCATAAAATATAAGTAAACTTTTACCTGTCGCATCCATATTTACCCATGCATTTTTATTATAGCCATTGTACTGTATATTTACACACGCAATAACCATTCACATGTGTTACAGACAGTACAAACACATAGTCCTGCAACATCCATAGTACACTCATACAACTCTGCTGTATGCACAGTACACATATGCGACTGCTACATCTAAAAGGTTACAGCAGGGCCGTCAATATTTTGCTTTAATTTTTGTATTTTTTAGAACTTTTTCTTATGACTGTCTGTATATGAACCTCTGAATTGTAAAGCGCTGCAGAATATGTTGGCGCTATTTACGGTACTTAAAAATTATTATTATTAATATCATTATTATTATTACTACACATGTATAGCTCCTGTACCCTTCACTAACACATGGTGTTACATCATTTTGTTGCAAGATATTATTTGCCAAAACTTAAAGGGGTTCTCCAGTACATTAACCTTGATGATTTATCCTTAGGATGGGTCATCAGTATCAGATCATTTGGGGTACCATACTCGGCACGGCACCGACCGGTCATCCGTTCTTTAAAAGACTTGAGGTATGCAAAGTCAGAAGGCAAATAGGTAGTCAAAATACAGGCTGAGGTTAGACCAGGGGCGGACCTACTGTGGTGCAGCTGGTTCAGGGCCCCGACCGGCTAGGGGGCCCCTCAAGCCTGCAGGGGGGCCCCCAGCCAATCCCCGTTAACCCGATGTCAGAGGAGAAGAGGGTCAGGCAAGGAAGCAGAAGCTTCCTGCTTCCCTTGCCTGATCCCACCCCTCCTCTCCTCTGCCCCTCTGCCGCCCTGGCTCCCAGGAATGCACTCAGCGCGGCTCATCAGGTAGGAGAGCCGCATCACTAATAAAAGTCCCCCCCTCCCGCTCCTCACCGATGGCCGGCAGCACCCCAAAAACCCAACCCCCCTCCCCGCACCTCACCATGGCTGCACCAGGGCCCCTCTGGGCTCAAGGTCCGCCAATGGGTTAGACAACGGGATATACAAACTAGGACAAAAAAATTGACAACTAGAGACAGTCTGCTGGGGTTTATGTAAAAGGGACTCTGCCCCTAGCTCCCAACAGAGAGCTAATTATGTACTAGCTCACTGCAACAAAACATTCCTGTAGGAAAGGGTGAACTTATCTGAGCCATCTAATAGCTAAATCTAAGATAGGGGTGAGAATGCGCACATAGGGTCTTATCCTTTAGAAGACAGGTTTTAAGTGGTGAAATCTAGGAACTGCTCACCTGATAGGGTTGTGTAGCACACAACCAGCGTGATCGCTCAGAACAATACAGCTGCTGCCAGGACCGTACCTCCACAGGTCACTGTGGTCACGATAAGCTTCTGCAGGACAAAGTACCTCATGGTCCGAGCTGCTGTGTTCATATGAAAGAAAGACCAGATACAGCGGTATGTCTGGGTAAAGTGGTAGCTGTTTATTTTCCTACGCGTTTCGGAGTCGTATCCCAAACTCCTTCCTCAGGGACTCGGACACATGAGGTACTTTGTCCTGCAGAAGCTTATCTAATAGCTAAACACTCACACACTGCCGGCATCCAGCTGTTAGCGTTGTGCTAGTGCAGCGCTACCTACAGATCAGGACAGGAGTTGCAGCGGTACATTTAGACACGGATGTGACAAAATTCAGTCATCCGCATATTGTGGCTTTAGTATGGACCATGATGTACGGACTGACCACGGATGTCCTGACTCCAACGTGACAATAAATGAGGTTGTCAAGTTGAGTTCAGGAGACCCATGGGCCTTCCATGCATAGCAGACAGTCAGTACTTCATGATATCTGAATTTGGCCTTAGTCAATCCAACGGGGCTGTTATATGTTTTTTCCTCCATATTGAATGATTTCATAATATTTTTCCTCTACATGATTCAATAAAAATATGTCAGCAGTTTACTATCATTTACTTATAGTACCTAGAACGTCTGAATGTTCATTCTTTGAACAAACATTATTTTTTGTTGTAACTTTAATGTTGACTACAAAATAAAAGAGCCATGTGAACATCCTTTAAACACGTGAATCCATTATCTGTGCTAAGGTTATAACTTTTCATCTTGAGAGTTGCTCTTCAATACGTAAGCCAATATTACCCGCTAACTGATAGTAGACATAGACAGTGCCCTTACTGTGTGCCTAGTCTGAAAGGGTAGAGAACATCAAGTTACGTTGAAAATACTATTACTAAGTTCTAGACTGTTTATAGGGGGATCCGCCTCCTAATCTATCTATATGGGCCTGTAGGTCATAGGAAGCTGAATAAACTGAAACCTTGATATCTGCAATCTGATGTCTTATTTCAGATAAATGCATGTTTTCCTTAATATGTTCAGTAAATGAGCTGTTAATTAAGATCTATGGACCGAACACAGATCTGTATGAGACTGCCTCCAGAGATTATTTTAAATGACAGATGGAGTTCCAAGTGTGAGACATGTACATCCGGAGAGCAGACTGTCAGTCATTACATGTCTCACACTGGTGATGTGCTCTTTCATTTAAAATAATCTCTGGAGGCAGATTCTCAGGGAGATCAGTGTTTGGTCCATAGATCTTAACAGCTCATTTGCATATAATAAAAACATGGATTTGTCTGGAGTAACACATCAGATCGAAGAAATCAAGGTATAATTTTATTCAGTTTTCTATAACCCACAGTATATACAGAATATGGAGTAAAGTATACCAAAATATTCCACTGACAGGACTAGGACTTTTGCATTGTGACGAGTCCAGTTGATGGAGTATTAACCATAATATGCCCAATTTTCTCTATTGGTCAAAGGCCTGGATAGCAAGCAGACAATTCATTACCCGAGCTCTTCATCTTTGAAGCCATTATGTTATGACTAGATGGTGGCCCAATTCTAACGCATCGGATATTCAAGAATATGTATGTAGTTGACATACTATGACTGACAGAACTTGTTCAGTCAACGTGAGTGAACTACATATATATATGTATAGCAGCGCTATGGTATATGGTGGTACAATACAGTACATGTATAGCAGCACTATAGTATATGGCGGTACATTACATTACATGTATAGCAGCGCTATGGTATATGGCGGTACATTACAGTACATGTATAGCAGCACTATAGTATATGGCAGTATATTATAGTACATGTACAGCAGCGCTATGGTATATGGTGGTACATTACAGTACATGTATAGCAGCACTATAGTATATGGCGGTATATAATAGTACATGTAAAGCAGCGCTATGGTATATGGCAGTACATCACAGCACATGAATAGCAGCGCTATGGTATATGGCGGTACATTACATCACATGTATAGCAGCACTATAGCATATGGCGGTACATTACAGTACATGTATAGCAGCACTATAGTATATGGTGGTACATTATAGTACATGTATAGCAGCGCTATAGTATATGGCGGTACATAACAGCACATGTATAGCAACGCTATGGTATATGGCAGTACATTACAGTACATGTATAGCAACGCTATAGTATATGGCAGTACATGACAGTACATGTATAGCAACACTATAGTATATGGCGGTACATTACAGTACATGTATAGCAGCGCTATGGTATATGGCGGTACATTACAGCACATGTATAGCAGCACTATAGTATATGGTGGTACATTATAGTACATGTATAGCAACGCTATAGTATATGGCCGTACATTACAGTACATGGATAGCAGTGCTATAGTATATGGCGGTACATTATAGTACATGTATAGCAGCGCTATGGTATATGGCAGTACATTACAGTACATGTATAGCAGCGCTATAGTATATGGCGGTACATTACAGTACATGTATAGCAGCACTATGGTATATGGCCGTACATTACAGTGCATGTATAGCAGCGCTATGGTATATGGCGGTACATTACAGCACATGTATAGCAGCACTATAGTATATGGTGGTACATTATAGTACATGTATAGCAACGCTATAGTATATGGCCGTACATTACAGTACATGGATAGCAGTGCTATAGTATATGGCGGTACATTATAGTACATGTATAGCAGCGCTATGGTATATGGCAGTACATTACAGTACATGTATAGCAGCGCTATAGTATATGGCGGTACATTACAGTACATGTATAGCAGCACTATGGTATATGGCATACATTACAGTGCATGTATAGCAGCGCTATGGTATATGACGGTACATTATAGTACATGTATAGCAGCACTATGGTATATGGCGATACTCCGCTCCCCACGGCCCCCCCGCTCTTCCTTGCCCCGCTCCTCCACAGTAAAAGTAAAAATAAAAAAATCCTCAGTGAGGATACTCACCTGTCTGCTGGCTCGCACCACCTCTGTCTTCTAGGTCCTACAGGCCTTTAGGACCTGTCGTTGCCTGACCAGCTGATCGGTCACATAACCGCTAACTGCCTGGGGGGGCAGGATGGAGCAGGGGGGCAGGATGGTGACGGGGGAAGCAGGATGGTGGGGTAGGCAGGATGGTGGCGGGGGGGCAGGATAGAGCCAGGGGGCAGGATGGAGCCGGGAGGGCAGGATGGAGGTGGGGGGCAGGATGGAGCGAGCGGGGCAGTATAGAGCGAGCGGGGCAGGATGGATGCAGGGGGGCAGGATGGATGTGGAGCAGCAGGATGGATGCGGGGGGGACAGGATGGATGCGGGGGGGACAGGATGGATACGGGGGGCAGGATCGATGCGGGGGGGAGAGGATAGAGCCAGGGGAGCAGGATGGAGGTGGGGGGGGGGGAAGGATGGAGCCAGCAGGGCATGGAGCCAGGGGGGCAGGATGGAGGTGAGGGGGCAGGATGGAGCCGGCAGGGCATGGAGCCAGGGAGGCAGGATGGAGCCAGGGGGCAGGATGGAGCTGGCGGGGGGGCAGGATGGCTGCGTGGGGGGCAGGATGGCTTGCCCCCCTCTGTTCTCACCTGCAGCATCGCACTGTGTACAGCGACATGTGACAGGCAGGCTCGGGCTGTGTGACGTCACATCAGCCCGCCCTGTCACATGACAGCTGTACAGGGAGAAGACGGGTCAGAACAGCGGGAGGTGTGGAGAGAGGCACGGAGGCGAGGAGGGAGGCAGGGAGACGAGGAGTGAGGAAGCGGCTACCGGTGCCGGGGGTCGCCGTGGCCATACATGTAGCCTGGCGACAGCGATGCTAATTTTGAATGCGCGCGGCTTTTTGCATAACGCGGCACTCATTGGTTGCCGCTGCTAGCAGCAGCCAATGAGCGCTGGCGCGCGATTCCAGCGTCAGACAGACACGATTAGGAGATTATATAGTAGATGGATGCGGTATGTGGTTTAGGATTCTATTGCTGAAATACATTAGCTACATAGAAGCATATATTGTTCTAAATCCTCTACACCACGCTCCAAATTATTATGCATATTGGGTCTAAGTGACATAAAGATTTAATTTTTGCTTCTTTTTTCAGATAAACTCCTGGATAGTATTCTGTCTCAGGGCTCTTTAGATCACTGAAATCAATCTCAGACACCTACAATAATGGTATTATTAATCATTATTAATTACGGTAGTTTGTCAAGTAAGCCCAATTAAAGGAAAACTACTTAAGGCTGGCTTCACACTACGGCTGTGATCTGATCTGTGGCTGTGCGCTTGAGCCAGACAGCCCGGAACGGATCAGCACACAGAACCGGAGGGTTAATTTGCCCTCCGGTCCGGTGTGCAGCCGGACGCAGCTGCAGCCGCTGATAGTTCAGTGTTCCTCATTCAAAGCAGGCCACAGGTTTCAAGCAATATGTGAAAGAAAAAACTGAAGTAAAAATGTGTCACAGTGCAATACCTTGAACAAGGTATGAAAATGAGGCTGTCGACAGGGTAGGGGGTACTCGGATACTGGGACGGATGATACTTCGGTGGGTAAATCACGGCTGGTCGGTTCCTGGTTCTGTGCCCTGGACCCTCAGTGACGGCAATGGGTGATGATGGTAGATGGGGGAAATGTTGTTGTGACGCCACCTGTGGTACCTGGCAAGATAGATACCAGCACTGCAGGCCGGTCACTGAGGTGATGTGATGCAGCTTGGGTGTTACAGCTCCCCATAGGTGTGCTTTACCTCAGGGCAGCGGGGATGGATGAGGGGAGTCGTAGTAGCGTCTCTGCGGTGAGCGCTGTGGGCAGCGGTGGTGAAACAGGCACAACACACAATAGTCTTTGTTTCGGTACCTTTTACTGATGTCCGGTAACAGGTACAGTCCAGGAAGGTAACCAGGTTCTCGGTGCAATTCAAGATTATCACTTTGAAAGTTGTGAGGCCTCCTCTGTGTCTGCGGTGGTTTGGGGTAAGCTATGCCTATAACTGAACTTGCTGCTGTTTCTCCCTCTCAGGGTTTTACTCTGTAACCGACAATGAGGACCTCCTGCGGGAATCCCTACTCTACTCTGGGCCCCTGGTCCTGTACTATGTCAGGGTTTGAGTGTCTCTAGTATATCTGCTCCTCAAGGGGACTAGATCCTCCTGGTCCTTCTGGGCTTTTCCTTCTTACAATGGATGTTTAGCAGTGTCGGACTCCGGTGTTCAGGTGGGCTAAAGGGTAACCAAATCTGTTACCTTCTTCTTATCTCCTACTTCTTCACTGGCCTCTGTCCCTCTCCTTAGGGTGCTGCACAGCTTGTCAGTGTCCCTTGGTTCTGGGCCTGCAACCGGCTCTCTCCAGTACCTCGCTTGGGCTGTTTCACTTGACTTAACTGCTCTCTTCACTGCTCAGAGCAGACTAACTGACTCCTCCCCTCAGGCCTGGATTCTTATAAGGGAACTTGCTGAAGGCAGCAAGTAGAGCTCCCCCTCCAGGTCTGGGGTGGAAGTTGTTGTGTACTGTGTGTACCAAAGTGTAAATCCTTCTTTGCACCGGATGGGTCCTGTGGCAATCCCCAACAGGGGTGCCACAAGAACATTAAATATTTTACAAAAATTTAAGTGTAATTAATGTGCCCGTGGGGGCCGTGAGATGCTAAGAGCCGGGTCGGATGATGTCTTTGGGCGATGTCATGGTGGAGTGACCCGGTCCGTGGCCCCGGAGCGGTCAATAAAAGGGGAAGTAAATTTTTAGGAGAAGATTACTGGACTTGGGAATAATTGTCCTTGTGACACCACCTAGTTGATGGCCGCCACTGCAATACAGTTCCTCTGGGGTTGATGGCTATGCAGCTTGGTTGGTAAGCCCTGCACGGCGGCTAAATCCAGGGCAGCAGATGTTACTCAGTGAGTTGGTACTGATGTAATAGCGCAGGGTTGATGCCGCAGCAAGAAAGTTCACAAGCACAGCAGGGTACAGTCTCAAGATGTTTACTCACAGCTTTGTCATTCCTAGTTACAGCAGTTTTCACCGTTGCAACAACCTGCTGAGTGCTGAGTTCTTGGTGGAGGAGGGGATCCAGCTAACTCCCTGGTAACTCGGTGGTAGTTCACCGGTACCCCCTTTCACTGTCCTCTCACAGTCATCTTTCTTTGCACTTGCTTTGCCCTCCTGCCCTGCACCTCACAAACAGAGCCCCGAGCCAGTGACAGCGGGCCTTTTTAATGCAACTTCTCTGTCAGTCCCTTGACCCTACCACCTTTTCGGCGGGTGTGTGCTGTTTCGGCTGCGGCACTTGGAGATACCGCAGCCTCTGGGTTGCTAGCTGAGCTTGGTCTCTCTCGACTAGTCTGGGGCCGGTTCCCCGACTCTGCGGCCTGGTCCTTCCACACTGTTTCGGTCTATGTGGATGCAGGTGCCTCCGGGTGGACTGCTCACTACCCGGGCCACTGGGATCCCTTCTGTCTTTGGGAGCACCCTCTCTCTCTCGGCTCCTCCGTCAGGTCTTGTTTTTCCCAGGTCTTGGGACGAGCTCCCACTGGCTCCGGTCCACATGATGTCTCGTACTAGATCTTGTCCCTTTTCTGACAGACTCTCTGACCCTCACAAACTCTTGCAGCTCTTGCCAGCCACCCACTAACTGCCTACTAGATGTTTCTGTTTGTCTATTTATACTGGCTGTCACTTGTCCTACATCACTAACGTACAGTCTTCCCTGACTTCACTCCCTCCTGGGTGCTCCCCTAAACTCTGTTCTCCACCCATCCCTTGTACCTTGGTTCCTCTTCTCCAGACAGGATCAGGGACTGTGCTCTCCCTTAGGAGCAATCTCGCCCTAACCCTGATCTTGAGTGGTGTAGTGCTGGCTACTGGTCAGTGTCCCTTTTTTACGCTAGAGTGGAGTACTACACCTCTGGCTGGGGTGCAGTACCTCGGTGGCAACTGGTTTCTCAGGGCTCCACATCCCCCCCTACCTTAAATTCAGCATATCCTCGGGCTGGAATAAAGCAAAAATAACTGGCATTATAACATGCAAAATTTTTAGAAATGCATTCCAAAAGGTAACAATAAAACTTTTCATCCCTTTTTGGAAGGCACTCATTCTTTAACGTTACAAAATAAAAAACAGTTTAAAAAAAAAATATATAAATAGCATCAATAAACTTTACGAGAAGCTACGAAAGGCACAGTGCGATCCCTATCCAGGTGTCCGTCACACTGTCCTAAGTGCAAAAAAGGCGGGGGACCCCCAACGTAGGTCCTGGGACAGGCTACAGGACATTGATGGTCTTTCCTCTGGACCACTGTTTCGGCCATGTCAAACAGGTTTTTGTTTTGTGGTCAAGTTCTTATGTTGGCTATAAAACCAACAAGGAGCACACCTGGATGCTAACTATTTATGTTTGGATTGCCCGTAGTCCACAGCCTCACAGTATTTTAAGTACCAAAATCTACACATCATACATCCGTATTCTAAACTAAGGCTAGGGTCACACATAAGCCCTTGGTCCGTTTTTGGCATCAGTTTTTGCATTCTTTTTTTTTGCAAGTCCAAAAACTGATGGAAAAACGGATTATATGTAATAAACACCCTATCCGTTTTTTTCTGCACCTGAAAACATTGCTAGGAACGGTTTTTACCCAAAAACGTTGCTCCCAATGTTTTTGGGTGCCGTTATAAAACGGATCCGTTTTTTTAACATGGGGCCTTATGGAAAAACGGATCCGTTTTTTTGGTGCCTTAAAAAGCGGATCTGTTTTTTCTAGCATTTTTTGGCAAAAAATGGCTAAGTTCAAAAAACGTTCAGGGGCACAGGAGGCTCAAAGAGCACCAAAAAAACACTGGATTGTTCATGGAAAACACTTCCAAAAACGGATTTCTATGTGTGACCCTAGCCTAAGGCACAGACACACATTAACTTTTACTTATCAAGCTCTAAACACACATTCTCTTTACAGGCATACTTACTTACTAACTAAAACAAAACTTAAAGTCACAACTAGAAATAAGCGATGTTTGATCGAACATCTTCGCCACTTTCAAATTCAACCTGTTTTGGGCTATGTTCGAGTTATTCGACAAATGCGAACGATTTGCTAAAAATTTGATAATTCGAGGTTATGTTCAATAATAATGCTTCGTTCACCAAAAGCTTACTGACTTTTCACAGTAATGTTTTTGTTAAACTTTATTATGAGTTCAGTGTCTAGGAACAGTGGGTGTGAGGGGGGCTGGGGAGAGCTCTGTGGTCAAATAATGCAGATCTCCATTTTTTTTTCCTTCCTGCACTTACTGTGGGTGGTCCTGTCTGTCTGCCTACCAGCATGCATAGAGCAAAGTGCCCTTTTTGCACACAAGGGCTTGTGTCAATGCCTGGGTATAAATCTGTGAAAGAAAGAATGCGCATATAGGGTCTTATCTCAATTAAACACTTTCACTTGTCGATGTGGAATTGCTCACCTTTAGCAGTTATGAAACCCACAACTGGTAGAATAGCGTAAAAAGCAGCTGCTGCAGGGACCGCACTCTCAACGGTGACCGTGGTCGTGATGTAGATTATTGGACAAAGTGCTTCGGTGTCCGCGCTGCTGCTCCGAGACCAAAGCTGTACCAGACATTCCCGTGTCTGTGTTTCTTTGGTCTCGGAGCAGCAGCGCGGACACCGAAGCACTTTGTCCAAGAATCTACAATGCCTGGGTATGGCTGTGGTCACAGTTTTTTTAGTGCCTTTTAAAAACGCATGCTTTTTTACATGCGTTTTTCATGTCAGCATGAGTTTTTTAAGGTGTGTGATGGCTCCCTGCGTTTTTGGCTGCGTTTTTGTATCTGCACATAAAAATAGTGCTTGTAGTATTTTTTTGAGCGTTTTGAAAAACGCATGCGTTTTCTACAAAAACGCATGCGTTTTTATAACATGGGTTCCTATGGAAAACGCATGCAAAAACGCATGTACAGTTAGTACCTTTTAGTGCCATTCAAAAACGCATGCGTTTCCCATAGGAGCCCATGTTAAAAAAACGCATGCGTTTTTCCGGAAACGCATGCGGAAACGCATGCGTTTTTCCGGAAACGCATGCGTTTCTACAAAAACGCATGCGTTTTGGATATGCTCCAAAAACGCATGGGACAGTCACACATGCTTTTTGGCTATTAGGGCATGCGTTTTTTAACATGGGGGCCTATGGGTGCGTTTTTTACATGCGTTTTTGAAAACGCAGGTCTCCAAAAATGCATGTGAAAAATGGTACTGTGACCCCAGCCTATGTCACATGTTCTTGCCATATAAGAAGCTGCCATTTTCCCTCCTCGCCATTTTATCAGTGTTGGAGCTCAGTGTCAGATGCCACCGCTGTTACTGTGTGCGCTACATAGAGAGAGAGTTAAATAATGATTCCATTCCAGGTTAGGCTAGGGTCACACTTGCACGATTCTAACTTCCCTGCGTTGTTTGCAGAAAACTTAGATTTTTTTCCTCACTACGCAGCCTGCACGCAGCCTTCACGCAGGCTGCATAGCGGCAAACGTGGCCCCTAGCAAACCCGCTATGTTCCCTGGATGCCAGCTACACAGCGGGCTGCAGGGAGTGCGATTTGCACCACGCACAGGGGAACACATCATGTTAAAGTAAATCCTTTTTGGCTAGTAGCAGTGTTTGCCAGGCACTGGTGCAGCACTTTTGTGAAGAAAGCTACACCTCCTGTGTTTACTAGCCTTTTTTCTGCATCTAGCCAAGCAAATCCTTTCTGACTAGTAGTAGTGTTTGGATAGGTAGCTGTGGTTCAGTGATCTGTTGAAATCTACTTCCACACAGTACAACACTTTTGTATTGCATCTGCCCAAACCTACTTACCAAAATCTATTTAGGGTAGTAACACTCTATGGCCACTCAACTCTGCTAGTTTTACATCCATAGTTTTTTGTGCCAACAGCTACAGAGTTGCCAATTAGTTACCCTCAAATATGAGTGGTAAAATGTCTGCTGATGGTGGAAAGGGGAATGGCATGTTGGAAAGGGTAAAAATATTTGGGTCCTTGGGGTAGGTGCAAAAGTAACAGAAACATCTGCTGAACAAATCAGGTAGGTCATTGACCTGTTTAAACCTACTGGGCCGGGTAAACTGAAAGCTCATACAAGCCTTCCAGCATGTAGATGACCCAAATAGTCATGCTGATAATGGCATCTTCAGCGCTAAACATCTTAGTAGCCATTTCAAAACTCTGCAGAAGGGTGCAGATGTCCTTTATCTGAGACCACTCAGCAGCGTGATTTGCCTCACCTCTGGATCATGTTGGCCCAGGCTATACTCATAACTGCACCAGGGCTCGTCGCTGCTGCCACAGTCGCTGCAACATGTGCAGAGTGGAATTCCATCGTGTTGGCACATCACATTTCAGACGGTGAACCAGCAGGCCGAAAGACTTCTGTAGCGATGCAAGTCATTGAGCTGTGGGATGCGAACGGCGGAAGTGAGCACACAGCGACCGTGCCCTCTGCAGAAGCACATCTAGGCCGGGACAGTGGGCTTGAAATAGCTGGATGACCAGGTTCAAGACATGAGACATACAAGGCACTTGTGTAACCTTGCCCTGGCGAAGGGCCGCACCCAGGTTTGCAGCATTGTCATACCTGGCCTTCTCTGGCTGCAGGTTCAGTGGAGACAACTGTTGATTAAACTCGTCTCCAGAGCTGACCACAAGTCCTCAGCTGTGTGACCCACATTTCCCAGACATTTTAATGTAAACACCGCCTGATGTCATTGAGCCCTGCTGCCAGCATAGTAAGGAGGTGTGCTGGATTCCTTCTGCGCAGTTTGAACCCGTGTCACATTACCACTCCCTCCTATTACAGATCCTCTCTTCCATTAGTATCACTGACTTTGCACTCTCCTGGATCTCCTTCTACTTCCCATTGCACATTTAGTGTCTCCACGTCCAACACTACTTCCTCACCCCATACCCTCTCTGTTGGGGTCCCTCAAGGCTCTGTCCTGGGGCCTCTTCTTTTTTCCATTTATACTCTTGGTGTAGGACAACTCATAAAGTCCAATGGCTTCCAGTACCACCTGTATGCTGACGACAGCCAGATCTACCTCTCTGGCCCAGGCGTCACCTTTCTGCTGTCCAGATTCCCGGAGTTTCTATCAGCCATATCCTCGTTCTTCTCCTCTCGCTTCCTTACCTAAATGTAGACAAAACTGAATTCATCTTTCCCTCATCTCACACACCTCTCTTACCTGATCTATCTATCACAATAAATTATATCAACTTTGCTCTGTACCTGAAGTCCGCTGCCTCGGAGTAATCCTTGACTCTGCCTTATCCTTCAAACCACACATTCAAGCTCTCGCCACCTCCTGCAGCCTCCATCTCAAAGATATCTCCAGAATCCATCCCTTCCTGAACCCTCAATCTACTAAACTATTAGTGCATGCCTTCACTATCTCCTGTCTTGACTACTGCAACTTCCTCTTCTGTGGCCTCCCTGCTAACGCTCTTGCACCTCTCCAATCTGTCCTTACTTCGTGCTGCCCGACTAATCCAACTCTCTTTTCGCTGCTCTTCCACTGGCTCCCAATTCCCCAGCGTATCCAATTTAAACTACTAACATTGACTTACAAAGCCATCCACAATCTTTCCCCCAATATATCTCTGAACTAATCTACCAACATCATCAACTCATAATCTTCAATCCTCCCAAGACCTCCTCCTTTCCTCCACACTTATACGTTCCTCTCTAATCACCTACAAGACTTCTACCTAGCATCCCCCATCCCCAGGAACGCTCACCTCGAAATATCTGACAATCCCCTACACTCAGAACCTTCAAGCGGAACCGGAAACCCATCTCTTCAGAACAGCCTACAGCCTGCAATGACCACAGTGCCACCTCACAACCACTGGACCCGGTGCTCCACACCACATCTGGCCCTAGCACTCCACCACCACTGAATTGCCCTGTAAAATGTACGCCCGCAAGGGCAGGGTCCTCTCTCCCCTCTATACCAGTCTGTCAATGTTAGTTTGTTCATTGTATTTTTAACTTGTTTGTATGTATCCCTTTCTCATTTACAGCACGATGGAATCACTGGTGCTCCATAAATAAATAATAATATTTAGCAAACAGGCTTTGGGCAAGATGGAGGACCTTGAAGAGGTGGAGGAGGCAGATGTAATGGAGGAACTTCTACATATAGAGGTTTGACGCACAACCCGTGGAGATGGCAAGACTTGTACAGCAGCCCCTCCTCCTGCTGTCACCATAGTCACCCAGTTCCTAGTCAGCGACAAGTAACGCCCCTGTCCATGCTTTCTTGTTCAGTTGTCTGTGGTGAAATGCACCCTGTCACTCACAGAGTTTTTCAAGGAAGTGGTGATGTTCTGTGCAACATGCCAGTGTAGCGCAGGTACAGCTTTCTTTGAAAAGTAGTGGCGACTGCGCATCTGGTATTAGGGCACTGCGGCGGCCATAAGGTCTCGAAAATCCTCTGAGTCCCACAGCTGGAATGGCAGCATTTCTGTAGTCAATAGCTTGCAGATGGTGAAATTCAACCTCTTAGCTTTGGCATGGGTAGGAGGAAATGGTCTTTTACTTTCCACATCTGAGGGACTGAGAACTGGCTTCTGTGCTGAGACGGGGTTGAGTAGGGTGCCCTAGACAAACTGATGCACTGTGAGGCAGCTGCAGGCAGACATACAGTATTATGTCGCATTCAAAAAAGGTGGTGCTCTCGATGTCTGACAGCGCTCAACACCAGCAGGTGTTTCCACTTAAAAAACAGCTGACGACCTGTCAATCACACTGCATGTTGTGGGTAAAGAGGTGGAAGTTCTGCAGCCGAAAGCCTGTATGACAGCTGTTCCCACAGTCACAGAGGATGAAGAAGTTGCAGATGCACTTGATGGGACAGACGGTGGTTGGCAGGGGCTGGCTGGCAAATTTTGGCCTGGGGGGCAAGCACACAGCAGTAGCCCATGAGTAAGTGAGCTTCAGGGACAGAGCGGCCTCCCAGACCAACATGACAGATAGCCGGACGGCCCCAAAACTGCTGCTTGACCACTGGCCTGGGGGGCACCTGGCGGTTGGAAAGGCCCGCTAGGCCACATTGTAGCACAGTGAGCTTCCCACTGTGACTAATGCTTCATGTCCATGTGATGGTTCATGCATGAAGTACTGAAACTATTGATTTTTTGGCCTCTACTCAGATTTTGTTTACAAATTTTGCAGATGACATGGGATGGGTCATCCTTTGCGATCTGAAAAAAGGCCCAGGCTAGGCAAGACTTAGCGCCCATTTGACCTGCAGAGCCACCACAGATTCTGCACAGAGGCAGAGTTGTGGCTGAGGACACAGTTGTTGACGTGCTTCCTGGACTCCGTCTCTGTCCAGGAAGTCGCAACCTATCCTTGTCATTAGCATCCTCCTTCACCTCCTCTGCTGAACTCATCAACTGCCTGCCTTTGGGTTGACAGTAAGTGGGATCTTCAACCTCATTATGACCATGTGTGCTCTCACACTCGTCGCCTTCAGAGCCAGCCTCTTCCTGCCCTGAGTGCAAAGTCAAGTTGTCTTTCAAATCATGTATCTGAGTCTCATCATCATCTGCCTCATTGTCTCCACCAACAGGGGTTACAGTTTGGGAATGAGGGTTTACATTATGCTCAGACCCTTCTTCATCTGGGCCTGGATACAACTCACAAAGATTTTGGGCATTGGTGAAGATCATTTCCTCGTCTTAACTCAATGAAGCTTTGGAGCAGACCTCTGATTCCCAGGCTATAGTACGAGTGAACAACCCTGCAGACTCACTCATCTGTGTTAACCCATAGTTAGTAGGGTGGCTGGAGACTTGTAAGCAGTGAGGAAGCAAGTGTGATTGGGGTGACACGTCTGAGGACTGGAGTGTTTGGGATGTTGAAGTAGAGGTGGAGGAGAGCCCACTTGATCGAGCGCTTGATATCCATTGCAGCACCTGGTCTTTTTGGGCCCCATCTACAAGTTTTAGCGATGCTCTGGTGCATAAAAAAGGATGATAGCAGATCGTCCACAAAAAGAAGTAAACATTTTAGTTTGGCTTGAAGACGGTACTAGTTTTTCCTGTAATACTCCACAAAATGTATAGTTGTCCCACCTGAGTGTGGCAGGGCATAACATTGATGGGAGCACTTGCATTAGCTTTGAATTTATCTGGCCCACTAGGCCTAAAGAGGTCACTGACCTACTTGACTATTTTTTTCGGTAATATTCCACAAAACGTATAGTAGTCCCACCTGTGTGTGGCGGGACATAACATTGATGGGAGCATTTGCATGAGCTTTGAGTTTATCTGGCACCCTAGGCCTAAACAGGTCATTGACCTACCTCTCTATTATTTCCTGTAATACTCCATGAAACTTATAGTTGTCCCATCTGTGTGTGGCGGGGCATAACATTGATGGGAGCGCTTGCATGAGCTTTGAGGGTATCCGGCCCACTAGGCCTAAGCAGGTCACTTACCTACCTGACTATTTTTTTTGGTAATACTCCACAAAAGTGATAGTGATCCCACCTGTATGTGGCGGGGCATAACATTGAAGGGAGCGCTTGCATGAGCTTTGAGACTATATGGCCTACTATGCCTAAACAACTCACTGATCTACCTGACTAGTTTTTTCAGTAATACTCCATGAAACTGATAGTGGTCCCACCTGTGTGTGGTGGGGAATGACATTGATGGGAGCGCTTGCATGAGCTTTGAGTTTATCGGGCCCAGTAGACCTAAACAGGTCTCTGACCTACTTGACTAGTTTTTTTGGTAATACTCCACGAAACTGATAGTGGTCCCACCTGTGTGTGGTGGGGCATATCATTGATGGGAATCTTGCATGAGCTTTGAGTTTATCCAGCCCAGTAGGCCTATACACGTCACTGACCTACCTCTTTATTATTTCCTGTAATACTCCACGAAACGTATAGTTGTCCCACCTGTGTGTGGCAGGGCATAACATTGATGGGGGCGCTTGCATGAGCTCTGAGTTTATCCAGCCCAGTAGGCCTAAACAGGTAACTGACTTACCTCTCTAGTTTTTCCTGTAATACTCCACAAAACTTATAGTTGCTGTGCAGTGTTTAACCTTGAAATGCTAGACCAGGTCCTGTTCCAGACTCTGTGCCATGCAGGCAGACTGGACCACTCAACAATTTTTGATCTGGGACAATTGATGCCATTTTTTGTGGTCTCTGTGTAAACACAAGGAGACACAACGAGGCGCAGAATAGTGCCCTATCAATGATGACACTTTTTTGGAAAAAGGTGATGTGTAATAGCCACTCACCTTGCTGGGTTGTGCAAACCCACAACCGGCTGGAGCGCGAGAAATGTAGCTGCTGCTGGACCTCCACCTAGCACAGGACGTGGAATACTGGTATCAGATGTAAGGAAAAAAGGTGTGTGACGGTCTGCGCTGCTGTGTCACAAAGTCACGGAGAAGACAGTGCTTCAGTAAAACATCCTTTATTCTTCCTTCCCTACGCGTTTCGAAGCCACCTCTGAGCTCCTTCCTCAGGGACATCCCCTGTCCTACGCATTTCGAAGCCACATCCTGGATGTCCCTGAGGAAGGAGCTCAGAGGTGGCTTCGAAACGCGTAGGACAGGAAGAATAAAGGATGTTTTACTGAAGCACTGTCTTCTCCGTGACTTTGTGACACAGCAGCGCGGACCGTCACACACCTTTTTTCCTTACATCTGATTTTTTGTGGTCTGACCCTTTGGGAACAGTGAGGACTCTTGTTGGGGTCTCCTTGCTGTGTGGTACATGATGTAAGCAGGGCTCTCTGAGTGACATGCCTATACCTGTGCCTCATCCTCCTTTTACTCCTCCACCTCTTTTTACTTAATGTAGAAAACTACAGCCACTTTTCTCCTGTAACTCATCCATTTGTCAATTCAAAGTCAGTTTCACTCACCTCTGAAATTTCAGGTGAATGTTAACCACCTTCTACTTTAAAGTGCTTTGGAAGAGTGTGCAGGCTGGCACAGACCATGTCTCGTGCACCCATGCTATGCCATGAGACTGTTTGTACTGTGGGTAGATTGTTGTCACTTTTCATGGTGTTTGTTGTCTATTCTGAGTAGTTTGGCAGCTTTTGGACACTTTTGAAGTTGTTTTCTATGTGTTTGCTGTAGCCTGCCATTGATTCCAAGGGGTTCGACGAACATTCAACAAACAATTTGTCGAACACACCCCAATTCGGCGAATCAAATCAAATTCGAACACTTAGGTGATGGCTCATCACTAGTCAAGACCTAGCCGGGTCAACAACATCTAACTATTTACAGCTAGCACTTCTTGTTTACCACAGGTTGGATTGTGGCTTCCTTCTCTGCCAGGGCAACACCTCACTACTTGTCTCCGCTCTTCTGGAGTCCATGGGTGCTATCGGTGCTAGCTGGCGTAGCCTGGTCTTCTGCTGCCACCGGTGTCTCTTGCAGGGGCTCCGTTTGAGCAGCCACCTCTTTGGTCTTTACTACCACCATGGCAGACCCCTTTCACAAAGTCTGCATGGCAGCATCACGGGTCTTGGGTGCAGCCTGGACAGTAGCTTTAGAACTTGGCTCCCTCACGGATACGAGCATTGGCTGCGTCTGCTGGGACTTTGATACTGGTGGGGCTACTGGCTGCGACACCTGGGACTCTGCTGGTCTTGAGGATGGCGCCCCCTCCTTTATGATGTTTACATTGAGGGCATACCGCCCCCGTTCGTCCAGGTGCCGGGTGAAGGTGATGTGATCACCGGGGTGAAAATCGTGTCCCGGTGGCCCTCCAGCAGGTGGGATTCCACGTCTCGCTGGGTCACAAAAGGCTCTCTGTCCTTCCTGCTCTCCTTTAAGAATTCCCAGCCCTTTTCTAGGTTAAAGCGGACCACTGTGCCTACAAATATCGGCCCTCTATCCACGGCTCTGGATTTGCGGTCTCGCTGTTTGCCTATAGGTTCCTGTCCTCCATGGCCAGATACTGGGCCCTCCTCTCCTACTCTCGGGCCTCCCACTGGGACTCTTGCTGGCGACAGTACTCCTGCTAGGGTTCAGGGCCTAGTTTCAGACAGCCCAGGACTAGTGCACACACACAGAGCAAAAGGGAGGCCTCATAATAACTCATCGGATGTTGAGATCCCGAACTGCTCCCAGACCACCCGGATTGTACCCTGGACTTCACGTTGCTCATCACATCAGTAAAGGTACGGAATCAACAGCCCTGTGTGTGTGACTGTTATTGGGCCCCTGATCCTGCTCCCATCATACACTGTCCGCACCCCTTAACTTCCACTACTGCCCCGGCGATCCTGCTCCACCTACGGGGAGCGTGACCATCTTGCTGCTCCACTATCACCTCAGAGGTCTGTTCCACAGCGCCGGTAACATTACCGGAACTGCAGGTGGCGTCACAAAACACTTTTATTTTATTTTTAAGTGACTCTTTCAGCGACCACCAGGGCCATGGGATCAGGTACAGACCCCAATGACATCCCCCGTGAACTACGACGCCCGGGATCGGGTACCCCAAGGCCCTGGGGCGGGTCACAGTCACACAGAGTGACACATAGAGTGACTGCAGAATTATCAGTTTAGACCGGACAACCCCTTTAAGGGTAAATTATCTCTAAAGTTTGTGGTTTTCTATGATTTCTCCCATTTTGTTCACAACTAAAAGACATTATATCTGCAAGATTATTACTTTGCTTCTTTACTGAGACCAGTAAAACTTTTCACTTCTTTATTAATTTCCCCAAAGTCTCTCCAGTATACCGTCATCTCATCATAACCTTGTAAGTCTTGATTCGGCCTTCACTGATATAAGATTCAGATTTCTTTTTCTGCCTATTAGGATAAAATATCTTTGAGGCATTTTTGCCTTTTCGCTACACAACATAACTAATGATTGACTGTGTATCTAAGAGTATCCGATCTGACTGCTTACATCTTTAGATGTTATTAGTATTTTATCTTCAAAAAGATTGGGAATCATTGAGGAAAAAAAGAATGATGTCGAATTTCTTCATTTATATTGCTGAATGACACGACTCCATTCTTGTTAAGGTTGTCTTTGAAAAAGAAATAAACAACAGATAATTAAAGTCTCGATAAGCGCCCGCCTGTTGGGAACAATTTTGTTGTTTTATTCTCTTTTTGTAAGGCTACAAAATGGGAAATTACATTTATGGAAAATTAGATATCCAAGTGGAAGTTTCGTGGTATCCTTATCTATGTTAGAATGAAGACAGAGACATATAGAATGGAATATGATTGTAGGATCAGGCTATGAAATGTTTTTTCTCTACCATAGAATAACATAGGTCTGTATGTGAAGAGTAGACACCATACAGTAGATTTAATTAAAATTATTTTCTTCAAACAAACTAAATAAGCATAAATAGTGTTTATGTAAAATTTTAACCAAAGATTTTTATTATGGCACCCCTGAGGAAGCGATATGTTCGAAACACGTTGAGATAACACTACAACCTATTTCTATCTATCTGATCCTGTGTATTCTTCACCAGCTGTGTGGCACACCCATGTTTCTCCCTTTGGTTTATATCCACGTTGGTTTATTCAACCGAAACAGCAGAATCTGGGTTATTTTTTATCTAAGGCTTTTCAATTGCTGTTGTTTTACAGCATCACAAAGTGAGAAAACAAAATGCAATGTAACCACATGCTATTTGGTTAAAGAGAACCTGTCACCCCGCTGGTGCCTTCCAAAATGAAAGCACCACTGAATGCAGTGTGTATACAGCATTCAGGGAAGGTGTGTGGCATGTCTCTACGCCCCCTGTAACCCGAAAAAAAACACTTTGTAAAGTTTAGAGTTAAGAGGTCCAGGGAGACAAATCTGATTCTGCTGTCCTCGGCTGGCACAGTCCTCCCTGCCTCCTAGCTGTGTGTCTGCCGCCTCCTCTACCATGATGTAAGCACCATAGCCATAGCTATCGTCCACCTTGTTAAATGTTATTGTGGCGCCTCACTGGTCGGGACGCCACGGAGGGGTATTGCACCCATAGAAGAGTGTGTGGTATTCCTGTGGTTGAGGAATTGGGATGCTGCATAAAGGACCCTCATAACACCCATTCATACACACACACCCTAGAGCCGGGGTCCGTGGGTAGACCCGCTGTAGGGAGGACCCAGTCCCTGGGAGGAGCTCAGACAGGGTACAAAAGTGTGTGGGTAAGAGGAACGTGAGGTCAGTGCGAATGAGGAAGAGCTCCATTGGGGAGCGAGGAATAGGCGATGGCGGAGGAGCTGTCTTGACTGAAAGGGACCTCAGAGGCATCAGGTGTTGCAGTGCACCCGAATGTGGACACGGTACGATTACTGGCCAGAAGGGTTCAGTCCCGAAATGAGGACCGGCTCCGAGAGCGGTACAGGTGTTCACCACCGAGCCGCCAAACTGGAGGCCCGAGCTTCTTTAGGGAGTTGTGGCCAACACCCAGCACACCCAGCAAAAGGCACCGTATAGGATCATGAGGGCTCGGAGAGGAGTCGCTCAGATAGAGAGGATATGAGGGAGCTGGCTTCAGGCTCTGTGCGCGGAGGTGCTGAGGTAGACAGAAGAGAGCGCAGGAAGGGACCGGACAGGAACGGCAGGCATTTCACCGAGGGACCCAAGTGCAGCATCCTAATTTCTAGCGACTACCCACGCCAGGCAGACCCGAAAAGACTGTGTTTGAAGAACTGCCAGTAAACCCGTTCAGTGTTACAAACTGTGTGTTGCACTTTATTCACTTGTACCTGAAGAGCTGCTGGCCACAGCATAGGAAGAACAATTGACAAGACCTGCTGTAGCTGCGCTCCTGTGTAAATAAAAGACTGTTCAATAACTCCCATCATCCACTACTGCCCCATGGATTCTTCCGCGCCACATACGGGGAGTGTAACCAACTTGCTGCTCCACCATCACCCTGGAGGTCTGTCTCGCAGCGCCAGATAACATTATCGGAACCTAGGTGGCGTCACAAAACACTTATTTTTTAATTTTATTTAATCTTTTCAGTGACCACCAGGGCCATGGGATCGGGCAACAGGCCTCGTGACATCCCCAGTACCGGGTACTCCACAGCCCTAGGGCGGGTCATTATGCTGTACGCAGGGTGGGTTCTGGTGCTTGCATCACAGAAGAGGAGATGGCAGACACACAGCCAAGAGTGGGGAGGACTATGCCAGCCGAGGACAGCAGAATCAGATAAGTCCCTCCGGATCTCTTAACTCTGAACTTTACAAAATGTTTTTTTCGAGTTACTGGGGGATTAGAGACATGCTACACACCTCCCCTGAATTCTGCATACACGCTGCATTCAGTGGTGCTTTCACTTTGGAAAGCACCAGGGGGGTGACAGGTTCTCTTTAATGCCCTATGTTCCCTTTTTGTCACTTCCTAGTCTATATAAAATTTTAATCCCTTCACTTCCGGGTGATTGTCTGTTTTTCCATCTTCAAAGAGCTATTACGTTTTTATTTTTTTGGAAATATATATGTATGAGGGCTTCTTATTTGTGGGTCAAGTTGTCCTTTTGAATGACATAATTCATTTTATAATACAGTGCACAGGAGAACAGGAAAGAAAATTCCAAGTGCGGTGATGTTGTAAAAAAAAGTGCAGTTTCACAATTGCATTTTTATTTACCATGTTCACTATATGGTAAAACTAACTTGACAGTGTGATTCTCCAGATCAGTATGAGTACATACACTGTGTTCCACATTATTATGCAAATGTTCTTTTTTTCTGATTTTCCTAAATGGTCGGTGCAAATGACAGTCAGTGTAATAAAAGTCATCACCCATTAGAGTATACATCGAATTTTATTGAAGAAACATCCCAATGATAACAGTATGATCAGTATAATCTTCAAAATTTAAAAAAAACTCTAAATGCACTGTTCCAAATTATTAGGCACAGTAGAGTTTCTAAACATTTGATATGTTTGAAAGAACTGAAAATGCTGATTTGTTGAATTTGCAGCATTAGGAGGTCAGATTCACATTAAATAAAAAGCTATTTAACTCCAAAACATCCTAACAGGCCAAGTTACATGTTAACACAGGAACCCTTCTTTGATTATCATCTTCACAATTCTTGCATCCATTGAACTTGTGAGTTTCTGGAGAGTTTCTGCTTGCATTTCTTTGCATGATGTCAGAATAGCTTCCCGGAGCTGCTGTTTTGATGTGAACTGCCTCCCACCCTCATAGATCTTTTGCTTGATTATACTCCTAAGGTTCTCTATAGGGTTGAGGTCAGGGGAAGATGGTGGCCACGAATCACCGAATTGGTACTAAGAATCATATAGAAAAACTCACCGAAGTTTTGACACTTTTTCCCTTGCATCTAGCAGATGGCTGCAGATTCCCCCAGGAGGTGACACATGCGTCCAGACACCGATGCATAGCCCCCTGCAACCCATAACATGGGGGCGGTTTGTGGAAACCAGGCGACCAGCCATGCTAACAAGGAGGGGGCTGTTGGTGAATGCAGACACATGGACTCCACTAGGCCTCTGCCACTCACATCCAGGTGATACATAAGTGTCTGAGCAGCCTATTGGTAACGCCCCCAGACCGGGCGGGCCGCTCAGCACTGAGGACATGCATCACTGTGACAGACGCCCCCTAGAGGAAAACAACCTCAACTGCAATGGATAAAAAGATGCAAGTTGACACTATAATAAATGATGTAAGGTGTCAGTTTGGTATTATGGCGCCAGAATATCGTAAGCTCGTGACCCACCGTCAAGGGCCCTTACACTCACGAGTACCTAGCCACATGTATAACACATGTATAATTTAGCTTTAAGCAAAAAAATCACCAAATTGGTACTAAGAATCATATAGAAAAACTCACCAAAGTTGAGACACTTATGTATCACCTGGATGTGAGTGGCAGAGGCCTAGTGGAGTCCATGTGTCTGCATTCACCACCAGCCCCCTCCTTGTTAGCATGGCTGGTCGCCTGGTTGCCACAAACCGCCCCCATGTTATAGGTTGCAGGCTACTATGCATCGGTGTCTGGACGCATGTGTCACCTCCTGGGGGAATCTGCAGCCATCTGTTAGATGCAAGGGGTAGAAAAAGTGTCAAAACTTCGGTGAGTTTTTCTATATGATTCTTAGTACCAATTCGGTGATTTTTTGCTTAAAGCTAAATTATACATATGTTATACATGTGGCTAGGTACTCGTGAGTGTAAGGGCCCTTGACGGTGGGTCACGAGCTTACGATATTCTGGCGCCATAATACCAAACTGACACCTTACATCATTTATTATAGTGTCAACTTGCATCTTTTTATCCATTGCAGTTGAGGTTGTTTTCCTCTAGGGGGCGTCTGTCACAGTGATGCATGTCCTCAGTGCTGAGCGGCCCACCCGGTCTGGGGGCGTTACCAATAGGCTGCTCAGACACTTATGTATCACCTGGATGTGAGTGGCAGAGGCCTAGTGGAGTCCATGTGTCTGCATTCACCACCAGCCCCCTCCTTGTTAGCATGGCTGATCGCCTGGTTGCCACAAACCGCCCCATGTTATGGGTTGCAGGGGGCTGTGCATCGGTGTCTTTACGCATGTGTCACCTCCTGGGGGAATCTGCAGCCATTTGCTAGATGCAAGGGGTAGAAAAAGTGTCAAAACTTCGGTGAGTTTTTGAAGATGGTGGCCACGCCATGAGTTTATCTCCTTTTATGCCCATAGCAGCCAATGGCACAGAGGTATTCTTTGTAGCATGAGATGGTGCATTGACATGCATGAGGATGATTTTGCTCCTAAAGGCACGTTTTTGCTTTTTGTACTATGGAAGAAAGTTCTCAGTTGGAAACTCTATATACATTGCAGACGTCATTTTCACACCTTCAGGAACCTTAAAGGGGCCTACCAGCTGTTTCCCAATGATTCCAGCCCAAACCATGACTCCTCCACCTCCTTGCTGACGTCGCAGCCTTGTTGAGACATGGGACATGGTGTCATCCACCAACCATCCACTACTCTATTCATCTGGACCATCCAGGGTTGCTCGGCACTCATTAGTAAACAACACTGTTTGAAAATTAGTGTTCATGTACAGTTGTGGCCAAAAGTATTGACACCCCTGCAATACTGTCAGATAATACTCAGTTTCTTCCTGAAAATGATTGCAATCACAAATTCTTTGGTATTATTATCTTAATTTAATCTGTCTTCAATGAAAAAAACACAAAAGAGAATGAATCAAAAAGCAAAACATTGATCATTTCTCACAAAAATCCAAAAATGGGCCAGACAAAAGTATTGGCACCCTCAGCCTAATACTTGGTTGCACAACCTTTAGCCAAAATAACTGCGATCAACCACTTCCGGTAACCATCAATGAGTTTCTTACAATGCTCTGCTGGAATTTTAGACCTTTCTTCTTTGCCAAACTGCTCCAGATCCCTGATATTTGAAGGGTGCCTTCTCCAAACTGCCATTTTTAGATCTCTCCACAGGTGTTCTATGGGATTCAGGTCTGGACTCATTGCTGGCCACCTTAGAAGTTTCCAGTGCTTTCTCTCAAACCATTTTCTAGTGCTTTTTGAAGTGTGTTTTGGGTCATTGTCCTGCTGGAAGACCCATGACCTCTGAGAGAGACCCAGCTTTCTCACACTGGGCCCTACATTATGCTGCAAACTTTGTTGGTAGTCTTCAGACTTCATAATGCCATGCACACGGTCAAGCAGTCCAATGCCAGAGGCAGCAAAGTAACCCCAAAACATCAGGGAACCTCCGCCATGTTTGACTGTAGGGACCGTGTTCTTTTCTTTGAATGCCTCTTTTTTTCTCCTGTAAACTCTATGTTGATGCCTTTGCCAAAAAAGCTCTACTTTTGTCTCATCTGACCAGAGAACATTCTTCCAAAACGTTTTAGGCTTTCTCAAGTAAGTTTTGGCAAACTCCAGCCTGGCTTTTTTATGTCTCGGGGTAAGAAGTGGGGTCTTCCTGGGTATCCTACCATACAGTCCCTTTTCATTCAGACGCCGAATGGATAGTACGGTTGACACTGTTGCACCTCGGACTGCAGGGCAGCTTGAACTTGTTTGGATGTTAGTCGAGATTCTTTATCCACCATCCGACACAATCTTGCGTTGAAATCTCTCGTCAATTTTTCTTTTCCATCCACATCTAGGGAGGTTAACCACAGTGCCATGGGCTTTAAACTTCTTGATGACACTGCACACGGTAGGCACAGGAACATTCAAGTCTTTGGAGATGGACTTGTAACCTTGAGATTGCTCATGCTTCCTCACAATTTGGTTTCTCCAGTCCTCAGACAGTTCTTTGGTCTTCTTTCTTTTCTCCATGCTCAATGTGGTACACACAAGGACACAGGACAGAGGTTGAGTCAACTTTAATCCAAGTCAACTGGCTGCAAGTGTGATTTAGTTATTTCGTCACACGCGGCAATATTGCTAGGCAATTTCACTGGCAATTTGCTGGTTGCAGTGAAATCATGGACACATTGTTCTATTTTGTTGCTGTGTACAAATAGAACAATGTGTCCATGATTTCACTGCAACCAGCAAATTGCCAGTTAAATTGCCTAGCAATATTGCCGGGTGTGACGGTACCTTATAAGTTAAAAGCATCAATATCTCTTCATAGGAACCATAAACCACTTGGGGACAAGTCTTAACATGATACCAGGGCTGTTACCATTATGTCATCTTAGGCTAGGGTCACACTTGGAAGGGTAATTGTGGTTATCGCATCCTGGATGCGGTAAGCGCAATTGCCTTCAGACGCATTTTTTTTTCACAAAATGTGTTCTGCAATCCGCAATGCGGTAACCGGATTGCTCAGGATGTGTAATCCAGAGCAATCCGGTTACCGTATGCTTTGTTCATCACTGCTGCTGTAGGGATGAGCAAAGGGTTAATGTTAATAATAGATGATTGACCACCAGCCCCCTTTAGCAGCCGACGCGAAACATGTGTCGGGGCTAACAGACTCATAGGCAGTTTAGGAAGACCCTTTTCACCTGGTTCATGGGTAAGCAATTGATAATGTGCTTTTTACTTAGTAACTCAGACTAGGGTGTTTGATCAGACTTGTGGAGCTGTTTTGCACCTTTTCCACCCTAGCCTATGCACCTTAAAGCACCTGCACTTTAACTGCCCCTCTGGACCAATTTTACTGGTCATCCGTTTTCCGCCTATGTGTCATTTGTCTCCCTCTTTCACCCTTAACTCTTGTCAAACTTTATTTTTAACATGTCTATTTGCTGTATCCTCTTATTTGTATTATGTATCTCATATTTGCAATATACACGAGTGTGGACAGTAAATTACGTGTATGTTACTTGGGCAATAGAACCTGTTCTTCTGGTTTATATTTAATAATAGATGTGGGCAACATGTCTCTAGGGGGTGCCCACCCTCCCTAGAGACATGCTGTCCAATCAGGTGGCCATGTGAGGGTTTAATGTGAGCATTTATAGTATTGCCGGCCTTTGTCGACATTTTCAATTTTATGAATGAACCCGACGGCTCATCGCTGTGTAGTAGATACAGCACGTAATGTACGTACTGTATGAGCCACTAGCCTTGGTCCTGAAAGCATTAACATTAGGTCTATGGGCAGCGCACCGCCATAGACCTAATGTTAATGCTTTCAGGACCAAGACTAGCGACTCATACAGTATGTACATTACGTACTGTATGTTCTACACAGTGAGGAGACGCCGGGTTCATTCATAAAATCGGAAATGCTGACAGTAGCCGGCAATACTATAATTGCACATATTAACCCCTCACATGCCAACCTGTGTGGACAGCATGTCTCTATGGAGGTTGGGAACCCCCTAGAGACATGTTGCCCACATCTATTATTAACATTCAACCCTTTGTTCATCCCTGCGCAGGGATGAATAAAGCATATGGCTGCCACAGGATTCACATATGCCTTGCGGCAGCCACATGGGCTCCCCTAGGAACCCATTATAGCAATTCTGCTGTGGCAGAGATACCGCTCCGAAAACTGCAGCCTGCATGATTTTTACCGCAGGTTGCAAATCCGCAAGCTGTAACCGGATTGCATGTAGTGCAATCCGGGTTACATAATGGACTCCTATGGGCTGCGGTTCCTGATCCGGTTTTGAGCTTTTTAACAGCTCAAAACCGGATCAGGATCTGAAATTTTCACCGCAAATGTTACCCTAGCCTTAGTCAGGAATTCATTGTGCCCTGATAGACACAGAAATGATTTTATATGAGATTTAGATATTAGAGCATTAGAGGAATCCACAGCCTGATAGATTATCATTTAGGACAAAATAATAGTGGATTAATCTTATAAAATTTCAAATGAAATCCCCATGACATGACTGATCCATGCCCCTGAGCCTGAAACATAATGGGGATGAGTCACTCAACAAACATCGACAGAATTCTGCTACAATTTACAACAAAAAAATTGTCCATGACCTGTACTACAAATATTATGTGTTTTAGATATTTTTTGCCTCTTTGGCCATGTTCACACACATGCGTTTTTTTGACCATCTCTGCGTTTTTGGGCTGTTAAAAAAAACACAGGTGCGTTAACGCAGGGTATATTTGAGTGTAGCTGCGTTTTTCAGCTCCATTTGCGTTTTTTACCCCTAGTCACATGCGTTTTTTAACATGGGGCCCCTATGGGAAACGCATGCGTTTTTGAATGGCACTAAAAGGTACTAATGTACCATGCGTTTTTGCATGCATTTCCCATAGGGCCCCATGTTAAAAAAAACGCATGCGTTTTTGGAAAAACGCACATGCGTTTTTTTACAGCACCCAAAAACGCTGCATGCAGCGTTTTTTGGACTAGGGGTAAAAAACGCAAATGGAGCTGAAAAACGCAGCTACACTCAAATGTACCCTGCGTTAACGCACCTGCGTTTTTTTTAACAGCCCAAAAACGCAGAGATGGTCAAAAAAACGCATGTGTGTGAACATGGCCATTCACAGATGATTTAGTTCTATGAAGCTGTAAGGCTGGGTGGATACTTGCGGATCCCTCCACAGCATTCTGCGGAGGGGATCTGCAATGTGAGTGCAGCCACCGCAAGCCCCTATGTTTCTAATGGGAGCGCATGGTGCTGCGCTTGACTGCGCATGACCGTGCACTCCCATTCACTGCCATACGTGATTTGTGTGCAGGCGTATGCCTGCGCACAAATCACACACACTCATCCACACCCTGAATGTGACATGTTGCATTCCTGGTGCGGACGAGTGTGTGTGATTTGTGCGCAGGTATAAGCCTGCACACAAATCACTTATGGCAGTGAATGGGCGTGCACGGTCATGCACAGTCAAGCGCAGCACCGTGCGCTCCCATTATAAACATAGGGGCTTGCGGTGGCTGCGCTCACATTGCGGAGGGGTCCGCTGCGGAGGGGTCCGCATGTGTGAACCCAGCCTAAGAGTGTGTAGAAATGTTACTTCCTGAATAAAAAGGTGGGGGCTATCAGCTGAGGGGGTTGTCACGGAGACAGAAAGAAGATTTTGATAACAGACTGTGCTGAGGAAACGAAGTCCTGAGGTGCTGTGAGAGGAAAGTGTGGCACCCCAGGGGTTAATGTGCCACAGTAACATCACACGGGTTCCCTCCCCACAACACACTGACTTACACTAGCACCTCTGGGCCAGGAGGGGGAGCACGACCTGCTCTCTTATATACTCCAGCTCGCGAGGAAGCAGAGTGAGTTCAGTACGAGACAGTACTGTGAAGAGCAGAGTCAGTTTCAGTTCCTGGGAGAAATGAGAGAGGCTGTAGTGTCAAAGAAGCTGTGCCAAGCTTCTCTACAGTCTGCTCACGATTCCAGGCCTAGTTAGGGTCTGAGGAGAGGAAAACTAGATAACAGAAGAACACATCTGGGAGCTTGAGTGCCACCTCCACTCGCCCCAGAAGAGCGCACCGACTCCGACACTGTGACTGACACACACAGCACAGTGAATCCAGGAGTGTTGGAGTCTCTAGACCACCACATTACCAGAGCAAAGCAACACAGCGGGGTCAGTACAACACAGAGGACTCAAGTTGCCTAGCCAAGTGGTACCAGCAGAGAAAGAGAGAGTGAGACAGTGCCAGCAGCTAAGCTAGAAGCGGCAGCAAGGACACACACACAGATCTGTGGATATAATAGCTTTGTCATGCTTTCTGCTGCTTTGACAGCAGCGTCTTTTGAATTTCTCGGGGTTAACTGGCATATCAACCCATCTGCAGCTTTTGTGCTGCATGTCAGCTGGGAGTCGGCAGATGCGGTTAATAAGCTGGTTATGTTGCCTTAACCCCATACTTCTGTCCTGCTAGGTTGTGTCTGTTTTTTTCCAGACTCCCTGGACACAAACTCACAGGTCAGATTGTGTCCAAAGGTGTTAATTATTTAGTTAAAAGGCGGCAATTTCAGCACTTCTGTGTGGAGTTTAAATTACTGGTGGCTGCAGTTAAGGACTCAGGAGTTCTCCATGGTCCTGAACATTAAAGATAGGTGCTAACCGTGGTGCTGAAGCTATTCAGATTGCTTGCTGTGGAAATTGCCGCCTTTTAACTAAATAAATAATTAACACCATCAGACACATTCTGTCCTGTCAGTTTGTGTCCATGGAGTCTGGACATAACCGGACACAACCTGGCGGCAGAGAAGCATGGGGTTAAGCTGACATAACCAGCTTATTAAACGCATCTACCAGCTCACAGCTGACATGCAGAACAAGAGCTGCAGATGGGGCTAATATGCCGGTTATCCCCGAAAAATTAAAAAAACACTGCTGTCAAAGCAGCAGAAAACCTGACAGCTAATATATCTACAGATCTTTATCTGTAGATATATAGCTATCTGGCTTTCCTGTGTCGGGTGTTTCACCCGCATGAGAAAGCCCAAGTTACACTCGCACCGCACTTGCACCGCACTCGCACCACACTCGCACTCGCACCACACTCGCACCACACTCGCACTACCACACAAATGCACTTGCATCACTGTTGTGCATAAAAAATTTTTTTTTTTGATGCATGACAGTGTACCCCCACCCTTATACTCACCCTCTTACATCTTCATCTGTCATCAGCGACACTCCTGTTGTTCTCCAGGAGTTTGTATCCTGCAAGCAGCTCCAGTGTTTCAAGGAGTGCAGGAAGTCACTCTTCAATACAAGTCTATGACAGCCTCATTCTAACCTCATTCTGGCTTTCATAGACTTGCATTGACAGCTTATGATGCAACTTCTGACTTCTGGACAGATAGAAGTTGCAGTCAAGAGTGCCGTGCGACCAGAGCAATGCCAAAAAAAAGGTGAAAATGCTGAAGGGAGAGTATAAGTTTAGGAGCAAGAACTTTAGGTTAAAAGCACCACTCCAGTGCTGAAAAAGCCTGCTGGAGTGATTCTTTCAAAGATCTACTGTTTTTGGATACACTCTGACCCAATTATCCACCGATTAGAAATGTTCTTCAGATGTCGCTTAGGCTAGGGCCACACTAGCGTTGCGGCTTCCGTCCAGGGGGTCCACCAAAAAGCAGGATTCCAGCAGCATTAATGCAGTGTTAACGTACTGTAACGCTGCACTAACGCTGCCAATAGAGTCCTATGGATGATGGGACACGAAACGCATTCAAATGCCGGCATGTAAGTGTTGGAGTTTGAAATCTCATGCTATTTCATAGCGCACAGGGAAATGTGACAAGGAATGTTTTCCTATGCACTATGAAATAGCATGAGATATCAAACTGTGGCATTTACCTGCCGGCATTTGAATGTGCTTCAGTTCCCATCATCCATAGGAATCTATTGGCAGCGTTACACTATGGTAATACTGCACTAATGCTACCGGAATCCTGCTTTTTAGTGAAACCATCTGGACGGAAGCCGCAACACTAGTGTGGCCCTAGCGTTAGATGTAGTGGAATTGAATTTGACAAATATTTTACAAAAATCGGCATTCTGGAGAATTTGGATTTTTTGCAATTCACGCCGTGCAAATCCATTATGACGGCAGCCAGCAGCGGCCTTCATTTTGCTGAAAAATAGAAGGCATGAAAATGTTAAAAAGATGTTAAATGTTAAAAATAAACATATTCAAATATCTGGCAAACCACTGCTACTCACTGCCCACTGTGTGGTAATTTATTTTGCATCATTCACATTGCATCTCAGGCTTGTTGTACACTCTAGATTGCAACTTCCAGCTGCAGGTCCTGGATGTCGATGAGCAAGCATAGGCTAGGGTCACATTTGCAGTAGAAAATGCAGATCCTGATCCGGTTTTGAGCATGCAGGATCCGCAGCCCATAGGCACCCATTATAAATCTGGATTGCCTAAATGGCAATGCGTTTACCGCATCCAGATTTGCAGCCTGCATGCTGCATTTTTCGGAGTGGTTTCCTAACTTCAGCAGGAGACCTATAATGGGCTCCTATGGGAGCCCATCCGGCTACCACAAGGCACATATGAATGCCTGCGGTAGCTGGATGCTTTGTTCATCCCTGCTGCCGCAGGGATGAACAAAGGGTTAATGTTAATAATAGATGTGGGCAACATGTCTGTAGGGAGTGCCCACCCTCCCTACAGACGTGTTCTTCACATATATCGGCATGTTAAGGGTTAATTTCTAAAATTACAGAATTGCCTGCTTTTGTCAGCTTTTACTTTTTTGTAAGGACAGGCGGCGGCTCCTGGCTGTACAGGAGTTTACAGTACGCAAAGTGCGTAAGCATATTACAGGGCAGCATCCTCAATGAGGAGCTGACTGTGGTGCTTACACAAATTGCATACTGTACATGCCGCTATCCATGGTGCTGAAAGTTTTAACATTACTTCTATGGCCAGTGCGCCGCCATAGAACTAATGTTAAAGCTTTCAGGACCATGGATAGCAACAGATACAGTACACACATTACGTACTGTATCTCCTCAACAGCGAGGATCCGCCAGCTTTAATTCATAAAATAGTAAATGCCGACAATAGCCAGCAATTCAGTAATACACCTAATTAACCCTTCATATGCTGCACCATATGATCACCATGTCTCTAGGCAGGGTGGGCACTCCCTGGAGACATGGTGCCCACATCTATTATTAACATCAACTCTTTGTTCATCCCTGCGGCAGCAGGGATGAACAAAGCAGCCGGGTACCGCAGGCATTCACATGTGCCTTGCGGTAGCTGGATGGGCTCCCATAAGTTGTCTACGAGAAAAAAAAGTTTGGGAACCTCTGCTCTATATGAACCTCTAAATTGTAAAACGCTGTGAAATATGTTGGTGCTATGTAATTAGAATTATTATTATCATTATTATAATATCATTGTTGTACAATTCTGGTCAATGTCTCTCATTGAGATCACACTGACACATTATATATTATGGGCATGAACAAAAAAAATGGAGACATTTTTGGTCTGACTTGTACACAAAACTCCCCCAATTGAAATTAATCGAACAGCAAAATAAATGGACAGCACATGGATACTAATCAAAGTGCATCTGTCGCACACCAGGGCAGGGTACTCGGAACCGGGCCCTCTCTTCAGTCTGCTGGGGAATGTCACGGCGACATGACATGGCTCCATATGCCCAAGTGGGGCAAATAAAAAGGGAAAATAAAGAAAAAGAGAACAATAAAGTTTATAAAAGTTATTTGTGATGCCACCCATAGTGTGGAGCTATATGAGGCCACCGCTGCAATCGGAACTGCTGGGGTGATGGTAGGTACAGCTAGATAATGAGCCCTCTATGGGTAGGGCGAGTCCCCAGGGCATCCAAAGGTATAGTGTAGTATAAAAGTGTAAAGTTCCCTGTACCTTCAGGCAGCATACACAGCCTCTGCGCGGATGCTGCGTCTCTTCCTACAGATAAACAACTGAGTCCACACCGTACTGGGCTTTACCAGGCTTTTACTCATAATTTCTCACTTAACAGTTCACAGTCACATTACAGTTGTTTCACAAAAGTTACACCGGACGTAGGCTCACACAGCAGCTCTGTACAGTTCTTAGGGCTTAGGTTCTCACTGCAGCTGGGATGGGTCCTCTGCATCACTCCCCCTCAGTGTACCTCTCATGTCCTTTCGTTCTCCTCTCCACTTGTGGTTATGGTTCGGCTGTCATGGGCCTTGTAGTGATTTGTCCCACTCCTTGGGTCACTAGCCCTAGAACGATGGCTTTCTCCTTTGCCATACCAGTTATTAGGTCTCGGGACATAGAGTTCCCGCACCCCTATGGGTTTCTTGTGGTTGGGGGCTTGAAGCTTTCCCTGCCACATCTACAGAGCCGGCGCTCTGGTTTTCTGGCCCAGCCACCAGTGTCCCGCGTCAGTCGGGCAAACCTGGCTCCTTCTGTCCTTCCTCAGTTTCAGCCTGGGTCCCCGGCCGGCCATTAGTGGTGCAGGCTGCCGGGCCCGCTATTCTCAGTCACTGCTTAGCTGATGGGTGTTTCTGCTTGGGAATGAGTCCCGCTTCACCACCCTCCAGGGAACCTCTTCTCTACCAGAAAGCTCTTCCAACTTAGTGTTCCTGGGTTTTTACTCCAGTTCCCCCACCCCTTCCCGGGTGCTGTACTACGTTCCACCCACCATTTAGCTCCTCCCACTTTCCTTTGCCCGATATGAAGTGACTTAGGTTCAGGATCGAAGTGTGTGTGTGGAGTGTTGGCGCGTGTTGACAGTCCTACCAATCCCAACTGCAGTTCTTCCCTGTGGCCACCCGGTCGCAGGGGCGCCACACATCCATCTTTCTGTTTTTCACTGTTTGCTAAGAGAAATGAGAAAAACAATTGAGAAATAAATGAGAAAAATGGACATATGGACCAAAAATGAATGACAAAGAGATCAAGATCATCATACTGATGGAAAATGGTCAATTTTTCGTAGATGAGAAAAAACCTGACATGTGAATTAGGCCTTAATCAGAGTGCATTTTGTAATCATGGATTCATGTAAGTTTTTTACTATTTATAATTCACTCCAATATCATACATCACCCAAAAGGTAAAGTATTCCGATTTTTTAATCAGCAATCAGGTTAATATTCCGTGAAATTGTAAATTCATATATAGCAGGAAAACCATTTCAAATAGACATTAAACTAAAAAAAATTGCTAAGACAGTCAGTGATATACTCATTATACAGTTAATAAAACTGAAGAGGTTCCAAAATAACCTAAAAAAAATCAAAAACATAAATGATCAATTAAAAGTTTTCATAAATGTTTAAATATCTTTTTAAAAGCTGACATATTCAAGATTATGGTAATAATGTGGTGGTGCTACAAGCTGGACTGTATAGGATTATAGAGTTTTCCTTATTTATCACAAATATAAAACACTTTGCGGTTGTATTAATCTAGTGAATTTTGTATAATATCACTCTAAGATAAAGAAAAAGCCCTGTCAAAAGCCTGGTAACATTTCATATTTCTCGTAAAATTGTGATGATACAGTGTTCAGTTTCTGAATCATTCATTATCTCCCAGGTCACCATAAAATACGAATAATGAGGCAAAACTGACAATATCTCTACTCTGCTTGTCCCATGCCGGAACATCTAGACGTGCACAAGATACTGGATAACAGCACAAACTAATTACCGATATGCTATTAACTTTCCGGTTATACACTGCTCAAATAAAGACGATATGCAGTCATAAATCTAAACTAATATTAAATTGAAACCCCAGTTAAAGGGAACCTGTCCGGTCACGAGCAGATCTGGGTGCATATCTATGATCCCTGCCGAACAGTCCAGAATATAGTAGCATTTATAAACAGATTTTTAGAAAAAGTATTTCTAAAGATTATTTAACAGATGCATAACTAAAAGCTACATGTGTGCGGCTTTGTACCTCTCAGCATTGAGTGTCTCCTAAACTGGGTGTATTCATCCCAACTTCAGAGAGGCTCACTGCACATGATCGGAAGTCATCCACACTTCCGATCATGCGCACTACTCTGAAGCCGGATCTATGCATCTCAGCTTCAGAAAGGAGTTGTGCACATTACCATAAGTGCGGACAAGTTCCAATCATGTGCAGTGAGCCTCTCTGAAGCTGGGGTCCGTACACATGGTTTCAGAGTAGTGTGCATGATCGGAAGTGTGGATGACTTCCAATCATGTGCAGTGAGCCTCTCTGAAGCTGGGGTCCATACACATGGTTTCAGAGTAGTGCGCATGATTGGAAGTGTGGATGACTTCCAATCATGTGCAGTTAGCCTCTCTGAAGCTGGGGTGCATACACCTGGTGTCAGAAATGCTCAATACTGAGAGGTACAAAGCCGCGCTTATGCGCAGCTTTTTATAGACATGCAGATGATGGTGGGCATTGTAAAGCATGTTATCCTGCACACAGGGGCATGATAGCATGCTACGTGAGTGTCAAATAAAGTGGCGCTCCCTCGATTAGTCAAAAACCTAATTAGCATCTCATAAACAATCTTTATAATGACTTTTTCTAAAGATCTGTTTCTGCACGCTACTAGATCAGGGGTCTCAAACTCCAGGCTTCGATGGCCATCACCAGTTCATGCTTTCAGGATTTTCTTAGTATTGCAAGGGGTTGGAATCATCACCTCTGCAGGTGATTCATTGATCCCCTGTGCAATCTGCATTGTTGGCAGCCATCGAGGCCTGGAGTTTGAGATCCCTCTTGCGAAAAGTTTGTCAACTGAAACGTTGTGCTAACATTGGGCCAATAAAAGACTGGTGAAATTCATAACCCTGGAGTGCTGCCTTCACTGTCTTTTGAAATAAATATATATATATATATATATATATATATATATATATATATATATATATATATGTGTGTGTACACACACTCTGGGTGCACAGAGGACCTGACAGGCTCCCTTTAGAAAACATAGAAGCTCAAAGCTTTCCAGTGCTCTTAGATTGTTATGCACAGTGTCTGCATGTTTCTCACATGTAGTGTATGGGGCTGTGCATATGTCAGAATTTCCTTGGACAGTGTCTGTCTAAGGGAAAAAATACAACCTCTGGCAAAAATGATGGAATCCCTGGCTCTGAGGATGTCCATTCAGTTGTTTAATGTTGTAGAAAAAAAGCAGATCACAGACATGGCACAAAGTCATTTCAAATGGCAACTCTCTGCCTTGAAGAAACACTGAAAGAAGTAATGAAAAAATATATGCTAGCCAGTAACAGTTACTTTTGTAGACCAAGCAGGGGGAAAAATTATGGAATCACTCAATTCTGAGGAAACAATTATGGAATCCTGTCAAACAAACAAACAAACAAAATAACACTCAAATACATCACTAGTATTTTGTTGCACCACCTCTGGCTTTAATAACAGCCTGGAGTCTCTGAGGCATGGACTTAATGAGTGACAAACAGTACTCATCAGCAATCTGGCTCCAACTTTCTCTGATTGCTGTTGCCAGATCAGCTTTGCAGGTTAGAGCCTTGTCATGAACTATTTTCTTCAACTTCCACCAAAGATTTTCAATTGGATTGACATTGACCATATGTGTCTTCTTTCAAAGATTGTTTTCACAGTTTTGCTCTATGGCAGGATGCATTATCATCTTGATAAATGATTTCATCATCCCCAAACATTATTTCAATTGATGCGATAAGAAAAGTGTCCAAAATATCCATGTAAACTTGGGCATTTATTGAAGATGTAATGACAGCCATCTCCCCAGTACCTTTACCTGACATGCAGCCCACATCATCAATGACTGTGGAAATTTGCATGTTCTCTTTCAGGCAGTCATCTTTATAAATCTCATTGGAACGACACCAAGCAAAAGTTCCAGCATCATCATCTTGCCCAATGCAGATTCGCGATTCATCACTGAATATGACTTTCATCCAGTCATCCACAGTCCATGATTGCTTTTCCTTAGCCCATTGTAACCTTGTTTTTTCTGTTTAGGTGTTAATGATGGCTTTTGTTTACCTTTTCTGTATGTAATCCCATTTCCTTTAGGCAGTTTCTTACAGTTCGGTTACAGACATTGACTCCAGTTTTCTCCCATTCGTTCCTCATTAGTTTGGTTGGGCATTTCCTGTTTTGGAGACATATTGGTTTAGGTTTCTGGTCTTGATGCTTTGATGTCTTTCTTGGTCTACCAGTATGTTTGCCTGTAACAACCTTCCCATGTTGTTTGTATTTGGACCAGATTTTAGACACAGCTGACTGTGAACAACCAACATCTTTTGCAACATTGCATGATGATTTACCCTCTTTTAAGAGTTTGATAATCCTCTCCTTTGTTTCAATTGACATCTCTCGTGTTGGAGCCATGATTCATCTCAGTCCACTTGGTGCAACAGCTCTCCAAGGTGTGATCACTCCTTTTCAGATGCAGACTAACGAGCAGATCTTATTTGATGCAGATGTTAATTTTGGGAATGAAAATTTACAGGGTGTTTCCATAATTTGTACCTCATAATTGAGTGATTCCATAATTTTTCCCCCTGCTTGGTCTACAAAAGTAACTGTTACTGGCTAGCACATTTTTTTTTCAAGATTTATTTTAGTGTTTCTTAAAGTGATCCTAAACCCACAAACTGACCCCCCCCGTATCTTTAGACCTGTCCCTGCACCCCCTCTTATCATTTCTAGCCATCCCTTTTGCAGAAAAAATCGCTTTTGTAAAGTAGAGAAAAAGTTATATTACTTTGTCCTGTGTGAGTTCTCTCTTTCTGAGGAAGCCGCGATGGGCGGGGCCTGTGTGCTGCTGCCTTGTAATTATGCACGCCCCTCTCTGCTTCTAAGAGCCTGGCTGCATCATGAAAGGGGAGGGCTAAATTACGTCATGCCAGAGCCCCGCCCCCTTTCATGACGCGGCCAGGCTCTTACCAAGGCAGCAACCTGAGAGGGGCGTGCATAATTACAAGGCAGCAGCACACAGGCCCCGCCTATTTGCGGCTTGCACAGAAACAGAGAACTCACACAGGACAAAGTAATATAACTTTTTCTCTACTTTACAAAACCGATTTTTTCTGCAAAAGGGATGGCTAGAAATGATAAGAGGGGGTGCAGGGACAGGTCTAAAGATGTGGGGGGGGGTCAGTTTCTGGGTTTAGGATCACTTTAAAGCCATAAAGTTGCCATTTGAAATGACTTTAGTTTTGTGCCATGTCTGTGATCTGCTTTTTTCTGCACAATTAAACAACTGAATGGACACCCTCCGAGCCAGGTGATTCCATAATTTGTACCAGGGGTTGAAGCTGCACGTCCGAGTTTCATCTGATATTCGGCTTGTACTTGGCTATGCAAGTCTATGGGTGCATGGGAAACATTAGACTGCACCTGATGATGACTTCTGCATGCAGTCACATTTCTGTGGACTCACACAATAGAGAAGATGGAGAAATTTTTCCCTCCATCTTCTCCTCACAGTGTGCTCTGATTTGCTCATCCAGGAGAATCTGATCACACAAAATTGATACTGATAAAACTCTGATCAGATTGTCTTCTGCATAATTATCTCTCGGATGAGATGATCTACAGTCGTGTACAGGTGAGTGAGGCAGTCTGGTCGCTGCTTCTTCTACTCTAGTGGGTCACATTTTTATATCCATGAATGGATATATACTAGTCAATAATATACTGTATCATCATGGAAAAAATTATTAATCTCCAGGTTGCCATATTATTTAATTTATTTTATGAAATACATTCATTGGTTAGATACCGTATCTTTTGCTTTTTATGACACAAAGTGGTAGGGAAAATGCAGTGCATCTTAAAAATCAGAGGTGGTAGACAGAGTGGAATCTGCGGGATAGGGAATGCAGTAAGTGCAAGACTGAGTATGCAGCCGGCTGTTACCGCACTTCCCAGCACAGGGCCCACATTTCTCTGAACCATCTCTTCACCTGGAGGAGCAGTAGTGAAAGAAGCTGCCATTACTCTGTCAGGCAGTGGGGACAAGCGGGTAAGTCTCATAATTCGCCCGCCCTGATGTTTTCCCCCGTGTCTCATTATATGCATTCTGCCTATGCGCAGCAGTATGCATTGCACATAGGCATGCACTGTCACCTAACTGCACAACATCATGTAATAGTACAGCACGGTGTCAGACAAGAAGACCTGCCTAGAGAAGGAAAGGTAAATTATTTTTTATTTTATTTCAACATACATTGGCAAGTACAAAGGGGAAAGGTTAGTTAACTGAGGTCTGCTATTACAATGGAGGTAGGAAAGGGATATGTGGTCTGAGGTCTATAATACGTACTGATGCACCCTGAGCCTACAGGACATCTAGGATTTTGTTGGGACTTGATTAGGGCTGCTTTTCCACCACCAAACTATCCTGCCTTGCAACATTTTCTCAATTTTTTTCTGCCATCCACATCCTGGGAGATTGGCTAGAGTGCCATGGGTTGTAACCTTCTTGATTATGTTGTACAGCGTGCTCAAAGTGTAATGTGTCATACGGTGGTAGTCACAGGCAAGGAATTGACTCTGGATACCCTGGCACGTTACGTGAAAACTGTGCTTCTGTCTCAGTTCAATGGATAGTATGGTGCAGGTAATACCTTTCTGGAGGCTGCATATCACCATTGCCTTTGTCAAGCCAGGACAAGAACGCAGTTAAAACTGACATGAGATCAACAGTTCTTAACAAGAAACAGTCTTTTACTAAATAGTTTCCTCAGTTCTTCAGGCTCACTGTACAAGCAAGATAAAGGGCACATATCTTAAACACATTTTCCATTACAAAACATGGCATGATATTTCGGATTTTTGCTTTCCAGTCCAACCCAGCCCAATGCAACAGTGCAGTCTCTGACAGTTACCTTCTGCCTCACTGGGTCCCAATCTCTTTCCCTCACAAGGCCAGGTATCCAGGGGTCAGAGCGTTATGGCAAGAATGGAGCAGCAGGCTCCCAAAAGCTTACAGGTGGGGGGTCTCTTCTCCCCATAGGAGAGGGGGGTGGGTAATTCACCATAATGGCAGCAAGGAGCCTTGGGCTTGCAGGTCGCTAAAAAGGGTCCCATCCAGGAAAGCTGAACACTGTCACTCATCAGTGGTAATAACCCCATTCCTTGATGGTTAAATGGCCTGGCCAATCATCATACTCTAACTTCTTCAGTATAAAACCACTAATTAGAGGGTATGTCCCTAGTCCTCCGGTTGTTCCGTCAAAAGCTACAGTCGCTTTAAAGGATCATACTGTTTTACTCTGGTCGCAACTTTGTAGTTGCCATTAGATACCTGCTACATGTAACCTTTTTGACCTGTCTGACTAGCACGTCCAAACTAGTCACTAGTGGATCCCTATTTGATGTTCTTTTGAGAAACAGCCACCCTCAGCTATCCCTTTTCATGGTGACAGTCACAATCCATCATCTTTTAGTGTGAGAGGTAATGGTCAAAAGCCCTCAGTGCAAGTCTATGAGAACCTCGTTTTGGTTCTCATAGACTTACACTGAGTGGTGACTTCCAGATTGCCCAGTAATCTGGCAGGTCACAAATTGCTGGCGATCAATTGAATTGGTGTCAATAAAAATGAAGATGGTGGCAAGTAAGTATGAGACTAAGTGTATGGAGCTTAGATTAGTGGCACCACTCCAGCGATAAAATAAAAAAAAAAATCCTGGAGTGGTTGCTTTAAATGAAAAGATGTGTTACCAGTGTGAGCCATGACAATCTGCTCTCATAATCACACAAAAGCGAGTACTTTTGGCCCCTGTCTGGCCAATACATGTCAACATACTGCAAAAATACAGTATATGTAATAGAGGATAGGGATGGGCGAATCTACTCGCTACTTTGCGAGTAGTAGGGTACTCGGCAGACTCCTTACTCTGCGAGTTTCATTGCAATTACTCGCACAGTAACGAGTCCAATGAAAATCAAGTGTAAATTCTATTCCTCTACTTTTTTGAACCGGATTGTTCTGGATTGACCCTGTCAGGTTCAATCAGGTACCATAGACATCAATGTTAAAACAAATCAGATTGTCCTGGTCAGGTTCAATCAGGTTAACTTTAACATGACTGTCTATGAGACCGGATTGAACCAGACCAGTTCAATCCGGTTCAATCTGTTTTTTTTTTTTAACTATTCTTTAAAAGCCCGCAGCTTTTTGCTGCTGGCTTTTAAAGAATAAAATGGGGAATTGCAGGTTTTTCCTCTGCTGATAGACTCCTTTATGGGGTCCAGCAGCAGAGGAACGGCTGCAATACTCGCTTCCCCATTCATTTACATTGGACTCGCTAGACTCGCAACGAGTAGCGAGTATCGGGATCCTACTCGTTAGAGTCTAGCGAGTCCGAGTAATTTGGTATTCGCCCATCCCTAATAGAGGATAATAGAGGGGCATGCTAGCAGTTGTGAATAAAGACAATGATTTTGAAAGAAGCTCTAGGTAATCCTCTACTTGATATTCCTACTCACTGCAAGACCTAGAAGCATTAAAGCAAAGGTGCAGCAAGGCAAGATAATGAAAATTAAAAATAAATACCTCTCAAATACTTAATCCATTTCAAATACATAGAATATGCCATAAATGGATAGTAGATGTGGGTCTTGACAATGGGACCTGCATCTCAAGAAAGAGACCATGATGTCCACCGCCATCATTGGAAAACTGGTCAGATTGCAAGTCATTTGTTTAGATAATTGGAGCACCTCTCCAACATCAAACGAAAGGCCCCTGCTCTACTAATAGCTGTGACCCCCCCATTGGTGAGATGCATTTATTGCACACTTTGGCTATGTTCACACACATGCGTTTTTTTGACCATCTCTGCGTTTTTGGGCTGTTAAAAAAAACGCAGGTGCGTTAACGCAGGGTACATTTGAATGTAGCTGCGTTTTTCAGCTCCATTTGCGTTTTTTACCCCTAGTCCAAAAAACGCTGCATGCAGCGTTTTTGGGTGCTGTAAAAAAACGCATGTGCGTTTTTCCAAAAACGCATGCGTTTTTTTAACATGGGGCCCTATGGGAAACGCATGCAAAAACGCATGGTACATTAGTACCTTTTAGTGCCATTCAAAAACGCATGCGTTTCCCATAGGGGCCCATGTTAAAAAAACGCATGCGTTTTTGAAGAAACGCACATGCGTTTTTTTAACATGGGGGCCCTATGGGAAACATATGCGTTTTTAAAAGGCACATTTATGCACCCTGCGTTAACGCTTGCGTTTTTGCCTGCGTTTTTGGTGAAAAAAAAGTCCAAAAACGTGGCAAATCCTTTCAGACACACAAGGGACATTTTTTAGCACTCTTAAAAAAACGCAAGTGCTTTTAAGAGTGCTAAAAAAAACGCAAATTGTGTGTGAACATAGCCTTTGTGTTGGCCAGACGAAGGATGTACATAGACTAAGCTCATGAGCCTATTCGGAGAGAGCCCAACTTTGTTTTTTTTCACCTGTATGGACGTATATTCACTTTTGAGTATAATAAATAAGTGTAGTTTCACGGTTTCACACAACAATTTGTTTGCACAGAGCTGCACACAGGACATGTTCAATAAAGAATAAGCTTAACTGTCATCACCTTCAGAATAACACAGATTTTACCTCCGAGACTTTATAATGGCCACAGAGTTAGAAGTTCCAAATTTCAAGGTTGACAAATCAAAGTTGAAATAAAATCAATAGGACCATGTGAGAACGAGACAGTGTATGTCCCTGTTCTCTGTCTCTCTGAAATTCCCCAGCTTGTTTCCAACTTCAGTGTGTCCAGTTCACTAAACAGGACAATAATCATGTTTAATGAGAAGAGGATTTATGAACGCTGACTCAGAGTTAGCTATGCCGGAGCCATCGGAGATAGAAGTAATCAGCAATAAACACAGGCACGTGAGAATTCAAATGTTCACAAACAAACAAATGTCATCAAGTCATTAGAGGGAGATAAACTTTAATGCCTTGCATTTATGGCATTATATAGTGAAAGGACCATGTATGAAATTAGATCAACTAAATGAATATTAGATTTGTAGGATTATAGTTAAGCAGTGTTCCACCGTAAAAGAGGCCGTAATGGCCCACTGCGAAACTAAGGTAATAATATCGATACACAAAGAATACAATTACATGACTCTATAAACACATAATATAAATTGGTACCTAATTTTCAAGCTCAGAAAAATATTTCTGTATCACATTGTCACACATCTGATTGGTCAAATGGACAAAATCAAATGTTGCCCTTGGCTTGTTTGCCATTTTGAACAAACTTTGTAAGGTTCTCTCATTAATTCTTCTCTGTCAGAAATGTCGTTGGACGGATGTTGACTGTTCCATGAGGAGCAAAGTATTTGATAACATGGCAAGGATGCCAAGGTGTACAGATATAGTCTGGTATGCTGTAGACTGGTTGTGCTTGGTGATAATAGCCAGACAGCACTCTCACAGGGATGAGTGAATAGGACTTTAAAGTTCGTACTGAACACAGACTTCAGTATATGGGGTTGGAGTTCAGGTGTTTTACATCCGCAAATCACTGGAGTGGTCATCACAGTGTTTGGGTACACTCTGTGCTCGGGTACATTTGATGCTTGGCCCAGTGTGAATCACTAACATCCTGCAGAGCTGCGGGAGCGCAGTAACCTGCCCCACTTGTGAAAACACGCTGCAGTCAGAAGAAGCATAGCGAGCATGGGATTTGTAGAAATCCATCCACTGTGCTGCTACAGTACAACGCAGCATTTCCTGATCGTGCGTATGCACTCTTAAAGGTAATCATGGACTTATCTTTGAAAAGAAATAAATGAGTATATGTGGAGCCCCAAGGGTCCGAATGCTACAGTGACGTTGCCTCCATCACCGGGGGTAATGTCATGCCTGGGAGCAGAAGGAGACCTTACATGAGGTATCCCAAGCATCCACACACCTGTCATGACTCTGGCCAGAAGGGGGAGCTCTGAACCCTTGTTTGGAGGCCAGTTCTTCTCTCTATGAGGAGGAGGGGTTTAGGAGCTTGGGAGGGAGGACCAAGGAGTTAGTGGAGTCTAGATAAGGGTCTAGGAAGGAGGATGACGAGGAAAGTCCTGGAGAGTGGAGCCGCTGAGAGGCTCACTCTAGGCCGCCCTAAGAAAGGACGTCAGAGTCCTGAGTCAGTTGTGACCTGCAAGACCCGCTGACCATTTCTATAGGATGGGAGACTGCACGTTTCCTGGCTGCACTTCAGACCCGGAGGCGCAGCAGCAGATAGGGCCCAGAGCTGCCAGCGATCGAGCAGTGTCCACAAGGGGCTCGAGTTGCCTGCTATACAGGCAAAGCAAGGAAGAGAGAGAGTGAGAGGGCCGCAGAGTAGCACCAAAGCACTGGGACCCTAAACTGGGGAAGCGCAGCAGGCAGACCTCAAACACACCTAGCGAGGTAGAATCCAACTACTCCCTGGCCGCCGGGATCCTCCTGGACCTGGTCATCAGTGCCCTGGATTGCACCACATGGGTACAAGTAAAAGGTAAAGAACTACAACCATGGTCTTCTCTGTTTATTCCCCGCGCCCTCTTGCACCGCTACACAGATACCACCACCATCTCCATAGACTGTTACCATCAACCCTTGGCCCATGCTCTACCTGTGTGGAGTGATACCATCAAGGCTGCCATTCCACCGGCCCAGAGGACCCATAGCAGCGCTGATCACCCTGACCAGAATCACCACAGGTGGCGTCACAAACTTATCCCCTTTAGATAATCCTTTTTTTATGCATGCCCAGGACCACGGAGCTGGGTCACTGCCACTGTGACCCTGTTACCAAGTACCCTATGGCCCTGGTGGGCGTCACATTTATAAAGAGTAAAATCCTGCTGACAGTTTCCCTTTAACCCCTTTAGCCAAGGGTGATTTTTCAGTTTTTGTTTTTTACCTCCCCTTCTGCTGAGAGAGTCAGAACGTTTTTTTATTTTTCCATCAATATAGACATATGAGGGCTTATTATTTCGGGGATGAGTTGTACTTTCAAAAAAAAAAATTTTATATTACCATATAGTGTAGAGGAAAATGGGAAAATAATTCCAAATGTGGTTCACCCTGTTCGCTATATGATAAAACCCACATGTTGGTATGATGTCTTGGGTCACTACGAGTTTGTAGATACCAAACATGTAAACTTTATTTAAGGGGTGAAAAAAAATTCAGAAATTTGAAAAAAAAAAAAAGAATTGCGCTTTTTGCACCATGTTTTACCATGTAGTGTTCTCATTTTTTGGGTTCAGGGGCTGTGTGTTGGCTATTTTTTTGTGTCTTGAGCTGCTGTTTTTAATTACCGTATGCCATTTTTGTGTAGATGTGATGTTTTGATTGCCTATTATTGTATTTTATTACAATTTTGTGGTGGTCAAAAAAACTTAATTTTGGCGGTTTAACTTTTTTTTCTGTTATGCAGTTTACAGATCTGAATAATTGATTTTATATTTTGATAGATTGGGCATTTCTGAATGTGGCAATACCAAATATATGATTTTTTTTAGTTTTTTATTTGTTTTATTTTACTTTTTGTTTTTATTTACTTTATTTTACAGTGCCCCATAGGGCACCAGATTGCTGCACTGTCCGATCGCTTGTGCTATGTCCAGATAAGCTGCAGCACATTGGGACATAGCACTAATGATCACTTTCTGCTGATGGCAATGCTTGTCAACCATCCACAGGAAGTGAACCCTGATAGCTTCCTGAAAACCAACAATGAGGTGCACCACCATGAAATAAATACCCCGATAAGGGTCGGAGGTGCTGCTTTGTCAACAAGGAGGAATTGATAATAGAAAAGGAATTGACAAATATATAGCAGCACACCACCACAGAATTATATTTGAATGAAAAAAGCTTTATTTAAGACGGACAACAATCATCTAAAACCATTTAAAACACTTTTCGGACCTCAGTCCGCAAGGAAAAAAGAGCTCCAAATAAATACAGTGTTGAATCCACATAACCATCATGCGTGCTGCATGAGTGAATAATCAAATCAATACAAATTGTGTGATCACCAAATATTTCTTTTAGGCTCCATGCATGTAATTGGAGGATTACACACAAAACCCTTATCAAAAATCATACAAGGATCAAACTCAATAATTAATGCATTGCTGTCAACACAGCAGACAGTTATGTGTCCCTGAAGTAGGGAATGACCCTGTGTGCAAACTCATATATGGAGTAATGAGAACCCGAAAAACACACACAGCTGCTGGCGTAGAGGGCACCGTGCAATTCAAAGCACGGAAGGCGGAATGCAAATGAGCATATGAAAATAGAGAAGCTCTCTCACCAATAAGCCCAATGTCCTAAGCGCTGTGTGCCAGGGAATGGAAAGTCCTCCAGAACCGGTGTGGTGCTGGAGAGTTGCACAGAGTCCCGAGTTCAGGGAATATAAATTCTGTTGTAGGGAGCGAGTGGCCCGATGCCCACGCGTATCGCCGCTGTGCGAGCGGCTTCGTCAGGGAGGCGTGTCTCTGGGTCCAACAATCCGCCCTTAAATAATCACTGAATCAAGTGGCTGTTACAGCCGCGTCGTGCGTAGTCATGGTTTCCCGAGGGAAACCGGAAATGACATGGTGCGAGTCTGTTAATGCGATCCCGCATGGATGAAACCCTGGTTATTACATACCGGGGCAACGGGGTGGCAAGGAATATGTTGTAGTAACATGGAGGAAAATATAGGAAATGCAAGTCACATAATGAATCAATATAAGGCATATATGTCTATAATTGGAGATATTTTATGAGACCATTCATAAAGCAAAAAATGGTCAAAAACAAACTCCATATGCATGTGCATTTGTTTGATGCAAGGACTAAGTGCCTGTCAAAAAAGAAAGAAGAGAGAGAAAAAGGGGGAGAGGGTTTATATACACAGACCATGAGTAGTCCTAGTTGAAAGTTCTAAACACTATGTCGTATACTTTATCTTACTTATTTATGATACATCCTTTTGGGTCAATCCTGACCCGGCACACCATGAAGACCAAGGTCTCCATGGTGTGCCAACCGGTATATTCAACATTCATGATCTGCTCCAAGTTACCAATTAAACTCTAATTCTTTGACACAAAGTATCCTGTTGGAATTACAAAGCATCTGTAAATCATGCATATACATATATATAGATATAATATAAGACCATACATGTCACATGAAGGGTTTCTGAGACCTGATTCTCAGCAATCCATTATAAAGTGACCTTGCACACCTAAAATGTCACATACAGTTATATACATATGAAACAGTGGAGAAAAGGGAAATCATTGAGATATATAATGACAAAAAAGCCGATTGTGGTAGATCTTGAATTCCATCCAGAACCAAATGGAAAGGCAGGTCCAAGTATAAATAGATTGCGTCACCATCGGAAAATATTCCATAGAGTAGGGCACGGGTTAGATCTTGAACGGCCAAGGGGTATTTTTTGAGAGAGTAGTAGTCTTCCCATCTTCCAACGAGAAAGGTTGTGCGACGTGTAATTCCATCTAGAAACCTAAATACAAGAAGATCAGAATAAAAGCCAAAAATAGAAAGGAGTAGCCTTAGGAAGAGCAAAGGTTAAAAGGGTGAGAAAATACATATCTATATATATCTATACCCCAGAAAAAAAGGTTTTTATAATGGATTGCTGAGAATCAGGTCTCAGAAACCCTTCATGTGACATGTATGGTCTTATATTATATCTATATATATGTATATGCATGATTTACAGATGCTTTGTAATTCCAACAGGATACTTTGTGTCAAAGAATTAGAGTTTAATTGGTAACTTGGAGCAGATCATGAATGTTGAATATACCGGTTGGCACACCATGGAGACCTTGGTCTTCATGGTGTGCCGGGTCAGGATTGACCCAAAAGGATGTATCATAAATAAGTAAGATAAAGTATACGACATAGTGTTTAGAACTTTCAACTAGGACTACTCATGGTCTGTGTATATAAACCCTCTCCCCCTTTTTCTCTCTCTTCTTTCTTTTTTGACAGGCACTTAGTCCTTGCATCAAACAAATGCACATGCATATGGAGTTTGTTTTTGACCATTTTTTGCTTTATGAATGGTCTCATAAAATATCTCCAATTATAGACATATATGCCTTATATTGATTCATTATGTGACTTGCATTTCCTATATTTTCCTCCATGTTACTACAACATATTCCTTGCCACCCCGTTGCCCCGGTATGTAATAACCAGGGTTTCATCCATGCGGGATCGCATTAACAGACTCGCACCATGTCATTTCCGGTTTCCCTCGGGAAACCATGACTACGCACGACGCGGCTGTAACAGCCACTTGATTCAGTGATTATTTAAGGGCGGATTGTTGGACCCAGAGACACGCCTCCCTGACGAAGCCGCTCGCACAGCGGCGATACGCGTGGGCATCGGGCCACTCGCTCCCTACAACAGAATTTATATTCCCTGAACTCGGGACTCTGTGCAACTCTCCAGCACCACACCGGTTCTGGAGGACTTTCCATTCCCTGGCACACAGCGCTTAGGACATTGGGCTTATTGGTGAGAGAGCTTCTCTATTTTCATATGCTCATTGGCATTCCGCCTTCCGTGCTTTGAATTGCACGGTGCCCTCTACGCCAGCAGCTGTGTGTGTTTTTCGGGTTCTCATTACTCCATATATGAGTTTGCACACAGGGTCATTCCCTACTTCAGGGACACATAACTGTCTGCTGTGTTGACAGCAATGCATTAATTATTGAGTTTGATCCTTGTATGATTTTTGATAAGGGTTTTGTGTGTAATCCTCCAATTACATGCATGGAGCCTAAAAGAAATATTTGGTGATCACACAATTTGTATTGATTTGATTATTCACTCATGCAGCACGCATGATGGTTATGTGGATTCAACACTGTATTTATTTGGAGCTCTTTTTTCCTTGCGGACTGAGGTCCGAAAAGTGTTTTAAATGGTTTTAGATGATTGTTGTCCGTCTTAAATAAAGCTTTTTTCATTCAAATATAATTCTGTGGTGGTGTGCTGCTATATATTTGTCAATTCCTTTTCTATTATCAATCCCTGATAGCTTCCTGGGCATCATAGGAGCCTAGGCTATCAGGTGGCATACGGAGATCCCGCGATCATATTGCGAGGTCTCCAATCACAGTGGAGAATGGCATGATCTGAGTCACAGCGCTTTGATTTCTGCTGTCAGTGAAAGACAGCGGGATTCTAAGGGTTTACACCACCGATCAGATTGTGGATCCTATTGGTGGTGGTAGCCACACATCTCAGCTGATTATATCAGCTGATATGTGAGGGGTACGATGTGAGATCACTGCCGGAGCTCACATCAAAGGCAGGCACCCGACACACAACGTATTGGGTACATCATATGTCGGGAAGAGGTTAACTTATATGAGGAAGGAAGGAAGGAAGGCAGGCTTTTTATTAGGTGTGCAGCCAAAATCTAAGCTGGTGATAGATTTAAATAAGAACATGTATGCATGTATGTAGGGTATGTGCCCACAGGACATTTTTTAAGCAGGCCTGAACACAGCAAAGCCTATACTAGTTTCAGGAATCTTAGAGTCCTTGCCAGGACATTTGCTGCATTCAGGGCATGAATTTTTTGGCGTTTTTCCAGCAGTTTTGCCATTGACTGCAGCAAAAACGCTGGAAAAATAGAACATGTCAATTCCCTCCCATCGCAGCAAAACCGCAGGGATTTGAAAGTTTTTGACACTTGAAAAAACCAATGTGCGTGCACAGCGTTTTTGTGAGACACATTGGTTTTGCTGGGAATCCCAACTGCAGGAACAAATTAGCATAAAATTACCATAAAACAAATGGTAAACTGCAGGCGGAAAACGCAGCAAAAACACAGGAAAACGACCTGTGGGCACATACACTTTGAGTGCTTTCACTATGTATTTGCTGCATTTTTTTACCGCAAGCTCATCACAAACCAAGAAAGGAACAATCAGAGGAAAAGTATAGTAGAAACAAGTGCTCCACTTCTGGATTTATCACCCACTCCTGGTTTGTGATGAGCTCGCACGTAAAAAATGCAGCAAATACACAGTGTGTGAATCCACCCTTAGAACATCCTTTATGATGATTAAGAGTGCTCTAGGCACCAGAAAGTGTGTAAAATAGAAACAGGCTCATGTGTCTCTGTGCCGTCCTTGGGTATATGGGGTACTCGGTTTCTGGGCCCTTGCTGAGGTTGGGATGTCACCGGTTGGCCTGCCCAGACACGTGCCCTGTGGCTATGCTTATTAAAAGGGGGTAGTGTAAATGGGAGTAAAGAGTTGTGACGCACCTGCAGATTCTGGTGACTAGACACCAGCGCTGCCTCAGTCCTCCGGAGGTCTGTAGAAGTAAATTACCAGCAATGCAGTATTAGGACAAACACAAGGAGAATCTGTCACTCTACCCGGGTATTTTACTGGAACAGTTCTGATGGCAATGCAGTTCACAGTGGGAAACAGACTTTTTGTAAGGTAGCCAGCCGGGTAGTCACAGCAGGCTGCAAGATCTCTCGGAGACTCCCATGGTATACCTTCTCTTGACTATCCCAGGTCCTGCTGCCGATTCATGTCCTTGCACTACCCCTTACTACCAGGCCCTTTTGAGGTGCTGATGAGTTCCCGTGCTTCCCAGCCCTTAAGAAGGGGGGCTCGACCTTTAGTGGGCGATTCTGGCATGGCAGAGTTGTATGGGCAGGATATCTGGGCCGGTAGACTGACCAGCGACAGCCGGTGTTGGCGGCTTAGGGGTTAGAGTCCCTGCACCACGTCCTCAGAGCTGGCACCCCATTGGGTGGAGCAGGGCTCCCCCCGGAGTATGGGTGCTCCGATATGGGGGATCCCTTTTTTTCCCGGGCTGCCTCTTCTCTAGGCTCCCTGCCTTGGAGACCCCTTTTCTCTTCCAGGGCTCCCTTTCTTCTTCTCCTCAGGGCAAGCTAAAACTCCCTGTTTTTCTACCTCCCCCCTCCCCTAACTCTACTTCCAGGGACTGGGCTCCAACCATTTGCCTAGGCTCTAGTGTGGGAGTGCCGGGTGGGAGCCTCCTTCAAACCTTGCATTCCCACTGTGACTGGGATAACCGCACACTCTTTTATGGGTGCAGTACCCCAACTGTGATGCCTGACCAGTGGGGCGCCACATCTCCTAGCTGAGTGCTCCAGCAAAAAAAGAATTACAGTCTTTTGGGGTATCTGGGCACACCGAACAAGAATAAATTGTAACCACAAGTTTGCAGGTGAAAAAAACGTGTCCTCTTTATTGCCACACAGTATCAGTACACCGGTCCAATGCTTCGGCCGTCTTCGGGCTTTCACAAGGTTCTTGTAAATACTGGGGACAAGTATCCCTTCTCAGGGGATCTGTATCATTCAGATGAATATTATTCCTGCAAGAGATGGTAGCGAAGTGAAGGTAGAAGCAGAGTAATACTCAAAGGATGCCTGCTTGTAGAGACCTATGAGAGTCTCCACTAAATCAGAGATGCTCAAGGAGAATATCTGATTGGCACTAAGTTGATAGAGATCATAGTAATGTGAGTCAAGGCTCGGGGGGCAGGTTAGCCTGTCGGCTTATGGATGGCCGGATTTTAATTCTGCTGTAAATCTGCAAAGAAAAAATGAGTGGGTGCATAAGATTTCTGAAATGTCATTCACTTTCCTTGTACTGTAAAACATTTTATATTTTCCACAACAAATCCGCGTGTAAAGAATGCAACACATGCAAATGGTTTTAAAAGTAATAAAGGGACGTATGACAGTAAATTAATCCTTTATATTTATTGTGCAGCAGAATTATAGACAATGTTGGGCACAGTGCTGGCTTATAACTTTAAATTTGTATTGGTACTGTACGCAGCTAATTGTATAATAATAGTGTAGTGCAGTGTTCCCCAACTCCAGTTCTCCAGCCCACCTACAGTGCAGATTTTCAGGATTTCCCTAGCATTTCACAGTTGGCAATTTAATTTTCTGCACAAGTGATGATTCCAACTGCCAAATGCTAAGGAAATCCTGAAAACATGCACTGTTGGTGGCCTTGAAGACTGGAGTTGGTGAACTTTGGTGCAGTTCATACTTGTACTCAGTAGCGCAGTGTGGGTGAGTTTTAATTTAGGAGTCAAATGTTTATGTAAATAATATATCTGACATTGTTATTTTTAGGGTGCTGAACCCCGAGCATGGACTTCTAACTGTTCATCTTCCGTGTCCCTGTTAGGGTGTGCCATCTCAATAAAACTTGTTAAAAGGCAGCAACACAGTCAATTAACAAGCTCTTAGGCTGTGGGCACTTCTGGAGCCATCACAGCAATGCCAAAGCTTGGCAAGTCTGTGATTGGCTAGCTCACATGTGGCTCGGCCTGTATACACGCTGAATCATGGGTTGCACCACCATTTTGCTGTGAATAGCGCAGGAATAGGATGCTACTGGAGTGAGGGACAGTTTTAGGTTAAAGCAGGAGGTACACTTAAATATGGATCTGTGTGGCGACTCTCTCTGTGAAATCTTGAACAACGATCTGTGTGGTCATTGTGAACCAGGCTCTCTGGGGTTAATCTTAAAAAAAGGTTTGTTTGGCAACTACACCAGGATATGTGGGCTTAATGTTAAAAAAATAATAATTTGTAGCCACTATACAGCAGGGTCTGTGGACTCAGTTTAAGAGAAAATAATAATCTGTAACTACTGTGCAGCAGGCTCTGTGATCTTAAAGGGAACCTGTCACCATGAAAATACAATCTAATCTGTAGCCATCATGTTATCGAACAGGGTTCGTGGAAAGATTGATATATAGTTTTATGTGAAAATATTCAGTATGGCCAGGATCAGACTTCCGTTTTTAGCAGATGTCACGGACATCCGCTAAAAATGTAGTAATTTTTTCAGCAGCACATATGCGCTATGCAGCACCGCTGCTGCTCAACGCTGTCCCTGGTTACCCGATGTTGATCATGGTAACCAGCCACGCATCCAGCTGAATAGCGGCCGCCTAAGCAGAGCGGACAGGGAAACGCTGCATGCAGCGTTTCCCTGTCCGCTCTGCTAAAGCGGCCACTATTCTGGGACAGCGTTGAGCAGCAGTGGCGCTGCAGAACAAATTACTAAGGTTTTAGCGGATGTCTGTGACATCTGCTAAAAACGGTAGTCTGCCCTGGCCTATAACCTGTGATTCAATCATTTAAACCCATGCAAGGAAGGTAGAAACCGCCAGGCATCGGACACAATTGTTCCTGTTGCCTTGAAAACACCGCGAAGTGGCGGCATGTAATTCAAGAAGTTCCTTCCTGTGTCTTCAGATACCTGTGTCTGAGCCGTGCTCAAAAACAGGAAGGCATAATCCCTATGGTGGCGGCGTGCAATTGGGGCACAGGCAAGGTATTTGCATGCCCTAGTGAATTCCCTGGGGCGTGACACAGCGTCATGTATTACACGCCCCATCAGCTATCATTGGTGGGGGCTACTGTGTAACCATTGGCTGTCCCTGCACAGGGCGCCATATTCAGCGAGCTGACCAGTCACACTCCACATTTGCAATGGCGTCATGTATTAGCCAGCCTTCCTGCGCTGGCTGGCCAATCATGATGCTATTGCACTGTCCAATCACTGTACGAGCGTCGCGTAATACACAACTCTGGCACGCCTATGTACTTACGCCGCACAATATATATGCCCATATTCCCTTGTGGTAGCAGCGTGTAAATCAGGGCTGGTGCTCCACAGAAGGTAACCCGCGGCACCCGTCGGCACTTCCGGGGAACGCAAATACCTTCTGTGGAGCACTTTGTGGCGGCGTGTATATGCGGCATCAAGGATCGTTAGGAACCGTTGCAAACGCGCGTGTGCATGTGCGGTGCCTGCTTGTTGCTGCCCTCTGTGGTGGCGTGTAAAGGTACCATAATGGTACATTTACACGCGGCCACAGGAAGGTAGGAACAGGCAGGCATCGGACACAAATTGTGCCTGTTGCCTTGAAAAGACCTCGATGTGGCTGCGTGTAATTCAGGACTTTCCTTCCTGTGTCTTCCCTGAAGGAAGGAAAGTCCTGAATTACACGCCGCCACATCGAGGTCTTTTCAAGGCAACAGGCACAATTTGTGTCCGATGCCTGCCTGTTCCTACCTTCCTGTGGCCGCGTGTAAATGTACCATTAGAGAACTCTTCAAAGCCTTGTGGCGTGCTAAGAGCTTTTTAACTGCAGCTGCTGTAGTGTACGCTACTGTAGCTGAAATTTTGGTTCTATCGGGTAACCGGAAAAAAGTTGTGTACTGTTCTGCACTTTTCGGGAGGTTAAAGAATATGGAGAGCATCAAATAGGGAATGTAGCTGTACTGATGGTGGTGCTGGAGGTGTAACTGCTACAGGGAAAGAACATGGTTGATATGTGGCTGCTATGCTCCAACATTAAACACCTTAGGCTAGGGTCACACTTGCAGATTTTCCATGCAGTTTTCACACTTGTCATTTGTGAAAAATGCATGGAAAAATGCATCCATAGACCCCATGTTAAAAATGCATGCCCCAATGCCAAAAATGCATGTCTAAAGGGCCATGCGTTTTTTGGATGCGTTTTTGGCTCAGCACCAAAAAATACTGCATGATGCATTTTTTGGGGCTGTTCCAAAAACGTATACGTTTTTTTAACATGGGGCCCTATGGGAAACGCATGCGTTTTTAGATGACACTAAATAGTACATGTGTTTTTGCATGCGTTTTTTTAAGGGTGCCCCACACCTATCAGCAAAAACACAACCCAAAAATGCAGGCTGCCAAAAAGCACCTTAAAAGATGCATGCAAGTGTGACCCTAGCCATACTCTGGTTTACACATGCCTCAGAATGTTCCTCAGCACAGCGCAGCATTCAGCACCACTATCTGATGCACTCTGTATTAGCAGCAGGCAGTGTTTTAACAACATGATGGAAAATATGTGTCTACACATATATAAATGCACTGAGTAAAGCTGGGGTCACACTTGTTAAGGTAATTGCGTTTACACACTTTTTTTTTGAAAAATGTGTGCTGTAAACCACAATACGGTCACCGGATTACTCGGGATGTGTAGTCCTGAGCAATGCAGTTACTGTCTACTTTGTTCATCCCTGCTGCACTTTAATAATAATGTGTTAACCCTGTAAAGTTGCCAGCTCAGGGTCCCCCTTTTAAAGACGGGGATCGCTCCCTACTATAGTGTATATTGTCTTATTGTGTGCTAGTATATGAAACGGGAATAGAGCAGGTAAAATCCGGTACACAATAGTAAGGAGCTGACAATTACTACTTTAACCCCTACTGAACCTGTTTTTAAAATTGTTGGTCTGTGGGGTACTCTTCCACTCTTGGCTGCGATGGTCAACTGTCAAAACAGGCTCTGTAAGGGTGACCGTAGTGTCAGCTGTGCCTGAGGTGAAAAATGTTTTTGCTTATATTCTATCATTGCCGAGGATTGAAGGACGTTTCTCTGCTTGTGTTGCCTCTATCAACTACTACTCCGCTTGGTCCACCGGCTCGTCATCCAATCAGAATAATACCTGCAGGACGAACTCCAGCACAGCCAGGGGGAAACTCCAGAAGGCTGTCCTGAGACAGTATATTACAAAGTGTTGGTGCCTAAAATAAAGTGCAGTATCTGCAAAGTCAGTGCACTGTGGTTTAAATATGAACTTCTATTAGGAGAATCCTCTAGTATACCACTATTATATACCATCAGGAGCCTATATATCCTGATACTCATCTGCTTGTTGTTGAAATCGCACACCACACTGGAGCTGTGAATGGACTCCATATGAGCCTTTTTAAATGTGTTCCTTTATGGGGGAAATCTTCAAATTTTAGCTGTGGGAGTGAACTCTGAAAAGAGGCTATGTAAGGGGGCCTATGTTTAAAATTGGTGCTCTATGGGTGAACTTTGACAATATTGGCTGTTTGGTTCAACTGTAAAAACAAGCTCTTTAATTGTTGCTCTGTGGTTATGCCAAACTTCGTTGTCTGCATCAACTCTGAAAACAGGCTCTATATGGGCCTTTTTTGAAAACTGTTGCTATGAGGGGGAATTCTGCCAATCTTCCCTGTCTGGTCATCTGAAAACAGGCTCTGTAAGGATCTTTTTTAAAATCGTTGCTCTATTGGGGAAACTCTGACATCTGTTTTTGTAGGGTCACTCTTAAAATTTTTTTGTTGATTCATTTACTTGCTTTGTAGCCATAATTGCTATGGTGATAGAGTCGTTCTAAATAATTTCCTTTAATGGTGCCGTGAGGCTTTCCCCAATTCCAGCATCTTAAGTCTAATACCTGCCTGGCTGTGAAGGTTGGCATCCTAGATAAAGCACACAAGTTATGGCACCCCTCCCCCCCCGCTTACCGTCATCTAACCCTAATTCCCCCAAGTCACCCTGTCAAAAATAAATCCCACATTCATAGAGAAAGAAGTACATGGCACCCCTCAATTGGAAAGCATAGAACAATCAAAAATAGATTCAGCCAAGATTTATGTATTATACACAAGTTCCCTTTCACCAGTACAGTATATCACAAAGTGTCGGTGGCTAAAAAAAAAGTGCAGTATCTGCAAAGTCAGTGCACTGTGGTATAAGCATGAACTTCTAGTAGGAGAATCCCCTAGTATACCACTATTATATACCATCAGGAGCCTATATATCTTGATGCAGTCACTATTATATACCATCAGGAGCTCATATATCCGTATGTCATTACTAATATGTATCACCTGCAGCCTATATATCTTGATGTTGTCACTATTATATACCACAAGGAGTCCACACATCCTGATGTCATCACTAATATATACCTACCAGGAGCCAATATACTCTGATGTCCTCTCTGTTGTATACCACCAGGATCCCATACATCCTGATGTCCTCACTACATACATGCCAGAAACCAAACATTCTAGGCTTATCCACAGACAGATAGATACAAAGACACACACAAACACATGCCACAACTACAGAGACACAAACACATACCACACCTACAGATACACACACCACCCCTACAGAGACACACACAAACCCAGATTGATACAAAGACCCAAATACATACTTTAGAGAACTTGCCGCTAGCCTACCTTTGGACTCCCACAGAGTTCAGGACCTGTGGTGACATACAGTCACACGATGAGTCACATGATCATAATGTTACCAAAGGTCTTAAAGTCCCGCAGAGTACAAGACCTGTGGTGACATCACGGTCACATGGCAGATCACATGATAGTGATATCATTGGAAGCTGCCCTGATAAAGCAGTTATCAGTATAGCTCCTGCTGTTGACGATGTGGGCCTCACAAAGGAGTGGGGGCCTGGGCTATTCCTTGGTGTGCCCATTCCTAATGAAAGAATAACTATGGGTTAGAAAGCGTAATAGGGTTTTATCTGATAAAAACGATGACTCGTAAACTGAAGTGAAACTGTGTCACACACAACCAGTATAAAAGGCTCCAAACAGCTGCCGCAGCATCCATAGCCCAAAGCAATAGTAGAAACTATAGAGGAAATATGTGAAATCCAACTGCCCTGCTGTACCACCGACCATATACCAAGGAAATTGGTGAATGCAAGTGGCTTTATTCAATGCATCAACCAATCTTGACTAGTGGTTGTCCTGATGAAGGGGGTGAAGAATACACTTTGAAACGCGTTGAACAAAGCCACTAGCATTCACTGATTTCTTTGGTATATGGTTGATTGAACAGCAACACAGTTGGATTCCACATATTTCCTCTAATTTTCTACTATTTCACTCTTGAATTTATTAGTTTTACAAAGAGACAAACAAAGTTACCAGCACCTCCTAATAGAAAGAAGCAAGTGTGAAGAGATGACAGCTACCATGACTGAACAGTATAGAAACCAAAGAGTGGAGCATCACACTGTACATCTGTAGGATACGCCATGAATGTATGATAGATGTGACTGCCATCATGGGTTGTGTGCTGGCTCAGCAATTTTTATAGCTCCAATAAAGATGAATAGAAGGAGCCCTGCATGTGCAGCCACTTATTGCCTTGAACCTCTTTTACAGATAGACACCCATTGTAAATGAATGATTTATCCTGTGGATAAGATAGGAATGACTCCTCAACAGAGTTTTCTTTAATGCACTGCAACATCTCTGTTTGTTACGCCTGACATCGTTCAGTGCAAAATCACTGCATAGATATTCTTCTAGTTATGACTGTGTATTATCTCAAAAGTCCACTATCTGTCAATGCCTCACCTTGCACAACACCACTTCAAAATCACCCAGAATTCCCTAGCAAGGGCTCTTAGATGAATAATGAGAACAATTTCTATTTTTAAGTGATCACTTTATTAGTATAAGTTTGCAATTTATTCCATAAAAACCATTTAAAAAAATATTTTTAAATAGGAGTGTCCTGATAACAAAAGTGATTCATATCTGGGTCCAGGACTGAGACCACTTGCATCAATATTTACACAGTTTATACAATAACCAGTGATACCAGGTATATATAGGGATACTATTTGCTTATTAATTTATCACTTCAGGCAGCCGTACATTCAATAGTGCATCTGGACATCTATGCACTCTCCCCTCTCCTTAACATAGGTCATAGTACCGTGCCACCTCAGTATTTCAATTATAGGTGCCCACTATCTTATGTCCAGATCTAAAACTATGTATGCACACCTAAGTTCTAAGTCCTAGTGACACCTTGTGTGCTGCTGCCCTCTTAGTTCCTAGTTTCCCTTACATATGTCGTACCTGGTCAAAAGGTTGTTTGTGGCCACAGTCCTGGCACCCCCACCGCATTTGAGACCGCGGTGGGGGTGCCAGGACTGTGGCCACAAACAACCTTTTGACCAGGTACGACAAATGTAAGGGGAAACTAGGAACTAAGAGGGCAGCAGCACACAAGGTGTCACTAGGACTTAGAACTTAGGTGTGCATACATAGTTTTAGATCTGGACATAAGATAGTGGGCACCTATAATTGAAATACTGAGGTGGCACGGTACTATGACCTATGTTAAGGAGAGGGGAGAGTGCATAGATGTCCAGATGCACTATTGAATGTACGGCTGCCTGAAGTGATAAATTAATAAGCAAATAGTATCCCTATATATACCTGGTATCACTGGTTATTGTATAAACTGTGTAAATATTGATGCAAGTGGTCTCAGTCCTGGACCCAGATATGAATCACTTTTGTTATCAGGACACTCCTATTTAAAAATATTTTTTTAAATGGTTTTTATGGAATAAATTGCAAACTTATACTAATAAAGTGATCACTTAAAAATAGAAATTGTTCTCATTATTCATCTAAGAGCCCTTGCTAGGGAATTCTGGGTGATTTTGAAGTGTAGTTATGACTGTGGGAGGATCTCTCCAGAACAGACATAATATTACAGCAAGACATTCAAAATTTTATTAAATATGTTGTGTAGCGCACCCTAAGGCGCATCCTTCCATTAACGTATACAAGAAAGGGAGAAGAAAATACAAATACATTTAGACTGTATTCATTAGCAAGAGTAAAAATAGATGACATGTTATCTCAGGGAAAGATCATTATATTATAACACAGCACTCCTCTGATAAATGGTGTTTCCTTCAAAAACAAATTAATTTTAGTTGCTACCGCATTTGAGACATTTACTAATAAAAATGCCGTCTTATTTTGGCTGACTGATCTACATAATTTTAAGCACATAATGCAAGCTAAATATGCATGAATTGCATGAATTCCATTGTAATTTCCACAAAAAAAAAAGTTTTGTTTTGTTTTTTATAACTTGAACCATAGCTATGTGTTTTAGACACTCTTTGTGCCTTTAAGTGGCAAATAATTAAAGTGTAACCGTCGTTTAAATTTTTATTTAATAATAATAATGTAGACCAAGTGATTATAATAAACATTGAAATATACTTCATAACTGAAATCTGGAAGAAAACCTTTCAAACCTTCCACAAGATGCCCCCACTAGACCTTGTCTGAAGCTCATTCTCAGTGAGATCCGTCTTCAGCTTCTCACAAACATTAAATACGGCCATATAACCATTAAAGGGAGTGTGGGGAAGGGCCTACACAGTGTGTCTGTCTAGCATGGCTACAGCTGATCTGTGTATTGTCAGGTTACCTAATGCAGGGACAGTGTGAGCTCAGGCTGTCACAATGACTACTCTGTTCACATCTCTCTGCTCTGTGCAATTAGCTGATAACACGGAGCAGTGCAATGTGAATGGATGAGTCAGATAAGAATACTGGAGCTGTGTGTAGACAGCTTGAGCTCACACTGTCCCTGCATGAGGTTATGTGATACACTGATGAGCTGTGAATGCTGTTTTGGATCCCACAAAGCATCATATGTCAGGTTTAGCCTGGGGTGACATCTGCTGGAAGGATTTTGAAAGGTTTTCTTCCAGATTTCACTCATGAAGTATATTTGAAATCTTATTATAATCACTTGCTCTACATTATTATTAAGTAAAAATATAAATGGTGGTTAAACTTTAATTAGACAAACAATCAAGACTACAATTGGAGAGGAACGTAAGAGCTTATACTCTACTGAAGAGACAGAGAGGGAGATGAGCTTATTAACCATATGTACTTACTCTCTATAGAAGATATAAAGGACCCGCCCCTTTTGGCCATAATAACTTAAACTCTACAGAAGAGAGATATTTACCCAGTGACTCGAAATGGAAAATGACTCTGCCGTACAAGGTATGCTCCACTGGGAACTGCTGATCTGTGATGACCCAGGTACTGACTGCCAGAGTTGTGCTGCCAATGGCTGCTATGGGGCATGTTATTTGAAAGCAGTGATAAAAAAGCGATCACTCGTTCCCTCCTTCATCACTCTCCCTTGCCGTCTGATGTCTCAGTAGGCCCCCTGTGTCAAGATGACAAGAGCTGCAGACCTTTCACTACAGAGACCGGAGAAAAGGGAGAAAAGTATTTTTATTCTTTTTAAAATCAGTGATTACATTGGTAACCATTCTACATGGAAGACTATGGTGTGTGCATTCTTTCATATGGAGGAGTATGGGGTTGCATTATTCTATATGCAATACTATAGGGTGTGCATTATTCTATATGGAGTACTATGGGGTGTGCATTATTCTATATGGAGTATAAAGGGGTGCCCTATTTAATGTGGAGAAAATCTAGCACCGATATTTGCTTCCAGTAATTAAATGTCTTCCCATAATTAAAAAATGCTTAAAGAACCTCACTTGTAGACCTATCGTTTCAGGGAGGGAATCAATTTTCAGCAACAATGTGATATTTTTAGTTAAGGTTTTGAGAAATATTGTCACACATGTCCCATTTTATGTGACGGACATGTACAATTTTCTCCTAAATGTGAACCATTCCTACTGTACCAACATGAGTCTCATGTACTTTGATCTATGTTCACTACATACATCTATTAGCCATGGAAAGGGAGTCAGTGCAATGGATAAAATCTTGGCTAGCTAAGTGCCCAATAAACAATAATTCATTATTAAATTGTATGAATTTATACTTTACCATAATTATTTGTTTTTGCAGGATGATTTTTATTACCGGTACTGCAGGACCGCCATGGGTTTTAATGTAACATCAAAGCCCACAAACACCTAAAAGGCCACAGTGTAGGACAGATTTATCTTCAAATCATCTAATTAGTCACACATCCACTGCTAGCTAAGATATTGATGATGAGTGTGTCATCCTTAGGGGTAGTGAGAAAAATTGATGGTCTTTTGTGATATGTATGGACAGGGTGTCGGCTCAGTGGTTAGCACTGCAGTGCTGGGGTTTTGAGTTTGGATCTCATCAAGGACAATATTTGCAAACCGTTTGAATGTCCTCCCCATGTTTTTGTGGTTTCCTCTAGGTTCTCTGGTTTCTTCCTACACTCAAAAGACACACCGATAGGATGTTTAAATTTTGAGACCTGATGAGGACAGTGATGTTGATGTCTGTAAAGTGTTGCATAATATAATACTGCTATATAAGTAATGACAAAAAACAAGAGTATAAAATAATGCATTTGTTGAATGGGATCTATTCAGAGTTGTGTTTTAATATGATGCACTATACGCTGGCATTCAAAATTAGAAAACAGCAAACAATTTCCTTAATGTGAAAGGGAACCTGTCAGCTCGTTTTCACCTCCTAACCTATCATTGCTAGTCCCTGAACCTTCCTAGTACATCCCTAACCATCCCTGTCTGACCTAAAACTGTCCTATAATGTTTGTAAAAAATGAGTTTGATGCTTACATCTTCGTATGGTAATTATTTTTTGTGACTGCATATGTAGGTACCCTGGGCAGTCTCCACAGCTGCATTCTCTCCCCCTCCATGCTGGGATCACGCCCTGGTGGGTGAGATCATTCAGTCAGGAGCGCACTCCCGATTCAAAATTTTTGTTCCCCCTTCTGTGTGTGATGCCCTACCAATGCAGCATTTCCGGTGTGGTGCATTATGGGTGATTATCGGGTTTACAGGCCGGCTTCGGAATTTGCACTTCACATGCTCCAGAGCCGACCTATTCCCCAACACACCGCTCACACAGCGCTGGACCGAAAATGACATGATCGGGACCACACTCCTGACTGAATGATCTTGCCCACCAGGGCGTGATCCCAGCATGGAGGGGGAGAGAATGCAGCCGTAGAGACTGCCAAGTCAGACTACATATGTAGTCTAGAACACTAATTACCATATGGAGATGTAAGTATCAAACTCATTTTTTACAAACATTGTAGGACAGTTTTAGGTCAGACACGGATGATTAGGGATGTACTAGGAACATACAGGGACAGGTAGTGGTAGGTTTGGGGGTAAAAACGAGCTGACAGGTTCTCTTTAAGATCATTGTTTTGTCCTATGTCAAAGTTTCCTAACATGAGTAAATTAGTAGTATTTTAAGCTTTTAGTTAAATTGAATATATTCTAAAGCACAGAATTTAAAATGTAAATGAGATTAATGAAAAAGAACACTGATCAAAATTAGAGAACACTTTCAGATACCTGCAAGTCATTGGTGTTAATCTGGTGCTAATTTCCGTAATTATCCGACAAACCCTATTTAATGGAAACCTAAGGCCGGCCTCACACTACTGCTGGGATTCTATCCGTGGCTGACCGCTTGAGGCAGACAGCCGCGGACCAGATCAGCACACAGAACTGGAGGGCTAATTTGCCCTCGGGTCGGGTGTGCGGCCGGACACAGCTACCGCCACTGATAACTCAGGACCGTGGCTCGCAGGGAGCGAGCCGTGTTCCTGATCTGTCAGAGAAGACAGCTCCATGGTGCTAAAGCTCAGCGCCGGCCCCTCCTGACAGTTCAGGACCACGGCTCGCCGCGGTCCCGACCTATCAGCGGCGGCAGCTGCGTGCGGCCGCACACTGGACCGGAAGGGAAATTAGCCCTCCAGTTCTGTGTGCTGATCCGGTCCGTGGCAGTCTGCCTAAAGCGGACAGCCACAGATCGGATCCCAGCCGTAGTATGAAGCCAGCCTAACTTTCCAGTTTGCACTCACTCTTCAAAAATGGTGTGCTGCTCCAAAGTGACTGAAACCCTCTGAACTACAGTTATTGCTGTTCTCTAATTGTGATCATCACGTTTTGTGTAAAATAAAGGTTTTAAATTGATAAACTTTGGTTATTTTGGAAAACACTGTTCTAGTGGCATTGTGTACCCCTTACACAAAAACCACCAAATGTTGATCAAAGCAGATTACATTCTATCTGAAAACAATCTAATTTTGATTGCCAGTGTAGGAGAAAACTTCAATTGGTTACCCTTGTTTATATATGTTTTGAAAATTCCACATATAAATTCTTGGGTAACCAACAGATTGCAATAGTTTACTGGATTACAGGATCCATGCGTGACTCTTTACTTTGGGGCCAACTATTGTGGGTTAGACATATTACTTTGGATGAGACAAAGTTTACTAAAGAATTGGCAGTCTGCGCAGAAAAATATTGTTATTTTAAGATTTACTTAAAATGAGCCAATCCAACAAACCCAATGCTGACATGATAATAGCAGAATTAGTTTTATGTCCCTATTCTCTAAAGTAAGTAAGCCGGTTTGGGTCATACAATTCTGGATTTTGTTAATTTTCCAATTAAGACATGTAGGAGATATAAAAATGTAAATGACACATTGGTCAAATTGAAGAAATGTACAAAACATATCTTTTGGCATAGAAAAAAATGGTAATTTTCCATGTCTTTAATGTTGACATTGCAGGAGGACATCTAAAACTAGTAAGACCTGCAGTGTCATAAAAAAGTATTCATACCTCATTAAGCCTTTCCACATTTTTTCATGTTACACCACAAATGTACCGTACACTAAATGTATACAAAATATTAGATATATTACTTTTTGTGGGGTTTACTAAGTTTTGCAATAAAACTGAAGATTTTGTAATGCAGTGTAGATTATGACTGGGCCATTCACACACATGAATATGCCTTGATATGACCCATTTCCGTGTAACTCTGAGGCTAGATTCACATTTTTAGCCGCACCTGTGGTGTTGCGCTATAAACTTAGACTTTGGCAGCAATAACGCAGTGCTAACTCCATGTTAGCACCGCATTAATGCTGCCAATACTTACCCATGGAGATCAGCCCGTAATGCGACTCCAACGTCGGCATATGACTCAAATCTCGTGTTTTTTCCTAACGCGAGATTTGAGTCAGATGCCGGTTTTGGAGTCTCGTTAAGGGCAAGATCTCCATAGGTAAGTATTGGCAGCATTAATGTGGTGCTAACATGGCGTTAGCACCGCGTTATTGCTGCCAAAGTCTAAGATTTTTGCGCGACCCCACAGGGCGCTGTTATAAACGTGAATCTGACCATACCCTGACAGTATGTTTAGAGTCATTGTCCTGCTGGAAGGTGAACCTACACCTACAGTCTTTTGCAGCCTATAACAGGTTTTCCTCCAGGATTGCCTTGTATTTAGCTCAATCCATCTTCTTATTAACTCTGACCAGCTTTCCTGTCCCTAATGAAGAAAAGCCTTCTCACATCTTGATGCTGCCACCTCCATGTGTGACGGTGGGGATTGGGTTTTCTGGGTGATGTGCAGTGTTAGTTTTTCATCATACATTTGCATTTTGCAATTAGCTCTAAAAAAGTGCTACTTTGGTCTCCTAATACCAGAGCACCTTCTTCCACCTGCTAGCTGTGTCCCTTACATACAGTGTCATAAATGCAGTTCGATGCGCCCCGGTACAAAGTTGGACCCCACCTGCATGCCAAATTCAAGCTTTGCTCAATGACTAGGAATTAAAATAGAACTAGAAAACCATCTAGCCATATCTTGAGCTTGTTTTTTTGCAGGATTGGTTATATTTTTCAATGATTTTATTTTAGATAGTAGGAATTGTTTCATCAAAGAGTAATTAAACTTTGGATACAATTTTTTTTGTATTCTTCTGTTCTCCTACAGGACAAAAAAAAATCTAAATAAAATTATATCACTTCTGTAGTTACTGTTTTATTAATTGGAGAGAAAAGAAAATTTCCACCATTGTTTTCATCATTGGATTCATTGCTTTTTTTTTACTAGTTTAAAGGGAAGCTGTCACCAGGTTTTTGCCATCCCATCTAATAGAAGCGTAATGTAGAAAAAGTGACCCTGATTCCAGAGATGTGTCACTTAGGCTAGGGTCAGACTAGCGTCATGCATTTGCTAAATGCATGCCCCGCATCTCCACCTCCCATAACCGCACACAAGACTTCTCTCGGGCTTCTGCCAGACTCTGGAACTCCCTCCCTCACCACATCAGACACTCCCCGACCCAGGGAACCTTCAAAAAAAACCTGAAGACCCACCTCTTCCTACAAGCCTACAACACACACTGACACCCTATCCACTGCACCAACTCACCTGTCCCCCTCCTACTGTCTCCCTCCCCACCCCCTTTAGACTGTGAGCCCTCGCGGACAGGATCCCCGGCCCCATTGTACCTGTATTATTACTTGTGATCTGTCATCGTTTGTCACCGTTTGTGGTCGTCGTCTTCGACCACTTGTCTATGTCAACCCTCTAAATTGTAAAGCGCTATGTATCCTTATAGCGCTATATAAATACTTATTAATAATAATAATAATAATTTTCATGTTCACATCTGCAAAAACGCATGCTCTAACGCACCCATAGGCTCCAATGCAAAAAACGCTTTGCAAAAGTGCAATGCGTTTGACGCTATGCATTTTTGCAAGTGCACCAAAAAACGCGGTCTGCAGGGTTTTATGGTGCTTTTGCAAAAACGCATGCTTTTTTTAACATGGTAGTCTATGGGCGATGCATCCGTTAATGCATGGTACATGTGTGTACCAAGCGTTAAGGTATTCTTTAACGCATGGACAATACATGTACCATGCATTAACGCATCAGTTAATTGAGCCAACAAGTATGTACACATGCCATGAAAATGGCAAGGGAAAAAAAAGGATCTTTTAATGCATCCTGCAAACGGATGCAAGCTCGCAAATGTGACCCTAGCCTTACAGAGCTGCTTGCTGTCATTTTGATTAAATTAGTGTTTTCTATGCTGCAGATTTAGCAGTCTGTGAATATATCAGACTCCCTGGCAGGAGGCCAAGTAGTTTTCTAATGATAATCTCCATCCAGCTGATTAAAACAATTTTATCAAGACTAGACTGAGCAGCCCTGTAAGTGACACATCGCTGGAATCAGGATCTAAGGGTGCATCCTCATGATCAGGATATGCAGCGTTTTGGACGCAGTGTCTTTGCGCTGCATCCAAAACGCTGCGTCGTACAGTACTAGCATAGTGGATGGGATTTCAAGAAATACCATCCTCACTATGCGTAACCCGCCTGCAGCGTCTTTGGAGCTGCGGTGCGGGTTGCCGGGAGTCCGCTTCTGACTCCGCAGCATGAAATAAACATGCTATGGAGTCAGAAGCGGCTCCCATCGGGTGACTGCAGGAAGAAACCGCCCTGCACCCGCCGCACATGGTGAGTACAGGGCGGCTGCGGTATCCCTGCGGCCACCCGCGGCTTCACTCAGATCCTGAGGAGCTGCGTCCAACACGCAGCTCCTCCAGACCGTGAGTACATACCCTTAGGTCCTATATTATGCTACTCTCAAATTAGGTTGCAAAAGCCTGGTGACAGGTTCCCTTTAACATATCGTAGTAATAACATTTTCAGTATCATTATTTTGTTGCTGATCTTTATTTATTACTTTTGCATTTTCATAGAAATTTTTTTTAGTTTTCCTCTCAAAATTCAGACAATATTTAGTCAATGTTGCACCATAAATGTCTATTGTTTTAATTTTTTTTACTTAATTCTTTGTGTTACAAATTAGAGTCAATATATAAATGCCTGGGTGTGACATAGTCAGTGCCTAACAGACACACACTCATTATAGACGAACCCATGAGAGTGATAGGGTGACAGAAGGTGCCATCCCGTTTTGTATAATTACCTAGATGCCTGATGACTGCAGTTAATCTTAATGGGGTATTCCCATCTCCAAGATCCTATCCCAATATGTAGTAGGTGTAATAATAATAATATTAGCAAATGCTCCAAATTAGAAATGTAGTATAGTTCTGATTAGCTATGTCTCTTATCTAATGTTACAGTTTAAGTTGGTTTCACACTGGCATTATTTGAATCTGAGACCCCCTCGGATTTGCAAAAACGAATACACCTGAATCAGTTTTGACACGCCCCCAGGGCCGTGGGATACTTTAAACCGGGCTACAGTACTGCTGGGGAGTCATGAGGGTCGAGACCTGGCTCCGTGACCCTGGCGGTGTCAATAAAAGTTCGGGGATTAAGGTTTTGGGGGTTAAAGTCGTTACGCCACCTATGGTACTCGGCCAGGGATGGCTTACACTGCAGTTCAGACCTCCAGTGCAGATAACGATGCAGCCAGATGTTGTCGCTCCCAGTAGGTGGAGCGGTACCTCGGGGCAGGTGTTTAAATCAATGTGAAGATAGTTGTGAAGTTGCAGTGCAGGACAGAGGACGCTGGAATACTTCAAGGACACAGCTGGTGCAGTTCCTCACGTTTACTCATCTTGTTTCACCTGGATTCACATGTGGCGCCCCACTGGTTGGGACGCCACGTAGGGGTACTGCACCCATATAAGAGTGTGTAGTATCTCTGTTACTAGGAAATTGGGATGTCGCATAAGGGACCCTCACAACACTCATTCACACACACCCTAGAGTAGGGGAACATGGGTGAACCTGCTGCAGGGAGGACCCAGTCTTATGGGAGGAGCTTAAAGGGGTAAAAAAGTGTGTGGATGGGAGAGAACAGAGAGTGAGAAGAGTTAGTGAGTGGAGAGCTCCATTGGGGAGTGAGGAGTGCAGGATGGCAGAGAAGCCGTACAGACAGAGGGAGATCCTAGGGGCACTAGGTAGGGCGGTGCACCTGAATCCAGACCCGGTACGACTACCAACTGGAGGGATCTGATCCCGAAACAGATGATCGGCTTTGAACATGGTGCTGGTGTTTATCCCCAAGCTGTTAAACCAGAGGCCCGAGCTTCTAGAGCAGGGGTCCCAGACTCCAGGCCTCGAGGGCCACACACAGTCCAGGTTTTCAGGACTTCCTTAGAATTTGCCAGTTGGTAATTTGATTACTAACTGTCAAATTATATTGAAATCCTGAAAACCTGCACTGTGTGTGGCCATCGAGGCCTGGAGTTTGAGACCCCTGTTCTAGAGGACGTCGCAGCCGAACACCCGGCGCATCCCTAAATAGGCATACCTAATAGGGTAAGGAGGACCCAGAGAAGAGTCATCCACAGAGGGCCCGTTGGGAACCGGGCTCGAGGCTCTGCATGCGGGAGAGCTGCAAGGGAGATAGGAGAGAGCGCAGTGAGGGACCGGCAAGGAACGGCAGACAACCACCGAGGGTTCTAAGTGAGTCATCCCGGTTCAATGGTGATGACCCAGGCCAGAAAGACCGAATGACTGTACTATCTGTGACCTGTCTGAAGTACTGCCAGTAAACCTGTGCAGAGTTAAAGACTGTGTGACGTACTTTATTTGCCTGCACCTGGAGAGCCGGTGAGCTGCTTCCCTGTGTAAAAGTATTCACAACTGCCCTGGGGATCCCGCTCCACCTATGGGGAGCTTAACCATCTTGCTGCACCACCATCACCCAGAGGACTGTCCTGTAGTGCTAGTATCATTACCGGAACCGTAGGTGGCGTCACAAAATGCTTTTATTTTTATTTTTTTATTTTATTTTTATTTTTATTGACTGTATTCCCCATTTTTAAGCGACCACCAGGGCCACAGGACCGGGCAACAGGCCCCTGAGACATCTCCGTGAACTAAACGCCCGGACCGGGTACCCACGGCCATGGGGCAGGTCACACACTGATGCCAAAAACGCCAGCGTGAAACCAGCCTTAGGTATTCATGATATAAACCACTCATACAGTTGTGCTAAAAAATGTACATACCCCAGCAGATTTTTTGCTATCTTGGACTTTTTTCAGAGTATCTGAATGATAACACAAAAACATTTTTCCACTCATGGTTAGTGGTTGGTTTAAGCCATTTATTGTCAAACTACTGTGTTTTCTCATTTTAGATCATAAAGACAACCAAAAACATCCAAATTACCCTGATATAAAGTTCACATACCCCAGTTCTTTATACCGTGTATTGCCCCCTCTGACATCAATGACAGATTGAAGTTTTTTGTGGTAGTTGTGGATGAGGAGCTTTATTTTCTCAGATGGTAAAACTGTCCATTTTCTTAGCAAAAAGCCTCCAGTTCCTGTAAATTTCTGGGCTTTCTCGCATGAACTGCATACTTAAGTTCTCACCAGAGGGGCTTAATGATATTGAGGTCAGGAGACTCAGATGGCCACTCCAGAACCTTTACTTTGATCGGCTATAGCCAATGACAGGTCAATTTGGCCTTGTGTTGTGGATCGTTGTCATAATGGAACATCCAAGTACGTCCCAAACACATACCTGAATTCTGTCTTTATTACTCCCACATAACCCTCCACTATTATCGGCGACCGTTCAGATCGGAACCCAAAACTGGCTGAGTTTTGGCTTTCGCTGTGAGAGTGGTGACGTCATGGTCTGGGTCACCTGAGTACGTCTCAGCTCTCTGACCTGAGGTGAACATTCCCGCCTGAGAGGTGTGACACAGGAAAGTCCATCTCATGTCAGAGAGCGCTCTATCTCTTTTTTCCTGCTTGGATTCTCAGTCTCTCCCATAGTTCATTGTCATTGCTCTACACCTTGTCGATCCTCTCGGTCTCAAGTTTGATTCTACAGAGGAGATAAATACTACAGTCCTTTAATAATTTTATTTCTTCTATTTTTGACATAAACGCTGATGTTTATTTGCAACAATTATACATTTGGGTTTTCATCAATAGATGGTATTAATCATGCTGTGTACATTAACTTAAATGCTATGTAATTTTGTAGTTCCAACAATTATGTCATTTTTTTCTATGCTTGTCAAATATACAGGTCTTTTGAATTTTTAAAGCACACATTTCTGCTTCTATATGTACTCCTTACATGTCTGTGGATTTTATTGTGATTTACTGTGATGAAGAAGCCTGTGGTGGCTTTGAAACACATTGACAAGTTAATCATTCTTCATATTATCTGGATCATTCATTTTTAATGGCAGCACAGATATATGGCTTAGAGAATCAGCATAGTTTTACAACAAGTGGGCGGAAGTTACTCGCTGCGATGGGGGGGCGGAGCTTACAGAGGGGGCGTCATCTCTCAGGTCACAGTGGGCATGGGAGGAGGAGCTCAATGGGCATGACCAAACACCCAAAATTGAAGGGCATGGTCTTAATCGTAGAGGGCGTCACTGAGCCAACTATCCTTATGTGGTGGGTGGAACTGGTCCCATGTGTGTGTTCATTAAGGAAATAACCATTATATCTTTCTGTTTGCTTAGTAGACTTGTCAGCTTATTGCAATCTTCTTTATTGCCTTCTTAAAGGGACTTTTCTATCTCCAAATTCCCCCTCCAAAATCTACTTTAATTAGTAAATGGCTTAGGTTGGAAACACACTGTCTGAGTGACGTGCGAGTTACTCGCATGAGTCTCGGGTCGTTCACCCGGCGTGACCCCTGCCTCTTTGGACGGGATACGATCAGTGGTATTTTTTTCTACGTAGCTCCACTGCTCCCGTCAAGAGAGGGGGAGACCATCCCGGGAGAATGGTCAGAGACTCATGTGAGTAACTCGCTTGTCATTCGGACAGTGTGTTTCCAGCCTAAGCCATTTACTAATTAAAGTAGTTTTTGAAGGGGGAATTTGGAGGTAGAAAAGTCCCTTTAAGAAGGTAATAAAGAAGATTGCAATAAGCTGTCAAGTCTACAAAGCAAACAGAAAGATATAAGAAATCTTTGAGGAACAGGAGGTTGTAAGAGGTTGAATACCAGGAGCATGTTGGAAATTAATTGGAAAAACAAAACAGAAAAAAATAAATAAAAAACTCCCTGCTGCCGGGACTTAGAAAATACACTAGAACACTACATTGTTTTTAATAACACTCAGTTATAGTTAATAACGCTCCACATTAGAGTTTATTTCAGTTGCCACAAAACAAGGTCAGCTGTGAAAATGAGGATCACATCCTCAATAACTGCAAATGTATTCATATATTCTCGCCTGTTATTTGCATTGTGCCCTTGCTCACTTTTGATGGTTCCTCTGACTGTATCTACCAATGTGTCTCGTGAAATAGAGAAAACTCATTTTATCCCAAAAGAAACATAAACGTGCCGACGTGAACATTGGAAGAATAAACTTCTCCGATGTTATATGAAGTTGTCAGTCACTTCTGGTTACAAACTCCTTATCCTTGTTTTACCTGATTCTTGTGTGAGGACATCTGATGTCTAATCTAATCCAAATTCAGAAATCAGCTATCCACACAAGCCTTTATTACTTCATAATGAATAGTGGAGGTTTTAAAATGTTTTCTGCACATTATTAGTTTATTAACTCATTAAGTACATAATGATAGTTATTATACACCTTTCCTTTCTTATTAGTGTTCTGTGGAACTTCAGATTGCCAAGGACCTACCATATTTTTCGGACCATAAGACATACTGGACAATGAGATGCACCCGGGATTTAAAGGGATCCTGTCACCTCCAAAACGCCTCCTAAGCTTCAAAATCATGTCCTTGCAGCATATTATTACTAATCTCACACTCCTTTTGTCTCCTAAAAGCATCCTGTGAAAGTGCAGAAAAACGTTTTAATACTTACTCATTAGTGATTATAATTAGCAGGGGCTATATTCTTTAGTCGCCAGGGCGTGTTGTTTTGCAGCCTCGAGGATCCACCCTCTCTCTGTCTGTGCTGCTGTGATGTGCAGCTGAAGGCAGGACTAATGATTTGCATTCTGTGAGGGATAGAGAGGGGGAAGGGCAAAGCCTGCACAAGCAAAGCAGCACAGACAGAGAGGCTGGATCCTGGAGCTGCAAAACAGCCCGCCCTGGTGACTAAAGAATAGTCACTCTGCTAATTATAATCACTAATGAGTGAGTATTAAAATGTTTTTATGCACTTTCACAGGATGCTTTTAGGAAACAAAAGAAGTGTGAGGTTAGTGATAGGATGCTGCAGGGACATGTTTTGGTAGTTTAGGAGGCGTTCTGGAGGTGACAGGATCCCTTTAAAGAAAATAAAAAAAATTGAAGAAAAATGTAGTCATGACTCACTGTTATGTGTGTGGGGGATCTGCTGCTGACTGTTATGGGTAATGTCCTTAAATTCTTTACTAATGACCCCATCCAGGTATATATGGCCCATCCAGGTATATGTGCCTCATCCAGGTATATGTGCCCAATCCAGGAATATGTGTCCTATCGAAGAACATGTGCCCCATTCAGATATATGTGCCCCATCCAGGTTTATATGCCCATCTAGTTATATATGTCCCATCCAGGTATATCTGCTCTGTCTAGGTATATGTGCCCTATACAGGTATATGTGCATAAATCCTGGTATAAAGCAAATAACCTGGTATATAGCACCCATCACGGTGCACAATTAAACAAAATAAACAATTACCCATCGTTGCCTTGCAGCACTGCGACATCCTCTTATGTCTACTCATGCTGGACGCTGATCAATGTGTGAGAGCAACAGCAATGACGTCACTTTCATGCGCCCCGCTCTACACACACACCATCAGCTCCAGTCCCAACAAGAAAGGAGGATGTCGTGGTGCTGCAGAGGAACGATGAACTCAGGATATTTACTGCTCCCTCACAAATGATGACGCATGGGAAGCAGTAAATATCCACACCCACAATCGCCCACTGAAGCATTGACTAGTGATCATGTGTGCTGGCTATTTAAGTTAATTTAAAATTTATCTCTCCCCCACCGCCAATTTTATAGTCTGAAAAATATGATATGTTATAAAAGGGGTTATTACATATACAGTGGTGTGAAAAAGTGTTTGCCTTCTCTCTGATTTCTTATTGGTACATACTATTGTGTAGTACTTCTGACAAAGGGGTTTTAAACCCTGAAACGCATAGACTTAAACCACCGTATGAATTTTAACAATTTTGGATTCGAGAGTTATTTGGAGCAGGAGCGCGGTCACAAGTCCTCTTCCTTTATATACTACCCTGGATTATAACATGTGGGAGGATTGCAGCTCACTTTATAGAGCATGACATCTAATGGCCTCTTTACACGTGCCAACATCGTTCCGATATTGTATACAATGGCACGGGAGCGCGCACATTTTTGGCAGTCATCCAAGATTGCATAGGAGCTGTCACACAGGGCGATATCAGCAGGCAACACAACTGCGATGTATACTCCCCCTTGTATGAGCGACCCAGGAACGACCATTTAACATGGGAGTGAATAGGGGAAGTTGTGCTCCAAATCGTTGTTGGGCTGTCACACAGCACGATCCGGCCAGATCGTCCATCCAATATCGGGCAGTTGGAGAGCCTGCTCATTTCTTCCCCGATATCGTTTTTACATCGTTCTTGCATCGAATTGGTCATTTACACCATACAACGCACGAACGATATCGGGACGTGTAAAGCGGCCATAAGTTGTTACAGGTGATAAAGGTGGTTGTGACGATTCAGAACCATATCAGGTGAGCGGAGTAACTACTATTTCTATCTTTGTGTCTCACAGATAGACACTATTGTGCGCCTCTTTATTTTCAGTGATTTTTTATCTGTTTTGCATGTTTGTCACATTTACATGTCTCCGATCACCAAACATATTGATATGTTAGACAAAGATAACACAAGTAAATTCAAAATTCAGTTTATAAATGAAGGTTGTTATTATTAAGGGAAAAAGAAATGCAAACCTACAGTGCCCTGTGTGAAAAAGTGATTGCCCTTAAGCCTAATAACTGATTGGGCCAACTTAAGCAGCAGCAACTGCAATCAAGCATTTGTGATGAATGGGAATGAGTCTTTTACAATGCTCTGGAGAAATTTTGGCCAGTTATCTTTGAAGAATTGCTGTAATTTAGCCACATTGGAGGGTTTCCCAGCATGAACCACCTTTTTAAGGTAACACCACAACATCTCAATTGGGTTTAGGTCAGGACTTAGACTTGGCCACTCCAAAGTCTTCAATTTTGCTTTTCTTAAGCCAATCAGAGGTGGATTTGCTGGAGTGTTTGCATCATTTTCCTGCTGCATAATCCAAGTCCATTTTAGCTCGAGGTCAAAAACAAATGGCCAGTCAAGCTCCTTCACGATTTTTTGATAGACAGCAGAATTCATGGTACCATTTACCACAGCAAGTCTTATAGGTTGTGAAGCAGCAAAACAGCCCAAGACCATTACACTACTACCATCATACTTTACTGTTGGTATGATGTTCCTTTTTGAAATGATGTGCTACTTCTATGCCAGATGACATTCACCTTCCAACCAGTCCCTGAGATCAGTGAATACTTTGTGATGTTGGTCTACTAGGCCTTGCTTCCACCTAGCCAGAATCCTACTCCACACTGATGAGGGGCAACACCCCGAAACAGCTGTCTGTGGATGGATACCTGGTCTTGGTATTCCCTTTCATATCTCTAAGCTTGTAAAAGAGCTGGATATTGACTAAAAGGGCCACTTAACATGGTGGTTATGGTGTTCTCCGCAAGGAGCCACCCCTTGACTGGGTCCTTCCCTGGAAGGATATCTGGCTAGTCCTGTGTTTGAGACTTCTAACCGAGGCTCCACAGACTTATTTGCATATTCATAATTCCCAGGAGGCAATGCGCCTAGGAATTCACTGTGTTGAGCGCTTTAGCCAGCTGCCCGCAGTGTTTTCTTGGACTGGTCTCCCTGAGATCAATGAATACTTTGTGATGTTGGTCTACTAGGCCTTGCTTCCACCTAGCCAGAATCCTACTCCACACTGATGAGGGGCAACACCCCGAAACAGCTGTCTGTGGATGGATACCTGGTCTTGGTATTCCCTTGTCATATCTCTAAGCTTGTAAAAGAGCTGGATATTGACTAAAAGGGCCACTTAACATGGTGGTTATGGTGTTCTTTGCAAGGAGCCACCCCTTGACTGGGTCCTTCCCTGGAAGGATATCTGGCTAGTCCTGTGTTTGAGACTCCTAACCGAGGCTCCACAGTCTTATTTGCAAAGCTTTAGAAATGGCTTTATAACCTTTTCCAGACTGATAGATCTCAATTACTTTGCTTCTCATTTGTTTCTGAATTTCTTTGGATGGCGGGATGGCATCTAGCTTTTGAGATTTTTTTTGGTCTACTTCACTTTGTCTGAAAGGTCCTATGTAAATAATTTCTTGATTAAGAATAGGTGTGACAGTAATCAGGTCTGGGTGTGGCTAGGGAAATTGAACTCAGTTTCCCAAAGATGTGATAAAACAAAGCTAATTTATGTTTTAAGTGGGGGGAATCACTTTTTCACACAGGTTTGGATTTCTTTTGTTATCTTTGTCTAATATTTAAATTTGGTGATCTCAAATATTGAAGTGTGACAAGCAGGCAAAAGAATAAAAAATCAGAAGTAGGCAAACACTTTTCATATCACTTTAGCTCAGTACTTTAATGTAGTTTTTAAACGTAATCTGTCACCTGGTTATTGTCAGCAAATCTGAGAGAAGTATATTGTAGAAGCTCAGACCTTGTTTCCACTGATGTGTTCCTTACTAGACTGGTTGGTGTATTGATAATATCACTATTTTATCACCAGGAGATTATCACTAGTGGACTAGTAAATTTGCTGCAAAGTCTTGTTGCATATTCATGAGCTCTGTACCCCTATCTCCACCTCTGATTGACAGATTTCTGTGTATGAGATGCACCCCCAGGCTATCGGGTACTCAGGAACCGGGCCGGCGCTGTCTCTTTGGGATCACGATAGTCGTGACCCTGTCCCGTGGCCTGGGATCAGTCCAAAAAGGGGTATTTACAAGGGATTTGTTGTGACGCCACCCAGGGTTTGTGGATAGTAGAGCCACTGCTGCCGTATTCCTGCTGGGGACGGTGGTGAGGGGCAGCGTGGATGGTAAGCCCTCCTCGGGTAGGGCTGAGAGTCCCCAAGGCAGGTGTAGTGGTGATGGATGGGCCTAGTGAGGGATTGTGCTCTGTGCAAAACACTTTGCTGCTGCAGCTTCTCCAGCCAGCATGTGTAGAAAGCAGTCTCCGGCTCTTCAGGTGGGACTCTGGAAGTAAACAGTCCCAGGCAGTGGTGAGCTTACCAGGTACTTTACTTAAGGTTCTTTGGCAGCAGTTCACAACAGTTTACAAGTTACAGTTCTTTCACTTTAGCTCTGCTCTGGGTAACTGGGTGATGCAGCTCAGGCAGCTCCTCTGCATTGCATCCCTCAAGTCCTTTCAGGCCTTTTTGTCTCTCTCTGCTTCCACACCCACGGGTTTAGTCTGGCCTTCACAGGCTCTTGTGTGATGAGTCACTAGCCCTAGTCTAATGGCTGTGTTCCTAGATCGTGGTGGTAAGTAGGTTGCAGGTCATGGGGTACCTGCCCCACGCCGGTGTTTCTCAAGATTAGTGTCCTAGAGTGCCCCTTGTCACCTCTACAGAGCCTGCTCTCTGGCTGTAGCGGTCTAGCCTTTAGTGTCCCAGGTATGGTTGCGGGATCACCAGGCTCCCTCGTCCTCACTGTCTCTCAGCTTCAGAGTTCCTCTGGTCAGCTGTGTGTGGCTGCCGGGCCCTTGTCCTCCCACTCTTCCTCTGTCAAACTGTGGATTTTCCCTCTCCTCCAGCTATGGAGCGAGCTTTCTCTCCTGGGCATGTAGCCTTTAGGATTCTGCTCCCTCCAGGGCACCCGTCCTCCTGGGAATCTGCCTCTCTCTACTTCTGTTCTGCTCTAACTGCCTCCCCTTGGTGCTCCCGTGTTTTTATCTACGGTGCCACCAACTTGTTCAGTGCTGCTGTACGCTCCACCCACACTACTCTTAACCCCTGCTACCCCTTGCTTAACCTAGAGTCCTAGGCGTAGGGTCAGTGTGTGTACCTGTGTGGGTGTTTTTCAGTCAACCGTCTCTACCTTACCTGGCTGCAGTTCACCCTGTGTCCGCTCTTGTCGCAGGGGCACCACATATGCTGTACTTACACAGAAAGCTGTCAATTATTGAGGTGGGCAGTGGTTATACAGAGCGCAGCATTCAAAGAACTAGTAGATCTACAGCAGATATAACTGTGATTTTATCAAAATAACAACAAGCAGCCCAGTTAGTCATACATAACTGAAATAAAGATCTCTGCCCCTACATCATGCATTGCTAAGGTAGGGTGGCAAAAACTGTGACATATTCCCTTTAAGCAAATTTTCATTACTTATTGACATTAGGTAACATTTATGTCGGTTTCTGCTTTGGCCGCTAGACAGTGCTTCACCTTGCGTGGCAGCATCAACTCTATATTACTCCTGGGACTTGTACCTCTGGACAATCTAGAAGTTAACGTATTAATCCTGAATTTTAGGCTTCTATCTGTGGTCAACACTGGGTGGGGCTGTTCATTTTACATACGCCTGAAAGCCAGTTCTACTGCCAGTTAACGTTTTTGATTTCGAGCTTTGCTTGTGCTCTGAGCATCTCGTGTGTTATTCTTATTTAGGCTGGAGAGAGACACAATATGCGAGTTGCATGCAAGATACCTCCATGAGTCTTGCATGACTCACCCGGAACGACCGCCAGCTCTCTGGACAGGTACACTTCAACTGCTATTGTTTCAATGCAGCTGATGAGCTCCTGTCCACAGAGACAGGGGACATTCCAGGTGACTCACGCAAGACTCATGCGAGCATTTTGCATGCATCTCGAATAGTGTGTCTCCACCATTATTTTATTCCCTGACCTCAGCTACTTTATTGATGCTGATCCTGCTTGATGTTTTTGCACCTCTGTACCTACTGAATCTTTCTCAGCTGCCTGACTATCCGTCTTGCCAACTTGCACTATTAAACAGAAGCTGATGTGGTGCCCTGCTAACACAGGTAAGCACAGACTCACCTACAGCATGGATGGGTTTCCACAGTGGGTACACAAACACAGACAACACCTTCCACCCCGGCACAGTAGGGGGAGCTTCACTTGCTGCCTTTAGGCAAGATCCCCTATAAATACTGGTGCTGGAGACTGAGTTATTTGGAGTGTGCAGACACTACAAGAGCTGTGAAGATGTACTGGTGTTCGGTGCTGCGTTAGCCCAAGCCAGTTACCCTGAACAGCCTTCGAGTAGTCCTGCAAGGCCCAAGAGAGGGTTTGGAAGGCGGGGAGAACAGAAAGAACAAAGTGGGAACCGAGGAGCCAGTGTTAGGTTCACCCAAACAACACACCGGACACCGGAGTTCGAGTCTACTGGAGAGCTCCCAGCCCAGTAGAGAACACCAGTATACCGTGGAGACTTTAGTCTCCGGACATCTGCACAGTCACACACCAGGGAGCCAGGCACCACAAAGGAAAGAGTAGCGGTAGTCCATCGAGGGTTACCCGAACACAGCACAGGTGGAGAGAGAGAGCAGAGAAGCCCAGCCAAGATTTACACAGGGCAGGGGCTTCACACACACGGGGAAAGAGACAAGGAGGCCTACTCGCTGCGGAGACCCAGAAGTGCAACCTGAACACCTGGCAGTGCTCTGGATGTTTATCTGCAACAACACCAGTAAAAGGTAAAGGACAACCAGTGGTGTATGTGTCAGTTCCTTACCCGCTCCCCTGCCATCCACAGAGACTGTCCCGTTATCCAGCAGCCCGGCCAAATCCCTGCTCCATCCTTCATTATCATCACCAAATTCCCCAGGGATCCAGCTCCGCTTGTGGAGAGCTTCACCACCTAGTTGCTCGTCCATCATCCTTGGAGGCCCTAAGCAGCACTGGTGCAGTCACCAGATACCACAGGTGGCGTCATGATAAACTTTCTAAATGTTATCTCCATTCCAACACCAACTACCCCCTTTTTTAAGTAAGACTCCAGGGCCACGGGTCCGAGCAGACCATCAGTGACATCCCTACCAATGCAGAAGGCCCAAATACTTGAGTCCCCATACCCTGGGCGAGTCATTGACTCTGTGTTCCTAGCCCCGGGACCCCTTTGTATGTACATACAGTACAAACCAAAAGTTTGGACACACCTTATCATTCAAAAAGTTTTCTGTATTTTCATGACTATGAAAATTGTAGATTCACACTGAATGCATCAAAACTATGAATTAACACATGTGGAATTATATACTTAACAAAAAAGTGTCAAACAACTGAAAATATGTCTTACATTCTAGGTTCTTCAAAGTAGCCACATTTTGCTTTGATTACTGCTTTGCACATGACTCACCGTTGCCGGATGCTCACGTCTCAGGTGATGCAGCACTTGTCACGGTTCCGCACCTGAGGCTGTGGGCCCAGTGGTCAGATCAATAGGGGATGAACAGATGGGGATGATTCTTATTTGTCGTGACGCCACCTGTGGGATTCCGGTGAATGCACCGGCGCTGCTTGGGCCTCCGGGGGATGTGCGGCAGCTAGATGGGACGCTCCCCACAGGATGAGCGGGAGTCCCTGGGGCCAGGAGCTGTCCTTGATGGAGTATGGCAGCTCAAGAAGTTTAGAATGTGCAGAGTTAATAACAGTTTGAAGAAAAGCTCGGACACCAGATTCCTCTGTAACGGGTCTTTACTGTAACCGGTGAGGTGGTACAAGGTATACAGTCAACAGGTAACGGACCGGGTGGTCCCAGCGATGACTGGTGTTAGTTCAGAGCTCCGCAGTGTTCTTCCTTTTCCTAACTCTCTAGCTTGTTTGCTGATGTTACCCTAGACTTCTGAGTAGCACCTAGCTGAATTAGGCTGAAGGTCCTGTGTCCCAGTGGTGAGTCCCTGCTGGCAAGACAACTAAGTTGCGGCTGTGGTGAGGTGCCTCGTAGGAAGCGGTTTCCTTCACCCTGGTTTGCTGAACAGCGATGGACGTCTGCTCGCCTCGGAACCAGTGATCCGGTGGTTATGGGCACGGGTATAATTGGACCCGTTTGGTAGTTGCCCGTGTTCCGGTATGGGTCAATGCTTGATGGTGCCCTGCCGGTAAGCTGGACTTCAGGGCTGCACGGAACTGTGCAGACCCTGCTTTTTCTTCCTTCCTCTCCAGCCACTTACTCTCTACTACTAAGTTTCCCACACACACTACACCTACACTCCTCCCACCAGGACCTGATTGGCCCTCTATTCTAAGTGGTGCATGTGGTGTTGGAGCTCTGAGGTTAACTATGTCATTACTGGGGCGAAGAATATTGCATCTTCAGTGTTGGATGCAATACCCTCCTGTGACGCACTCGTTGCGGGGCGCCACACACACTCTTGGCTTCTCTTGATGAGCTTCAAGAGGTAGTCATCGGAAATGGTTTTCACTTCACAGGTTTGTCCTGTCAGGTTTAATAAGTGGGATTTCTTGCCTTATAAATGGGGTTGGGACCATCAGTTGTGTTGTGCAGAAGTCTGGTGGATACACAGCAGATAGTCCTACTGAATAGACTGTTAGAATTTGTATTATGGCAAGAAAAAAGCAGCTATGTAAAGAAAAACAAGTGGCCATCATTACTTTAAGAAATGAAGGTCAGTCAGTCCGAAAAATTGCGAAAACTTTGAAAGTGTCCCCAAGCGCAGTAGCTAAAACCATCAAGTGCTACAAAGAAACTGGCTCACATGAGGATCGCCCCAGGAAAGGAAGACAAAGAGTCACCTCTGCTGCAGAGGATAAGTTCATCCGAGTCAGCAGCCTCAGAAATCGCAGGTTAACAGCAGCTCAGATTAGAGACGAGCTCAATGCCACACAGAGTTCTAGCAGCAGACACATCTCTACAACAACTGTTAAGAGGAGATTTTGTGCAGCAGGCCTTCATGGAAAAATAGCTGCTAGGAAACCACTGCTAAGGATTGGCAACAAGCAGAAGAGACTTGTTTGGGCTAAACAACACAAGGAATGGACATTAGGCCAGTGGAAATCTGTGCTTTGGTCTGATAAGTCTAAATTTGAGATCTTTGGTTCCAACCAGAATGTTAACCATGGAGCAGGGTTGGTATAAGCGGTGAAATCAAAGCAGGGGGCGGGGCAAAGTGACCATCACTGCAATAAGCTCTGTGTTATGCTGCAGGCGAGGGAGACAATGATTGGCATCAGGGAGGCAGCGGTCTATTTGGCTCCTCAATGTAAGTTTTAAAGAGCATTATCTCGGGGTACAGGGGGGCTCAAGGCTGGGGGACCCCTTGCCTGTATGCAGCAGACATGCTGCATTCAGTGCTGTAATTAGATCACCATGCCTGGTTTGGTGATAGGTCCTCGTTAAGTGTCCTCACTGCCAGCTGGCAGAATACTCTCCACAAGCAGAATAGCTGTTTCCCCAGACAATAGTTTTAAAGAAGCAGCAATGATATCTTATAAAGCTAATAGTAATGGTCATACTCTCCCATGCAGGTGGCTTGGTCACCTTCACCTGGGACAAACTACACCTACCAACTGCTGCTTAGGCTGGAGCATTTTATGAGCTTCTCTGTGGTCCTCTCTAAAGTTATAGGAAAGTGTGGCGCCCCGCAACGAGTGTGTCACAGGAGGGTATTGCAGCCAAGACAGCAGCAGCAATATTCTCTGACTCAGCAGTCACACAGTTAACGCAGAGATCCATATCCCACATTCACATCATGATAGAGGGCCAATCAGGTCCTGGTGGGCGGAGTGTGGGCAGTAGAGTGAGAGGAGAGAACTGACTTGGCCACGAAGGAGAGAGGAGCTAAACCAACAAGCTCTGCAACCTAGGAGAGGGGGCCTGCACAGTTCCGTGCAGCCCCCTGGCCATCACCCCGGTTGAGTGCCATTACCTCGGTGCCTTAACAACCGATCAACGGGCATTTACATGCGGGTCCAAAATCATCCCATGCCCATCTACAGCCGGTTTGCTGGTACCGAAGCTAGAAGGAGTTAGCACTTCTATGCGAACCAGAGGAGTGGAGGGACCGCTTTACAGGAGCACCCCACCACCCGCCGAATCCAGTCGTCTAACCAGCAGTGTACCCACCAAGGGACCCAAGGCTTCCCAAAACACCCATAACATATACTCTGGGTAGGGCATTGAAGCAGCCTCCCTGTACTCGATCAGGTATTCCTGGGCGACAACGGCAACACAACTTAGCTAGAATGGAGGAACACCGCGGAGCACTGAGGGACACTGATCACTGCTGAGTCCACCCGGTCCACTACCCGTTAACTGTATGCCATGTACTGCTTGCTGGTTACAGTAAAGAACCCGTTACAGAGACTTACAGTGTCCGTGCTTCCTTATGAACTGCTTGCGTCCGCGCACTAAGTAACCGCAGCTGCCTCAGAACATCTTGTGCAGCTCCAGGCTCCGTGGATCATCACTCAGCCTGCGGGGAGCGTTCCATCTTGCTGCATTCCATCCCCCGGAGACCCCGCAGCGTCGCTACAGTTACCGAAACTCTCATAGGTGGCGTCACGAAACAAATTAACCCCTAATCTGTTCCACTAACGACGTCTTTATTTGATCTGTACCACCGGGCCTCCACAGCCGCAGGCGCGGTCCATCCGTGACAAGGAGGAAGAAAGCAAACGCCTGCAACATGTCGAACCCGGCCACGGTGCATCAATAGCTAACCTTCAATTAAAGTTTTTACCTTGTAAAATGCTATTTACATGCAGATATATGTCTAATTTGTAGGCTATTGCTGTTTGCCTGGAGAGTAACCCTATATCTGCAGGTTAATCACATATTTCAAGGTGATAGACACCCTTTAATGGCCAGTGTTACTCACTCCCACTTGCTACCGGTAGCTAGTTTTATCACAAATGGTGCAATTGAAATGAATTTGACACTTACTGAATAAGTAGTTTATGTCAGTACAGCGAAGGATCCATCAATAATCTGCAGTTATTGTATAGTGGAGAAGTGCTGTTTAATTGAGACTTTAATCTGTTGAGCAATACATCACAGAGCATTGTAATGTGATTAGAATTACAGACAACACCAGGGAACTGCAATCTGTTTTAGGAGCTTGACTAATTTGAAACCCCATATGACTTATTATATGGCTCAAAGTTACTTGAAGATCATCCACATGAGCTATCTAGGACTATCCTCAGAATATATAGCTATGTGTCCACATATTTGCATTCACATACAAAGTATAGTATTGACTGCTAGTGTAAATTCTTGCAATATTACAAAATTATTCTTGTTTCTCTTATTTGCTGGCAATTATTAAATCCCAGTGTGGTTTACAGACTCCTGAATTATACATTGGCCATAACTATACTTTCATATTATTGCAGAACTAATATATTTGCTTAACACAGGCTCTGAGAGGACCCGTGGAAGCGGTATTAGCCGCGAAACGGCGGGTCGTTGTCCGCAGCCCCTGCACCCCCTCCCCCGCTAAAGTTGTCCATGGATATCATGTGGAAATTTGAATACATTTTGCAAAATCTACTCTGGTGAGTGCAGCTGATTTTTTTCTTTACTTGGATAATATATTTGCTCAACACAAGCTCTGAGCGGGTAATAGTCCAAACAGATAATATCACCTATTTCCCATACAATCAGATTTAATTAATAGCTAAGCACATTACCTAGCAACATGAGCAAACTATCCAATTATTGGAACCTTACATATCATTTGTCCTTATCCATTCCGTGTGTTTGTTGTGATGAACTTGTGCTCTTGAAGATAATTTCTTAATATACAAGAGCATCTCAATGAATTAGAATATCATCAAAAAGATTATTTCAGTAATTCAATACATAAAGTGAAACGTGTATATTATATAGAGTCATTACAGAGTGATCTATTTCAAGTGTTAATGTTGATGATTATGGCATACAGCCAATGAAATCCCAAAGGTCATTATCTAAGGGCCCTTTCACATCTGCGTTTTTCGTAATTCGCGGAAGATGCGGTGAAAAAACCGCATCTGCCGCGTTTGCCGCATAACCGTTCCACTTGCGGCGCTGTTGCGGTTTTTTCTATGCAAAGTATAGGCGTACTTGCGGCAGGTGCGGCAAGTGCGGTTTTGCACTTGCGGCAGGTGCGGCCGCGAAAAAAACCGCAGTAAGCCGGGGTTTTTTTCGCGGCCGCACCTGCCGCAAGTGCAAAACCGCACTTGCCACACCTGCCGCAAGTACGCCTATACTTTGCATAGAAAAAACCGCAACGCGCGCCGCAAGTGGAACGGTTATGCGGCAAACGCGGCAGATGCGGTTTTTTCACCGCATCTGCCGCGAATTACGAAAAACGCTGATGTGAAAGCACCCTAAGAAAATTAAAGTAGGGAGGATGAAGGGTTAAAAACGATAATGATTTGAGAATGGCTAGCACTCAACAATGGGAGTTCACGGAGCTAGTGAACGGATCGGCTGATCCCGTCAGCTATAGTTCATGTAATCACTTCACACGTAAGCATAGGTTCTGCGGTGACGTCGCCGGGTTCCCGGCCAAGTGCTGGAGTTTTGTTGTAGTGTTGCAATAACGATAGTGGGCGGGAAGAGAGCGGTATTGCAGCTCCTAAGTAATGTCCTGGAGTGGCTGCAATATGCCAGGCACACTTCACGGCAAACTATTGGTGCACATTAGTATTCGATGTTTGACAAGGGGAAAGTGTATTATTTGTAAACCCCAAGTTGTGTGGTTATGGGAGATTAGAATATCAGTAGTTTGTCATATTATCAATGTACATATCCCTAGAGTGCATTATTGTTAGTGATGATGGCATATGGAACATCAGGGATGTTGGTAAATTAGGGGGTGCAGAGTATTAGAAGATTTCCACATCAGATGGTAGTTCAAAAGCATGAAGGTACATGATAGAAATTTTGTGAATTAATATTCTATCCCTGGAATATAAAGTTATGTTGAACAATATGATATAGTGATATACACAATATAGAACATGAAATATATCAAGTAGAAGTCCAAATAAAAAAACAAACTATAGGGAAAACGTTTCATGTTCTATATTGTGTAATGACAGCTCCTTTCACATCAGTGGTTTTCGCTGATGTGCGGCAGATCCGGCAGGTGGCGCCACATCTGCTAGATCTGCTCCCTAATGGCCAACTTGTGGCTTGGATCCGGCAAGCTCTATACATTGTCTATGGGGCTTGCGGTCCAGTGTGGCAAGTGCAGTTCTGCCAAATGCAGCAGATCCGGAATTTGCGGCTGCAAAAAAACCTGCTGCTTGCAGCTTTTTATTTTCGTGGCCGCAAGTGCCGGATCCAGCCAATCCGGTGTAACCGCACTTGCCGCTCCGGACAGCAAGCCCCATAGACAATGCATAGAGCTTGCCGGATCCGAGCCACAAGTCGGCCGCTAGGCAGCAGATTCGGCAGATGCGACGCCACCTGCCTGATCTGCCACACATCAGCGAAAACCACTTATATGAAAGGGCCCTGACATGCATTTTTGTCCTGATCAATTATTGTGTTTTCTTTTACAAATGACAGTTTAAAGAGGAATTTTTAGTATCATGGGTCCAAAGAGAGAGAGAGTGAGAATTTTCTACCAGAAGCTAATAAAGACCTTGTGAGCAGCTGAAAAATACTCTTGGCATGTGCAATCTTACACTGCCGTTTAAAAGTTTGGGGTCATTTAGAAATTTCTTTATTTTTGAAAGAAAAGCACTTTTTTTTTTCAATGAAGCTAACATTAAATGAATCAGAAATACACTCCATACATTGTTAATGTGGTAAATTACTATTCTAGCAGCAAACGTCTGTTTTTTACTGCAATATCTGAATAGATGTATAGAGGCCCATTTCCAACAACCATATATAGGGAAGATGGTGTGTCACGGTCCGCGCTGCTTTTTTATATTTATACATTTCCAACAACCGACACTCCAGTATTTTAATGGTACATTGTGTTTGCTAACTGTGTAAGAAACCTAATGGATGTTCAGAAAACCCTAGAAAAACCCTTGTACAAGTATGTTAGCACAGCTGAAAATGGTTTGGCTGATTAGAGAAGCTACAAAATTGCTTGAGCTAGTTGAGAATCTGGAGGATTACATTTGCTTATTCTATGAAAATGGCCAGGAAAAGAGAACTTTCATGTGAATCTCGACAGTCTATTCTTGTTCTTAGAAATGAAGGCAATTCCATGAGAGAAATAGCGAAGAAACTGAAGATTTCCTACAACGATGTGTACAATTCCCTTCATAGGAGAGCACAAACAGGCTCTAACCAGAGTAGAAAGGGAAGTGGGATGCCCTGCTGTACAACTGAGCAACAAGACAAGTAAATTAGAGTCTCTAGTTTGAGAAATCGACACCTCACAGCTCCTCAACTGGCAGCTTCATTAAATAGTGCGCGCAAAACGCCAATGTCAACATCTACAGTGAAGAGGTGACTCCGGGATGATGGCCTTCAGGGCAGAGTGGCCAAGAAAAAGCCATATCTGAGACTGGAAAATAAAAGGAAAAGATTAATATGGGCAAAAGAACACAGACATTGGACAGAGCAAGATTGGAAAAAAGTTTTATGGACAGACGAATCAAAGTTTGAGGTGTTTGGATCACACAGAAGAACATTTGTGAGACGCAGAACAACTGAGAAGATGCTGAAAGAGTGCCTGACGCCATCTGTCAAGCATGGTGGAGGTAATGTGATGGTCTGGGGTTGCTTTGGTGCTGGTAAAGTGGGAGATTTGTACAAGGTAAAAGGATTTTGAATAAGGAAGGCTATCACTCCATTTTGCAATGCCATGCCATACCCTGTGGACAGCGCTTGATTGGAGCCAATTTCATCCTACAACAGGACAATGACCCAAAACACACCTTCAAATTATGCATGAACTATTTAGGGAAGAAGCAGGCAGCTGGTATTTTATCTGTAATGGAGTGGCCACAAAATTGTCTGGGTAACCCAAAATGTTTAACGGTAGTGTATATCCTGACTCTGGACCCGGCTTGGAGCCGGATGTGGCCTCATTGCCTTACATTTTTGTTTTTTTACGCATGCAGCTGCATCAAGATTTTTACTGCTTTGCAAACTTGCAATATCTTGTGGCAGAGGACGCACTCATCTGCATCTGTCGAAATTCTGATGCCACCTCATGTTCCTGCGTCCCCCATGTTAGGTATAGGGAGGCATGTCTGATCAGGATGCATGTGGATTTCAATGGACAACGACACAAGACTGAAAAACCGCCAGAGTGAAACTACCCTTACAAGCACTTACATAAGGTAAGAAGCTTTTGACAGTCTCACTGAAGGCAATAGCTTATCCGGCGAAATGAAAACATTTTGCAAAAACAGTGAGCTGACAACCGCAACACTTCTGTGATGGTTGTGATAATTTGCTAGAAATCTCTTTAGAAATGTATCTTGCAATCCAGCACAATCGCTGTGTTACTCTTTATGCAGCATACAAATTGCCTCTTCAAAGACAGCTTGAACTCTAGCGCCACCTATTGAAGTAGCAATCATAAAAGTCAATATTGACCCTTTAACGAGCCTTGTCATATGTCCAAAGATATAAGCTAAACCAGAAACTCAATTTGCAGACACGGTGTTTCTAGGTATTGCCCCTGTCAGACTTTGGATAAGATCTGGTTTGGCTGCATGAGAGGCTAAGCCTGGGATCTAAAAGGTACCGTTACACACAGAGATCTATTGCTTGCAAATCACTGGTTGCAGTGAAAATCATGGACACATTGTTTCCATTTTGTTGCCGTGTACAAATGCAACAATGTGTCCATGATTTCACTGCAACCAGTAAGCTGCAAGCAATATATCTCTGTGTGTAACGGTACCTTTAGGGGTAACATTTCTCCTTTAAGAAGCACAACACACAGCGCTTTTCATTGCCCCCTTTGGTGACCTCTATATGGCTTCATAACTCTCCTCTCTGGTACCTTTACACGCCGCCACAGGATGGTGGCAACAACCGGCTACTTCACGTGCACGAGCACGCACAAACGGTTGCAAACGGTAATCGCACCACCACCTTTACACGCCGCAACAAGGTGCGCTACGGTAGGTTATATCTATCTCTGGATACACCGCCGGGTGTCTCAAGTTACCTTCTGCAGAGCACCTTACTTCATTTACACACCGCTAATATGGGCGGACCTAGTGCAGCAGGGACAACACATAGGCGTGCCACAATTGTGGATTACGAGAATTCCGTACACTGATAGGACAAAGCAATAACAACATGATTGGCCAGGCTGCGCAGGAGGCTGACTAATACATGACGCTCGTGCAATTGTGTAGTGTGACTGGTCAGCTCCTTAAATATGCCGCCCTATGCAGCGACTACCAATCGGAATGCAGCATCTTCCACCAATGATCGCTGATGGGGCGCGGTAACCCGGAGCTTGTGTCATGCCCCAGCTACATACCAGGTACATAGCCTGGTGTGGAAACAACCCTTCTGTTCCTTCTTCACACGCTGATACAGACCGCAACCATCGGCTTTGTAACCACCTGTTTTAGGGCAGTGCTCTGAAACAGGTGCCGCCACTGGCGGATGGCAACAACCGTCTTCACATGCCGCTACATCGGGTTGATTTGGCGGTGCAAGATACATTTCTCTCATGTACCAGGTTGTTGCCACCATCCTGTGGCGGCGTGTAAAGGTACCATGACTGCTCTGTCTGTGAATGAATAACATTTAATAGTGGAAAATAAAAACAATTTTTGCTATCAACCCTCCATGGGTCATGTAGGTACTTATGGCAATGACTCTACGTTGCCCATTTACTCAGATGTCACCAGTATCTAATTGCATTATTCTTAAGGGGCAAAATGCAATCCTTGCTGCTAACAAATGGTCTCCTTGATGCTTTTAGTGGCATCCTCAAGGTCAACATTTAGGTTATTAATTTGGTTGATTCTTATAACTACATAGTGCCAATACTAAACTCATTTAGGGATCTCCATGCTGTATTAACCAGATTGAATTTTAAAGGTAACATTTAAAACATTTTAGGGTGGTTTCACACTTGTGTATGTAAACGCAGCGTACCGAACGTAGCCAAACGCATGTGCACTGCGTTCCTATATTTAACATGGGAACGCATAATACCTGTGTTTGGCTGCGTTTGGTTGCGGTTGCGTTCGGATGCGCAAAATTTATGGCCTTCCTCCGCACTCCGAACGCAGCCTGTTGCATTTTTTGTGCGTTTGCGGGAGCTTGTTTTATCTGCAAGCGCCCGCATTGAAATCTTTCCCAGTGGCTGTCGCTGATCTCCCGGGACATCAGCGGCGGCCACCAGGAGATCAGCGGCGGTCGCTGGGAGATCTGCTGATCTCCTCCTCCCAGCCGCCACTAATCTCCCGGCGGTGTTGGTGGGGAGAAACAGCTGATCTGACTGCTGTTTAAATCTCCCGCGCTGACATTAAATCTCCCGTCCCGACACTGAAGACGTAAACAGCTGTCAGATCAGCTGTTTCTCCCCGCCGACATCGGCGGGAGATCAGCGGCAGCTGGGAGGAGGAGATCTCTGCCTCTAATCTCCGCCTCCCAGCCGCCACCAAGACAGCTGATTGGCTGGCCGGCCTGCATACTGATATGAACGTATGCGGAGATTCTCCGCTGCGTTCACATCAGTATGGCAGCGTTTGCACTGCGTTTGCGTCTGCATGCCCTCCGCATGCTGACTCAAATGCAAATGTCAATCCGCCCTTAATAAGTTTCTTCTATCAAATTTATATACTTAAAAATTTTATAGTCCTATAGTCTGTATGAAATGTAAAACTGAGTGATCTTAAAGTTCACCCTTAAATACATTTTATAGATTTCACAGACACCTTTTTATAGCGTTTCTTTACAAGAGAAATATACAGTTTGAAAATCATTCCTTTTACAACCATCATAAAGCAGTGAAGCATTGTATCGCCTATCCTACCGTGTGTATAAATCCTTTTTTATCACCTTTTTTAAAGCAATAATCAACTGTTTGCATCTAGGAAGTTCATTTCAAATAATATCTGACACAGACGCCAATCTACGTAAAGGTCCTTTAACCCTTTCCTGTTCACCTTACTGACCAGGCCAAATTTTGAAATAAACCCACCAGCAGGATTTAGGGCTAAAAAATGAAGCCAGTGCCTTACAGGATCTGGGATGCTGAGTGCAATCAGACCTTTACTTCAATGATTCAAGGTTTGATTGCAGAGAAAAGGTTTATAAAACTATTGTCATAAAAACTTTTGAGATCACTAAGCCTGGCTAATGAAGGATCCTCTCCAGGCTTTGTTTTGTTTATTTATTTAAAAGTCCATTCCTTAATACCTTGCATCTGCTCTAGTTGTTCATGTATACATTGGTATTTCTTTAAATATTTTGTCATACCATGCCTGATGAAGAGACCTGAGTAGTCTGAAATCTTGCCTTGTAATATCACTTATTCATTTTTGTAGCCATTAAAAGGTATCACAACTACAAGATTGTTATCTTGTTTTTTCTACGAGAGCATCACAACGTTTATAAAAGTTATGGCAAAGAGTGGAGGAGATGAGTGGAGGGTGCAGCACAGGTCACTATGCTATGTGGGGTTGGGTTATTTTTATACTCCTATGTGTGCTCTAAGCCAAACCCTCCCCCCTCCCTCCTGTCACTATTTAGCACTTCAGCCCAGGACACTTGACATAGCGCATACATGTATAAGTTTTGTATAATATTTTCCACTGATTATGAAAATAGAGTCTGTGGAGACCGGTAGGAGTTCAAAACAGGACTAGCCAGATATCCCTTCAGAGAAGGACACAGCATGGGGTGGCTCCTTGCGGAGAACACCATAACCACCATCTGGCTAGTCCTGTGTTTGAGACTCTAACCGAGGCTCCACAGACTCTATTTGCATATTCAAAATTCCAGGAGGCAATGCGCCTAGGAATTCACTGTGTTGAGCGCTTTAGCCAGCTGCCCACAGTGTTTTCTTGACTCGTCTCCCTGAGATCCATGAATGCTTTGTGATGTATTTCCCAATGATGGAAGACTAGATGACGAATTTACCTTAGCATATCCCCAGATCGCTTGGTACCTACTGAAATGTATTCATCTACAATCTATTGGTATTGTTTATTCTCTGTTTATGCTTTCTAATTTTAATAGAAAAACCATTGAAAGAAAGAAAAAAGATAAGGCATTTTCGGAATAGCTTCAAGAGAAAGTGGAGAGAAATCTGTTGCTCGCTATACTTTATATTACTTAGCATTTTTTTATTAGGAATAAGTTTATTCTTATTGACATTATAGGTCGAAGGATGATTCACAATTTATTGGTCTTGCAGAACACAGATCATTCAGATCAGCATCTTGTTTACTTCACCTCTGTGCAGTCTTGCTGGTCAGCACCTCTTAGATGCTTGGATGTGGCAGACAGGCTGCCATTGTTTCATTGTTTGTTTGTAGATTGTGACAGGAGAAATGATCTCTGTACCCATCATTGAAGCTGTTATTGTCTTGAATGTCCTCAAAAAGAATTGTCAACTAAATAAAGGTGGTAGAGCTTCCATAATAAAAGATCTATTTGACAAGTGTAAAACTAAAATACAATAAAAGGAAGTTTTTTTACTGCCACTTAGGGTAACTTTACACGTCGCAACATTGCATGGAATTTTACTTGCAACTTAAGGTGGGGTAAACACGTGGCGATTTCGCCCTGCAACATCGCCGAAAAGTGACGTCAGCGATGTCGCGGGCGATATTGCAAGTGCGTCGCGCTGTTGACAGCGCGACGCAACTGCAAATTATCGCTGGTCGCAGGTTGACAGGTTTATGAACATGTTCATAAACCTGTCAACCTGTGACCAGCGATTAGGCTGGATCGCGCCGTCTGACATGTTGGGGGCGCGATCCAGCCTATATCGCAATGTTGCTGAGGATCGCTCGCTGGGCTGAGCCAGCCAGCAAGCAACGGCTCCGCCACATCGCCGCCGCGTCACCGGCAACGTCGTGCCGTGTGACAGCTGGCCTGCGATGTCGGAAGCGAGCGTGCACCTGCACATCGCTTCCGACATCGCAGGCCAGAATCGCCACGTGTGACCCCACCTTTACTGTTTGCAGTGAAATCATGGACACATTGTTCCATTTGTACACAGCAACAAGATAGAACAATGTGTCCATGATTTCACTGCAATCAGTAAGTTGCAAGGGAAATTGCATGCAATGTTGCGACGTGTAAAGGTACCCTTAATGTATTGTACCTTAACCCAAGTGCAGACTGAATATATACAGTAGAGTCATGCTGTGCTAAGACCTCGGAGTATTATGGGTTGCATACACACTTTAAAAGGTCAAATTGAATTCTAGGGGGGAACCATGACTATTGATTTGAGGCGCTGACAATTCTCAGAATGAAAAACCATTCTCATTGACATATGGTAAGGAAGAAGGATTTAAGGATAAACCTGAACCCTGGTAGCTTAAAGGGGTTTTTTGGTCTAAGGCTATGTGCACACTCGGCATTTTTGATCCAGTTTTTCTGCTGCATTTTTGCACAAAAAAAAAAAATCAATTTTTGTCAGGCTAGGAAAGTCTATGAGATTGCTGAAATGCTGTGCTGATGGTTGCATTTTTTCCTGATCAGATTTTGCTGTAAAAACCTGAGCAGGAAAAGAAGTAGCACCTCAATTAATTAATCTGGATTTGCAGCAAAAAAGCAGCAATACTCACCCTCCCCGGGATCCCACAGTGAGCTCCAGTGATTTTTTTCCTCCCGGACACAGAGGCAGCAGGACATGTTAGTATCATCCAATCAGAGCCTGTCCCTGCGCATCATGTGACTCAGCCTGTCACATGGTACACAGGATCTGGAAGTACCAACCCAAAAATAAGACATCACCAATCACCAGTCAATTTTTGAAATTCTTATAAGGTTTTCAAGCAGAATTTTCCTGAACAAACAGATCAATTTTTTTTTTGTGTGTGAAAATAGCCTAAAACTGATAATCCTGCAGTCACTCTACGTGTCACTCTCTGTGACTGCAGATTTATCAATCCTCCCACTACATGCACTGTGCACTGTTAGGATTCGCAGATTTCTAAGTTGGGAATAGGCTGTAATTATGCACTATGCATGTTCCCGGCAGTGAGTCTTCCGGGGCAGTGGGGAACTCGGGTATCCGGGCCCTTTCTGCTGTGGTTCGGGATGTCACTGGTGGCCTGCCCGGACCCGTGGCCCCAGAGACCGAACTTAAAAAGGGGAATATATGTACCGGGGAAATAAAGTTTATAATATAGTTCACGTGACGCGCCCGCAGCTTCTGGTGATTGAGTGTGTTGCCCCTGTGACCAGGGTGGCCACACAGGGAACTGCAGCCAGGTAGGAAGATAGACAGTTTGTGCAACAAACACCTTCACAACACACACACACCATAGGAGCACAGCACCCAACCCGGAGCCTGGGACTCTAGGCGGGCAAGGGGTGGTGGGTTTAGAAGAAAAGTGGGTGGGAAGGAAGGAAGGTCAGGTGGTAGACCAGTACAAATAGAGGAAAAGAGGAGAAGGAGTTAGTAGGCCAGAGTGAGCCGATCAGCAAAGAACAGTAGACAGAAAGTGACACATCCCGGTGGGATTAGGCTCCCTGGAGACACAGAATCCAAAGAGACACAGATCCGTGGAGAGAAAGCTTGTCCATAGCCGGCATCCCAGGGGAATGTGAGGACAGAGACGGGACCGGTATCACCGGGTCCGAGGAACCCGGCAACACCGACCAACTACAGGCGGGATAGATTCCCTTAAAGTAACTGGAAGTCACACGGGTTAGAAGGAGCCTGGTAAGCCCTTGGGAAACAGGGTTACTGCAGGCTAGGCAAATACCAGAGTGTCGGCTCTGAGGGGGACTGAAGTCATACACCGGCTCCCCAGACAAACCGGCGGGGAACACAGATCCGTGTTCCCACAACAGGGTTGGAGGCTCAGCAGCAACCACGAGCAGCCGGCTTACCACCCACGTACACATAGGGGGAAGCTACATACAATGGGCCGAGCTGCCGCCATACAATACGCAGAGAAAGCAGAAAATGAGAGAACAGCCTGAAAGGACATATAGAAGAGTGAGGGCCTCATAGCGACTGCCTGGCTGCAGAGGGTTGTGTTACCGGAGTTAACTGTGTAAAGCTGTTAAGAACTGAACTTTACCTTGAACTGTGTGACTTGAAAGAACTTGAGAGTAAACCAGGTGAACACTATTTCAGTTTCCGTGTCTGATTCCAGGTATTCTGAACTGTGCATTACACCTTTTACCCTGCCAGGAGCAGCCTGACCTGCGGCGGGCTCATCCATCCAGCTGCAACCCATCCATCCCTCCATCGTCCTGGCAGAGTGGCGCTGCAACGGTGGTGCCATCACTGACCACAACCCGTGGGTGATGTCACGACAAACTAATCTTTGTAAATACCCCTTTTACTTGTGAGTACCTGGGACACGGTCCGGACCAAGACCGTCGTGATATACCCAGCAGTACCCCGGTCCGGTACTGAGTACCCTGTCCCAGTGGGCTCCACATGAGCACCAGCGCCGCTTCAGTCCTCCGGAGGGTGGTGGTATAGCAGCCTTGATGGCACAGCTCTCTGCAGGTGGAGCTAAACCCCCGGGTAGGGATGCATCAGTGATGATAGGGGTGCTGGTGATGGATGGATGAGCAGGAACCTGGCCCGATGGTTGGATAACGGGACAGTCTCTGAGGATGGCAGGGGCACGGGGAAGGAACTGACACACACACCGCTGGTTGCTCTTTACCCTTTTACTGGTGTTGAAGCAGGTAAATCGTCCAGAGTACCACCAGGTGTTCAGGATGCACTTCTGGGTCTCCACAGCGAGTGGGTTTAAGGCCTCCTCGTTGCTTTCCCTGTGTGTGTGTGTGTGTGAAGCCCCCGCCTGTGTAGAACTTGGCTGGCCTCCTCTGCTCTCTCGTTCTCCTCCTGTGCTGTCATTGGGATACCCTCTGTTGATTCTCTCCCTGCGGTTCCTGGTTCCATGGTATGTGAATGCGCAGGAATCCGGGAGACTGAAGTCTTCACGGTTATCCGGTGTTCTCCACTGGGCCTGATGCACTCCAGTGGACGCGGACTCCGCTCTTTGACACTGCTGGTCCTTTCTGCATAGGCAACATAGTCCATAGTTCTTACACCATCCTTCTATGGATCCTCGCATGCCAACCCAGTAGAATCTGTCCTTGAGCAACATTTCTAATTTCATCCACCCAAAGTGTCCAGTTTGGTTGTGGTACGCGTTCAATATCATTTGAACTTCTGTCCGGGGTATGATGATTTGCCAGACCATCTCGTGGGTTCTGGGGTTAATGTACTTTCTGCAGAGCTTCTCCTGGTAAATGAACAGTTTGCTTCTTTCGCTCCACAGGTGTTTGGCTTCTGGTGAAGGATTTGAAGGTAACTTTGCTGACTCCTGAGTTATCAGTTCTTTGATTAAGCTGATAGCCGGGTCACTGACTCGAGCCTCCTTCCAGCCGAAGAGCGGTAACGGGTTCACTACTCTCTCAGGAAGTTCTGTGCGGACTTGCTGACATTGGGACACTCTCAATTAATGGAATGCGGGTAGCTCTATCTCTTCCAGCTCATTCTCGTCCACCCACATATCTGGTAGGTGAGGCATCCTTAATAAGGTATCTGCGTTGCCACTATTATGCCCAGCCCGGTACTTGGTGGTAAATTGGTAATTAGATAATCTTGCCATACATCTCTGTTCCATGGCTCCCAATTTCGCAGTTTCCAGGTGGGTGAAGGGGTTGTTATCAGTAAAGGCAGTAAACTTGTTTGATGCCAGATGTTTAAATCTTTCTGTGACAGCCCAGACTAAGGCCAGGAACTCCAACTTGAACGAGTTGTAGTTGTCAGGGTTCCTTTCGGTAGGACGAAGTTTCCGGCTAGCATAGGCAATCCCTCTCTCTTTGCCTTCCTGCTTCTGCGAAAGTACCGCTCCTAACCCCACGTTACTGGCATCAGTGTACAGTAGGAATGCATCCTACATTCTTGACTGCCAGGATTATCAATTCAGATCAGGGGTTTTATTGTGCCCAGGTGCACATAGCAGTGTGTGGGTAGCGGGTGGGAGGACGGGGGGTGGTAGTACAACGGCGTTTCGCGCCGCTAATGGCGCTTCAGCGGGTACAATCCTGTAGGCACGGGTACTGGTGTTGTTGTAACAGGAGCCTTGCCACCGCACCACCGCCAGATGGCAGCTTCAGGAGTCTCCACTGGCTGTAACCACTTTATGGCCATGTCCTTTAAAGGGCCATGTCAAGTGAACCAATGATTATTACCTCTATATTTTTAATTCTTTTGAGATTTTGTTATTTGATAATAGCATGTCAGACAATGCAAAATGTGAAGAGAAAAATTTTAAAAAAAATTTTTTTTTTTAAATGATTTTCAAAGTTCGAAAAAAGTGTGAATTTCGGTGTTGCTGCCTTTACATTTCTCCTCATAGCTAAGGCTAGAAATAAGATAGAGAGACAAAATAAACACCGTTCTACTCAGAATTGTACAGGCTTTCACGAGATATGTCACAAGAGGATCTTTGTTAATATTTTACCCATGTGATCGCAAACGCAAAATTTTAAAATGCATTTACAAAAAATCAACATCATTCAAATATTTCAAAAACTGCACCGGTGTCTGCTGTGCTCTTAGCCACATCTGTACCAAATTTCAAGTTGGGATCGCGATGGGATCATATTTTAAAATATTTTACTATTAATAGCGTCAATGGGTCATTCTATATCAAGTGATCTAAATATGAATATTGTTTTTTACCTGACGTCTTTAGATTTTTTAAATTTTTTTTCTATTTGAAGTACTACTTTAGTTAATTACTAGGCCAAAATTCGCACTTTTTTAAAACTTTAAAAATCTGTAAAAAATTAACTGATGAAGAAAAAAAATTGAAACTTTTTTTTTGTAATTAACTAAAGTTGTACTTCATATAGAAAAAAACTAAAAACTATCTGAAGACGTCAAGGAAAAAAAATATTCATTTTGGATCACTTGACATGGAATGACCCTAAAGTGTTAAAGTCAGCGTCCGGATTGTTCAGGGACCACCACCTCAGGGTTTTGTTGTCCTCTGGTGATAGGAGCCCCCGGATAAATTGCTCAATCAAAAGTTTATTTTTATCTGGGACACTAGCAGGGTTGACTTGCTTTAGGGCCTGCAGTGTGTGAAGCTCCGGCCTGTAGAATTTGGCTGGCCTCCTCTGCTCTCTCGTTCTCCTCCTGTGCTGTCATCGGGGTACTCTCTGTTGACTACAGCTGATTCTCTCCCCGCGGTGCCAGGCTTCCTGGTATGTGACTGCGCAGGAATTTGGGAGACTGAAGTCTCCCTGGTTTTTTGGGTTTCTCCACTGGGCCTGGTGCATTCCAGTGCACTCGGACTCTGGTGTCCGGTGGTTGCTCGGGGGTGAACCTAACGCTGGCTCCACTGTTCTGCCTCTTCTCCTTACCTCTCGACCCCACTCTTGGGCCTTGCAGGGCTACCGGAAACTGGTCAGGGTGACTAGCTTTGGCCTAACATGACACCGAACACCAGCACTTCTTTGCAGCTCTTGTAGCGTCTGAACACACTCTGTCTAACTCCACCCCCAGCACCAGTATCTATAGGGTATCCTGCCTAAAAACTGGCAGGTTGAGCTCCCCCTACTGTGCTGGGGTGGAAGGTGTTGCGTGTAGCTGTGTACCTGCTGTGGAAACCCATCCATGCTACAGGTGAGTCTGTGGATACCTGTGGTTAGCAGGGCACCACAGCAGCAGCATATCAAGTGGGGGCGTCTGTCTAGTGGGCATGACCTTGTTCCATAGATGGGACCTCTGGCCAGGAATATATATACTGAATCACTGAGGTTTGTTCCTGTCTTAGAAACTGCGAATCCTCGCAACTCACAGTGCGTAATCTGGGAACATTGATAAATCTGCAGTCACATACAGTACACATAGAGTGACTGCAAGATTATCAGTTTAGACTACATGACCCCTTTCAAAGGGCTTTGCTCAAGCCGCTTTATTATGCTCAGGGATGTCAAACTCAAATACACAGGGGGCTAAATTAGAAACCTGTACAAAGTTGCCGGCCAGCCATGATATTTATTGAAAAAATATCTCCAAATGAGGATGACACACACTCCAGGGCCGTGGGTACTCGGACTTGGGCTATGAAACTTCTGGGGAGTCACAGGCGTTGAGACCCGGCTCCGTGACCTTGGCGGTTTCAATAAAAGTTCGGGGATTGTTGTCGTGACGCCACCCGTGATGTTCAGCTATTGATGGCCGACGCTACTGTGTGGGACCTCTGGGGGTGATGGAATTGCAGTTATGGTTATATCGCTCCCCACGGGTGAAGCGGTTTCCCAGGGCTAGCAGGATAGTCTATGGCAGTGGTAGGCAGTTGGGGTGCAGGACTGAGGGTGCCGAATAACCAACAGACACACCACAGTGCATAGTTTCCTTTATCTTTCTATCTGGCAAGTTCAGACTAAGATACAGTCCACAGGTGATGTTGTGAATCCGGGTGGCCTGGAAGCAAGTTGCGGATCTCCTCACCCGGTGGCTTCTGAAGCCTCCTAGATGCGCTCCTTTTTGCTGGTCTTGTCTGCCTGCAACTAAGCTTCGACCCTCTCTTCCTGCTGGTAAGTCTCTCACCCATGTGGCAGGCAACTTAAGCTCTTCCCAGGCACCACTCCTACAGCAACTGTCCCTGAGCTCTCCAATTCTGTTGTGCCTCCAGGTGCTTTGGTGTGGCCGTGAGATGTGGAGTCTCCCAACCTTTGGTTTTGGTTGCTGGGCCTTTAGTACCCTCACAACCTCAGATCCTGGTGTCTGTTTCTGCCGCTCTGATCTGGGGTGAGGCGGCAACTGGCTCCACTCCTTAGACCTAGTTCTCTCCTTCCTCAGACTCTCACCTACAGGTCACTAACGCTTGCTAGTCTCTATTCTCGGACAAGCCTGGCACTGCTCCAGTCTGCAGGATGTCTTCACAATCCTCCTAGGAACTGAACTAATTAACCTTGCCCCCAGACCAGAATTTATAGGGGAGCTCCCCTGAACCTGGGTGCTGAGCTCCCCCTTCTGGTCTGGAGTCAGGGAAAGTGTTACATGCTGTGGGCTTACCTGGTGTGGATATCCCTTTTTGTTTTCAAGCATGACATCACCCCCCGAGGGAGGCAGTGCCATTATGGCAACTGCAATCGGGGGTACCACAAGGACATTTTTCCTTCCCATCATACATAACAAGCCTTTTTATAAGGAAACAAACTCAAGTTTTGCTTAACCCCTTCATCCCTGAGCAATTTTCCATTTTTCATTTTTGTTTTTTCCTCCCTTTCTTCTAAGAGAATTTATTTTTTATTTTTCTGTCCACAGCCATACGAGGGCTTGTTTTTTGTAGGGACAAGTTGAACTTTTAATTAACATCATTCATTTTATCCTGTGATGCACTGGAAAACAGTAAATAAAATTCCAAATGCATTAAAATTGCAAAAATAACTGCAATTTCAAAATTTTTTGGGGGGATTTTATGTATCATGTATACCAGGGGTAGGGAACTCCAATCCTCGATAGCCGCACACAGGTCATGTTTTCAGGATTTCCTTAGTGCTGCACAGGGGTGGGAATCATTACCAGTCCAGGTGATTCAATTATCACCTGTGCATTACTAGGGCAATCCTAACAACCTGCCCTAGAGTTCCCTACCCCTGATGTATACTATATGATAAAACTGACCTGACAGTATGATTCTGCAGGTCAGTAGGATTACATAGATAGGAAACATACATAGTTTATTTTTTTATTTAAGTGGTTAAAAAAAAAATCTGATATTTGGTGAAAAAATTATTTTGATTGTGTTGCCATATTCCGAGATCTACAGTGTTGGCCGAAAGTATTGACACCCCTGCAATTCTGTCAGATAATACTCAGTTTCTTCCTGAAAATGATTGCAATCACAAATTCTTTGGTATTATTATCTTCATTTAATTTGTCTTCAATGAAAAAACACAAAAGAGAATGAAGCAAAAAGCAAAACATTGATCATTTCACACTAAACTCCAAAAATGTGCCAGACAAAAGTATTGGCACCCTCAGCCTAATACTTGGTTGCACAACCTTTAGCCAAAATAACTGCGATCAACCGCTTCCGGTAACCATCAATGAGTTTCTTACAATGCTCTGCTGGAATTTTAGCCCATTCTTCTTTGGCAAACTGCTCCAGGTCCCTGATATTTGAAGGGTGCCTTCTCCAAACTGCCATTTTTAGATCTCTCCACAGGTGTTCTATGGGATTCAGGTCTGGACTCATTGCTAGCCACCTTAGAAGTCTCCAGTGCTTTCTCTCAAACCGTTTTCTAGTGCTTTTTGAAGTGTGTTTTGGGTCATTGCCCTGCTGGAAGACCCATGACCTCTGAGGGAGACCCAGCTTTCTCACACTGGGCCCTACATTATGCTGCAAAACTTGTTGGTAATCTTCAGACTTCATAATGCCATGCACACGGTCAAGCAGTCCAGAGCCAGAGGCAGCAAAACAACCCCAAAACATCAGGGAACCTCCGCCATGTTTGACTGTAGGGACCGTGTTCTTTTCTTTGAATGCCTCTTTTTTTCTCCTGTAAACTCTATGTTGATGCCTTTGCCCAAAAAGAGAGAACATTCTTCCAAAACGTTGTAGGCTTTCTCAGGTAAGTTTTGGCAAACTCCAGCCTGGCTTTTTTATGTCTCGGGGTAAGAACTGGGGTCTTCCTGGGTCTCCTACTATACAGTCCCTTTTCATTCAGACGCTGACGGATAGTACAGGTTGACACTGTTGTACCCTCGGACTGCAGGGCAGCTTGAACTTGTTTGGATGTTAGTCGAGGTTCTTTATCCACCATCCACACAATCTTGCGTTGAAATCTCTTGTCAATTTTTCTTTTCGTCCACATCTAGGGAGATTAGCCACAGTGCCATGGGCTTTAAACTTCTTGATGACACTGCGCACGGTAGACACAGGAACATTCAGGTCTTTGGAGATGGACTTGTAGCCTTGAGATTGCTCATGCTTCCTCACAATTTGGTTTCTCAAGTCCTCAGACAGTTCTTTGGTCTTCTTTCTTTTCTCCATGCTCAATGTGGTACACACAAGGACACAGGACAGAGCGTGAGTCAATTTTAATCCATGTCAACTGGCTGCAAGTGTGATTTAGTTATTGCCAACACATGTTAGGTGCCACAGGTAAGTTACAGGTGCTGTTAATTACACAAATTAGAGAAGCATCACATGACATTTCTAAGGGTGACAATACTTTTGTCCACCCCCTTTTTTATGTTTAGTGTGGAATTATATCCAATTTGGCTTTAGGACAATTCTTTTTGTGTTTTTTTCATTGAAGACAAATTAAATGAAGATAATAATACCAAAGAATTTGTGATTGCAATCATTTTCAGGAAGAAACTGAGTATTATCTGACAGAATTGCAGGGGTGTCAATACTTTTTGCCCTGACTGTATAAGGCTTTATCGGGATATGGGGTTTCATGAGGGTTAATTTTTTGATGGTGTTACTGATAATATTTTTGTGTTAGATACCATGTTTTGATTGCCTCTTATTGTATTTTATTGCAATGTTGTGGTAACCAAAAAAACTATTCTGGTGGTTTGACTTTTTTTCTTGTTATACTGTTTACCAATCAGATTACCGTATATACTCGTGTATAAGCCGAGTTTTTCAGCACAAAAAATGTGCTGAAAAGTCCCCCCTCGGCTTATACACGAGTATATACGGTAAGTGCTTCCAAATCCCTGCTTTTCACTAATCTGTATGCAGCCCCCCCCCCCCCCCCCGTGGTATCCAGGGCTCCCCTTGCTGCACACCTGTAAAGTAAGATGTAAGTATACTTATCGCTGCCCTCGCTGCTGCCGCCGCCGCTCCGCTGCTCGGTCACCGCGCTGCTCCGGGTCTTCATGCTTCCTTCTCCGGCGCGCAGGAAATGACGTCATTGTTCGAGCGCCGGAGAAGGAACAGGAAGCATGAAGACCCGAAGCAGCGCGGTGACCGAGCAGCGGAGCGGCGGCGGCAGCGAGGGCAGCGATAAGTATACTAACATCTTACTTTACAGGTGTGCAGCAAGGGGAGCCCTGGATACCACGGGGGGCTGTATACAGCTGGGGCTGCTGTATACAGCTGGGGCCCCTGTACTACTGATGGGGGGAGGTCTGTATACCCCTGGGGCTGCTGCTGTATTATACCCCCTGGGGCTGCTGCTGTATTATACCCCCTGGGGCTGCTGCTGTATTATACCCCCTGGGGCTGCTGCTGTATACTACCCCCTGGGGCTGCTGCTGTATTATACCCCCTGGGGCTGCTGCTGTATACTACCCCCTGGGGCTGCTGCTGTATTATACCCCCTGGGGCTGCTGCTGTATTATACCCCCTGGGGCTGCTGCTGTATACTACCCCCTGGGGCTGCTGCTGTATACTACCCCCTGGGGCTGCTGCTGTATTATACCCCCTGGGGATGCTGCTGTATTATACCCCCTGGGGCTGCTGCTGTATTATACCCCCTGGGGCTGCTGCTGTATTATACCCCCTGGGGCTGCTGCTGTATACTACCCCCTGGGGCTGCTGCTGTATACTACCCCCTGGGGCTGCTGCTGTATACTACCCCCTGGGGCTGCTGCTGTATTATACCCCCTGGGGCTGCTGCTGTATTATACCCCCTGGGGCTGCTGCTGTATTATACCCCCTGGGGCTGCTGCTGTATTATACCCCCTGGGGCTGCTGCTGTATACTACCTCCTGGGGCCTGTATGTACCACTGGGGAGGCTGCTGTATACCACACTGCTGGGGGCTGTATACCACACTGCTGGGGCTATATAAATGTGCTGGGGTCCACCCTCGGCTTATAGACGAGTCAATAGGTTTTCCCAGATTTTGGGGGCAAAAGTAGAGGGGTCGGCTTATACACGGGTCGGCTTATACCCGAGTATATACGGTAATTTATTTTATATTTTAATATATCAGACTTTTAAAAAATGCACCAATGCCAAATACATGGATTTGGAAAAAAATGTTTTATTTTTAACGAGGCAAAAGGGGGGTAATTTGAACTTAATAGCTCACTTAGGGGACTTGAAGAATAATCAAATGAATGCTTGTGCTCTACATAGTAGTTTGCATGGGAAACTCAAGCATTTTTGCAGAAGACCCTACTGGGAGGGCTGAAGAAGCAGGAAAATCGATTAATTGGATGGAAACAGCAATCAGATGGAATGGGATCAGCATAGTGAAGACCCCTGGATGCATCCCCCAGGTCACTGTTGGGAACAGTGTTGTCAGAGTATTAGGCTGTGGGAAAATGATTTGTTTTTATAGCTTTTCTTTAATGTGTTTTTGAGTGTACGTTTGAAACAGCGGGACGTGTGCTGCTGCATTGAGGAGGGGCAGAATGGAGCCTGGGCCCGCTTTTTCAGTCCACAGCCTCAGGGACTTCTGTAAGTTATAAGTTATTTTCTGCTGTTTTATAGGGCGGATTTAGCTCAGAGAGGGATAGATAGGGAGCAGCTAGGAAGGTGCAGGGACAGGTAGTGATAGTGTAGGGGCTTAGATCCAGGTGACAGGTTCCCTTTAAAGGGAATCCTGTTGTCGGCAAAGTTAATTGGAATCTTGAAGTGTCATGCAGCGTTTTTTCACCCAATGACTTCAATGAAGTCAGTAAAAAAACGCTAAAAATACACAGGCGAAGAACACATTAAAAATGTGTGAAAAAAACACATTGAAAAAGCCTTTTTGTTGCTGCATTTTTCATGCCAAGAGAAACAGAAGTGGTGCAGGAATTTCACTCCAACAGTCTGACAATAAAACATACAAAACTGAAGATGAAATGGATTTTAATGGAAAAAATATTAGGAAACATTCTTTCATGTATAATGTCTAGTATAATAGAAAAAATGAAAAAGAAAAAAAGCACTTCCTGCATCCTATAATAGCTGAGCCATCCCTCAAGGTACCTTTACACGCCGCGACGGCAGGCTGGATACATCCCGCTACAGGCTACAAATGTAGCTTGTAGCGCCAATATCGCCCGTCGTAGCGGCGTCTGAAGACGTGACGCTGCAGCCGGCAACAGATACATCTGTTTCCTAGGTCTGCTCGAAAACTGATGGCTACATCGCCGATGGTAGCGAGCTGTATCGGCGTGTAAAGAGGCAACGGAAGGGAACTCTGGACACCCGGGGCTGTAGCTGCAATGTAGCTAAGGCGTGACCCAGGCTCCGGGATACCGCGCCCCATCACCGATCATTGGAGGAAGCTCCTGCATGACGATTGGTAGTCGCTGCCTAGGGCGGCATATTTAAGGAGCTGACCAGTCACACTACACAATCGCTCGAGCGTGCTGTGTTTCTCAGCCTCCTGCGATGCCTGCCCAATCATGATGATATTGCGCTGTCCTATCATCGTACGGACGGCTCGTAATCCACGATTGTGGCACGCCTATGTGCTGTCCCTGCTGTACCAGGTCCGCCCATATTAGCTTATTGTAGCGCTGTGTAAACGTGGTACGCTAAGCTACAGCTGGCTACTTGACACACCCGGCGATGTAGCTAGCTACAGATGTAGCGTGGCGTAGCGCACCTTATGGCGGCGTGTAAAGAGGGTGCGTTGACCGTTTGTAGGCGTTTGAGCGTGCTCGTGCACGTGAAGTAGCGGGATGTATCCAGCCTGCCGTCGCGGCGTGTAAAGGTACCATCACTGTATTTCCTCTTTGCCTATGACTACATAGTATGCCATAGGATGTTTTATAATATTGTGCATTGTAACTCCTGCACATTAGTTCTGTGAGTGGTAGCATGTCTAATCCCACACTACTCTCTGCTGGCCTTTCTGAAAACTACAATTTCCTTGACATCATCTGTCCACTCCTTTCATCTAGAGATTACTGGCAATAAAGAATAGAAAGGCCGCACTTTATACAGAGAACGTTCTACAAAAAGGCAGAGTTTATGCTACAGTGTGCTTTACCGCTCTGTGCAGAGTTGCGGTTCATTCTGCCTCACATCAGTGACAGAGTGGGCACAGGGGAAGGAGGTGAGCACACACTCTGCAGCACTGAGAGCGGTCATCTCCTTCACAGAGCTACGGATTCGGCACAGTGTTGAATAGAAAGAGATGACCGCTATGTTGCAATGTGGTTCAATCAGACTTTACATAGGTGAATGGGGATGGTCATATTGAGGACAGGGGAGGGCTTATTGGAGTATGGGGAGGGCTTGCTGGGGACTGTTGGAGTCTGGATGTAAACAATCAGCTGTGACATTACTGCCAGGCTCCAAAACAAACACACATCTAGACAGGGGCTGAGCTGCTCCTTCACATGTCGAACTATCATATATAGAAAATGACCCGCCCAGGGGTCTTTGGAAGCTCAGTGGCCGGTGCCCGGGCTCGTACTCTGGGGGTCATTTGGTAAAAAGGGTAAAATAATAAAAAGAAGTCTCGTGACGCCAACTGCAGTATGCTGGTGATCTCACAGGCGCCGCTCTCAGACTGCCGGGGACAATGGTATTGCAGCCAGTTGACAATGCTTGCTGCAGGCGGAGCTGGGTCCGGGGCCACCGGGGCTACTTATAAGTTTTAGCAAAATGAGACACCGGAGGCTTGCTGGATTTGTACGGGTACTTTACTGGTAACAGTTCATGGTAACACTTCAGTTTACAGACACGCAGTCTTTGCGGGTAGCTGGCCGGGTAGTTGCCGGAGGGTATAAAGTCTCTCTGAGGCTCTCAAGTGTTCTTTCTTTAGTACATTCACTGTCCTCTGTGTCTTTCTTGCGCCTCCTTACTATCCGTGCACTGCCCTGTACAAACCCTCTTCCTACCAGGCCCGTCGGGTGTGATGAGGTGACCCTTCTCTTCTCTAAGGGGCCTAACCCGGTTTGAGGATACCTGGTGGAGCTGTACATTGTGGACAAGGTCGGGGGCTGCTTGGCAGACATGCGACCCACCGGTGTTGGCGGCTCAGGGTTGGACACCGCCTTCACCGCGACTCGGAGCTGGTACCCTGTTGTGGACCGGGATTCCCCAGACCATTTACTCTCGCAGTCTGGCACTGGGTCTCCCACTTTAGTCTGGGTCGCCACTCCTTTTCGGCGCCCTCCCTGTGGTGTCCCTCTAGGACTTGCTCCTTGCTTCGTCCCTCAGACTAGACTAGATCCGTCTGTGTGTTTCCCCCTCTCACACGCTGATCTGCCCTGAACTCCTCCCACTGTGACTGAGTCTCTTAGCAGAGGATTTAACCCTGTAGTCCCCTGCTCTAGAGTGTGTGAATGCAGGATGAAAGCCTCAGTTTAACATTACACCCTCAATGACTGAGATACCACACGCTCAGTTGTGGTGCAGTACCCCTACTGTGGCGCACTGACCTGTGGGGCGCCACAGTAACCATGCAAAATCCTAACACAGTGTAAATTACAAACTGTTAGAATTTTTCTGCCTAGATATGTACATAGATTTTATAAAAAGCCCAGACAACCCCTTTAAGAAAGAGACTGGGCAAAAAGGACCTGCATGGCAGAGTTCAAAGACAAAAACTACTGCTGAGCAAAAAGAACATAAAGGCTCATCTCAGTTTTGCCAGCAAACATCTTGATGATCATCAAGACTTTTTGAAGAATACTCTGTGGACAGATGAGACAAGACAAAAATACAACTTGGATGGTGTTTATATACCATTACATCTGGATTGGAAGTAACACAGCATTTTAGAAAAGGAACATCATACCAACAGTAAACTATGGTGGTGGTAGTGTGATGTTTTGGGGCTGTTTTGCAGCTTCAGGACTTGGGTGACTTGGCGTGGTAAATGAAACCATGAATTCTGCTGTCTACCAAAAAATCCTGAAGGAGAATGTCCGGCCATCTTATCATGTCATCCAGCTGAAGTGCTCTTGGATTATGCAGCAGGACAATTATCAAAAGACACCAGCAAGTCCATCTCTGAATGGCATATGAAAAACAAAATTAAGACTTTAGAGGGACCTAGTCAAAGTCCTGACCTTAATCTGATTGAGATGTGGTGGCATGACCTTAAAAAGGCGGTTCATGCTCAGAAACTCTACAATGTGGCTAAATTACAACAATTTTCCCAAAATGGTCAAAATTCCTCCAGAGTGGTGTAAGAGACTGATTGCCAGTTATTGCAAACGCTTGATTGCAGTTGTTGTTGCTAAGGGAGGCCCAACCTTTTAGGTTTTAGGGGGTAATCACTTTTTCACACAGGGTCCTGTCGGTTTGGATTTCTTTTTCCCTAATAAAGACCTTCATTTATAAAATGTATGTTGTGTTTGTATTACCTTTGTCTAATATTTACATTTGTTGGGTGACTTTTGAGTGTGACAAACATGCAAAAGAAATCCGGAAGAAGGCAAACACTTTCACACCACTGTGCATATATAATTGAATTAAAGTAATGAAATGCATATGTAGTGTACATTTTATATTAAGAAATTTTATTGGATGATGATGATGATGATAATAAATTGTGTTCATATCCACACACTGTATTTGCAATAATGTGATATGATATAGGATTTGGGGGAACGTTTCCTGAACATTTCTTACAGAAAAAACAAAGCATTTCCTAGACAGTGTGCAATTGTTATTTTCCTGGCTCCTTCATGTTTCATAGATTCTATGATTCATCTTTAACCTCTGGCATCATATATATTGATCCAATACTAAGGCCTAAGTAATTATAGAGTTTATGGTATTAGCTCAATGTAGTGACCTCCAACACAGCTTAAGTGCTAAGGCTTTTTATGATGTAGTGAGTCGCTTTAGATCTGCTGTTTGTGCATTGACGTTCGAGAGGGAGCAATATGTATCTTGTTTTCTTCATAAATGAGTCTGTAGGTATACACTGCACTTTCCGCTGATTCCCGTGAACTCATGCATCCATCTCAACACTAATGGTCACAATGTTTTCCCAACATACACATTTTATGGATATACAAAAAAAATACACGGTGCAAGGATATTGTTTTTATGGCTTTATACTATGACACAGAAATAAAAGCTTTGTTTCCACCTTACCTTGAAACTAATACGCTCATAAGCTGAAGCGCCTGGAGGACTTTCTTTGCAAGATACCAGGAAATGCCCTTGGGACTTCTGTAGCAGCTGTAAAATAGTATTAAACAAGTGGTATTTGGCAGCGCTATAGCCTGGATCACTAAAAAAACTACCTATCGCATTACTTACAGCTCTTTTGCAGGTAGTTCAATATCTCTATAGTCAACATCAAATTCAGCTCATAGATACAGTACATTTCTAAATTAGTTGAAAAAGTCAAGTCAATGTGAAATATGTATCTAATTGTAAATATGATTGCTAAAAAGAAATCTTCCATTTACATAGTGATATAGGCACTTATTCATTGGGGTAATATCTAAAGTGTACCTATCATTTCAGATGACTTTTCAGAATAAGGTGTCATGTGTGTGAGAAATAGCACTACTTCTCGCCATTATAGGACTTGTCGACTGCATTTTTCACCAGTTTTTCCATTTGCAGGCTCGATTTCTACTTTGTTCTTCAAAAACAAGTGGGCAGAGACTAGTTGCTATGATGTCTCCCATACTCATACAGCCGGTGAAACAAGTATTGCACAGTAGAGATGAGCGATGTTCGATCGAACATGTTCACCAATTTCAAATTCGACCTGTTTTGGGCTATGTTTGAGTCATTTGACGAATGCGAACCATTTGCTAAAAATTTGGTAATTCGAGGCTATGTTCGATAACGGTTCGTTGACCGAAGCGTTACTGACTTTTCACGGTAATGCTTTTGTTCAAAGTTATTATGAGTTTCAGTGTCTAGGAATGGTCGGCGAGAGGGGGGCTGGGGAGAGGTCTGTGGTCAAATAATGCAGATGTCCTTCCTGCACTTAATGTGGGTGGTCCGGTCTGTCAGCCTATCAGCATGCATAGAGCAAAGTGCACTTCTTGCACACAAGGGCTTGTGTCATTGGCTGGGTATGTCACATATCCTTGCCATATAAGAAGCGGCCATTTTTCCGCATTGCCATTTTGTCAGTGTTGGAGCTCAGTGTCAGACGCCACCGCTGTTACTGTGTGCGCTACATAGAAAGATAGTTAGATAGTGATTCCATTCCAAATTAGTTAGAAAAATAATAGGTTTAGGGACTACTTCCAAGAACAGCCCTTTTTAGGGCTTAAAAGCACTGTGTGCCAGGCAGGTCTGTTCCAGTGATTTGCAAGCGTTTCTTACAGCATCTGGCCACAACTAGCCAAGTAAATCTTTTTAGCTAGCAGCAGTTTGTGCCAGGCACTGGTGTAGCACTGTTCTGAAAAAAGCTACACCCCCTGTGTTCACTAGCCTTTTTTTACTGTATCTAGCCAAACAAATCCTTTTTGGCTAGTAGCAGTGTGTGCCAGGCTCTGGTGTAGCACTGTTGTGAAGAAAGCTACACCTCTTGTGTTTACTAGTCTTTCTTTTACTGCATCTAGCCAAGCATATCTTTATGGCTAGAAGCAGTGTTTGACTAGGTAGCTGTGGTCCTGTGTTCTGTTGAAATCTACCGCCTCACAGCGCAGAAAAGACTTTTGTATTGCATCTACCCAAACACACTTACCAAAATCTATTTAGGGTAGTACCACTGTTTGACTAGATAGCTGTGGTCCAGTGCTCTGTTGAAATCTACCACCACAAAGCACAGAAAACACTTGTATATTGCATCTGCCCAAACCTACTTACCAAAACCTATTTAGGGTAGTACCACTGTTTGGCCACTCAGCTCTGCTACTTTTACTTCTTTAGTTTTTTGTGCCAACAACTAGAGAGTTGACAATTAGTTACCCTCAAATATGAGAGGTAAAAGGTCTGCTGATTGTGGAGAGTGGAATAGGCGTATTGGAAAGGGGAAAAATCTTTGTGTCCATGAGATAGGTGCTAAAGTAACAGAAACATCTGCTGAACAAATACCGTCTTCAAGCCAAACTAAAATGTCTACTTCTTTTCGTGGATGATCTGCTATCATCCCTTTTTTATGCAGCAGAGCATCACTAAAACTTGTGGATGAGGCCTAGAAAAGAGCAGGTGCTTCAATGGATATCAAGCGCTCCATCAAGTGGGCTCTCCTCCACCTCAACTTCAACATCACAAACACTCCGGTCCTCAGAGGTGTCACCCCAATCGCACTTGCTTCTTCACAACTCACAAGTCTCGAGCTGCCCTACTGACTATGGGTTAACACAGATCGGTGAGTCTGCAGAGCTGTTCACTCACATTATAGCCTAGGTCTGCTCCAAAGCTTCAATGAGTCAAGATGACGAAATGATCTGCATCGATGCCCAAAATCTTTTTAAGTTGGATCCAGGCAGGCCCAGATGAAGAAGGGTCTGAGCATAATGTACACCCTCATTCCCAAACTGTAACCCCTGTTGGTGGAGACAATGAGGCAGATTATGATGGGACTCAGATACCTGATTGGAACGACAACTTGACTTTGCGCTCAGGGCAGAAAGAGGTTGGCTCTGAGGACAACGAGTGTGAGAACACACAGGGTGATGATGAGGTTGGAGATCCCACTTACTGTCAACGCACAGGAAGGCAGTTGATAATCTCAGCAGAGGAGGTGGAGGAGTATTCTAGTGACAATGTTAGGTTGCGGCCTCCTGGAGAGAGACGGAGTCCTTGAAGCACGTCAACAACTGTGTCCTCAGCCACAACTCTGCCTCTTTGCAGAAGCCGTGGTGGCTCTGCAGGGCGCATGGGCGCTAAGCCTTGCCTAGCCTGGGCCTTTTTTCAAAGGATTACAAAGGATTACCCAACTCATGTTATCTGCAAAATTTGTAAACAAAATCTAGGTAGAGGCCAAAAAATCAATAGTTTGAGTACTTCATGCATGAACCTTCTCATATACATGAGGAATAAGTCACAGTGGGAAGCTCACTGTGATACAATGCGGCCTAGCGGGCCTGGCCAGACACCGTCTGGCCCATCAAGTGCATCTGCAGCTTCTTCATCATCTTTGACTGTGGGGACAGCTGTCACACAGGCTTTTAGCCGCAGAACTTCCACCTCTTTACCCGCAACAGCCAGTGTGATTGACAGGTTGTCAGCTGCTTTGGAAGTGGAAACACCTGCTGGCGTTGAGCACTGTGAGACATCGAGACCACCACCTTTTTTTTTAATGCAACATAATATGTCCACCTTCATGTCCCTCACAGTCCAGCAGTTTGTCTGGAACATTGTACTCAACCCTGCCTCCGCACAGCAGCCAGTCCTCGGTCCCTCAGATGTGGACAAGTAAAAGACCATTTCCTCCTACTCATGCCAAAGCTAAGAGGTTGAATTTCACCATCTGCAAGCTGTTGTCTACGGAAATACTGTTTTTTTGGCTGGTGGATACAGAGGATTTTCGAGATCTTATGGACGTTTCAGTGCCCCAGTACCAGAGGCCCAGTCGCAACTACTTCTCGAAGAAAGGTGTGCCTGCGCTACACCAGCATGTTGCACGTAACATCACCACTTCCTTGAGAAACTCTGTGTGTGAAAGGGTGCCTTTCACCACAGACACCTGGATGAGTAAGCATGGACAGGAGCGTTACATGTCGCTGACTGGGCACTGGGTGACTAAGGTGACAGCAGGAGAAGGAGCTGCTGTACAAGTGTTGCCATCCCCACGAGTTGTGTGTCAAACCTCTGTATCTAGAAATTCTTCCACTGCTTCTGCCTCCTCCACCTCTTCTAGGTCCTCCACTTGCGCCCAAAGCCTGACTGGTATTGTGACCCGCGTTCAAACTGTGCAGAATGAATGCAGCTAACCTCCTTACCATGCTGGCAGCAGGGCTCAACGCCATCAGGCAGTGTTTACATTAAAATGTCTGGGAAATGTGAGTCACGGCATATATCAAAGAGGATTAATTTCTAAAATATAACTTTTATTTGATTTTGTTAAAAAGAAACCTATAGTTCCTGTGATGCGGTTTATGCAATCCAAACCTTACCAAGGGGATCTAGGAGGGTGGGAACGCTGTCCCTTTACTCTCCCTATCTCACCCTGCCTTGCAATGGAGTTTTAGACACGTAAAATTCTTGCTGGTGTCCCCATACCACGGCGACTGCCCCTCCTAACCCTGATTGCACACTAGGGTGAGGGGTTATGGGTCTCACAATTTCACACTAACCTAAAGACCTATTTGTCTCGTATATGTGTCATGGAAGTGCAAAAAGAAGTCCTACTAGCAGAGTCCGGGTCAATCCCCGTTACTCAGTGGAAAAAGCCACATAGGACGTGTTTGTACAAAAAAATCTGTTTCTTGTGATAGGGACCCCCTCTATCACAGGGTGTGTGTATAGAGGCATGTTAGTGTGGTGACCTATTTTCCAATACCAACAATGGTTGGCAATAAACCAAATCTCAGATGAGATATATGTCACACTTTACCTATAACCAACACACACCCATAAGATATGTACATAATAACACTGTCAGAGACCAAAACCTGGCCCAGACCATAGCATGTAGGACATATAAGGCACACAACCGTGCCACTGAGGGCGCCTGTAAGGCAGGGGTGTAGTACCCAATGTAGCTAGCCACTAGTCACTTAGCTTAGCATGATGATGCCGCGTCCTTCACTCTACGCGTTTCCCCCACCGTAGTTCTCGTCGGAGGGTTCCTCAGGAGTGATCCTCCGGCCGCCATTTACCATACTGAAGGGGAGAAGGCGGATCATCATCTCCTTCAACCTGGGCGACCCAGGGCACAGACCGGTGCCCGGTGCTGCGGAGGATCACTCCTGAGGAACTCCTTACAGGTGCCCTCAGTGGCACGGTTGTGTGTCTTATATGTCCTACATGCTATGGTCTGGGCCACTTCCATGGCACATATACGAGACAAATAGGTCTTTAGGTTAGTGTGAAATTGTGAGACCCATAACCCCTCACCCTAGTGTGCAATCAGGGTTAGGAGGGGCAGTCGCCGTGGTATGGGGACACCAGCAAAAATTTTACGTGTCTAAAACTCCATTGCAAGGCAGGGTGAGATAGGGAGAGTATAGGGACAGCGTTCCCACCCCCTAGATTCCCTTGGTAAGGTTTGGATTGCATAAACCGCATCACAGGAACTATAGGTTTCTTTTTAACAAAATCAAATAAAGTTATATTTTAGAAATTAATCCTCTTTGATATATGCTTGGAAAAAGTTTGGATTATGTAATAACCAGAAAATCGGTAAGCAATGAAATGTGAGGAGTTGTGGTCAGCTCTGGAGACTGAGTTTAATCAATGGTTGTCTCCACTGAACCTGAAGCCAGGGAAGGGCGTGTGCGACAATGTTGCAAATCTGGGTGCGGCCCTTTGCCGGGGCAAGGTGACACACATGCCTTGTATGGCTCACATGTTGAACCTGGTTGTCCAGCAATTTTTAGTCCACTATCCCAGCCTAGATGCGCTTCTACAGAGGGCACGATCACTGTGTGGTCACTTCCGCCATTCGCATCCTGCAGCTTAATGACTTGCATTGCTACACAAGTCGTATGGCCTGCTTGTTCACTGTCTGAAATGCGATGTGCCGACACGATGGAATTCCACTCTGCACATGTTGCAGTGACTGCAGCAGCGACGAGCCCTGGTGCAATATGTTATGACGTATATCCTGGGCCAATGCGATCAGGAGGTGGGGCAAATCACACTGCTGGAGTGGTCTCAGATCAAGGACCTCTGCACCCTTCTGCAGAGTTTTGAAATGGCTTCTAAGATGCTTAGCGCTGACGATGCCATTATCAGCATGACTATTCCAGTCATCTACATGCTAGAGCACACTTTAACCAGTATTCGGAGTCAGGTGGTGGGCCAATAGGAAGGGGAATAAGTAGAGGAGGAAGCATATGCGGAAGGGATAACAAGATCTCAAAGGTCCAGATGGTCGGCAGTACCAAGGCGGCTGGCATGGGAGGGTGGGGGAGAAGGAACAATGAGGGCGCATGGTAGCAGCCAAACTGTTGATGAAGGTGCAGGAGCCAAGGAAGTAATGGAGGACGAATAGGCGATGAGCATGGAAGACTCAGCAGATGAGGGTGATCTTGATCACATTTCTGTTGTGCAACATTGGGGAGAGAGGCCAGAGGAAGGAAGTGTGAATGTTACCTTGCCACCACCAACACAACAAGAACTTGGGCCTCCTGGATGCGCAAGACACATGAGTGCCTTCTTGCTGCAGTACCTGCAACATGATCCTCAGATTGTTAAAAGTAATGCCAACTACTGGGTTGCCACACTGTTAGATCCCCGGTACAAGAGTAAATGTGGCCAAAGGCTTCCTGCCCTGGAAAGGGATTCACGCATGCAGGAGTATCAACAGAAGCTTTTACACAATCTTAGTACTGCTTTTCCTCAAAACATTAGTGGTGCACATAGTGAATATCGCAGTTCTAACTTTCCAACCTGGGTAACTTCGAGTCATCATCACTCAGGGTACCTTTATGGTACCTTTACACGCCGCCACAACAGGATGCATACAACCCGCTACAGGCTACAAATGTAGCTTGTCGCGCCAATATCGCCCGTAGTAGCGGCGTCTGAAGACGGGACGACACAGCCGGCTACAGATACATCTGTATCCGTGCACTGCCCATAAACAGATGGCTACATCGCCGATTGTAGCGAGCTGTATCGGCGTGTAAAGAAGGAACAGAAGTGTTGTTCCTACACCATGCTATGTAGCTGGGGCGTGACACAGGCTCCGGGTATCCGCGCCCCCTTCAGCGATCATTGGAGGAAGCTCCTGCGTTGCGATTGGTTGTCGCCGCACAGGGCGGCATATTTAAGGAGCTGACGAGTCACACTACACAATTGCTCGAGCGTCAAGTATTAATCAGCCTCCAGCGATGCCTGGCCAATCATCGTATTATTGCTTTGTCCAATCAGCGTACGGACGTCTCGTAATCCACAATTGTAGCACGCCTATGTGCTGTCCCTGCTGCACCAGGTACGCCCATATTAGATGGTTGTAGCGGTGTGTAAATGACGTACGATGGGCTACAGATGGCTACTTGAGACACCCGGCGATGTAGCTAGCTGTAGATGTAGCGTAGCGTAGCGTAGCGCACCTTGTGGCGGCGTGTAAAGAGGGTGCGTTTCCCGTTGGTAACCGTTTGGGCGTGCTCGTGCACGTGAAGTAGCCGTTGGTATCCATCCTGCAGTGGCGGTGTACCTTTACACGCCGCTACTGGAGGATGGATACAACCCGCTACTTCACTTGCACGAGCACGCTCAAACGGTTACAAACGGTAAACGCACCTCCTTTACACGCCGCCACAAGGTGCGCTACGCTACGCAACATCTATAGCTAGATACATCGCCGGGTGTCTCAAGTAGCCATCTGTAGCTCATCTTAGCTCATTTACACACTGCTACAACCAGCTACTATGGGCGTACCTGGTGCAGCAGGGACAGCACATAGGCGTGCTACAATTGTGGATTACGAGACGTCCGTACGCTGATAGGACAAAGCAATAATACCATGATTGGGCAGGCATCGCAGGAGGCTGATTAATACTTGACGCTCGAGCAATTGTGTAGTGTGACTCGTCAGCTCCTTAAATATGCCGCCCTGTGCGGCGACAACCAATTGCAACGCAGGAGCTTCCTCCAATGATCGCTGAAGGGGGCGCGGAAACCCGGAGCCTGTGTCACGCCCCAGCTACATAGCATGGTGTAGAAACAACCCTTCTGTTCCTTCTTTACACGCCGATACAGCTCGCTACAATCGGCTTTGTAGCCATCTGTTTTCGAGCAGTGCTCGGAAACAGATGTATCTGTTGCCGGCTGTCTCGTCCCATCTTCACACGCCGCTACTACGGGCTATATTGACGCTACAAGCTACATTTGTAGCCTGTAGCGGGTTGTATCCATCCTCCAGTAGCGGCGTGTAAAGGTACCCTCAGACGTTAACAGTAAGGGGCCCTTTACACGCCGCTACTGGCGGGTGGATACAACCAGCTACAGGCTACAAATGTAGCTTGTAGCGGCAAAATACCCCGTAGTAGCGGCGTGTAAAGACGGTAGGAGGCACCCGGCAACAGATACATCTGTTTCCGAGCACTGCCCGGAAACAGGTGGCTACACAGGCGATTGTAGCGTGCTGTATCGGCGTGTAAAGAAGCAACAGAAGGGATGTGTCGACATCAGGCAATGTACCTGGTATGTAGCTGGGGCGTGACACAGGCTCCGGGATACCGCCCCCCTTCAGTGATCATTGGTGGAAGCTCCTGCGTTACGATTGGTAGACGCTGCATAGGGCGGCATATTTAAGGAGCTGACCAGTCACACTACACAATTGCTCGAGCGTCATGTATTAAACAGCCTCCTGCGATGCCTGGCCAATCATGGGTTTCTTGCTTTGTCCTATCAGCGTACGGACGTCTCGTAATCCACAATTGTGGCACGCCTATGTGCTGTCCCTGGTGCACCAGGTCCGCCCATATTAGCTGGTTGTAGCGGTGTGTAAATGAGGTAAGATGAGCTACAGAAGGTGACTTGAGGCACCCGGCGGTGTATCCGGGGATAGATATCACGTAGCGTAGCGTAGCTTGTGGCGGCGTGTAAAGATGGTGCGTTTACCGTTTGTAACCGTTTGTGCGTGCTCGTGCACGTGAAGTAGCTGGTTGTATCCATCCTCCAGTAGCGGCGTGTAAAGGTACCCTAACAGTGTATCTGGTAACAGCAATTTTGTAGAATCATTTCACCATTTTTTTAGACCATCCGTTACAACGCCATAAGAGAGAACAATTCTGACATATAGTGAATGCCTAGAGAGGATAGTACAGGAGTATATACAGCTGAATATCAATGCCATGACTGTGGAACTGGACCCTTGTGCATTTTAGGCTTCAAAACTGGAAAAATGGCTTGAGCTCGCCACTCAAGCCTTGGAGATCTTGTTGTGCCCCGCAGCCAGCGTTCTCTCTTAATGTGTCTTCAGCGCTGCTGGTGGTGTGCTGATGGATAAGCGCACATGGCTGTCCAGTTACAATGTAGACAGAGTAACGTTTATCAAATGAACAAGTCATGGATCTGCAAGGACTTTCCCACCCCTGTGTCAGCCTGGGGAGACTAAACGCTTGTGTACTTTTCAATGTGCTTCATTAAACTCCCCATTTCAATATTTCAACTCTGGGGCAATTGTTGCCACTTAAGTGGTGGCTGTACCATTTTTTTTTTTTTTGAAAAATGGAGACTGTTGTTAGGATCTCCTTGCTGTTTGTTGCTTGACTTGAGTAGGGCCCTCTGAGCTCAATACCTATCCCCGACATTCCTGCCCCTGTTTCTGAATATTCAACCTTTTTGTCCATCGAACCAGGGATTAACAAATTTGCTGTATTCACCATCCACCATTTTTGGGTGCTTAAAAGCAGTAGTTACTACATCTCCCTTAATGTTTGCGTAAACTGGTTTTGGGCATCAAACAAGGTTTTGGCAAATGTGATCTATACCCATGAACAGTTCTGGACCCTTAAAAGCATTGTTTAGATAATCTCCCCTGTCCACTAGGCCTATACAAGTCACTAACCTACCTGACTAGTTCTTCCTGTAAAGCTAGGATCGCATGTGCCTTATGACCCTAGCCAGACGCAAGTGCTAAAAACTTAGAAATGTCCCCCACAATGCTATGCGCTGCCAGGCAAAGCAGCCCCATAGTATCCCGGTGTTTACCTTAGCAGCCGGCCACACACAAAGTCCCAGGATGTGTGCTTTGGCTGAGCGCACAGGAAACACTGTCTGCAGCATTTTCCTGTCCACTGTTGTAGCTTTAACGCTATGTGCTGTGGGGGAAATTTCTAAGTATTTAGCGCTTGCGTCAGGCTAGGGTCACAAGGCAAACGTGACCATAGCCTAATAAACCACAAAACCTATAGTTGTCCCACCTGTGTGTGGCAGGGCATAACAATGATAGTAGCGCTTGCATGAGCTTTGAGTTTATCCATCTTACTAGGCCTAAACAGGTCACTGACCTACCTGACCAGTTTTTTCGGTAATACTCCCCAAGATGTGTGCTTTAGCTGAGTACACAGGAAACTCTGTCTGCAGCATTTTCCTGTGCGCTGTTGTAGCGTTAATGCTATGCGCTGCAGGGGAAATTTCTAAGTATTTAAAGCTTGCGTCAGGCTAGGGTCACAAGGCAAATGTGATCATAGCTTAATAAACCACAAAACTTATAGTTGTCCCACCTGTGTGTGGCAGGACATAACATTATTAGGAGCACTTGCATGAGCATTGAGTGTATCCGGCCTACTAGGCCTAAACAGGTCACTGACCTACCTGACTAGTTTTTCTGGTAATACTCCGCGAAACGTATAGTTGTCTCACCTGTGTGTGTGTGGCAGGGCATAACGTTGATGGGAGTGCTTGCATGAGCGTTGAGTTTATCTGGCCCAGTAGGCCTAAACAGGTCACTGTCTTACCTCTCTAGTTTTTCCTGTAATATTCCACAAAACGTATAGTTGCTGAGCAATGTTTAACCTTGAAATGCTAGGCCAGAACCTGTTCCAGACCCTATGCCATGCAGGCAGGCTGGGTCATTCAGCAATTTTTGGTCTGGGACAATTGATGCCATTTTGCTGTAGTCTTTAATTTGGGAAGTGTGAGGACTCTTGTTGGGCTCCTTTGCTGTGTGGTACATGATTTGAGAAGGGCGTGACATGCCTATACCTGTGTTTCATCCTCCTTTTACTCCTCCAACTCTTTTTACTTAATGTAGAAAACTACTGCCACTTTCTCCTGTAATTCATCCATTTGTCAATTCAAAGTCAGTTTCACTCACCTCTCAAATTTTAGGTGAATGTTAACTACCTTCTATTTTGAAGTGCTTTGGAAGAGAGTTCAGGCTGGCACAGACCGTGTCTCGTGCACCCATGCTATGCCATGAGACTTTTTGTACTGTGGGTAGATTGTTGTCACTTTTCCTGGTATTTGTTGTCTATTCTGAGTAGTTTGGCAGCTTTTGGACAGTTTTGAAGGTGTTTTCTATGTGTTTGCTGTAGCCTGCCATTGATTCCAAGGGGTTCGACGGTGTTCGACGAACATTCGACAAACAATTCGTCGAACACACCCCAACTCGGAGAATCAAATCGAATTCGAACACTTAGGTGGTGGCTCGTCACTATTGCACAGGTCATCAATTTTCAGATTTTTCATATTCCGCTCTTTACTGTTAAGGTACCGTCACACGTGGCAATATTGCTTGCAATTTCACTGGCAATTTGCTGGTTGCAGTGAAATCATGGACATATTGTTCCATTTGTACACGTCAACAAAATAGAACAATGTGTCCATGGTTTCACTGCAACCAGCAAATTGCCAGTGAAATTGCTGCAATATTGCCGCGTGTGACGGTACCTTTAAGGTCTTCCATCCCGCTGTGCATTTCTGTTATGCCATGAGGTGGACATCTTTATTGTCCGCATGTGACACGCACATCATGATGTTGATACCTCCAATCTTCACTTTTAGTATGGTGCTTTAGAAGTAATATGCAGTGCCTACAACACAGAGAAGACACACCCATACTCTACCGGTGCCTGACAAGACTATAAAACTGATAGCCATACTACTAAAAACACCACCTTAGACCTGGCTCCCTAAAAGGCCATCAAGGGGTTTCTCATACCTCCTAAGGAACCAGAGGGGAGGCTACTATGGAAAGATAACCATGAGTTGGAAAGTGGGCAAAAAGTATATAAGGATGCAAAGTGAGGAAACTTAAAGAACATGCACAAAGAAGAAATAAGGAGAATAATAAATGAAATAAGAATAACCTCCTACCAACCTAATTGAGGAACTAAGCAACACCAAGGTGTTGAAAAGACAAATAAAAAGAAGAAATACAAACGGTGTTTGCCTAGCAGGGTCTATATATCTTTTGAACAGAAACACATTGACTAATAAATCAATATTATATTCATCCTTTGACGTCTCGTGGAATTTGGCAGTGTGGTTTTTAACCCTTCATCCTCCCTACTCTATATGCACCGTGCTGGGGACTGCAGCAACCATGATATGCTTTTATAGTGGTTGTAACTCTCACAACCACACAAGGTGAAGCCTCTGATACATATTTAGGTCATATTTTATCTCTCAGACTCTACATCCTCCCTACTTTGGAACTTTGGATTTTCATTGGCTGTAAGCCATAATCATCAACATTTACAGAAATTATCACTTGAAATAGATCACTTTGTTTGTAATAACGCTATATAATATACGTTTAGCTTTATGTGTTGAATTACTGAAATAAAATAACTTTTTGATGATATTCTAATTCTTTGGATGTACCTGTATATCCCAACCCAGACTGTGATAGGATTAACCAAAATGTGACAATAGAAAACACCTGAAGAGGAGCAAGTCCAGAAAGAAAAAATAAAGGTAATAGGAACCATCAGAGTTAGGGCCAGGAAAAAAGGGCCATAGCTCAGCAGACAAGGAAATTGACCAAGGAGCAAGAGGTATCCAGATTGAATAACAAATTGGGTCATAGCAGTTTTAGTGCATCCATAGAGTTTAATTTTGGCCTCATCTGACCAGACTATATTGTCCCAGTAATACACAGCCTTTTCTAAATGTTATTGATCAAATTTACATGCACTTGATCATGCTTTTTATTCAGCCATGGAGTCTTGCGTGATGAGCGTGTACACAGGCCATGGAGGTTGAGTGCATTACATTGTTTTCTTTGAAACAATTGTACCTACTGATTCCAGATCTTTCTGTAGCTTTCTCTGTACAGTTGGTTCTTGGTTCTTGGACAACACTTCTGATATTTTTTTTCACTCCTCTGTCTGAAATCTTGTGGGGAGCACCTGATTGTGGTCAATTTATGGTGAAATTATGTTCTTTCCACTTGGCCCCAACAGTGTTCACTGGGACGTTCTGTCGTTTAGAAATTCTCCTGTTACCAATGCCTTCAGTATGTTTTGCAACAATAAGGTTGTGAATGTCTTGAGATAGCTCACTAGTTTTTCCTATCATAAGATGTTTCATGTGTGGCATTTTGGTAATGACACACATTTTTATAGGCCAACAGTTGAACCAGCTGATATTATTTTTCACTAAGTGCCAGGATTGCTTTCTAATTACTGATAAATTTCAGCTTGTGTCATGACTTTCCAGGGTTTTTTGCACCATATTCATGTCTTCAATACTTTTTCCCTGTATCGTTTCTCATTACTACACATTACTAAATTTATGAACATCTATGGTTTGATTTCTTTGTGTGAATTGGGTGGGTTGTTACTAACATCTGGTGAGAAATTCATGTAAATAACACCTTTAGAAATGTATTTACTTAGAAAATTGGTGACATGTTCTATACTTATTTCACCTTCTGTAGATATGAGGGATTTCTCGTCTTCTGTCTCTGTTACACATGTCCAAAAGTAGCAGCTGCATGGAAGATAGTATATATCAATACTGAGCTAAGTAGCTGTGAGTCTAGGTCTGGGATAAGCGAAATCATTTACTAACTTCACTGTATTATCTCCATCTGTCTGATTTTCTCTTTGACCCTCGATACTATGACACCTTACCTCTCGATAGATTACAATAAGAGGTATAACCTTACACGTCAATTTGTCTGAAGTCTCTCCTGCTTTGACTAAGGTGGATCTAATGGCGGGTTTACACGTTGCGATATCGGAGTTCAATTTCAGTGAAAAGTCACGTGGTTCGATCATTGGAGCCGATATCGTTCCTGCGTTGTATGGTGTGAACGTCCAATACGATGCAGGAACGATGTCAATGCGATATCGGGGATTGAATTAGCGTGCTATTCAATGCCCCGATATTGAAGGGAGATTGGAGTCGGATCGTGCTGTGTGACAGCCCAACTACGATGCGATGTTCAACGTCACCCATTCACTCCCATGTTAAATGTTCGATCCTGGGTTGGGGGGCGTAGACATCGCACGGACGTTGTATTCCGATATCGCAGCGTGTAAACCTCCGATGCGATGCGGCAGAAACTTGCACTAAATGCGCGCTCCCGCGCCATTGAGTTGCGATATCGCAACGATATTGAAACGTGTAACCCCACCTTTAGCCTATTTTTCAAAGTGGATGATGAATCAGGTGAAAGGGAATTGGCTCATAAGTAGAGAAAGAAGGACACTTTCTTTGATATGTCTCAATGTTTCTTATATTTACGTGCACTATTTGTTTTTGCAAAGTTATTGAAATGGCAATGACCATTGTAGTCTGGTCTAGCATGGATGCCTCACTCATGTTTGCTGATCTACTAATGATTTGCATTTTTTTTTATCTAACATCTTTGCCTTAAAATAAATTAGTATTCTCTATGAAATTATTTATCAACTCCATTCCTTAGCAAAATATCAATTACATGTATGAAATTATAGGAGTGATAGCAAATGGATAAGAGCCAGTTTTAAGCTCTCTCCATATGCGGCAGATTCCAACTATATCACACAGCCAGCACGAGTGCGGCACAGCTCATTTCCAGCCACTGCTGTTAACCATTTAAATGCCGCCGTCAGTCTCTGACAATGGTGTTTAATGGCTCCCACAGGAGATCTGTGTCACAATTGTGAAATGTTGATGGGTATTTATAACATCAGGGGCCTTCTGAACGCACCCATTGATGCTAATTTTGTCCTCCTTTGAAGCTCAGTTGTGTGCTGAGCTTCATAAGGAGACCACAAATTTCACTATATACTACAATAGCTTGATATTGGTAAGTGACTGGATGATCACAGGTTGAAGTAGCCTGTGGGCAATGAAACGTAAAGTAAAATTAATGCAAATAAAAATGAAATGTTTGAACTACCTCCCATTTTCCTATTAAAAATAAAAAAATTAAATATTTGCTATTCCTGCAATCATAAAAGCCTGATCCATCAAAATCTAAAATTAATTAATCTGATTTGCTTCATTTCCAGAATTGCAGTTTTTCGATCACCGCTCGTCTGAAAAATACAATAAAACAGCATAAAATACTGTGAGCGCATTTATTTTTGTGTAAGATGCCCTCATCTATCTCAGTCAGCCTGATCAGTCAGGCTGATATTTCTCAGTTTTTAGCGCTTCCGTCAGGCTAGGGTCACGACGCAAGTGTGACCCTAGCATTAAGGAGAAAATGAAAGCTCAAAAACAATAATTAGCTGCAGAGTGATTGGGTTGTGTCATGAAAGCATATGGACATCACAGCTTGCATTTCCCACCTCTTCCTTTGGTCTTTTGACCAGAAATCTGAAGGATCTGAAGAACCTGACCTTAAAACTCAGGGAAGAAAGCAAGAAGTTTGGTTTGCATCTGAATGTGAAAAAGACCAAGATAATGACTACCGCGAGTAAGAAGGTGAATTTTAAGATTGACAATGAAGAAATAAAAATGGTAGACCGTTTCCTCTTCCTGGGGTCCCTCATTGATTGTAATGGCGACTCTACAGCTGAAATCATGTGACAGCTTGCAATGGGTCATGCAGTCGTGATGAACATGGAGCAACTGTGGAAGTGCAAGGGCATCTTGATCACCTCCAAATTACAATTAGTCACGGCCATCACATTCCCAATCGCATTGCACAGGTGTGAGGCGTGGACCTTGACAAAGGGTGATCAAAGAAAAAAGTGATTCCTTTGAATTGTGGTGCAGGAGGACACTCTTACAAATCCCGTGGACAGCCAAGATCACAAATAAGGCTGCTCTGGAACATGTCAATCCCCAGGCGTCCCTGAAAAGTCATAAAACAGAAACTAATAAATCATCTATCTAATGTTTGCCTCATGTTAACGTTGTATAATGGTTGTACTCCTGAAAACGGAGTGAGGATATGCTCTGAAACGCGTCAAATAAAGGACCATTTCCCTTTGATCCCTTGTGGTCCTTTTCAACTTACATTTTGCGCGGATTGCAATAACATCGTCCATTTGGATTTGTTACTGACAACCATTGTGTTACATGGAGTGTGGATACTGCAGCAGCTGTACCATACTCATATACTGGTTGTGGGTCTCACAACCAATCCAGGTGAGCAGTGAGATTTGCCATTTTTTGTATAACTTTAAAAAGGGTAAGACCCTATTGCACTTTTGTTTCTATATTTTCAGTTATAAAACAGAAACTGTCTTACTTCGGTCATGTGATGAGAGAAAATTCCCTTGAGAAGAACATGATGCTTGGCATGATCAGTGGCAGTAGAGGTCATGGAAGACCCAAGACCCACTGGCTGGACACCATGATGGCAGACACAAGAATGAACATCAGAAAACTGATAGATGCTCTGACAAACAGAGAAGCTTGGAGGAAAATGGTTCACATGGAATCCAATAGTCGGACAGGACAACTGGCGTAACTTCAGGCCCAGGGGCCCCGATGCAAAATCTCCAACGGGGCCCCCAATTATTGCAAATCTTTAATAGTATTAGTCTTTTTCTATAGGCCAAAGGGACTTTTGGGGCCCAACTAGGCTGCAGGGCCTTGGTGCGATTGCAACCCCTGCACCTGTTTTAGTTACGACCCTGGACACGACTGAATGAATGAAATTGGAATTGGAATCCTATCGTCTAGAACAGAGAGCCTCTTTAGACACGTAGCTGCCGTTTGAGTGTTCTTTGCAGTACATGTATGATTATGCAAATGAAGGGATAAATAAATTGTTTCTGAAAAGGGTCATCTTGATGGTAATGCTGTGTCTTAGTTTGAGTACTGAGAAGCAATGAGCGAATAGTGAAATATTTGGGTTTGGAGTATGCTAACTCAATACTTTTTACTATTGTGATATTCTTATTAAATACTGAACCTAATGCAAGTACGGTAAATAGGGAACTGAAAGAGTTTTAAGGAAAATGTCCCAGAAATTTATCCGAGTTCCCCATCAACTTGCATTAGGTTCAGTATTTAATAAGAATATCAGAATAGTAAAAAGTATTGAGTTAGTATAATCCAAACCCAAATATGTCAATAATCGCTCATCACTATTACTGAGTGTCCCTCCCAGCAAGGAGGGATATCATTATCACCTCTGGAAAGGATCTATAGCTAAAGACCCTCTATCTGGGTCAATTCAGTGGCGGACCTTGAGCACAGAGGGCCCTGGTGCAGCCATGGTGAGGAGAAGGGGGGGTGCTGGCGGCCGTCGGTGGGGGGGGGGAGTGCTGTCGGCTGTCGGCGAGGAGCGAGGGGGGGCTGGGGCACTAATTGGTGATGCGGCTCTCCTACCTGCATGCATTCCTGGGAGCCGGGGCGGCAGAGGGGCAGAGGAGAGGAGGGCGCCCTAGCTAGTCGGGGCCCTGGTACAGCTGGACCAGCTGCACCACGGTAGGTCCGCCCCTGGGTCAACTGATTATGATGCACACAAAAATGACCACAAAATCAACTGAAGGATGCTCTGGAGCAGGATTACACTGAAATTTACAAAAAAAAAACAATAACTATCTCAAGTATCCAAGGCTGAACTACCCAAAAGAACCTTACAATGGATATCTATTTAAGTCTTCGGGCATGAATAAAACATTTGTGCATGATATCAGAGCTCACCTCTCCCCAAATATAGTTTAAAAAGACAAAAGCAACTACTTGCAACAAAATATTATGATCATGATTTTGTTCTATATTTTATGTCTTTTGAGGTATGATAGAATTTATACCGTATTCGGCAGATTTCACACATTTTGTCTGCCAATTACTTCCGCTCTGTTTGACTTGACAAGTCTCCAATTTCATTTCAATTAAACATCTATAAAAGGTAAGAAGTTTTCAAAGGAAAGTACATTGTTTGCCCTCAATTCAATGCTGCAAGGCAAGAATGGTTTATTTTTTTTTAGCAAGATAGCAATAACTTTATATATTCATGAATAAGATATGTTGTGCAATTGTGCATATGTCATAGTAATACATGCAAAGAATAAAAAAGACAATATCATCTTTTACTGTTAAAATGCAAAGTCTCAGGACATGATTCACACTAGAAACCTCACACTAATATATATGTTATCTAACATATATATGTATATATAGTGCCTTTAAAATGTACCCATATTGTGTGAACGTTTCACATTCATTCACATTACTTTAAGCTTAATTGTATTTTATGGGAATTTTAAGTGATGCGCCAAAAAATCTGAAATTCTGATGAGTATTTGTATTCAGCCTTCTGTAGTCTAATACCACTAAATATATCCTGACTGACCAGTTGCCTCTAGAAGTCACCTAATTAGTAACTTGAATCCATTTGTGTGCAATTTATTCTCAGTGTAACTACAGCTGTTCTAAGAAGGCCTCAGACGTTTGTTTGAGAACATTAGGGATCAAACAACATCATTAAAATCAAGGAACTCACCAGAAAGGTCAGAGATAAAGCTCTGGAGAAGGGCTAGAGTCTAAAAAAAAAATAGCTCAAGCTCTGAACATCTCACAGAGCATTGTTGAATCCATCATTCAAAAACGGAAGGAGTATGACACAACTACAAACCTGCCAAGACATGGCCGTCCATCTAAATTGACATCCCAAGCAAGGAGAGCACTAATTAGAGAAGTGATCAAGAGGCCCATGGTCACTGTGGAGGAGCTGCGGAGATCCACAGCTCAGGTGGGAGAATCTGTCCACACCACAACAGTTGCATATGCCGCGAATCTGACTTTTGTAGAAGAGTGACAAGAAGAAAGGCATTTTTGATAACAATCCATGACATTTCATCAGATTAAACCAAAGTAGAACTTTTTGGGCTAAACACAAAATCCTATGTGAAATGGAAAACTAACACTGCACATCACACTGAAAACATGGTGGTGGCAGCATCATGCTGTGGGGATGCTTTTCTTCAGTAGGAATAAGGAAGCTGGTCAGAGTTGATGGAAGAAGGATGGAGCTGAATACAGAGCAAGGAAGGCACTATACAGTCATGGTCAAAAATGTTGGTACCCTTGAAATTGTTCCAAAAAATGAAGTATTTCCCCAAGAATTTTTGCATTATGTGTCTGTGTGCCATACTAAAAAAACAAGTGAGCCAAAGAGGGGCAGATTGTACCTTGTCACTCGTTTTACCAAATGGTGACCCCAGATGGACCTTGCTCACCTGGTTCGGTTGTGTTCACCCACAACCAGCTTGTATGCCTCAGATGACAGCTGATGCAGGACCCACACCCACGTGCACTGTGGGAAAAGATCCAGAATCATCCAAGATAGGAGTGGTGTCTCTGGTCCGCGCTGCTGCTTGGTAAATGATACACAGGGAGCCAACACTTGTGTCTGCTGCTCCTTTATTCCTCCTCACACCAACACGTTACAGTACTAACATTCTATGTAACCCTAACGAAGGTGCAAGGTTAGTACCGAAACGCGTTGGTGTGAGGCGGAATAAAGGAGCAGCAGATACAAGTGTTGGCTCCCTGTGTATCATTTACCAAGCAGCAGCGCGGACCAGAGACACCACTCCTATCTTGGATGTGTTCCACACTAAGCATGGATAACAGAAAGAGGAGAAGAGTCTAAAGACTAGAAAACCAAAATTGTTAAAAAAAAATCAACAATCCAAAGGTTACATGTCCATCTCCAGAGATCTTGATGTTCCTTTGTCCATGGCGCACAGCAGAATGAAAAATTTTGCAACCCAGAGCACTGTAGCTAAATTCCTTAGACGTGAACGGCCGAGAAAAACTGCTGAAAGGTTGCAAAGCAGGATAGTTCAGATGGTTGTAAGGAACAGCAATAATCAAGTTCCAAATAAATTCAAGACATCCTGCAGGCTAAAGATGCATCAGTGTCAATGCGAGACTGCAGCCACCCTGTACTCACCATGTGAGGCGGGTGCAGGGCAGATTCTCTCTGCATTCATCCGATGGGAGCCACTTCCGACTCCGCAGCATGAAATGAACATGAGGAGTGGAATGCCGGCAACCCACACTGCAGCTGTCAAAACGCTGAAGTCGGGAACAGCATTGTGAAATCCTATCCACTATGCTTCTACTGTACAACGCAGTGTGTTGGATGTAGCGGCAAGACTCGGCGTCCAAAACGCTACATTTTCTGATCATGTGCACAAGAATTTAGACCCACTGGAGTGTGTTGTATTCACAGTTGTTGCTGTGAGTACAATACAAAGATAAAGGAGTGTGAACTAGGTCACGCTATGTGACATTAATATTAAGGAAACCCAGCTGAGAGCCTTTTTGGAGAATCTGTAGGATACAAGTGGAATGGATTCTTCCTCCACTCTGGGTTTTATAACATGCTTATGTCTGGGGAAGCTGTATTTAATCCTGTAGAGCAGAGTGGAGTGTGTCACAGTTGGAGCCAAGTTGCTGAAAGAGCATGTGTTCTGTGAGATGGTTGTGTGTAGACAAAACAGCTCAGCAGCGTGGACTTAGTCCTCACAAGTGGACCTTGCCTTAAAGAGAGCCTAGAAGGATACTGAGATTGCATATGGACTGTGTCAAGTGTTTACTGGACTGTACCAGCTGCATACCGGATCTGAAATGCCTGTAAATAAGTGGACTTTGTAAATAAATACTGTTTTGGTGTGAACAAGAGCTTAAAGGGAACCAACCACCTCAGATCACCCTAATACACAGTTAGTACATGTCCCTGCACCCTAAGGATACCTTTCCAGCACTGTTTTTGTGTAAAATCTTGCATTAGGATAACTGATATAAAGAGTTTATAAACTTTCTAGCCTGGAGACTTCTGGGCGTATCCCTCCTTCTGTTATACTTCAGGGCTGTGCATTGCATGTCTGTGCTCCCCCTCCCTCCGTGCCTGCTGCCCTGCCCTGATGGGCGTGATCGTTATCTCCTCTGCACAGAGGGAGGGGAGTACAGCCATGCAATGAATGCACAGCCCTGAAGTATAACAGATGGAGGGATACGCCCAGAAGTCACCAGGCTAGTAAGTTTATAAACTCTTTATATCAGTTATACTAATGCAAGATTTTACACAAAAACAGTGCTGGAAAGGTATCCTTAGGGTGCAGGGACATGTACTAACTGTGTATGAGGGTGATCTGAGGTGGTTGGTTCCCTTTAAGCCACTGCTTCACATCTTGGCTAACCAAAGCAGCTGTCTCACAGTATCCAATGAAGGAATAAGGCAATTGATGATTTATTTGTAAAAAAAATAGTTAAAACAACATGTTTTGGCTAATTTCTAGCTTTCATCAGGTATAAAATAATAAAATTGCTTATACCTATTATAAAAGACCCAGCCGTGGAGGGTGGAGTAGAGAACAGGTGGAAGACATGAGATAATTGGAAATACGAAACACCCAACAAATCCAAAAAATTAGGAACTCCTGTATAATAAAAATGAATAATAAAACTTAATACATCTTGTAGAACCAAATCATGGAAAGGAGGAGAAAAGAGAAAAACAATAGAAAATAAATGTAGAATATTCTGGAGATATCAGGAAGAAGTCACACTTGTTCCATCACATAAGTCCGTCTTGATACAGACTGAGGCTGGAGACACACTGGCGAGAGTAATGAGAGAGACTCGCACAAGTCTCTCATTGCATCACCTGGAACAGCTTACCGCTCTTCTGACAAGGCGTGCGCAGCCACAAGTAATTTAATGCAGCTGCTGTTCGACGAGCCGGCAGCCATGCTGGGTGATGCAATGAAAGACTCTCCCGAGTCTCTAGCATACCCCTCACCAGTGTGGCCTTAGGAGTTTACATAATTATAGGGGCTGCACAGTACTTTTATATTAACCTTTTCCCGACCCTTGATGAAATACAATGTCAAGGGTCAGCTCCCAGAGTTTGATGTGAGCTCCGCTGTGGCGCTCACATCAAACACCCAACATCTCAGCTGATCTCATCCGAAATCCGATCAGTGCTGTTAACCCCTTGGATCCCGCTGTCATTCACTCGGGTGCAGTCGGGGAACAGCACGATCCCCGCCGCGGCAGTTTTGGATCCCGCTCTTTACCGCCTGCACCGGAGATCCTGTGATAATATTGCGAGATCTCCAGTATTCACGTGATAGCCCAGGGTCTTGCTGAGACCCCGGAAGCTATCACTGATTGCTTCCTGAGAGTGGTTGGCAAGCACTGCCAACCCCTCACAGTGCGCATATGTGACAGGTCCCGAAGTGCTGCAGCTCATTGGGACCTGTCACAAGTGATCAGACTGTGCAGCAGTGTGCCTCCCTATGGGGCTGTGTAAAATAAAGAATGAATAAAAAAATAAAGTTTTTAAAAACATGAAAAAAACCCCCATAAAGTTCAAATAACCCCCTTGTGCCCCATTCAAAATAAATGTATAAAATTTTTTTAAAAAATACACATATTTGGTATCATCACATTCAGAAACACCCGACCTATCATGATATAAAATCAATTAATGAAAGGCGTAAACTGCATAACAGAAAAAAGGTCCAAAAGCCAAAACTACGGGGTTTTTCGTCATCGCAACATTGCTATAAAATGCAATATCAGACGATCAGAACAGCTCATCCACCCATAAATGGTATCATTAGAAACGTCAGCTCAAGCCGCAAAAAATAATTCATCACACAGCCCCAGATCCCGAAAAATGAGGAAGCTACGGGCCGCAGAACATGGCGCAAAATGTACGCTTTTTTTTTTTTTTAAACTTCTGGATTTTTTTCACTACTTAGATACCAGTAAAATCTACATGTTTGGTATCTGCAAACTAGTTCTGACCTGAGACATCACACCGTCATGTCAATTGTACCATATAGTGAACATGGCGACAAAAAAAGACAAAAACAAACGAGTAATTGCACTTTTTTTTGCAATTTCACTGCACTTGGAATTTTTTCCCATTTCCCTGTGCACTATATGGTAAAATAAATGACTGCATCTGAAAGTACAACTTGTCTCGCAAAAAAACAAAGCCGTCACATGTCTATATTGTAGAAAACTTAATAAGTTATATTCCTTGGAAGCAGGGGAGCAAAAAACGAAAATGAAAAACGAAAAATCGTGGTGAAAGGGTTAGTTATATATCCTTAATATAGAAAATTTATAGTCCATCACTTGGAATCACTGATATGCTGTTATCACCCTGGACAGCAGGGGGGGGATGTAGATGTCGAGCCCACTGGGACGGGGTACTCGGTACCGGACCGGGTCTGCTACTGGGGAAGTCACGGGTGGTCCTGGTCCAGACCGTGTCCCGGGCTGGCAAATAAAAGGGATATTTACAGGGGATTGTCAGTCGTGACGCCACCCACTATATGCGGTCAGTGATGGTGCCGCCACTGCTGCAGAACCTCCGGGGATGATGTAATGGTAGCGCAGATGGAATAGTTCCAGTGGGTAGAACTGTGTTCCCCGGGGCAGTAAAGGTTAAAGTTTATGGTGTAGTGTGCAGGCTGGGTGCAATTCACTTACTAGCCAGATGCTGCAGAAATCTCTCCTCAGTGCTGGTGCCGACAGGCTGTGGCTCTGCAGGTGGAGGGCTTGCTATAATCCTATATGGAGGGAACGTCACTCAAGCAGATGGAATCAGACAAGGGAGGCAAGTTCAGGGTCTCCGTGTTTACTCCAAAAGTTCTTCAAGGCAATTTACACTACAAGTCTCAGTTCTTAGTACACGGGCACACTCTCCCCTCCGGGGTTCCCTTAATCTCTACAGCCAGGTCTCTCTCTCTGTGACCCCTCACACTTTCTCTGTGTCCTTTCCGGGCTGTTAACGTTCTGTGTACATTTGGTGGGTGTCTCAGGACAGTATGGCGGTGACTCGGGCCCCTGTGGGTCCTCCTGGTCGTCACTGAGCTGCCTTTCCTTTGGGGTAGGGACCCTAACGTGTAGCTGTGGTCCCCCGTTGTGTTGCTTGGGATTCCGGGTAAAACTACAGTCCCCTCTAGAGCCGACACTCTACTCAGTCCAGCCTCCAGCAGTCCTCAGGTGTGAGGCTCTACCAGGCTCTCTCGCTCTGCGTCTTTCAGTATCATAGGAGGGCTACTCCGCCTGCAGTCGGTCACTTCGCTGTAAGTCTAGGGCCCGTGTATCACCGTCCTTCTCCGTCTCCTCACACTCCTGGGGATCTGGCTCCGGATAGGCTTTCTCTTTCCTCCAGCTCACCCTAGCTCGGTACAGATTCTGCGTTCCTTACACCTCACTCTTCCAGGACGTGTGAGTCTTTCTCCTGCTCAGCTTAGCTCAACCTTCAACTGTCTCTGGCCTATGCCGTGTTCCTCAGCCTGCTGCTGATCTGTGTCTGTTCTTGGTCTTGTCTGCTCGGCACCCTGGGCCTACTAACTCCTTCCTCCACCCCTTCACTATTTCTACTGTCAAGTCACCTGACTACGTGTGTGCCCAACCCACTCCTCTAAATCCACCACCCCTCGCTTGCCTAGAGTCTCCAATCTTAGGGCTGGATGCTGCCATCTACTGTACGTGGGTTGTGTGGGCTGTGAGGGTGTTGTTGTGCAACAATTGTCCTACCTGCCTGTCTGTCTGCAGTTCCCTTTTGCGGCCTCCTGGACGCAGGGGCGCCACATAGACATTGTAAAGAAGGAAACAACACAGCTCTTTATACTTCTGAGTCCTGCAGATCAGTCCTTATAGAAGAGAATAAAGCTGATCTGCAGGACTAGCAGCATCCGCTACACAATGTACAGAGTTGTGCTCTTTCAATCTAATCACTATGCATAACAGCCGTTCCTGTGGGTACTGGATGTCGGACTCCCAACATTCTTATATTGATTGCCTATAGTAAGATACCAAGAGGAATATCCTAAGTTTAGGTCATAAATCTCAATGGATTGGAAAACGGTTTTAAACGGGCCTGTCACCCCCCTCCCACCCCCCAGAGCCTATTAAAGTAAAAGAGCCACCTTCTGCAGCACTAAGGCTGGTTTCAGCCTTGTGGACCGCTCCGCAGCGTCCTGTGGAATGGATCCGCAAGCTGAGAGCAGGCACCGTGCGTTCCTATGTTTAACATGGGGACGCAGGTGCCTGCGCTCTGATGCAGATTGGCATGCGCACCCTGTGAGCACCCATTCACTGCAATGTATGATTTGTACGCAGGCGGATGCCTGCGCACAAATCACACACTCTCGTCCGAAACCTGAACGCGACATGTCGCGTTCCTGGTGTGGACGACACTGTGTGATTTGTGCGCTAGCATCCGCCTGCGTACAAATCATATATGGCAGTGAATGGGTGCGCACGGCCATCTGCACCCGAGCGCAGGCACTTGCATCCCCATGTTAAACATAGGGATGCACGGTGCCTGCGCTCAGCTTGCGCTTCCCAGCCACAATACACTGCGGCGGGGAGCGCAAGTCTGAAACCAGCCTAAGGCTGCATTCTGTGAAGGTGGCTCATATCTCTCTACCCCCAGGGACACTGAAATAAAGAATTTTATAAATTTCCCGCCATGGATGCTGATACCTCTATTAGGTCCGGGAGGTACTTTCTCTCCCCACGACTTAAACGCCTCGCTACTGTCCATCATCCTCCTCTGGCCTCTGGGCGCCTTCTCCTCTATTCCTCCCTCCTAACGTCATTAACGCCAGCGCTCTTCATTCAGTTCTCTGGCAGGCATCTTGAAATCTTGTATAACACTCAAATGTTGAAAAAAGGAATATAAGTAGAGCTGAGCAAATTACCTTGACATTCGATTCCAGCAAATTTGATAAATTAAGGGGAAAATTAAAAATGCATTCAATAAATTCATTGTGGATTGAATCAGCTAGGAATACATAAAAAAATATATATATTTCTCCTCCTTTACCCTTCCTGTATTTGTTCTGTGTATTCCATACTGCTTTCCTATCTTTCTTTTTTTTTTCTTCTGGCCAGGTCTTACATCATCACGTGGTGCAGGACACATGTAATGCACGTGATCACATTGGGATGTACTTTGTATGTATATCATCGTCATATGGGGTGTGACTCTTGTCAATAGTAAATTGAAGCCAACCATCATATCAGCTACCTGGGAGTCTTGTGAGTAATTGTGGTGGAGCTGCAATCCTCCTCCTCCTTCCCTAATTAAATGCTATGACTCTTGTCAATGTCATGCTTCTCACCCCACATGAAGGTATTGGGCTAGTGAATGAAAGACTTGGTTGGGTAGAAGAAGGGAGATAAAAGACAGAAGGCAGGAGATCTGATCAGAGACAGTGGGGCAGGTATAGGAAGGGCTGAGGTAAGGTCAGATTAATATAAGTATAATGGCCAGTTTACACGTCCCGATATCGTTCCAATATTGGATCCAACGGCGCAGGAGCGCGCTTTTTCTGGGCAGAATTCCAAGATCGCATAGGAGATGTTACACAACGCTATATCGGCAGGCAACACAACTACGATGTCTACGCCCCCTTGTACGGCCGACCCAGAAATGACCATTTAACATGGGACAGGATAGGGGAAGTTGTACTCCACATTGTTGTTGGGCTTTTACACAGCACGATCCGGCCACAACGTCCATCCAATATCGGGCTGTTGGAGAGCAGGCTCATTTGATCCCCGATATCGGTTTGGCATCGTTCGTGCATCGTATTGGACATTTACACCATACAACGCACGAACGATATCGGGGCCAATGCACGAACCACGTGACTTTTATCTGAGTTGGACGCTGATATCGGGACGTGTAAAGTGGCCATCAGATTATTTTTTTGTCAACCAGCCAAAATTGGGAGAGGAAATCATAGACATCCATGATGATACTCGATGGGTTTATTTAAGTCATAGTTAAACAGACATTCTTTTCTGGCTCAGAATCAGCCTGTTCTTGTCAAGCCACATAACAGTTCTGGGCTCTTAGACTGGCCACCGTATGAAATTGCACTGGGGGGATTTACAGGTTTTTTTTTGGGAAAACTGAGTGTATTTGCAAGCATATCTGCGAGTCAAGGATTTTTAAGGGTACAAGATTTTAATATCCCAATTTTTTTGATCTTTCCCCAAACAAATGGATCAGTTTATATAAATTCTCTATATAATGTCTGATTTTCTCTTTTTCCCCTTTAAATCATTTCTTGTAGTTGTTGGAAAACCCCTTGTGATTTTTGTATTTTTGCTGTTTTTTAATTTAAAGGGTTTTCCCCAAATACACATTTTTTTTCCAGGGGGTTTCGTGAGCTGCCACTTAATGGGATGTGTATGAACTGTCTACTAAAAACAATGCCTCTGGTCAAACAAAAAACTCCAATAGGACTGACTCGGAAATGTTTAATTTTAATTGCCTTGGGGAACAGCATTAAGGAACATAGGTAAAATGTTTGAACTTCCCAAAATTTAAAATAAACAAGTGCTCTCCGGGTGCAAAAAAAAAAAAGCTGCGAGGGGGTTACTATGGGAAAAATTTTTACTGAAATTATAACCGTGTTTTTATATTTCATAAATAATTGCAGGGAAAATTTCTTTATGCATGTTCGGCTTAGCTGAATCCACATAAAATGAAAAAAAAAGGGGGCATTAAAATATAATATACATGAGATATTAATCTTATTTTGGCTAACATAGGGAGGCTTACAATCCCTTTTAGGGAGGTTTGATACAGTGCCATGGGTTGTATTATGGTTGCTCCCTTTCGGGTTTTCAAACGTAGGAGGTGGATCCATGGGGGGCCCGGTATTTATCCGGCCTGAAGGGATGTAAATAAGCGAAATTTTCTCATCTTCATAGAGCATTTTATGCATTTTAAAAAAAGAAAGCATTGCGCCATATAATGAAGCACCGTTTAAAAGGGGGTCAGAATTAGGTAGATTTGATTTTGGGGTCACTTGGGAGAGTTGTGCTTTTTTTCCCCTGCACAACTCGAGTGTTTGGCTGTTGGTGAGGCAAACAAATGCCATGGGAACCCGCTGTCCAAAGGGCTTGATCCTCCTACGATGGGCAGGTGACCGGCCCACGTGATCAAGGGGGCATCACCGTATGACATTTCCCCCAGGTCCCGTTTTTGGTTCAGGGAACCCGCAAAGATTCACAGTAAATTTCCCATCGGGATTTTTGACTGCCCACAGCTGCTACCCCACCAAATCTCCCCGGGGGGAGATTGCCAAGGGGGGATGGGAAAAAGGATAGTGCGGGGTATTAGGGAGCGCTAAGGCAACAAGGAGGCTTAAAAATGTTTACCCCAACCCATATTATTAATTAAATTACAATTGCCCCTCGGACCCCTTACGCGGGGGCGATTTGCCCCTTTTTTCTTCATCAGGTGGACACACCTTTCCCGCACACCTCCTTCTAAATGAAACCTTTGATGGTCAGGTTAGTCTTGGGGCTGGAAGGTAGCCACCTAATGCTACTCCAAAAAAAAAGGGGGGGGGGGCCCCAAAAGGGGGGGGTTAAGGGGGGGGGGCCCCCTTTCTTTTGGGTTTAAAAAAAATTTTCAAAGTTTTTTTGGAAAAAAAAAATTTTTTTTTTTTTTTTTTTTTCCCCCCGGGGTTTTTTTTTTTTTAGCTTTTTTCCCCCAAAAGGAAATTTAAACCCCCTTAAATTTTTTTTTTGGGGGGGGGAAAAGGGGGTTTTTAAATTTTGGGCCCCCCCCCGGGGGAAAAAAAAAATTTTGGAAAAAAAAAAAGGGTAAAACCCCCCCCTTTTTTAAAAAAAAAAATTTTTTTTTTCCTTTTTTTCCCCAAAAAAAAAGGGGGGGGAAAAAAATTTTCCCCAAAGGGTTTTTTTTAAAAAATTTTTTTTTAAAAAATTTTTTTTAAAAAAAAAAAAACCCCCCCCCCGGGGGGTTTTTTTTTGGCCCCCCCAAAAACCGGGGGGAAAAAAACCCCGGCCCCCTTTAATTTGGTTGGCCCAAAAAATTTTAAAATTTTTACCCCCCCCCCTTTTCCCCCCCCCCCCCCTTTTGGGTTGGGGGCCCCCCCCCGGGAAAGGGTTTTTTAACCCCCCCCCAAAAAATTTTTTTTGGTTCCCCCCCCCCCCGGGGGTTTTCCCCAAAAAAAACCCCCCCCCCCTTTAAAAAAAATTTTCCCCCCCCCCAAAAAAAAAATTTTTTGGGTTTTTTAAAAACCCCTCCCCCCAAAAAAGGGGGGGGGAAAAAGGGGGCCCCCCCCTTTTAAAGGGCCCCCCCCCCTTTTTTCCCCCTTTTGGGGCCCCCCCAAAATTTTTTTATTTTTTGGGAAATTTTTTTTCCCCCCAATTTGAATTTTTTTTTTTTTTTTTTTTTTTTTTCCCCCCGGGGGCCCCCCCCAAAAGGGGGAAAGGGGTTTTTTTTTAAATTTTTTAAAATTTAAAAAAAAATTTTTTTTTCCCCGGGGGGGGGCCCCCCCCCTTTTTTAAAAAAAAACCCCTTTGGGGCCCGGCCCCCAAAAAAATTTTCCCTTCCCGGGGGGCCCCCTTTGCCCCCAAAGGGGCCCCTGGGGGGACAAAAAACCCTTTTGGGTTTTTAAAAAATTTTTTTTAAATTTTTTTTTTTAAAAAATTTTTGGGTTTTAAATTTTTTTAAAAATTTAAAAAATTTCAAAAAAAAAATTTTAAAAAAATTTTAAAAAATTTTTAAAAAAAAAATTTTTTTTTTTAAAATTTGCCAAGGGGAAAAAAAAAAAATTTTTTTTAAAAAAAAATTTTGGAAAAAAAAAAAAAAACCCCAATAAAAAAAAAATTTTAATTTTGTTTTTTTAAAAAGGGTTTTTTGGGGGGGGGGAAAAAAAATTTTTTTTTTCAAAATATAAAAAAATTTTTTAAGGGGGGAAAAAAAATTTTTTTTTTTTTTTTTAACCTTTCCCCCCGGGGGGCCCCTTTTTTTTCCCCCCCCCCCTTTTTTTTCCAAAAAAAAAACGCCCAAAATTTTAAAATTTTAAAAAAAAAAAAAAATTTTTTTTTGGGGGGGGGGAAGGGAAAAAACCCCCAAAAATTTTTTCCCCAAACCCCCTTTTGGAAAAGGGGGGCGGGGGTTCCCCCCCGGGGGGGGGGGAAAAAAAAAAAAAAAAAAAGGGGGGGGGGGTTTTTTTTTTTTAAAAAATTTTTTTTTCCCCCCAAAAAAGGGCCACCCTTTTGGAATTTTTGGGGGGGGCCCTTTTGGGGGGTTTTGGGGGGTTTTTCCCAAAAATTTGGGGGGTTTTTTGGGAAAAAAACCCGGGGGAAAAAAGGGGGGAAACCCCGGGGGAAAAGGGGGGGGGAAAAGGGGGGGGAAAAAAGGGGGGGGGGGGCCCCCGGGGGCCCCCAAAGGGGGGTTTTCATGGGCCCCCCCCGGGGAAAAAGGGGGCCCCGGGGGGGGCCCCCAATAAAAAAAGGGGGGGTTTGGGGGGGGCCCTTTTTAATGGGGGGGCCCTTTTTCCCCAAAAAGGGGGGGGGGCCCCCGGGGGGTTCAGGGGGGCCCGGGGCCCCTTTTTTGGAAAAAAACCCCCCCGGGGGCCCCCTTTTGGGGGAAAAAACCCCCCCCCCCCCTTTTTAAAAAAGGGCCCAAAATTTTAAATTTTTGGCCCCAACCCCCCGGGGAAAAGGGGTTTTCCCCCCCCTTTTTCCCTGGGGCGGGAAAATTTTTTTTGGGGTTTTCCCCCCCAAGGGGCCCCCCCCCAAAAAGGGGAAAAGAAAGGGGGGGGGGCCCCCCCCCAAAAAAAAAGGGGGGAACAAGGGGGGGGGTTTTTTTTTGGGGGGGGGGGCCCCCCCCCAAACCCAAAAAATTCCCTTTTGGCCCCGGGGGGGGGAAAAAAATTTTTTTTCCCCCCCAAAAAAAAGGGTTTCCGGGTTTTTGGGGAAAAAAACCCCCCAAAAACCCCTTTTATTTTTGGGGGGCCCAAAAAAAAATTTAAAAAAAAAATTTTAAAAAATTTTTTTTAAACCCTTTTTAAAAAAATTTTTTTAAAAAAAAAATTTTTTTAATTTAAAAAAAATTTTTGGGGGTTTTTAAACCAAATTTTTATTTTTTTTTTTTAAAAAAATTTAAAAAAACCCCAAAATTTAAAATTTTTAAAAAAAAAAACCAATTTAAAAAAATTTTTTTTTAAAAAAAATTTTTTTGGGAACCTTTTTTGGGGGGTTTTTTAAAAAAAAAAATTTTTTTTGGTTTTTTTTTTTAAAAATTAAAACCCCCTTTTTTAAAAATTTTTCCCCAAAAGGGGGGGGAAAAAAAGGGGGAAAAAATTTTTGGGGGGTTTAAAAAGGGTTTTTTTTAAAAATTTTTCAAAGGGGGGAAAAAAAAAAAAAATTTTTGGGGGGAAAAAAAAAATTTGAAAAGAAAAAAAATTTTCCCCTTTTTCCCCCCTTTTTTTAAATTTTTTAAAAAAAGGGGGGGTTTTTTGGGGGGGGGGGGGGGCCCGGGGGTTTTTAAAAATTAAAAAGGGTGCCAAAAAAGGGGAAAAAGGCCCTTTTCCCCCCCCCCCAAAAAAAAAAAGGGGGGAAAAAAAACCCTAAAGGGAAAAACCCCCCCTTTCCCCTTTTTTTTTTTTGGGGGCCCCCCCTTTTGGGAACCCGCGGGTTTTTTTTTTTTTAAAAAAAAATTTTGGGTTTTTTAAAAAGGGGGGCCCCCCTTTTCCAAAAAAAGGGGGGGGTTTTTTTCCCAAAAAAAATTTAAAAAAGGGGAAAAACCCCGGGGGGTTTTAAAAAAAAAATTTTTTTTAAAAAGGGGAAAACCCCTTTTCCCCCAAAATTTTTCAAGCCAATCCAAAAATTTGGCCCCCCCCCCCCCCCCCCCCCCGGGGGGGGGGGCCCCCCTTTTAATTCCTAGGAAAAACCCCAAAAACCCCTTTTCCCCCCCCCGGGAAAACCCCCCCTCCCGGGGGGGGGGGGAAAAGCCCCCCCCAAAAAAAAAGGGGTTTTTTTTCGGGACCCCGGGGGACCCGGGGCCCCCCCCCCAAAAAAAAAATTTTTTTGGGGAAAGGGGGGGGGGGAAAATTTCCCCCCCGGGTTTTGGGTTTGGGGGGAAAAAAAAAATTTTTTTTTAAAAACCCTTTTTTGGGGGCCCCAAAAAAGGGGGCCCAAAAAAAACCCAAAAGGGGGGGGGTTTTTTTTAAAAAATTTGCCCCCCCGGGGCCCAAAGCAAAAAAAAAAAGGGGTTTTTTTTGGGGGGCCAAAATGAAAGGCAAAAAAAACCCCCCTTTTTTAAAAAATTTAAAAAAAACCCCCCCCCCAAAAAATTTGGGGGAAAAAAAAAAAGGGGGGGGGTTTTCCAAAAAAATTCAAAAAATTTTTAAAAATTAAAAAACCAAAATTTTTTTTTTTTAAAAAAAATTTTTTAAAATTTTTTTTTTTTTTTAAAAAATTTTTTTTTTTTTTTAAAATTTTTTAAAAAAAAAAAAAAATTTTTTTTAAAAAAAAAAAAAAATTTTTTTTTTTTTTTAAAAAAAAAGGGAAAATTAAATTTTTTTTTTTGGGCCCCCCCCAAAAAAAGGGGGATTTTTTTTTTTTTTGGAAAAAAAAAATTTTTTTAAAAAAAATTTAAAAAAAAAATTTTTTTAAAAAAAATTTTTTTAAAAAAAAGGGGCCCCCCTTTTTGGGTTTTTTTTTGGGGGAAAAAAAGGGGAAAAAAATTTTAAATTTTAAACCGGGAAAAAATTTTCCCTTTTTTTTTTGGGAATTTTAAAATTTGGGGGGGGGGAAAAAAAAAATTTGTTTGGGGGGGGGAAAAAAACCCCTTTTTAAAAATTTTTTAAAAAAAACCCGGGGTTTTTTTGGGAAAAAAACCCCTTTTTTTTTTTTAAAGGGGGAAAAAAAGGAAAAAAAAAAAATTTTTAAAATCTTTTAAAAGGTTTTTTGGGGGGGGTTTTTGGGGGGGGGGGTTTTTTTTTTTCCAAAAAAAAAAAGGGGGGAAAACCCCCCTTTTTCCCTTTTTCCCAAAAATTGGGGGGGCCCTTTTGGGGGGGCCCCCCTTTTTAAAAACCCCCCCCTTTTCCCCCTTTTTTTTTGGGGGGGAAAAAAAAAACCCAAAGGGTTTTTTTCCCCCTTTTTTTCCCCCCTTTTTTGGGCCCCAAAAAATTTAAAAACCCCCCTTTCCCCCCCCTTTTTTTGGGGCCCCTTGGGGCCAAAAATTTTTTCCCCCCTTTTTTGGTTAAACCCCGGAAAAAACCCCCCCCCGGGGGTTTTTGGGTTTTTCCAAAAAAAAATTTTTTTTTAAAACCCCCTTTTAAAAAAAAAAAAAGGGGAAATTTTTTTTACAAAAAAAAACCCCCCTTTTTTTTTTTCCCGGGGGGGCCCCCTTTGCCCCCCCAAAAAACCCCCTCCGGCCCCGGGGGGGGTTTTTTTCCCCCCCCCCCAAAAATTTTGGGGGGGCCCCTTTGGGTGAAAAAAGGGGAAAAAAAATTTTTTTTAAAGGCCCCCCCCGGGGCCCCCAAAAAAAAAAAAAAACCCCCCAAAAATTTTTTTTTTCCCCCCAAAAATTTTTTAACTTTTTTTTTAAAAAAAAACCCCAACCCCCAAAAACCCCCCCGGGGAAAAAAAAAAAAAAAAAAAAAAAAAATTTTTTTTAAAAATTTTTTTTTTAAAAAAGGGGAAAAAGGGGGTTTAAAAAAAAAGGACGGAACCCCAAAATTTAAAAATAAACCCCCCCAAAAAAGGGTTTTTTTTTTTAAAAAGGTTTTTGGGTTGAAAAATTTTTTTTTTTCCCCCCCTTTAAAACCCGGTTTTTAAAATTAAAAAAGGGGGGGGGAAAAAACCATTTTTAAAAAAAAAAAAAAAAACCCCCCCCTTTTTTTTTTTTTTTTTTTTTTTGGCCCCCCCGGGGTTTTTTTGGGGGAAAGAAAAACCCCCCCAAAAAAAAAAAAAAATTTTTTTTTCCCTTTGGGAAAAAAATTGTTTTTTTTTAAATTAAAAAAATTTTTAAAAAAGGGGGGGTTTTTTCCTTTTTTCCCCCAAAAAAAAAGGGAAAAATTTTCCCCGGGGGAAAAAATTTCCTTTTAAAAACCCCCTTTTTAAAAACCCCGGGGGGGGGGGTTTTTTTTGGAAAAAAAAAATTTTTTAAAATTTCCCCTTTTTAAAACCCCCCAAAAATTTCCCTTTTAATTTTTTTTTTTACCTTTTTAAAAACCCGGGTTTTTCCCCCCAAAATTTTAAAAAAAATTTTTTTTTAAAAAAAAATTTTTTAAAAATTTTAAAATTTAAAAACCCCCCCTTCTTTTTTGGGGGGTTTTTTTGGCCTTTAAGGGGGGGGGGAAAAAAAAAAAAAAAAACCCCCCCCTTTCCCCCAAAAATTTTTTAAAAAAAAATTTTTTAAAAAAAATTTTTTAAGGGAAAATTTTTTTTTCCCTTTTTTTTTTGGGGTTTTTAAAAGGGGTTTTTTTTAAAAAATTTAAAAAAATTTTTCCCAAATTTAAAAGGGCCCCCCTTTAAGGGGAACCCTTTTCCTTTTTTTTTTTTCCCCCCCCCTTTTTTGGGGAAAGGGAAAAAAAAAAAAAAACCCCCGGGGGCCCCTTTAAAGGGTTTTGGAAAAAAAGGGGAAAAATTTTAAGTTTTTCCCTTTTTGGGAAAATTTTTTTTTTTTTTAAAAAAAAACCCCCCCCTTTCGGGCCCCCCCAAAACGAAGGCCCCCAAAAAAGTCCTTTTTTTTTTTGGGGTTTTGGGTTTTGGGTTTTCCCCCCCGGGGGCCCCTTTAATTTTTTTTGGGCCCCCCTTTTTTTAAAAAAATTTAAAAAATTTTAAAAAATTTTTAAAACCCAAAAATTTTAAAAAAAAAAAACCCGGGGGGGGGTTTTTTTAAAAATTTTTTTTTCCCCCCAAACAGCCCCTAAAAAAAACCCCAAAAACCCAAAGGGGGAAAAAAAATTTTTCAAAAAAAAAGGGGTTTTTTTTCCCCCCCCCCGGGGGGGGGGGTTTAAAAAAAAAAATTTTGGTTGGGGGGGGGCCCCGGGGTTTTGGGGGCCCAAAAAAAAAAAGGGCCGGAAAAAATAAAAAACCCCCCAAAAATTTTTTAAAAAAAAAATTTTTTTTTTTTTTTTTTTTTAAAAAAATTTTTTTAAAAGGGAAAAAAAACCCCCCCCGGGTTTTAAAAAAAAAAAAATTTTTTAAAAAAAATGCCCCCAAAAAAAAAAAAGGGGGGAAAAAGGGGGGGGGTTTTTTTTACCCCCCTTTTTTTCCCACACCCCCCCCAAAAAAAAAAACCCCTTGCCTTTTTTTTTAAAAATTTGGGTTCCAAAAAAATTTAGGGGAAATCCCCCCCCCTTTTTTTTAAAACCCCCGGGCCGGTTTTTTTTTTAAAAAAGGGGGGGCCAATTTTTTTTTTCCCCCCCAAAACAAAAAAGGGAAAATTTTTGGGTTTTTTTTTTGGGGGGGCCCCCCGGGGGGCCCCTTGGGGGGAAAAAACCCAAAAAAAGGGGGCCCAAAAGGGGAAAAGGGTTTTGGGGAAAAATTTTAAATTAAAAAAAATTTTTTTTCCCCGAAAAAAAAAGGGGGGGAAAAAAATTTTTTTTCCCCCCGTTTAAAAACCAACCCCCAATTTTTTAAACCCCCCAAAAAACCCCCTTTTTTAAAAAAAAAAATTTTTTTTTTTTTTTTTTTGGGGGGGGTTTTTTTCCCAAAAAGGGGGGAATTTTTGGCCCCCCCCCCGGAAAAAACCCCCCCCCCTTTTTTTTTTTTTTTAAAAAAATTTTTGGGGGGGGGCCCCCCCCCCCTTTAAATAAAAGGGTTTAAAAAAAAAAAAATTTTTTTAAAATTTGAAAAAAATTTTTTTTTTGGGGGGGGGGAAAAAAAAAAACCCCCCCCTTGGGGGGTTTTTTGGGGTTTTTTTTTTTAAACCCTTTTTAAATCCCTTTTTTTGGGGAAAATTTTTTTGGGAAAAAATTTTTGGGGGGGAAAAAAAAAATTTTTAAAAAACCCCCCCCCTTTTTGGTTTTTAAAAGGGCCCCACAAAAAAAAAAGGGGGGGGGGGGGGGGGAAAAAACCCCAAAAAAAATTTTTTGGGAAATTTTTTTTTTAATCCCCCCAAAAAAAAAAAAAAGGGGAACCCCCCCTTTTTTTTTCCCCTTTTGGGGGTTTCCCCCCCCCTTTTTTTAAAAAACCCCCCCCTTTTGGGGGGGGTTAATTTTTTTTTTTCCCCCCAAAGGCTTTTCCCAAAAAAAATTCATTTTTTTTTTTTTTCCCCCCCAAAAATTTTTTTTCCCTTGGGGGGGCCCAAAAAAAAAAAAACCCCCCCTTTGGGGTTTTTTTTTTTCCCCCCCCCCCCTTCCGAAAAAATTTTTTTTTTTTCCCCCCCCCAAAAATTTTTAAAAAAAATTTTAAAATTTTAAATTCGCCCCCCCCCCCCCTTTTTCAAAAAATTTTTTTTTCCCGGGTTTTTTTTTCCCTTTTTTTAAAACCCCCCCCTTTTTTTTTCCCCTTTTTAAAGGGGGCCCCCCAAATTTTTTGGGGAAAAGGGGGTCCCCCCCCCCCGGGGGGGGTTTTTTCCCAAAAAAAAAGGGGTTTTTTTGGGGGGCCCCCCCCAAAAAAATTCCCCCAAAAAAAAAAAAGGGGGCCCCCCTTTTTCCCCCAAATTCCAAAGGGGGTTTTTTAAAAAAACCCGGGGGGGGAAAAAAAATTTTCCCCCCCGGGGGGGGGTTTTTTTTTTCCCCCCCAAAAATTTTTGGGCCCCCCCTTCCCCTTCCCCAATTTTAAAAAAAAGGGGGTTTTTTTTTCCAAAAAAAAAAACCCCCCCCCCCCCCTTTCCCAAAAAGTTTTTTTCCCCCCAAAACCGGGAAAAAACCCCCCCCCCAAAAAAAAAGGGCCCTTTTTAAAAAAAAAAAAAAAAGGGTTTTCCCCAAAAAAAAGAAAACCCCCCCCCCCAAAAAAACCCCCTTTTTGGGGGGGGAAAAAAAAAAAAGGGGGGGGGTTTTAAAAAAAAAACCCCCCAAAAAGGGAAAAACCTTTTTGGGGAAATATTACCGGGGGGGGCCCCCCCCCAACGGGGGCCCCCCCCCAAAAAGGGGGGGGTTTTTAAAAAAAAACCCCCGGGGGGGGCCCCTTAAAAAAATTTTTAAAAACCCCCCCCCCTTTAAAAATTCCAAAACCCCCCCCAAAACCCCCCCCCCAAAGGAAATTCCCCCCTTTTTTAAAAAAAAACCCCCCCCCAGGGTTTTTTAAAACCCCCCCGGGGGGAAAAACCCCTTTTTTAAAAAAAAAAATTTTTTTTTTTTTTAAAAAATTTTTTTTTTTTTAAAAAAAAAAAACCCCCCTTTTTTGGGGGGTTTTTTTTTTTAAAAATGTTAAAAATTTTTTTTTTTTCCCCCTTTTTTAAAAAGGGGAGGTTTTTTCCCCAAAACCAAAAATTTAATAAACCCCCTTAAAAAAAAAAACCCCTTTTAAACCCCCCCCCCCAAACCCCCCCCCTTTTCCCCAAAAAAAATTTAAAAAAACCCAAAAAACCCCCCAAAAGGGGTTTTAAAGTTTTTTGGAATTTTTTTAGCCCGGGAAAAAAATTTTAAAAAAAAATTAAAAAAAAAAATAATTTTTTCAACAATAAAAAAAAAGAAAAAAAAAACCCTTTTTTTTTAAAAAATTTTTAAAAAAAAAAAAATTTTTTTTTTCCCCTTTTCCCCTTTTGAAAAAAAAAAAATTTTTTTTTTTAAAATTTTTCCCCAAAAAAAAAAAAACCCTTTTTAAAAACTTTTTTTTTTCCCCCCTTTTTTTTTTTAAGGGAAAAAAACCCCTTCTTTTTAAATTTTTTCCTTGGGGGAAAAAAATTTTTTTTAAAAAAATTTTTGGGGGGTTTTTTAAAAACCCCTTTTTAAAAACCCGGGAAAAAAAGGGGCCCACCCCCTTTTCCCTTTTTCCCCCCCCCCTTTCCCCCCCCCTTGGGGAAAAAGGTTTTTCCCCCCCTTTTTTTTTAAACCCCAAAAAAAAAAAAAAAACCCCCCGGGGGTTTTTTTTTTTTTTCCCCCCCCCCGGGGGAAAAAAATGGGGAAATTTTCCCCCCCCCCTTTTAAAACCCCTTTTTAACTTTAAAAATTTTTTTTGGTTTCCCCCTGGGGTTTTGGGGGAAAAAAGGGGGAAAAACCCCCCTTTTTATTTTTTTGGGTTTTTTGGGGGGCCCCCAAAATTTTTTTAAAAAAAAAAAAAAAAAACCCCTTTAAAAAAAGGGGGGGGGGGGGGTTAAAATTTAAAAAAAAAATTCCCCAAACCCCCCCCTTTTAAAAAAACCCCTTTCCCCAAAAAAATAAAAAAGGGGGGGAAAAAAAAAACCCCCCAAAAAAAAAAAAATTTTTTGGGGGGGGGAAAAAATTTTTTTCATACCCCCCCCCCCGGGAAAAATTTTTTTTCCCCCCCCGGGGAAAAAAAAATTTTTCCCCCCCCCCCCCCCCCTTTTTTTTTTCCATTTTTTAAAGGAAAAAAATTTTTTTGGAAAAAAATTTTTGGGCCTTTAAATTTTTTTGGGGGGAAAAAAAATTTTCCAAAAAAAGGGGGGAAAAAAAAAAAAAAAAACCAAAAATTTTAAAAAAAATTTGGGGTTTGGGGGGAAAAAAATTTTCCCGGGGGCCCCCTGGGGCAAAAACCCCAAAAAAAAAAGGGGGGTTTTTCCCCCCCCTTTTTTCGGCCCCCAAAACCTTTTTTTGGGGAACCCCCCCCCCCCAAAAGGCCTTTTTTCCCCTTTTAACCCCCAAAAAAAACCCAAAATCCCCCCCCTTAACCAAAAATTTTTAAAAAATTTTTTTCAAAAAAAAAAATTTTTTTTTAAAGCAAAAAACCCCAAAAAAAAATTTTTTGGGGGTTTTTTTTTTGGGGGGGAAAAAAATTTAAAAACCCCAACCCGGAAAAAAAAAATTTTTTAAAAAAAAACCCCCCCGGGGTTTTTTTTCCCCCAAGGCTTTTAAAAAAAAAGGGGGGGAAAAACGGGGAAAAAAAAAACCCCCCCCCCCTTTTTGGCCCCCTTTTTTTAAAACCCAAAAAAAAAAACAAAAAACGGCCCAACCCCCCTTTTTTTCCCTTTTTCCCCCTTTTTTTAAAAAAAAAAATTCCCCCTTAAAAAAAGGGAATTTCAAATTTTTTAAATTTTTTAAAAAATTAAATTTTTTTTTAAAAAAAATTTAAAAAAAAAACCCCTTTTTTTTTTTTGGGGGGAAAACCCTTTGGGAAAAAAAAAATTTTTTGCCCCCCTTTTTGGGGGGAAAGGTTTAAAATTTAAAAGGGGGGGCCCCCCCCCCCCCCAAAAAAAAAAACCCGGGCCCCCGGTTTTTAAAAAAAATTTTTTTTTTTAAAAAAAAGGGGTTTTCCCTTTTTTTTTTTTTTTTAAAAAAAACCCCCCCGGGGGTTTTGGGGGGAAAAGGGAAAAAGGTTGGGGGGGGGCCCCAAAGGGGGGGGGGTTGGGGGTCCCCCCCCCGGGGGGGAAAAAGGGGGGCCCCCCCCCCCCCCGGGGATTTTTGGGCCCCCCCCCCCCCCTTCCCCAAAGGGTTTTTCCCCCCCCCCCCCCTTTTTTTGGGCCCCCCCCCCCCCTTTTTTCCCCCCCCCGGGGGGGGGCCCCCGGAAATTTTTTTTGGGCCCCCCCCCTTTCCCTTTCCCCCTGGGGTTTTCCCCCCGGGGGGGGGGTTTTTCCCTCCCCCCCCGGGGAAAACCAAAAAGGGGGGGGCCCTTTGGGGCCCCCTTTGAAAAAAAAAAAATTTTTTTTCCTTTTTTAAAAAAATTTTTTTGGGGGGGTTTTTTTAAAGGGGGTTCGGCCCGGGGGGTTTAAAAAAAAGGGGTTTTTTTTTGGGGGGAAACCCCTTTTAAAAAAATTTCCAAAAAAAAAAATTTTTTAGGGGTTTTTTTTTTTTGGGGGGGGGGTTTTTTTACCCCTTAAAGGGGGGAAAAAAATTTTTTGGGGGGGAAAAAAAAAAAACCCCCCCCCCCCAAAAAAAAAAACCCCGGGGGTTTTCCCCCCTTTTTTCCCCGGGGGGGCCCCCCCCCTTTAAAAGGGCCCTTAAAGCCCCCCCTTTTTTGGGCCCCCCCTTTTTTTTCCCCTTTGGGGGGGTTTTTTGGGGGGGGGGTTTTCCCAAAACCCCAAAAAAAGGGGGGGGGTTTTTGGGGTTTTTTTTTTGGGGGAATTTTTTAAAAAAATTTTTTGGGGGGGAAAAAAAAAAAGGGAATGGGGTTTTTTGGGGCCAAAAACGGGGGGGGGTTTAAAAACCCCTTTTTTTTTTTGGGGGGGCCCCCGGGTTTAAAAAATAAATTTTTAAAGAAAAAAAAATTTTTTTTTTTTTTAAAAGGGTCCCTTTCCCTTTTTTTTCCCCCCGGGTTTTTTTTTTGGGTTTTTAATTTTTTTAAAAAAAAGGGGGGGGAAAAACCACGGGGGGGGGAAAACCGGTTTTTTTTTTTTTTTTGGGGGGGTTTTTTTTTTTTAATTTTTTTTCCAAAATTAAAAAAACCCCAAAAAAAAAAAACCCCCCTTTTTTTTTTAAAAAAATTTATAAAAAAAAAACCCCCCCCCCAAAAAAATTTGGGGGGGGTTTCCTTAAAACCTGGGGGGGGTTTTTTTTTTGGGGGGGTTTTTTTTTTCCCAAAAAAAAATCCCCAATTTAAACCCGGAAAATTGGGGAAAAAAGGGTTTCCCCCCCCGGGGGGGTTTTTTAAAAAAACCCGGGGGGGGAAAAAAAAAAATTTTTTTTTTCCCCCCCCCCTTTTTTTTTTTTCCCCCCAACGGGGGGGGGGGGAAAGGAAAAACCCCCAACCCCCCCTTTTTTTTAAAATTTTTTTTTTTTAAAACCCCAAAAAAATTGGGGGAAAGGGGAAAAAAAAAAGGTTTAAAAACCCCAAAAAAAAAAAAAAAGGGGGGGGGGGGCGGGGAAAAAGGGGGTGGGAAAAATTGGGGGGGGGGCCCGGTTTTTAAAAAAAACCCCCAAAACCCCCCCCCAAAAAATTTAATTTTTTTTTTTTTTTTTTTCCCCAAACCCTTTTTTTTTTAAATTTTTTAAAAGGGGGCCCCCCCTTTTTTTTTTTAAAAAAGGGGAAAACCCCCCCCCCCCTTTTTTTCCGGGGGGGGGGGGGGGGGGGGGCCCCCCCAAACCGGGGGGGGGGTTTTTTTTAAAAAAGGCCCCCCCCCCCAAAAAAAGGGGGGGGAAAAATTTTTCCCCCGGGTTTTTTGAAAAACCCCCCCCCCCCCAAAAAAAAACCCCCCCCCCCCGGGCCCCCCGGGGGCCCCCCCCTTTAAAGGGGGTTTTTAAAAAAGGGGGGTTTTAAGGGGGCCCCCTTTAAAAATTGGGGTTTTCCCTTTTCCCCCCCCTTTTTTTGGGGGGGGGGCCCCCCTTTAAAAAAAAAAAACCCCCCAAACCCCCCCCAAAAAAAAAAACCCCAAAAAACCCCCTTAAATTAAAAAGAACCCCCGGGGGGGGGGCCCCAAAACCCCCCCAAAAAAGGGGGGGTTTTTTTGGGGGGGGGGGGGGGGGGGGGGGGGGGGCCCCCCCCCCCCCCCTTTTCCCCCGGCCGGCCCCCCCCCGGGGGGGGGGGGCCCCCCCCCCGGGGGAAAAAGGGGCCTTTTTTAAACCCCGGGGGGGGGGAAACCCCCCCCGGGGAAAAGGGGGTTTTCCCCGGGGGGGGGCCCCCCTTTTCCCCCCAAAAACCCTTTTTTTTCCCCCCCCCAACCCCGCCCCCCCAAAAAAAAAAAAAAGGGGGGCCCCCACCCCCAAAAAAAACCCGGTTTTTTCCCCCCCCCTTTTTTGTTTTCCCCCCCCGGGGGGTTTTTTTTAAAAAAGGTTTTTTTTTTTTTTTCCCCCAGGGGGGGGCCCCCTTCCCCTAAAGGTTTTTTTTAAAAAAGGGGGGTTTTTTGGGGGAAAAAAATTTTTTTTCCCCCCCTTTGGGGGCCTTTAACCCCCAAAAAGAATTTGGGGGGAAAAAACCCCCGGGGGGAAACCCGGGGGGTTTTTTTCCCCCCTTTTTTTGGGGCCCTTTTTTTTTAAAAAAAAAAAAAGGGGGCCCTTTTGGGTTTTTTAAAAAACCAAAATTTTTTTTTTAATTTTTTTTAAAAAAATTTTAAATTTAAATTGGGGGAAAAAAAAAAAAGGGGGAAAAAAAACCCCCCAAAGGGAATTTAAAAAAAACCCCTTTTTTAAAAAAGGGGGGGTTTTTTCCCTTTTTTTTTTTAAAAAAGGTTTTTAAAAATTTTTTTTTTAATTTTTTAAAAAAATTTAAAAAAGGGGGTTTAAAAAAAAAAAAAATTTTTTTTTCCCAAAAAATTTTAAAATTTAAGGGTTAAAAAAAAAATTTTCCGGGGGGGGGTTTTAAAAAAAAAAGGTTTTTAAAAATTTAAAAAATTTTAAAAAAAAAAAAAAAAAATTTTTGGGGAAAAAATTTGGGTTTTAAACAAAAAGAAGGAAAATTTAAGAAAAATTTTTTTTTTTTAAAAAAAATTTTTTTAAAAAATTTTTTTTTAAAAATTTTTTTTTTGGGTTTTTTTTTTAACCCCCCAAAGGGGGGAAAAAATTTTTAAAAATTTCCCCTTTTAAAAAAAAAGGGGGTTTTTAAAAAAAAAAAACCCCCCCCCGGGTTAAAAACCCCCCCCCCTTTTTTTTTTGGGAAAAAATTTTAAAAAGGGGGGGGGTTTTTAAAAAATTTTTTGCTAAATTTCCCGGTTTTTTTTAAAATTTTTTTAAATTTTTTTTGGGGATTTTTTTAAAATTCCCCCCGGGGGGGGGGTTTTTTTATTTTCCCAAAAAAAAATTTCCCCCAAAAAAAAAAACCCCCCCTTTTTTGGGGGGGTTTTTTTTTTCCCCCAAAAGGGGGGGGTTTGGGGAAACCCCCGGGGGGAAAAAAGGGGGGGAAAAAGGTTTTTTTAAAAAAAAACCGGGGGGGGGGGTTTTTTGGGCACCCTTTTAAAAAAAACCCAAAACCCAAAAAAAGGGGGGATTTTTTTAAAAAAAACCCCCAAAAACCGGGCCCGGAAATTTTGGGGTTTTTCCCCCCCAAAAAAAAGGAAAAAAGGGTTTTTTCCCAAGGGGGAAAAAGGGCCCCCCGGGGGGGGGGTTTAAAATTTTGGGCCGGAAAGGGGAAAAAATTTTAAACCCCAACCCCCCCCCTTTTTTTAAAAAAAAAAAAAAAAATTTCCAAAAACCCCAAAAAGGGGTTTTTAAAATTTAAAACCCAAAATTTTCCCAAAAAAAAAAATTTTTTTTTTTAAAAAACCCTTTTCCAAAAAAAGGGGGGAATAACCCCCCCAAAAAAGGGGGGGGGCCCTTTTTTAAAAAAAAAAACCCCCCCCCGGGGGGCCCCCCTTTTCCCCCCGGGGGGGGAAAAAAAAAAAAAATTTTTTTGGGGGTTTTAAAAAAAATTGCCCCCTTTTTCCCCCCGGGGGAACCCCCCTTTTAAAAAAACCCCCCTTTGGAACCCCCCCCAAAAAAAAAAAAAACCCCAAAAAAAAGGGGGCCAACCCCCCCCCCCTTTTCCCCCCCAAAAAAGGGGGGGGCCCGGGGGGGGAAAGGGAAAGGACCGGGGCCCCCAAAAACCCCGGCCCTTTGGGGCCCCCCAAACCCCCCCCCGGGGGGGGTTTTTTTTCCCCCCCCCTTTTTTTCCCCCGGGGCCCCCCCCCCCCCCCGGAAAAAAAAAAAAAGGGGTTTTGGGCCCTTTTCCCCCCCAAGCCCCAAATTTTTTCCGGGTTTTAAAAATTTAAAAAAATTTTTTTTTTTCCCCCCCCAAAAGGGGCCCCCTTTTTTTTTTCCCCCCCCGGGGTTTTTTTTGGGGGCCCCCAAAAACCCTTTTTTCCCCCTTTTTGGGGGGGTTTTTGTTTTTTTTTCCCCCCCGGGGAAAAAGGGGGGTTTAAAAAAATTTTTAAAATTAAGTTTAAAAAAAAAAAAAACCCCCGGTTTAAAAAAGGGGGGTTTGGTTTTGGTTTTTTCCCTTTTTTTTTTTTTTTTTTGGGGGGTTTTTTCCCCCCTTTTTTTTTAAATTTTTAAAATTTCCTTTTCCCTTGGGTTTTTTTTTTTAAAAAAAACCCCCC